>CM034153.1:101186234-101896234 GCA_019776745.2 Taxus chinensis | reverse complement strand
AGGCCTTGACAATATGATAGAAAGGTTACACATGATGGAGGGAAAAATACATATACCTTTTGGAAGGATGGTGTAAAGGTGGTATTGATACCCTTCAAGGAAGACGAGAAGAGTGAGGGATTATTGGCTACAAAAGAGTTTGTTACAGAAATGGAAGAAGTTGGATGGTGTTATGCACTAATGTCAAAGAAGGTGGAGATAGAAGATTTGAATATACTTGTTGCTGCAGAAAAGGTACTAAAAGAATACAAAGATGCCATACCAGATGAGCTACCAGATGGGTTACTTCCAAAGTGAGATATTCAACACCATATTGATTTGATCCCAGGATTGACCCTTCCAAACCAGGCAACCTATCAGATGAGTCCAACATAGAGTGAAGAGTTGAACATACAAGTGACATATCTAATATAGAAAGGGTTAGTGAGAGAAAACATGAGTCCATGTGCAACTCCAACACTATTGAATCCCAAAAAAATGGAGACCAGAGAATGTGTGTAGACAACAGAGCCATAAATAAGATCACAATCAAGTATCGGTTCCCAATTCCGTGATTAGATGATATGATGGATGTGTTAGTGGGAGCCCAATATTTCAGCAAGATTGACCTACAGAGTGGGTACTACCAGATTCGAATCCATGAAAGGGATGAATGTAAAACTACTTTCAAAACAAAAGATGGATTATACGAGTGAATGGTGATGCCATTTGGGCTATCTAATGCACCTAGTACATTCATGAGGTTGATGAACAGAGTACTCTGAGAATATAATGGAAAGTTTTTTGTTGTCTATTTTGATGATATTTTGATATTTAGTAAGATAGTGGAAGAACACTTGTTGCATATGAAATTGGTGTTAGACTTGTTATGTAAAGAGAGTCTATATGCAAACTTAAATAAGTGTAGGTTTCTTCAGAAGAGTCTTGTTGTTTTGGGATTTGTCATATCAGAGGATGGAGTGAGGATGGATGAGGAAAAATTAAAGGAAATTTTGGAATGGTCTGTTCCAAGGAATGTGACAATGGTTCATAGTTTTCATGGATTGGAAAATTTTTATAGGAAGTTCATTAGGAATTTCAGTAGCATTTTTGCACCCATAACAGAGTGTACAAAAGGGAGGGAGTTTGTATGGACCAAGGCATCAACAAATAGTTTTGAATTGTTGAAGAAGAAAGTGTCAGAAGCACATGTTTTTGTAGTGCCATATTTTAGCAAGGTCTTCGAGGTTGATTGTGATGCCTCACATGTTGGGATTGGAGCTGTGCTAAGTCAAGAAGGACGACCTGTGGCATTCTTTAGTGAAAAGCTAAATGAAGTAAAGAGGAAATATTCTACTTATTGTTGTGGTTGATAGATTCTCTTAGTGTAAAAAAACTACCTGTGGAATGATTCTATCTTTGTTGTGGTTGATAGATTCTCTTAGTGTAAAAAAACTACCTGTGGAATGATTCTATCTTTGTTGTGGTTGATAGATTCTATAAGATGACACATTTCATTTCTAGTAAAAAAAATAATGATGCTTCTAGAATTGCAGACTTGTTTTTTTTCAGAAGTGGTTAGACTACATGGAATTCTAAGAACGATCACTTCAGATTGGGACACGAAGTTTTTGAGTCACTTTTGGAGGACTCTATGGAAGAAAATGGGGACACAACTATAGTTCAGTAGTGCATATCACCCCCATACCGATGGGCAGACTGAAGTAGTGAACAGAAGCTTGGGAAATCTCCTACATTGTATGGTTAGAGAAAAGCCAAAACAATGGGACTTAGCTTTACCTCAAGCTAATTTTGCCTATAATATCTTAGTAAACAGGTCAACAAGGAGGTCTCCTTTCAAGATTGTATATGGTAGGAATCCCAAGGGGTCCTAGACCTAATTGTTCTACCCGGTGAAGATAAAACTAGTGAAGATGCAGAAGCATTTGCAGAACACATTCTACAGTTGCAAGATGAAGTGCGGGAAAAGCTGAAAGTGAGTAATGCACAATATAAAACATCTGCAGATGTCAGTAGGAGAGTAAGTGTATTTAAAGAAGGAGATTTGGTGATGGTTCATCTTAGAAAAGAGAGGTTTCCAAAGGGGACATATAATAAACTCAAGTATAAGAAGATTGGGCCATGTAGGATTCTGAAGAAAATGAGTGATAATGCCTACAAGGTGGAGCTACCTGAAAAATTTGCTATCTCACCCATTTTTAATGTTTCTGAATTATATAAATTTTTAGGTCATGATGAACATGTTGCAGAGGAGGAAGAAATAAACTGGAAGCAACAGATGCCGAAGAAGAGAAAGGAGAGGGTAATGCCTGTGTTGGACCAAAAGATAGTCACTACTAGACATGGGAGCTACAATAGATATTTGGTACAATGAGAAGGTTTTCAGCAAGAAGAAAACACTTGGATTCCTGAGTGGGAGTAGATGAGTTCCATTAATAGAATTCACAGGAGCTGAATTCTTTTCAACTAGGGGAGAATGATGCGGGAGCATAACTTGCAGAGACCATAACTTTTGATCTGACCGTTGGATCATCCTGAAATTTTACAGGGTGGCAGATATACATTAGTACTATGCTAGGGTCAACTTTGTGTGCAAGTTTGTGCCCATTTTGGCACGTTTTAGGCCCTGGATTCCTTCATCTAGCGGCCTAAAATTGGCTCATAATGTTTTTTTTTGCTTTTGACTAGGTCTTAGAACTTTAATAACTTTTGTTGTGCTTGTTAGAATAAGTCCAAATTTTGCGTGAGCCCTAATTTATGAAGGCATATTTGGCATGCAAAATTTGGGGTCCATCCAAGTTGTTTTGCTAGTAGGATTTTTTGTCATCTTAGGGTTTTTTGGCATTTTAGGGTTTTAGAGTAGACATGAAATAAAAGGAGGATTGTAATGATGTAATAGATCAGTGTGGATTCCAGAATGAGAAGTAAACTATTTCGAGGCTCTTGGTTTTTATTTACAAATCTGTTTATGTGTGTTTTGGAGATATTTCAACCTCTTGCAGCTAGATTCACATCATATGTATATATATTACGTATATATATATATATACTATATATATATATATATATATATATGTATACTATACATATACATATGCATATACATATACATATATACATATATATACATACATATATATACATATATATACATACATATATATACACACACACACACACACACACACACACACACACACACACACACACACACACACACAGTGTGTGTGTGTGTTTGTGTGTGTGTGTGTATACACATACAATAGGAATACTGACATTATTATATTGTTATCCTTCCAATTTATCTCTTGCAGGTAGAGTTATCGACAAATTTACCTCAAACAATGAAATGGGCACATCCTACTGATTATATTTTATACTGATTATTTCTTCAAAGGTAAGATGCATCCAAAAGAATTCTTCTCCATATTGAGATCATAGAATTATATAACCTTTGATATACAATAAATCATATTCATTTTCAAATCTAAGACCCGTTTCTTGAAGATATATAGGGTTTATAATACAATGGACCCTCTACCTATTTCAATGGTAATGATGGGTCCATGGGACTTCCATTGAATATATGTGATAAGGAAGTATATCATATTGTATTTAAATTTTACTTTTCCACTCATTAATATTTGTGTAGATAAGGTATACTTGTGGTTTTCTAGGTTCCAAAACTCAGCCTCCAATACTTAGCGACATATATTTACAATAATATGTTAATATGTTTTTAATTTTGAATTTTGAATTGTGCTCACACCATATACTTTATAGTTAGTCACACACATTCAAGTGGGGAAAATATAGACACTCACGAATGACCATTTTTTATAGTTTTATACATGTTAAACATATTTACTTGTGTATCTTATTTAGTAATCTAATTTATTTTTATTTGTTTGATTGAAATTTCCTTTGTGCATACTTGTGTAACCTCCAAATCAATAATATTATTACAATTGTAACCCCTTTGTATTAACAAATGTACAGTTTGTATAAGAACCATCCATATTGTCCTGGCAACACAATTATGTATGTCATATTTAAAATGGGTTTGTGCCATATATATTTTGATCCTTTCACATTTTAAGTATTGGAGATCACTCTCTCTCTCTCTCTCTAATACACACACACACACACACACACACACACACACACACACACACACACACACACACACACACACACACACACACACACACACACACACACACGTCATTAGGTTATGATCATCAAATAATTATAATTTAATTGTGATAAATCTTAGATTAGATTGTTTCCCCATTATTGAACTAGCAATTTTGAATTTGATGAATTGTAAACTTTATTTGTATATTTTAAGCGATCTTTTTATATATAATTAAAAGAAAGAAAATAGAAGTGGATATTATTATCACCAGTTGGAGGAACTAACTATGATCATTCATTTGATCTTGATAGTTGGATATGATATAGTAAAATGATATTATTTCTTAGATAATTCTCATGAAACATAAATTCTATGATACAATGAGTTGATCTCTAACATGGTTTCCATGCTATAATATTACTGTGCTACATAAATGATAAAATTAATTATGCTTATTGCAGCTTTTGATTTTTTTATGTTTCTATGTTCTTTATCGAGCACATGCCATTGGGGAAACAAAAGAGGTAAAAATATTTGTCATGTTCGTAATTTTAATATATCTATTTCTACAATAGGAATACTAACTTTATTATGATAATTAAACTATTTTAAAAATGGATTCCATATTCCATGATGTAATGACTACTTTTTAAATTTCTTGAGGAAGCACGAGGAACAATATTATTTGGTGCATGTTCCTGAAGTATATTATTTTTTCACATTATTTCTATACATGTAATTTTCTTTGAGATATGAGCCTCACAGGTTTACGTCAGACACCAAAATGGGCATATCCTACTCATTATATTTTATGTTGATTGTTCCTTCGAAGGTAAGATGCATCCAAAGGAATTCTTATGCATATTGAGACCATGAGATTATAAAGCATTTGATATTAAATAAATCATATTCATTTTCAGATCTAAGACCCGTTTCTTGAAGACATATAGAGTTTGTAATACAATGGAACATCTATCTCTTTCAACGACATGATGGGTCCATGGGACTTCCACTGAATACCTATGAAAGGAGGTATATCATACTATATATAAATATTAATTTTCCACTCATTAATATTTGTGTAGATAAGGTATACATGCGGTTTTGTATGTTCAAAAACTCAACCTCTAATACTTAGAGACATATATTTACAATAACATGTAGTTTTTTCTTATATTTTATATTTTATATTTTGAATTTTGCTTACACCATGTACTTTATAGTTAGTCACACACGTTCAAGTGGGTAAAATATAGACACTCAAACATATTTTCTTGTGTATCTAATTTATTTCTATTTTTAGTTTTTGGATTGAAATTTCCGTTGTGCATAATTTTGTAACCTCAAAATCAATAATCTTCTTATAATTGTAACCCCTTGGGTATAATACATGTATGGTTTTTACACATATCAGAACCATTCATATGGTCATGGCAACACAATTATATATGTAATATTTAAAATAGGGTTGTGCCATATATATTTTGATACATTCATATTTTTAAGTATTGGAGATCACTCATGCATACCAATTTTGTCAATGTTTGAATTAAGAAACACACACACACACACACACACACACACACACACACACACACACACACACACACACACAGACACAGACACACAGTAATGCCCACTCCTCTTCGACACTTATTTTACTATGATTTTGATTATTATTGATTAGAGACATAGAGACTATTATTATATTCTGGTTAAGATGATGATAGATAGTATGGAAATTTTGATTATCAATATGTTGTAACTCATATTGTGGATTGTATGGGCCCCCAACAAACATGGATAGATATTTCCATACTTGATGATGATCTAGTATTATTTTTCTTTATACTGACATTTTGGATTCTTGATGATGATGATTAAATTTAGGTGTTTGGACTGACCCTATGATCTTATCGATGTTATGAATTATCAAAATTGAGATGTTTAGTGATTGCAAATAGTTGATAGAAATTCCTAATTTTGATGATGATGATATAACTACATGGATGATGTTGTTGGATGATATGTATGTGTATTTTATATCTTGATGTATTTGATGCGACCTTAAAGCCAAAGAGGTATTGTTTGATTGATTGCAGGAAATCATATCATGATAACAAGAAGTGGCTAGGACACTAAAAATAAAAGAATATTGGATGTTGTAACATGGTCACCTTGAAAACTTTATGTTCGTGTGTATTATTGTGTTGTTGTTAAGTTTTTAAGAGGTCCCCATGGGGGGGTAACCTCACTTCTGACAAGGGGGTTTGTATGATTGTTCTATTTCCTTTATTTCCTTTATTTAGTTATGTATGTGATTTATTTATTGTGATGTAATTCTCACTTTATTAGTTCTTAGGTAATGTTGTTGGTTTAGTTAATTAATCATGTGATTAAAGTTAAATAGAGATGTGACTATATGGGCATTAAATGGGCTAGATAGTCATTGTTGCTTTTTTGATTTTAATTAGATTTGAATTTATTTTTGTAAGTGTACATGTCCCTATCACAAAAATTCAAATTTGGGCTTAGATCCCACTTTTGGAGGCTTGTGGGACAAGTTAAACTTGTCCCATACCTCTTAAAACTTAGTACCAAGTAAACCTATAATGTAAGGGGCCAAAATTAGCCCTCATGATGTGTTTTTGAATGAAAAAGGGACAATTAATGTTACCTTTTTAATTTCTTTCTTTATTGTGTCCTTTGGAAGTATGGAATGGATATTTGTGTGTGTTAGTGGAACTTGTCATACTCTCACCACACTCATTTATGAGCCTTGGTCCTTGTGTTGACGTGGTGAGGTGGATTGGAGGAAGAATGATGTGACATCCTACATGGAGCCACCTCACAATCCTCTCCACTTTTTCTATTCATTATAGTCATTTTGGAGCTTTGGGGGGTTACTTTGTTTTATTACACATTTGCATATTTTTGGAATTGGCTTGGAATTCTTGCTTTGGAGCTTTGGGAGATTTCATTTGTGACTATCTTGGAATTGGAAGAGATTGAAGTTGGTTGCTTGAAGATTATGGAAGCTATAATGGTAAGGTAGGGTCTATACAATTGTATTCTCGTACATTGTTTTGTAAATTGGATGCATGTGGTTGTTTTGTATGGGTTGGGTAGATTTTTTCTTTAAGTATGGTGTTGGGAGAGGGAAGTGGAGTCATTCTTGTAGAGGTAAAAGGGAGTATATAAGGATTTTTGTGGAGGGAGTGTGTGAGAGGTGTTCCACCTGTGTGGAGGTAAAAGGGATTTATATCATTTTGTATTTGGCAATGGAGAGATAAGAAGTTGTGTGTGATTGTGATAGTGTAATTGAAGGTATTTGAGTGGACCCTCATCCCACTTGGGAGGTATAAGGAGATAAATCCATACTCTTCTCTCCTTTGGTCTTATTTTGGAAGCTTTTGTATTTTGTTTGGAAAATTTTAAATGGATTCTTGATATTGTGTTCTTGTATGTGTGTGTAATTGTTATTTATGCATTTGTTGTGATGTGGAAGCCTTTGTGAAGTTTCCATGTTTGCTTAATGTTCCTTATTTCTCCATTGTTGGGGCTCAGGAGCCAATGAGAAGGGAGGCTTCTCCTTCTCGTTGGAAAATAAAGGTTGAGAGGAGAGTGTTGCCTACACAACCTTATTTGTTGTTGAGATTTAGAGATGAAGAAAAAACTTATGGAGTTGTAAGTTATTCATGGAATGAAGACATATGTATTTGAGAACAAAGAAAGAGTCCCATTGTTGTAAAATTTATCATGTTGTTTCCACCTTTTAGTGGAGAGATTTTTTACTCTTGTATTTTAAATGGACTTCTTGTAAATGGAATTTATTTTTAGCTATGCATTGTAATAGTTGAAAGAAAGAAATTTGGAGTTGTATTATAATGGAAATGTAGCTCTATTAAAATCTAAAATTTAATCAAAAGTTGCATTGTGTCTTCATTCTGAAAATGGTTTGCTTTCATTGGAAATAAATGGAAAATATGCTTGTTTCTCTTGGAGGTATTCTTGACAACCCTTGTTGTAAAACAAAAATTATCTTATATTTGAGTTATGTTATGATTTTTCATCCTCTTCAAATAAGTATATAAAATGGTAGTATCTTAGCATGGTTATTGATTTCTTGTACATCATTGCAAACCCACAAAGTAAATATTTAGTTCATTTTTAATCGATAGAAAGAGGACTCCCCTCTACTTTGTCGATGTTTTAAATGAAAGGAATGAAAAAACCAACAATCTTGCATATATAAATATATATAAATTATATATACTCATATGCCCTTATACAATTAGTTGAAAGAATGGATCTTAGTTACACAAAAGATTGTTTGGGAGTAAATAAAAAAAGGCCTATCTATAAATATAGATGTATTTATATAAGTTTATATATATATATATATATATATATATATATATATATCGGGTTAGGTTTTTGATTAAAACAAACTATATATAATTTTTTTTGTATATAGTAATGTGGCCCGTATGCCTGTGCGGTGTGTGTGTGAAATGGTGGGAAGGAGGTGGGGACGGAAAACCTCCCCATGCTTATTAAACAAAAAAAAAATAGTGGGGTGGGGGTGGCGCCCCCACCCCAATCTATGTTAAATAGAAGGGCCTCCCCACCCAATATAAATAAACCCCAAAATATACTCTTTGTGCAGCCCAGGTCAATATAGTCCGGCTTAAACTAAAACAAAATACTTATACTCTAAAATATGCAATATATATATATATATATATATATATATATATATATATATATAAAGTGTTTAGAACTCTCTTTTTTGCATATTTTTGATACATACATACATACATATGAACTCCCCTTTTTGCATGTTTTTGATATATATATATATATATATATATATATATATATTGATTAAGTGTTTAGAACTCTCCTTTTTGCATATTTTTGATACATACATACATACATACATCCCGTATTTATACTCCCAACCTCCTGTATTTATACTCTTAGCAGCGGATATGTATCGAACATGTGTGTGTGTGTGTGTGTGTGTGTACACACACACACACACACACACATGTTCGATACATATCCGCTGCTAAGAGTATAAATACAGGAGGTTGGGAGTATAAATACGGGATGTATGTATGTATGTATGTATCAAAAATATGCAAAAAGGAGAGTTCTAAACACTTAATCAATATATATATATATATATATATATTGATTAAGTGTTTAGAACTCTCCTTTTTGCATATTTTTGATACATACATACATACATACATCCCGTATTTATACTCCCAACCTCCTGTATTTATACTCGTATCGAACATGTGTGTGTGTGTGTGTGTGTGTGTGTGTGTGTGTGTGTGTGTGTGTGTGTGTGTGTGTGTGTGTGTGTGTGTGTGTGTGTGTGTGTACACACACACACACACACACACACACACAACCTACAAATATTTTGATCTAAAGCAAGGTGAAATGGGGCAAACAATACCCATAACCTGAATAGGGTAGATCCTCCATTAAATACAAAATAACTGATAATATACACATTTTACAAACCCTTGAAGGGAATGGTTCATATCAAAAAAATCCATGAGATTTCCCCAAGCTTTCATGGCTTCCATCCTCTCCTTTCTTCAACTTCAAAACTCAAAATGTGAAAAATGAGAGGATTAGTGTAAAAAGTGAATAAAAGAAACCCATAAGGATTATTAGGGCTTTTTAGGGAAACCTAAGATCTAAGGGCTAAAATAGATTTAATCCTAGGGTAGAGATTTAATTCTACAAATTTAAGTGGGCATTTTATGGGAATGGGTTTTAAATAAAAGGTATGGGTATTAAGTGAACGGGGCTACTTAGTGCATTAGTGGGTTAGACCAAGTTGTGACCCTTTTTTATTATGATTAAATAAATAAATAAATGACATTTGACTATAGGGATTAAATAAATAATAAGGTGCTTCGGTATTTTAGATAACGACCTATGAGAATTAAATTAATTAAAGGTTAAATGTATAGTTAAAATACTGAATGATGGAAATGGATGTTAATGTTATTATGGGGAATAAATTTAAACTAATTTAGGAGATGATTCTTGGAAAACTTAAGAGGATTTTAAATGGGTAAAATCACGGGTTTAATTAGCCAAAATTTTTAAACAAAAATTAATGGAAAACTTAGAATATGATTAAAATTCCAAAAATGATTTTGGAGATTAATTAATAATATTTAATTACTAATTTGGTTTTGACTACCTTACGAATGTGTAGAAATTATTAACTAGAATTTAATTGATCAAAACTAATGTTTATCACCCTCGCAACATTTAAAATTTCAAATTTTTTTTATCCATAGTTTTCCTAAGTAATTAATGAGGTTTGACATGGTTTTGGTGTGTCGAAATTGTGGATGTTACATTTGGTATCAGAGCCGCAGGTTCAACGCTTGGACCCTGGGCAAACATGGGAACACAACAACCTTTTAGCGTAAACTAAACCTGGGACACTTGAACCTCTGGGATTAAAATAATAATAAAAATAATAAAATTTCTTTGGATTGTTTCACTCACCTAAGTGGGAATCCTGCTGATCCTAGTTATTGGGAAATGTTAATTCAGCCTGATATTCTTATGAAATTCTTGAGTGATAGGATTTTAGTTCCTTGGTGAAGATGTGGTCAATGGGTTTCTAGCTCTTTGTTATGGTCATGGGGTGGTGTTGACTCCATAGAGACCCTCCCTTATCTAGATTGCTATTTTTCTTGGTGCTACTTTCAGTGATTAGTGCTAGAGGTAGCATTAGGGGCCATTATGGAGGAGATCTAGAGATTGATTATAGCTTCTTTAGAACTCCCCTTTTTCCTTTGGTGACCTAGCAAGTTTGGCATGGTTTTTCGGTGGCTAAAGACTCGGATGTTGTTTGTCACTTTGAGGACTTGATCCCCGTAGGGGAGAGTAGATAGCATGATTTTATGTCATGTTAGATCTAGTTTGGTATGTATATTCTTAGATATGAGCACGATAAAGAGAACCCCTACTAGCATCCACGAAGAGTTGTGAAGTGATTGCTAAGTGGACATTTCGTGTGTTTTATATTTGTAAACTTCAAATATTTTATCAAGGACCAACATTTTATTGTAATAATTTTTTGAGAATCTTTTAGGCTCTTCTTATTATTTTTACTTTATTGCGAGATTTTTCAAGGATTGTAATATGACTACTTAGCCATTTTATTTTATTTTTGAGATGTCTTGGATTTTACCTTTAATTGGTAACTTGGAGTATGTTTGTCTCGAAGGCCACTTGGCTAAATGTCGTCAAAAATATTACGTGGTTTTCGTCTTGTCTGTTGGCGAGCTAGCTCTATGGTGTTTGTGTTATGTTCTCTCGTTGTATGGGGGTAGACCCTAGGTGTCTCGATTGTCATCCTAGGTGCTTCAGATCATGCATTTAGTTTTTGAGTGATGGAACCTTGTTTGTGTAGGACCTCGGAGTAACCCTTTCGTTACTCAGCTTCTCCTAGGGAGAGGGATCCCTGTGTCATGCATCATAGTTGCTATATTTGGTGATGATTATGTACCTTCTTGCACCCTAGTATGAGTTTAGTTCATTGACATGATAAATGTGATACTCACTAAGAACTTATGGTTTATGTTAGAGATGGAGTAACTCTAGGATACTTATATGTTTATGGTGATAGTGTACTATTGGGATGTGATGGTTCATCGATGGGTAAACTGGAGTCCTAACTCGGTTTCTTTGTGTTAATTAAGAAAATATCAGCCTTTTGGACTATACATACCATAGATAAATTGATTATACACAAGCTCCTTTGAGCTTTGTGCTTAAATAAATATGATTGTCATGATCTTGGGGACCATAGATAGATGTACCCATGTCTAAATATCTTGATTTATTTAACATATACCACTTAGTGATCCATTACTATCGAGTTATGTTTTGGCAGATATGGGTGCATCAGGATTTTTTTGTAAATGTGCTTTGAAATTTTGATTCTTCTGGTCTTAAATTTTTGACCTTGGCTGTCCATACGTCATGATATTTCATCCGAGGATATAACCCTTAGCCTTAGAGGCTATGTTTTGAGTAAATCATTTGACTACCCCTCTTGATATTTTGATGTCCCATTGGTGAGGAAGTGTGGTGTCTATGGGGTAATTTCCCCCTTGTCATCTTGATTTCTTGGTTGATGGTATCTTGTGGAGGTATACGTCTTATTTGGAAACTATCTTTTATATAGTGAACTTAATTTGAGTATAAATCCTAAACATTGTTTTCTCCATCACACCGATCTAAAATCAAACTTGTAAAAGAATATTTATAACTTCATGAAGTATATCTTGATTGTATCTCTTATTGATATTTGTCGAAACTCACCTGGAATGCATCGGTGATGCATGTAAATTTTGAGAAAACTCTTGTAAACTTGGTATGTTCTGTTTGGTTAGACCCCTTGTTTCTATGAACTTAATAATGTGATAATATTGGCTCTTCCTACTCATTCAAATTCAATTGGCAATGTAATAAAATTGAGCATATTAGAACTCTAATTGAAGGGCTTGGATTTTTGAAACTTAATAAGTAAATTGGACATTAGGAACACGGTTCCTTACTCTAACCTTGTAGTCAAGTACAATAAATAAAAAATATGTGAAAAATAGCAAAGAATCCTCTTATACTCCCCATAGAAGTAGAATGGATAATGTTTTCCACTCTTATAGAGTGGTGAGATATCATGTCAACATTGGTGATGACCCTTAATGACACAAGATATGTGATATCGTAATGTAAGGAATGTATTAAGTAGAAAAATTATAAGAAATATGCTTAGCAAATGTAACCATAACTTGTGTTTTATAATTTGGAATATGGAATGGGTGATTTCATTAGATTGAACAAAAGTATAATATACAAATAACCACCTTGATTGTATAAATTTCTATTACTTGCTCTAAAATTTATAAAGGATATACTTTGAATGATAGAAATAATTAAAAATTTCCCTTGAGCTACTATATGAGTGCTTCATATCTATTGCGCCCTAAGGCTTTGAGTTGTATAATGTTTGAGTACGTCCCATACCCCCCTTGTTATATCAGATAATAAACATATGTATAATGGTTATAACGTAAGTTACATGCTAGAGCTTTTTTAATATTTAGAAGTATGCATAACAATTTTATCCCCTTGTTAGAATGGAATAATTTTTATGTTCATATTGGTGGGTCATACTTTCATTTTACCAATGGTGGTAACTTTTAAACCTTTAAATCTTTCCGCCTACCCTTAATAATGGAGTACTGTATTGATAGTGATGTGTTCTAGCTGTGTTTTACTCCTTGAAACATAAATGTGTGTAAACCTCTGTGATGGAGCCTTTCTAGTCATTGTACCCTTTTTTCTGCTTAGCTCGATAGGTGTATGATTTGTGGTCTTTTGGGAGTGAGTCTATATTTCTAGTTTTAAGAAAGGCACCCTTCTTGTGTTTGGAATAGGCTGTTGGTGACCTAGGATGATTGAAAAGCTTAGGCAACACATGTAATGGATATGGAGAAATTTTGGAATCCCCTTCCTTTTGTGAAACCATGCTATTGTCCCCTTTTTCCTTTGGGAAGAGAAGGTATAAGTGATTTTCTTTAGCTTCCTACAAGAATGTTTGGTGTATTTCTCTAGTAAATTGTAGTTGGACCTTTCTTGTTACCTAGTTCTCCTAGCTTGCTTGAGTGTTCCTATGGGTCATAATATTAATCTTGTGAATGTTTTAAGAATCTTTGAGCTAGGGTAGGTTTAAAATTAATAAATGTTGTTTTATTATATAGAGTGAATGGTACCTATTGTGTCGATATGATAGTATGGGCAAAGATTTCCTATCACCAAAAAATGGAAATGTTGTCTAATTGAATGGGTTTTCAAAATCCGGATCAATGGTTGTGTGTTATGATATTTGGGTACAAATTCAAGTTATGGAAACCTTGTGGCCAAGAGTATTCTTAGTGTCACCATGAAAAGTTAAGTGAGTCCTTCTGAATTATATGAAGTACTCCCAATGAATAAAATGCATTCTTGTAAACACTTTTGTTAAATTTAGGTGTTTTCCTTGTTGTTAAACTCGTCTTGTGTGGTCCTGAATTTGTTGGTTCTATAAGAAGGTGTGGTTTCTCATGCAAAATTGATATTCATGATTAGTAGTTGTTAATCTTGTCTAAAATAACGAACATTAAAGTGCAATATAACCCAAGTGGAGGTCTTATCCTTCCTTTATACCATGTATTGTATCCATGTGTGGCTATGTGGACACCCTATGTACATTAATTTTCCTATTCCTCTTGGACCTTAGTTGTCATTCATTGGAATCCCATTGACAATTTTCTTGTTTAAATGTTCGGTGTTGTAACTTGGTTAAACTCGTAGGGATTATTCTGAAGGTTTGAATGCTAGCAATATTGTTAGAAGAGGTTTAGTATCTATGCCTAATAGTCTCCCTTCTCTTTTTACAATAGTGTTGGACAAAACTTGGGTCTTGAGGGGTACAATTTTTCTTCGAAGTAAAGAAACCCCACGAAAGATGTGACTTCTATTTATATGCTTTGTTTCCCTACCTCTTTCATGACTTTCAGGAGGAAGTCAGGTCTAAGGGGAGGGGGATGTAATGCCCACTCCTATTCGACACTTATTTTACTATGATTTTGATTATTTTTTACTATAGACATGGAAATTATTATTATATTTTGGTTATCATGATGATAGATAGTATTGATATTTTTATTATCGATATGTTGTGACTCATATTGTGGATTGTATGGACCCCTAACAAACATGGATATATTTTTCGGTACTTGATGATGATCTAGTATTATTTTTCTATATAATGATGTTTTGGATTATTGACGATGATGATTACATTTAGGTGTTAGGACTGAACTTATGGTCTTATCGATGTTACGGCTTATCAAAATTGAGATGTTTAGTGATTACAAATAGTTTATAGAAATTCCTAATTTTGATGATGATGATATAGCTACGTGGATGATGTTGCTGGATGATATGTATGTGTGTTTTATATGTGTGCATGTATACTTTGCTTAATGCTAAATCAAATGAAACAAGAACTACCACCTAAAATAGTTCTACAATTTAGCTAAAACAAAGCATAAAAACCATCATGATAAGAATTAAACAAGGGTTAATATTAATAGGGTAAGTGCACCAAGTTGGGGGACAATTAAGTGGACATCAAATCCTGAATTTTACATTAAAAATAGCAAAACATCAAATTTAGTCTTCCGCGGACTTGAACCATGCCGAAAAGTAAGAACTATGTCATAAAAATGGTACCATTGCATAGGGGAGACTATTATATTTGTAGAAATACTGATTTTAAAGTGAATAGAAGAGGATAAATATCATTTTATAATTTTTTACTAATAGTAGGTCTTTAAGACACTGTTTCCTGTGAATGTTTATGTCTACGTTTAAGACTGCAAAATTTGTTTCACTTATCAGAATGTGATAAAACTTATACCATCCCAACCGTGGTGAAATTATGTACATGTTCAAAAAAATATATATTTGATTTCAATATTTTTTGATGAAGTTATGGTGGGCAAACGGAAAGTGCTTTGTTTTCTTTATGTTTTCAGACCACTTTCATGGAAAAAATCATAAAAAAATAAAATATTACTCAAAAAAATACAAAATAAAATCCATCCCAAGATAGATAGTGGCATATAACTTCTCACCAAATGAAAAAAATATATATCAATTTTTGGTCATCCAAATTGTGGGCAAACGGACTATAATCTTATCTGCGTTTTTAAAAAAAAATACCAAGTCATTAAATTTTGAGTGTTTAATATAGATAATCTTGTCCATTTTTTACAAAAATTAGTATTTTAGAAACTAGATTCTGGATGCTACGATTCGTATTAATATAATTTTGTCTAATTTTGAGTGTATGTATTGCTAATAATCCCTACAAGTTGATATTATGTTGTTATTTGCAATATGATGTCCACGGATGACCCTATATTTGTCCATCAACTTCCTGCACTTACCTGTTAGATGCTAGCATTCATCAATACAAAATTTGAAACTAAAAATGCTAAATATCTAAACTCCTCTATTCTCTAACAACAAATAAATGAATGGACCTAAGTAAGCTCCATGGCTATCAAAATAGTTGTCCTTAATGTTCCAAGAACCTAGGAATGGGGGCTAATCAAAGTTGGGCTACAAGACCCTTTTGACACCTCCCATATGACCCAAGCACTTTAAGAAAGAGGATTAACTCTTCAAGATGATGAACTCTCAAAAGGGCAAGGTGCAAGCTCTTAGTCTCTTTGCTATATGCTTTGCATTTGCTCTCTTAGAAAGTTTAGGTGTAAGTAAAAAGGTAGGTGGAGGGCTCTTTATATAGCCCAAAGGATAAAGGATTCAACACATTCTCATGAATGTGGGATAAAGGTAAAACATGATTAGGAATGGATAAGGTTGCTTTATTAAAGGTAACCTTACTTTAGAAGGGTTTAATACATGTTTAACAAGTCATGGGAGTTGGGGGGTGTTTTAATTAATCAAAGGTGATTAATTAATAGGTAGGTGTAAGCTTATAGAAGCCAATTAGAGGAATATTAGTACGATTTAGGCTATTATAAGGGGATCAAATCAATTAAATATTGATTTATTGGTTAAATGGAAGGGAAAGCTAATTAATTAATAATAATTAATTAGTCTAGGTAGAAGGGGTGATTTATTAATGGAAGGTCATTAATTAGGGTATTTGTTGGATAGGTAACTTAATTAATTAACTTAGTGTAATTAATTAATGATGATATGAGGGAAAATGAATGCTTTTGACGATATGTCGTTGATGTCCGAGAAAGGGGATAATTAGCACAATTTAAGTATTTAAATTGCTTGGGCGTAATTATAGGTGTCTACATTTTCCCCTCTTTGGGGTGGTGTAAGTGATGCCACTTCAAAGATAGTAGACAGAAGAGATTTTGAAGGGATAGAAGAAAAATTAGTAGGAGGGAGAGATGCCCCCTCGAGTGTCGATGGGGTGATGAAGGAAGCCGATCGACGATTGAAAAGTATGAGAAGTAGGTAGAAGAATGGGGACGAGGTAGGATGCCCCGAGGAGAGGGAGAATTAGGGGTGAAAGGGAAGTCGTGTAGAAGAAATATGGATGAGGGGAGAGAAGAGCTTAACCTCTAGCCGCTTATTTGTTTGGAACAAATTTGATGTCATTATATTGCCATAGGAACTACATCATCGGTCCTTATGAAAAATATAATCATACGACAAAGGTAGAATAACATGAAAAGCCATACTACGAACAATTGTCCATTGCTGAAAGTACCAACTCCACGCAACATACAATAATGCAATGCAATATGAGAAGGAAACAAGCTCATATAACAGGGAAAACAAGTACGAATGCACATATCTAACCCAACAATGGTCAAGACAGTTATACAAATGTTTTGTTATCAGTGTTGAAGAGATCCACAAGTTCGTGATTGATGACAAGGGTTAAAAATGATGCCCCAAGCAAGGATACATGCAAGGGGAAATGAAAATGGACACGGGGTCCATGAAAAGCATTTGTGTGCAACGAAACAACACCAGGCAACCAAAAGTGCCCCAGAGTACAGACGAAGCAAGTAGCTAGCTTTTGTGAATGGTTGTGAATCTAATGATCCGCGAGTCATCTTAATCGAGGAAGATGTGAGACAAACCAACAGGATATGGAGAAAATACCATGCGCAAGACACAAGTTTCAGCCGTAAGAAGCAAGTTACCATTTTGTAGGGTGTTTTATTTTTTAGGATTTTTTTGAAAATTTTTTGCCTTGTTTTTAGATTTTTTTGATATATATATATATATATATTTTGTTTTTGTGGTTTTCTCGAAACAATGTTCTATTGTTTTTGTGTTTTTCTCGAAACAATTTTCTATTGTTTTTGTGTTGTCTGAAATAATTTTCTATTGTTTTTGTGTTTTGTGAAACAATTTTCTATTGTTTTTGTGGTTTGTGAAACAATTTTCTATTGTTTTTGTGTTTTCTCAAAACAATGTTTCTATTGTTTTTGTGTTTTGTGAAATAATTTTCTATTGTTTTTGTGTTTTCTCAAAACAATGTTCTATTGTTTTTGTGTTTTCTTGAAACAATTTTCTATTTTTTTTGTGTTTTGTGAAACAATTTTCTATTGTTTTTGTGTTTTCTCAAAACAATGTTTCTATTGTTTTTGTGTTTTTAACAGTTTTCCAAAGCTATGTGCAGGTAACCAAGAAAGCATGGATGCCCCCAGCGTTATGTGGGGAATATACAAGGGCAGAAGCCACATGCTTATGAACAAGAAGGTGAAGTCATTGAGTTGCCCCCAACGTAAGATGGGAAATAACGAAAGACCACGTCCCTTATAGACGAATAGAAGAAGGAAAAGCCGGATCAAGGCTGGACTAGATGGTGTGCACATGGAAATTCGAAGGTAGAAACAGGTCCAGGACAAAGACAACTACCCTTCTAATACAGAATGCTTGTGAACAACGAATCCTCCCGAGGCACCGGAAACCAATTTTCACCCAAGGACTTGTCCAAAGTACCACAATTGCATGGTTTTCACTAGTGGATGACCTGTTTTCTCTTTTTCTGTTTCTGATTTCTTTTTTTTATTTTTTTATATTTTTTTGTGATTTTTATGACTTTCTTGTGCCATGTTTAGGCATAAAACCTCTTAAGATGCATGGAATTCATGGGCTCCCAGAGCTCATCACCATTGGGGTGAGCCAACTTGTATGCCCCTGTGCCATACTTGGCAACTATGACATAGGGTCCTAACCAGTGTGGTTTGAACTTCCCTTTCTTTTCTCGCTCTACTCTGGTGTTGAACTGGTTCTCCTTCATAACTAAATCACCCACCTCAAACTGGCGAGGGATGATTCTCTTGTTGTAGTTGTGGGAGATTCTGTGTTGATATACCTTTAGGTGATTAAGAGAGCGAATGCGCTTCTCATCCAGGAGCTCTAACTCAGCCAATCTTGCCACTCGATAATCTTCATCCTTATCCAAATAGTCTCGAAGAGAAATTCGCAGGGATGGGAGTTCGATCTCTAAAGGGATGATAGATTCTGTCCTAAACACTAGGGAATATGGCGTTGCACCCGTAGGAGTGTGAATTGATGTTCGGTAGGCCCAGAGGGCTGGGTGGATTTGTAGGTGCCAGTGTCAACCAGTTTTGCTAACCATCTTCTCCATTATCCTTACCAAAGTCTTGTTTGTTGCCTCAGCTTGTCCATTACCCTGAGGGTAATATGGCGTGGACCATTTCAATCTGATTTGGAACCGTTGGCAAAGACCTTTCACAATTTTGTTCTTAAATGACTTCCCATTATCTGTGACAATGGCTGCAGGGATACCATATCGGTAAATAATGTGATTCATGATGAATTTAGAAATCTGTGCTCCTGTGACATAGGTTAAAGGGATAGCCTCCACCCATTTTGTAAAGTATTATGTAGCTGTGATGATATGTGTATGACCATCAGATGAGGTAGGAGTAAGCTTCCCTATTAGATCAAGTCCCCACTTGGAGAATGGCCACGGGGGTAGTGATTGGTTGCAATGGTTGCGATGGAGCATGGATGAAATTTCCATACTTTTGGCAAAGCACACATTTTCTAACATAATTACAACAATCAATTTCCATGGTGGGCCAATAGTAACCTACTCTTAACAATTTCTTAGCCAAGACCATTCCATTTGTATGTGCTCCGCATACTCCTTCGTGTACTTCTTTAATTACCTGGATTGACTCCGTCACATCCAGACAACGTAACAGATTCCTGTTGTAGCCACGACGATAAAGTGTACCTCCTAAAAGGGTGTAACGGGCTATCTGGCGAATTAGGCTTTGCTTTTCAGAGCATGGGAGATATTGGGAGGGAAAGTACTGTCCTTAAGATAGGTGAAAATGGGTTCGTACCACGGGGAATAGGGACCAACAACCTCACAAGCCAGGAAAGATTCTGGTATGTCATATGCGGGTTGGTGTAGATTTTCTACGAAAAATGGCATATCATTGTTCCCTAGTGGAATACGAAGCATAGATCCCACCGTTGCCATAGCATCTGCCGATTTGTTCTGCGCTCTTGGGATCTGCTCAAAGGTAATGCACACAAAATACTCCTTCAGAGTTTCCACCAACTTCTTGTAAGGTATGAGCTTGTCATCCTTAACTTTATACTCATCATTAACCTGTTTGATGATTAGCTGTGAATCACCTACAACCTTAACATGTTGAATATTCCACTTGATGGCTAGCTTCATCCCTGCAATGAGTGCTTCATATTCCGCAATGTTGTTCATGCAAGGGAAGGCCAGGCGGAAAGCCTGTGGTATAGGATCACCCGAAGGAGTAATAAGGACCACTCCTGCACCTGAACCATGAAACGTAAAAGATCCATCAAAATGTATCTGCCATACGACAGATTCTTCAATGTAGAGCAAAGATGCATCTGGCAGATCCAGACTCAAAGGTTCTGTGCTTTGCAAAGGTGCTTCCGCTAGCTGGTCAGCAAGTACTTGTCCTTTAATTGATTTTTGATGGACAAATTCTATATCAAACTCACTGAGTAGAATGATCCAATTAGCCATTCTACCTGTGAGGGTGGGTTTGGACAACAAATACTTGAGTGGGTTGACCTTGGATATGAGCTTGGTCTTAGTATTTAGCAGGTAATGGCGAAGTTTCTGAAAGGTAAAAACAACGGCCAAGCAAGCCTTTTCAATCTGAGGATAATTACGTTCATAGGCGATGAGGGTGCGACTCAGATAGTACACTACTTTCTCTTTATGGCTAAGGTCATATTGGGCGAGCAGTGCACCAATAGCGTATTGCGTAGCGGAAATATAGAGAAAAAGTGGTTCTCCCAGAGTGGGAGGCATGAGGACAGGTGGATTAGCCAGGTACTGTTTAAGCAAAGCAAAGGCTTGTTGTTGCTCAGGTCCCCAGATGAAAGCGATGTCCTTCTTAAGCAAATGAGTGAATGAGTGACATTTATCTGCAAGCTAGGAGATAAAGCGGTGAATGGCTTGAATTTTCCCTTGCAAGCTACGCAGTTGCTTGATATTCTCAGGTGGAGGCATTTCTGTGATGGTAGACACTTTAGCAGGGTCTACCTCAATACCTCGTCTTGACACGATGAAGCCTAATAGTTTCCCAGATAGCACACCGAAGACACACTTCTTTGGATTTAGCCTGACTTTGTATTCACGCAGGCGTTCAAAGATACGCCGCAAAATGATAGGATGATCCTCTCTTGTTTTGGACTTTCCTAGGATGTCGTCTACGTAGTCTTCCATGATGTCATGAATCATATCATGAAATATTACTGTCATGGCCGCTGATAAGTTGCTCCCGCATTCTTAAGGCCAAATGGCATCACCTGATAACAGAAGGTGCCCCAAGGAGTTGTGAAAGCTGTTTTGTGTTGGTCTTCCTCAGTGATCTTAATTTGATTATAACCCGAAAAGCCATCCATAAGTGATAGCATTTCGTACCCTGTGGTTGAGTCAACAATCATGTCAATGTTGGGCAATGGAAAGTCATCTTTAGGGCAAGCTTTATTGATGTCCCTAAAATCTGTGCAAATTTGGATACCAATAGGTTTCTTCTGGACAGGAACAATGTTTGATATCCATTCAGAACAATCAATTGGCCTGATGAATCCTGCTGCAAACAACCTTTCCAATTCTTCTTTAACTAACAAGGCCACTCTTGGGTGCATCTTTCAAAGCTTTTGTTTGATAGGCTTAGCGTCTGCGTGCACAACCAAGGTTATGCACGACCAAAGTTGGATCTAAGCTGGGCATGTCTTTGTAAGACCATGCGAACACATCAATAAACTCTCACAGTAGCATAGTGAACGTCTTTTGTTCTCTGGCTGAGAGTGATGCTCCCAATTTTACTATCTTGGGATCTTCTTCGGTACCAATATTGACATCAATGGTTTCTTCAACTAACAATTTTGATAAATCCTCCATACGCGTAGGATCGGGAGGTAGGTTGAGATCTTCATCCAAGGATGTCTCTATGAGATTTTCATCCTTGGCGTGGTCACTTTGTTTGTCCTTTGATTTTCTTATTTGTTTGTCAGCCAATGCCTCAAAGAGGTTTTCACTGTGTGACTTGGACTTCGATTTTTGCCAAGGCTTTTCTTTAGAACTCTTGCCCTCGCTTTTCTTTAAATTTTGCTGACCACGAAGTTCAGCCTCCTCGCCGAAGTAGGTGCAGGTGTCTAAGTCGATAAAGAAACCCTTCTTGTGATCTCCAATGGGAATTGTATCCCTTATGCCCATGAAATCTGCAATAGCCTCATCATTCTCGAATAAATCTAGTGGCACGTGACGTTGTTGGTCCCATTCAACAAGGGAGGGGTATACAAGGTCAAGGGTTGGTTCAGTGGGGGTGATGGTTAGGACAACGTTATTCATGAAAAGGTTCGTGGAGGCCAGATCCTCATATTGGCTACAACAGGAATCTGTATCGCTGTCTAGATAATCAGAGCTATCCTCATGCTCAGAACAAGTCGCATCTTGATCATTGGGGTGTGCTCCATAAGGGTGAATCCCAATGCCATATCTTTCTGTTTTGAAATGTGGAAGAGGGACTGGTTCTCTTTGTCCTTGTTCATTCCTCCCACATCCTAGGCCTTTGTAGCCCATGGAGTACATCATTCTGCTAGATTTTTCATATTCTGGGGTTTGATAACAAGATGGTTGGGTGTCCTCAGGGACCCAAGTAGTAGGTGGATCAAGTAATTTTTCCTTAGCTAACAAGCCTCCAGGTAGGAATGACCCAATAGTGTGTTCCTCTCTAGGTCTCCTGAAGTGGTAGTTGGGTCGACCTCTAGTCTTGGGTGACAAGGAGAGGTCAGAAACCAAGAGCGCTTGTTGTACATTATACTCCCCACAGCCATATTCTAGAATTTTCATCTCCCATGAATTAAATGGAGATGTTGAAGTAGATGCCCCATGAGTGCAAGAACTAAGAGAATTTGAATCTACTCGAGATTCCATGGCCTCAGAATGAAGAGGGACAGCTATATCTGTGGAGGGACATGCGTATGTACCCTTTCGTGCAAAGCTATTAAGAGCTCTACAATGAGCAAAGGGCTCTGAGTCTCCTGGTATTGTTACTGTATGTCCCTCATGCTTCAGCTTGATGCATTGATGAAATGTTGATGGCACTGCTTGCATGGCATGGATCCATGGTCAGCCTAGAAGCATATTATATGGAAGTTCCAAGTCTAAGACGTGAAACTTTGTCTGATGGCAAGTGGGGCCCACCTCCATTGGCAGCGTAATGGTGCCTGCTGACTCTCTTTCCGCGTTGTCGTATGCGGTGATAGTGATGATATGGGACTCAAGATCTTCTTCTGTATGTCCCAATTGTTTGACTAATTTAAGCGTGCAGATGTTCAATCCAGATCCGTTATCCACAAGCACCCGTTTGATTTTCCTACGGGTAACAACTACCTCAATGTATAAGGGAAGATTATGTGTAGGATTCTCGGTAGGGACCTCCCTATGGTTGAAAGTGAGATGCTCACTTGGTGCAATATTTGCCACCATGGTTTGAAGGTACGCCGGATCGACTTCTAAAGGCACTCCCGACCCCTGAAGAGTTTGATACAGGATGTCCTTATGTACATTGGAAATCTTGAGAAGGTCTAAGATCGAAATCTTAGCAGACGTCTTCTCAAGTTGTTCTAAAAGGTTATACTTACCAGTATGCGGGGTCGATGGAGAGGGGTCCGGAATTACGAGGCAGGCGCGCCTTGTTACCGCAGCACAGTCCTTTCCCTTAATCCGGATGGTGTTGACGTGGTCAGCAGGGGAGCGAATACATCCGATAAGCGAATCGTAATGATTGTTATCTCTCTTGGTATACAAGTAATTCACGGCTTTATAGGTTTGGGATGACTCTCCCTGATCCGGTTTTGCCTTTTCCAACTTATCATGCTTGGGGAATGGTTCCTTATAAATCCCCATCTTCTCGTTAGGTGTTTGCATGTGGCTAGGGTTATCCACCTCTATCTCCCCGTTGTCAATGAGGTCTTGAATATAGTGGCGAAGTCGCAAACATTTATCTGTTTTATGACCTTTAACGTGATGCATTTCGCAGTATTCATGCTCCTTATACCATGAAGGTTTAGGAGCATTGTCATCAAACGGTTGCATTGTAGGATAGGTCATCATGTGGGCCGCATCCAACTGTTTTAGTATGACAGACAACGGCTCATTGAGGGAGGTGAATGTTCGTCGCTTTGGTGGTGGTTGAATTGGGCCCTTGGTCAGTTTAAAAGGTTGACTGGTTTGGACTGTTTGAACACGTTTGGAATCAGTGATTCCGTCTCCCACCATGTTTTTGTTTTTGTTAAAGATCTTCGGCTTTTCAACGGGTTTGACACTTTGGTTGTCTTTAGATTGGGTTTTGAGGGTGCCTTTGGCAATGAGAGCCTTTTCTATTTGAATCCCTTTCTCGATAACCTCCTCAAAGGTTTGGACACAATGCATTTGGAGGTGGAAAGCTATATCTGGGTTGAGATTAGGGACGAAAATACTGACCAGCTGCTTCTCAGGGAAAGCGCAAGGGAAGCGACTAGCTATCCCTCTCCATCGTTGGAGGAAGCTAGCGAAGGTCTCATTTGGGCATTGTTTTGTGCCGCACAAGTCTGCCATGGTGATGTCACTCTCTATGTTATACGAGAAATGACGCACGAATCTTTCCACCAATTCTGGCCAGGTGAAAATTGATCCTCATGGTAAGCGCGTAAACCATTCCAATGCTTGACCTCCGAGACTCTTAGGAAAAATTCTGATGAGGTAATTATCACTATAAGACACCTCTTGACATGCCATGTAGAAATCTTTAACATGATCCCTTGGGTCTCCCTTTCCTTTGTATTTGTCAAACTTTGGCATATCAAATTTCTTTGGAAAGGGTTGAAGGGTCATTGTCTTGTCAAAAGGATAGGGGCATAGTTCTTCGTATTGGTATTTCCTAATACTCCCTATATTGCTTTCTTGTATGCTCGCAAGTGTTGCTTTCATAGATTGCACTTCTTGTGCGAGCAATTGTTCTTTAGTGGGAGAAGCGGGGATGTGTACACGATGATACCCTGTGTCTTCTTCTCCTTGGTTTTCTCGATGGAGTTCGTGGATCCTAAACTTAGGCTTTGACTTTTGAACGTTCTTGTTTGTGTCTTTCTATACCTGGAAAGTAAGCAAAGCTAGTTGTCGGCTTAGGTTACTGAGTTGTTGTTGGATTGTGACTTGGTTTGTGTCTTCTTCTTCTAAAGGTTCTTCCTCTTCGTATTGTGGAGGTTCTTCCCCTGTCTCATGTTCTATCTTGTTTCTTCGTGGCACTTTGATGAGGGGTATTCTATGCCCTACCACTTTATCATTTTCTGCGTAAGAAGTGGAAGCATGCCCACCTGTTAAAATATCTTCCATATTGATAAGGGGGCGTTCTTCCTTAGTAGTGTCATTTGTAGGTAATATTGGTTCATTCTCGGTGGGCAATTTGGCCCCTAATTCCATGACCCGTGCCAAAACTCTATCTTTATTTCTAAGGAGAAACTCATCTAGTAGAGTGGGGTCAAAATCAAAGTCTGCGTGTGGTGATTCTAATTCGTTTCCACTATGGTCAACCATTTCTTCTATTTCCTTTTCTGCAGAAAATAGTGGTCCTAGATCGTGTCCGATAAATGGGTTTGACCCTTGTTTGTTAGAGGTTTCCCAAGCTTGCACCTGTTGTTCCTCATATGTTTGTTTCTTTAAACCTAGACGCGTCTTGGGAGCCATGTTTTCGTGATAAGTTTCACTAAGGTAAGTTGTATATTTGTTCAAAATTCAATGACTACCCCTAAGTGAAACACAAGATGTACGTGTTAAGAGTAAATTAACAGTGAGAATATCAATGTGATAGAAAGATAAAGTCACCAATGAAACAATCATTTGGTACCAAAACTTAATCAAATGAAGTACTTCCTAGACTACGTTTCAAAGTAATTTGTGACGCCAGATGATTAACAAGATGTCTCCACTTATGCCAAGTTCAAAGGAATGAACAAGACGTAAGTAAATACATGAAGTTAAATGTGATCTCCCAATCAAGATATACGATGAGCAAGCTCAAGTCTGATTAAGACCTATATCTCAAAAAGTGCCAATTACGATTTGTGAATGACACAACAATATCACCAAGATATGTTAACCCACTTTGCAAGAAAGTGAAGTATTGATATCGAGTTGTTATTGATATAACATGCACAAATGGTAGTGCCTAGCACCTTTTGAAATCGAGGTAATAATAAAACCAAACAAAAAAATGCTCAAAGTATAGCTAGGAATAGTTAAGAATGTGTGCAGCGTAACCGTACAATATAGGTATTTATGTCGAGTTTACAAGAAACAAGATGTAAATATCGAAATTGTAATGATACGAGACAAACAAGCTAACTCCTCTATGGAAGTCCGTAGTGATGAACCACGCCTAACTACAATGATGATCTTGACGTGGGTATCAAGATCACAATGGCTACCAAATGACGTGAAAACACCTCCACTCACTTTAGACGTTTAACTAACCCAGCCGCAAACATGGATGGGCGTAAATGGACATAAAAGTAAGGGAAACAGTCGAATGGAAACACAAAGGTAATCACACCTCTTTTGATCAACAAAGTGTCAAAATAATATGAAGGAAATAAATCAAGAAAAAATGACCAAAAAAGCTAGTCTCACTTCGGCAGAGTTTCGCCTCGCCCTAAGGCAAGTAAAAACTAGGCGAAAGTAATACGTCACACGTTTCTCAAAAAGAAGGTTCACAACTCAACACTGTTTTAAAGTGGTCAAAGTGGGCTCCTGGCCAAAGTATATTCTCCTAGGTGGTTCTCTCGCCCTAGGTGTTACAAAGTTACCACGAGCGAGCGCGATTTACCCAAAAAGTCACACTGACTAGTTTGGGAGTATCTCGGCTTTACTTTACCCCCTTCAAGAATAGTAGGCAACTAGTGCGTCTACGTGTACTATCACTGGGGTCGCCACAACGGACAACTTGTAATGCTATCTCACAAAGGAAACACTAGTCAAGTAGGTAGTGCGAGAGCACTTCCCGTTTCATCCACAAGGTTCCCTCTTACGTGGACTACTTTGGGGTTCCTGGAACCACCCCCATTGTTGTAGCTTAAGGCGTTATGCCAAAGGGGTTATGTTCCAGTTGAGCGGAGAGGGACGTACCCTTTTCCGAAACCTGCAATACAGTGTTTTGAATATGTTGTTCTTTTTATCTTGTTTAATTAGGTGTGGTTTGATTGAACACCTTTTGGCAACCTGTATAACAACTGTATTAGTAGTTTTTGATTTCGTTTTGATTTCTCCTTTCTTTGACAAGCATTTTTGGGTCCTGCACTTAAGCGTTAGTAGTTCTCCAAGAAAATCATATTATTTAAAAGAGAATTAAGAGTTGCTTTTGATTCTCAAGATTATCCAAAGATGCAAGAGAAGAGCATACACAACAAATAATCCAACTAAAAAGTAAAGAAAATATTTTCAATCAATGAACCATACAAAATTCTTGATAAATGTTCATTCCTTTAAACCAAAAGTGAAAGATGAAGTTTCCAATTTACCAAATGTTATAAAATGAAGACTAAAGTTGCTTTTGATTCTCAAGATCACCCTAAGGTGCAAGAGAAGAGCATACACAAACTTTATCCCAACTATATAGAAATGGAAAACTTCAAATCAAAGGACCATTGAAAAATGCTTTGTAAAAGGTTCATTCCCTTAAGCAAAATGAATAATCAAGTTTCCAAGTTTAATCCCAATGTTAACAAGATAGAGATCAAAGTTGTTTTTGATTCTCAAGATCACCAAAAGGTGCAAGAGAAGAGCATACACACGCTTTGGTCTAAATCGAGTAAGCATGGAAATACAACATTCATCAAAACATTAGACATGTTAGAAAATGACCAGTTTTAAAATAACAGAAAAACCTGATAACTTCTGTAAGTATAAATCCTAAATTTATGTTTTCATTGCATAGTTAACTTCAATACCTTTCCAACGCAAAAAAAATGGAGTCATTTCGAGTTTGGGAGCAAAAGTTATGGCCTTCGGAAGATGGGTTACGCATATGCTCTTATGCTCATGGGTGTGCACTTGACATGCACTCAAAAAATGTCAAAAAAAACGTCCCTTAATCTACAAAATGGGAAAATTTTTCCAACCAAGATTCAATTTTGACAACAACCCATCACATTAATATATGAATATAAGACTCAACGCTATCAAACATTAACATACATGCTCAAGAATTTAAGATTTTCAAGAAATTGACAAAACTAGCATGTAGAATGATGAAAAAGTAAGCTCTAAAAATGAAAACATGATGAAATCTTGAAATTTTCTCACCAAGATTTAAATTTTGACAGCAACCCACCACATTAATATGTAAATAGAAGACTCAGCACTATCAAACACTAACCTATATGCTCAAGAATTGAAAATTTTCAAGAAATTGACAAAACTAGCATGTAAAATGATGAAAAAGTAAGCTCTAAAAATGAAAACATGATGAAATCTTGAAATTTTCTCACCAAGATTAAATTTTGACAGCAACCCACCACATTAATATGTAAATAGAAGACTCAGCACTATCAAACACTAACCTACATGCTCAAGAATTGAAAATTTTCAAGAAATTGACAAAACTAGCATGTAAAATGTTAAAAAAGTAAGCTCTAAAAATGAAAACATGGAGAAATCTTGAAATTTTCCCCTCAATTCCAATTTTGACAGCACTTCACCTCCTTCATACCTACAAGGAAGACCCAACACATGCAAACTCAACAAAACATGTTAAGAAAAACAAGTTAGATCAACATGTGTAAAAGAGGGTTAGTAACCAAAAATAAAACTTAACTACAAAAACTTGAAATTAAGTGCAAAGGACAATGGAGTATGTCCCACCAGGCATGCCAAATGTGTGCATGTATACTTTACTTAATGCTAAATCAAATGAAACAATAACTACCACCTAAAATAGTTCTACAATTTAGCTAAAACAAAGCATAAACACCATCATGATAAGAATTAAACAAGGGTTAGATGCTAGCATTCATCAATACAAACTTTGAAACTAACAATGCTAAATATCTAAACTCCTCTATTCTCTAACAACAAATAAATGAATGGACCTAAGTAAGCTCCATGGCTATCAAAATAGTTGTCCTTAATGTTCCAAGAACCTAGGAATGGGGGCTAATCAAAGTTGGGCTACAAGACCCTTTTGACACCTCCCATATGACCCAAGCACTTTAAGAAAGAGGCTTAACTCTTCAAGATGATGAACTCTCAAAAGGGCAAGGTGCAAGCTCTTAGTCTCTTTGCTATATGCTTTGCATTTGCTCTCTTAGAAAGTTTAGGTGTAAGTAAAAAGGTAGGTGGAGGGCTCTTTATATAGCCCAAAGGATAAAGGATTCAACACATTCTCATGAATGTGGGATAAAGGTAAAACATGATTAGGAATGGATAAGGTTGCTTTATTAAAGGTAACCTTACTTTAGAAGGGTTTAATACATGTTTAGCAAGTCATGGGAGTTGGGGGGGTGTTTTAATTAATCAAAGGTGATTAATTAATAGGTAGGTGTAAGCTTATAGAAGCCAATTAGAGGAATATTAGTGCGATTTAGGCTATTATAAGGGGATTAAATCAATTAAATATTGATTTATTGGTTAAATGGAAGGGAAAGCTAATTAATTAATAATAATTAATTAGTCTAGGTAGAAGGGGTGATTTATTAACGGAAGGTCGTTAATTAGGGTATTTTTTGGATAGGTAACTTAATTAATTAGCTTAGTGTAATTAATTAATGATGATATGAGGGAAAATGAGTGCTTTTGACGATATGTCGTTGATTTGTGAGAAATGGGATAATTAGCACAATTTAAGTATTTAAATTGCTTGGGCGTAATTATAGGTGTCTACATTATATATTGATGTATTTGATGTAGCCTTGAGGCCGAAGATGTATTTTTTGATTAGTTGCATGAAATAATATCACGATAACAAGAAGCCGCTAGGAGACTAAAAATGAAGGAATATTGGATGTTGTAACATGGTCACCTTGACAACTTTATGTTTGTGCATATTATTGTGTTGTTTTTTGGTTTTTAGGAGGTCCCCATGGGGGGGTAACCTCACTTGTGACCAAGGGGTTTGTATGATTATTTTATTTCCTTTATTTCCTTGATTTAGTTATGTATGTGATTTATTTATTGTGATGTAATTCTCACTTTATTATTTCTTAAGTAATGTGTTTGGTTTAGTTAATTAATCATGTGATTAAATTTAAATTGAGATGTTACTATATGGGCACTAAATGGGTTAGATAGTCCTTATTGCTTTCTTGATTTTAATTAGATTTGAATTTATTTTTTGTAAGTGTACTTGTCCCCATTACCATAAATCAAATTTGGGCTTAGATCTAACTTTTGAAGGCTTGTGGGACAAGTTAAAATGGTCCCATACCTCTTAAAACTTCATACCAACTAAACCTATCATGTAAGGGTCCAAAATTAGCCCTCATGATGTGTTTTTGAATGAAAAAGGGACAATTAATGCCAACTTTTTACTTACTTTCTTTATTGTATCCTTTAGAAGTATGGAGTGGATGTTTGTGTGTATAAGTGGAACTTGTCATACCATCACCTCACAGATTTATTAGTCTTGGTCCTTGTGTTGTCTTGGTGAGGTGGATTTGAGGAAGAATGATGTGGTATTCTACATGGAGCCTCACCATCCTATCAATTTTTTCTATTCATTGAAGTCATTTTGGAGATTTGGGGGGTTGCTTTGTTTTATTACACAACTACACATTTTTGGAATTGGCTTGGACTTCTTGCTTGGGAGATTTGGGAGCTTGCATTTAAGACTATCTTAGAATTGGAAGAGATTGAATTTTATTTCTTGAAGATTGTGGAAGCTATAATGGAAAGGTAGGGTCTATACCACTGTATTCTTGTGTATTGTTTTGTAAATTGGATTCATGTGGTTGTTTTGTATGGGTTGGGTAGATTTTTTCCTTAAGTATGGTGTTGGAAGAGGGAAGTGGAGTCATTCTTGTGGAGGCAAAAGGGAGTATGTGAGAATTTCTGTGGAGGGAGTGTGGGAGAGGTGTTCCACCTATGTGGAGGTAAAATGGATTTATATCATTTTACATTTGGAAATGGAGAGATAAGAAGTTATGTGTGATTGTGATAGTGCACTTGGAGATGTTTGGTTAGACCATCATCCCACTTGCGATGCATAAGGAGATGAATCTATGTTCTTGTATCCTTTGAGATTATTTTGGAAGCCTTTGTGTTTTGTTTGGAAAATTGTAAATGGATTCTTGATATTGTGTTCTTGTATGTGTTTGCAAGTGTTGTTTGCGTGTTTTTTGTGACATGGAATCCTTTATGAAGTTTCCATGGTTACTTAATGTTCCTTATTTCTCCATTTTTGGGGCTCGGGGGCCAATGAGAAGTGAGACATCTCCTTCTCATTAGAAATAAAGGTTGGGAAGAGAGTGTTGCCTATGCACCCTTCCTTGTTGTTGTGATTTGGAGATGAAGAAAAAACTTATGGAGCTACAAGCTATTCATGTAATGAAAACATATGTATTTGAGACCAAAGAAAGAGTCCTATGGTTATCATGTTTTCTAAACCTTTAAGTGGAGGGATTTTGTACTCTTGTATTTTAAATGGACTTCTTGTAAATGAAATTTATTTTTAGATATGCATTGTAATATTTAAAAGAAAGAACTTTGGAGTTGTATTATAATCAAAATGTAGCTCTTTTAAAATATGGAATTTAATCAAAAGTTACATTGTGTATTCATTCTGAAAATGGTTTGCTTTCATTGGAAATAAATGGAAAATATGCTTGTTTCTCTTGGAGGCATTCTGGACAACCTTGGTTATAAAAGAAAAAAGAACTTATATTTGAGTTATGTTATGCTTTTTCATCCTCTTCAAATAAGTATGTAAAATGGTAGTATCTTAGCATGGTTGTTGATTTCTTGTACATCATTGCAAAACCAACAAAGTAAATATTTAGTTCATTTTAATCGAACTAAAGAGAACTCCCCTCTACATTGTAGTTTTTTTAAATTAAAGGAATGATAAAACCAACAAGCTTGCATATATATTGGTAATATATAAATATATTATTAATATCTAAATAAATATTTATAATATAAGAATTTCTCAATCTATATATATAAAGAAGTTTATATACAAATCGGGTTAAGTTTGTTGATTGAAACAAACTATATAAAAAAGATAATTTTGTATATAGTAATGCGGCCCGTATGCCTGTATGACCTGTGTGTGAAATGGTGGGAAGGAGGTGGGGATTACAAGCCCCCCCATTCTTATAAAACAAACAAAAAGTGGGGCGGGGGCAGTTCCCCCGCCCTTGTAGTGCCCACTCCTGTTTGACACTTAATATACCATGATTTTGATTTATCATCGACTATAGACCTAGACCTTATTGTGTTATTTTGGATTAGCATGATGTTAGATGGTAGAGATATTTTGACTATTGATATGTTGTGACTTATATTATGGTTTGTATGGATTCTTAGAAGCATGATAGACATTCTGTATTGATGATGATGATGTGTTATTACCTTACACACACACACATTCTAAATTCTCATCGTATTGACCATGTTTCATTGTTCGAACTAATCTTGTGATCTTACTAATATTGACATAATGGTAGAATTGAATTTATTAATGAAATTGTAAATGAATGATAACATTGCTTATCTTTAATGATTATTTCGTATTATGATGATGTTCTTGATGGATGTGCATGTATTTTATTATTGATGTATTTGATGTGGCCATGAGGCCAAAGGAGGTATTATTTGATTTTTGTAAGTGATTATATCACAACTAAAAAGGGAGGGGGGGGATAAGAGACCAACCATATTGGAATATTAGATGGATACAACAAAGGTCACCATGACATTTTTATGTTCAGTTCTATCATTGTGTTTTGTTAGATTGTTCAGGAGGTCCCCATGTGGGGGATGACCTCAAATTGTGACCATGGGGTATGTGTGTTTTACCCTTTCCTTTTTATTATTTATGAGTATGTGATTTATTTTATAATGTAATTCACTTTATTATTATTTGTTAATGTCCTCTATTTAAGATAATTAATCTTGTTAATTAAAGTAATTTTAGATGTGACCATGGGGTATTTGATTTTGGTAGATTGTCCTTGATTTTATTTTGGTTTTGAAAGGATGTTTATTGGTTTAAGTGTTGTGTACTCAACCTTGAATTTCAAATTCGGATTTGGGCTTAAAGGCCATTTTTGGAGGCTTGGGAGACAAGTTAAGCTTGTCCTACACCTCTTAAATTTATCTGCCAACTATACCTATGGGTTAAGGGGTCAAAAATAGACTTCATTATGTGATTTTTAAGGTAAAAGGTGATATTTATTGTACTTTCTTACATGATTTTTTAATAGTGTCCTTTAGAGGTGTGGGTAAGAGTTTGTGTGTGTAAGAGGCTTGTCATTTCCTCAACCACCAGTTTATTAACCTTTGGTTTGATGTTTGAATTGGTGATGTGGAGTTGAGGAGAAGTGATGTGGCATCTTACACGGAGCCAACTCACCATCCTCTCCTCTTTTTCTATGTATGCAAGTTATTTTGAGGGTTTTGGGGTTACTTCATTTTATTGTGCATATTTTTTTTTTTGATTTTTAGTTTGAGTTGCTTGCTTGGGAATCTTGGAGCTTGCTTGGATTTGGGCTTGATTTTAGAAGGACCTTAGATTTGTGATTTTGGATCAAGTTTCTTGGAATGGCAAGGTAGAAACTTCACCCATGAAATTTATTTGTATATATGTGTGAGTATGTAAATAAAAGAATGTTGTGTGTGCATATTTTTGGGCTTGGGTAGTATGGCCTTAAGTATGGTGTAGGAGAAGGTTTATGGGGATATTTTAGAGGGAGGCATAAGTGTATTGGTATCTCCGAATCACAACACCCTCTGATTTTCACAAGTGTGTGTGCTTGAGCTCATGGTGTGACTGGGTAACATGGGTACTATATCCAAGTTGTGGGACTTTCTATTTGAGATATACCTCTAGAGAAAGTTGGTTCTTGCTCCTAAACTACCTACCACAATCTACTCTAATGCAGACAAAACTATCTTATCCTAATCTAAATTTCCAAGGGACCACGAAGAGATATCACATGAAAACAAAGACTACACTAAAGTGGTGATACACCAAAAAAGGAGGGAATGAGAATAGTTTCCAGTGTGTGGAAATGGAAGCAAGATGTAGATTAGAGAGGGTGATGAAATTTCCCCAGAGTCTAATGAAAAAATTCACAATGACATTTCCATATGTGCACAATAGTAATGAACCCCTATAAGAGCATAAAGTAGGCACAATACACCTACAAGTGAAATAAAGAGGCAAGAAGAATGTAATAAACACAGATAAGGGAAGAGAATATCCACAAATTTGCATATACATCTTGATTGACAAGCAAAGTTCATTTACAAGGCAAGAGAAAGGCTTGGGTCAACATGCTATAAGTCCACTACAAGGGCCTGCAGAACATTGGCTTCACAAAAAAAAAACAGAGTTTTGTTTCTCAAAACCTATCCACCCTTTATAATGAGCCCACACTTCAATTTATAGAATTTGGAAGAGAGAGCATTGAAATCACAAAATATAACTTTCAACCAATTATAAGATGTAATAAATTACATGGAATGATGGTATGTTTCCTGAAATATTCTTCCCATACTTTCCCATGACTTGCAGCAGTGAAAAATGTCAGCTCTTGCTTCATAATTGCACTCTTAACTACCAAATAAAACAATGTTCTGAACTTGGTCCATTTTCAAAAAAACTCCATTAGGTCTTCATAAAATTATATATTTATTGATATTTTTGCATCAGTCTCAGATCCGTGATTCCAACAGTACCAATTTTGTGTGATTTTGTTGACAAATGCACAAGATATGGCATTATGAGTGTGAGTAACTATTTTGAGTTTGCCAGGGTTTTCATGCCTTTTACGAGACTAGGAATTTAATTTTTTAGATTTGGAGATGTTTATTTTATTTTCACCCATCTAACCTCATTAGGCATAGAGGATGTCATGCCCTTTTTGAAAAGCCAAATTTTGTGAAAAACAGAGCTCTGGGTCAAAAGTTATGACCCTTTGAAGTTTAGGGTCGGGATGTTCCACGCGGGCTCTCATGATCCACATTTTCATTTGCATTATAGGGTTTGTGGGTTTTCATGTCCCATGTGTCCTAGGACATTTAGGCTGAGATTATCCACATTTTATGATTCTTTCTTTGTGTGGTGAAATCTTCTATTTCGGGCCCGACTATCCCACGTGTTTTTGTGTGGATTGGGCCAATGTTATCCACGTCACCCGACTCGAGCTTTTCTTTCGTTGTGCATCCACCATTGACTCGGTCAAGTGGGTCATTGACTACCTACATCTCCACACCACTCACTCATAGGTATTTCAGCTATTTTGGGTCTGTGTGTCCTAGTTGTCCCAGACATTTTTCTCCGCCTTTGCCACATTTCTCTAGCTGCAGGTATTTCAGTTTTTCAGGCATTTCGAGTAATTTTGTCCTAACTGTCCCTCGGATTGCTTGGGACCTTTTTAATCACTTTTTTTACATTTCTCTTGGTCATTTAGCATTTCAGGCCTGACTTAGGTACGACAAACCCCGGTACAATCCACAGCCCCCAGACCCGATTTGCACTAAAATAGGCCCTTGACTTATTTTTTTTCAATTTTTTTCCAATTTTCACCAACTCCTTGAATTTTTCTTTGGATAGGGAAGTTAGAGAAAATCTAAGGGATCCCTCAAAACCTGGGCATCGAACCATTTTTACTTGTTCAATCTTGAATAAATTGTGCAAGTCATCAAAATTACCTTGGGGGGTGAATTTTGGATAACAAGTATTATTGCACAATTTGTGAGGGAGTTGGGCTGGGTGCTCCACCTTTTAGATAAGAAAAATGCTTATTTATCTTATATGTTTTATTTGAGGGAGGCATAAGATTCTTGTTTTGGGTGTGTTTTGTGTTTTGGAGGATTCAAGGTGGGCACCTAATCCCATTGAGAGGCATAAGTGATTTCCTAATAGTTCCTTGCTCTATTGGCTTAGAGATTTCAAGACTTGTTTGGAAAAGTTACATTCTTTGATATTATTATTTTTGTGCTTGTGTGTGTGTTGAAATATTGTTGGCATGTGTGTTGTATTTTGGAAGCATTTGTGAAATTTGTCATTACTTGTATCCATTTCTTATTGCTCTATGGTTGGAGCTCGGGGGCCAATGAGGAGAATATATTCTTCACCTCATTCGATTATTGGTTGGATGGAGAGTGTTGCCTACTCCCCCTTATTTGTTGTTGTGCTTGAAGAGAAGAAAATGGTGGAGCTCAAGTTGAAGATTTGGACTTAGAGTATTTTGTAGAAAACAGAAAGAAGTGAATCCGACATTTGTAAAAAGTTTCCATTTTTTTTCCACTTAAAGTGGAAGGCTCGTAACCTTACATTTTAAAAGTAAGCCTTGTAAATTTTATTTAGAAAATTTGTAATGTTTAGTTGGAAAGAGACAACTTAAAGTTATGTTTTGGATTGGAAGTGAAAATCTCTCAAAATTATGTATTTTATCCAAGTGGTAGAATGTACTCTTTGGAATGGAATGATGTTATTTTAAAGAAAGTATTGTTGATTTCTTTTGTTGTATTGTTGTAAAGTTGAAATGAAAAAGGAGTTATGTTGTATCTTATCTTTGTTCTCCAAATAGTATATCTGAAAAGAATGGTTTGGAGTTGATATTATGCTCGAGTTTTATACCTTATTGCAAGGAAAGAATGCTACAAACTTAGTATTTTAATCAAAAAGGAATTTAGTTGTTCTTCATTATTATTTTTTGTCTTAGAACAATTTATCAGACTCTAGTTATGATATATATAAAGATACATATATCACTTGATACATATATTCTTATATATATCTAGTTTATAGCTTTCTACCTCACACAGAGATTGATACTGGTAAGCTTAACCGACGTCGGTAGACTCTGTACCAACATCGGTCACTCTATAGTGTTATAGTTTTAGAAAATTCATTTCTAGCTTAATTTATACAATTTTATTCTTAGAAAACAATATAAAATAATTGTGGAACTCTACTTATCGGTTTTAAAGACTCACCTAAATGAATATATTTGAAAATATCCATTTTGTACTCGTGTTATTTGAAAGGAATGTATACAGTGTTGATTGTGGAACCTGATAGCGACAGGGGTTACAAGGGGGGATTCGCCCTCCTTGTGGGGTCTGGGGGGGATGCCCCCCTTGGTGGGGGATCTGGGGGCCGTATACCCTGACGAGGGTTCGGGGACAGTACCCACGTAAGCCACATTTTATATGTATTTATGCATTGTGAAATCTGGACTGTTCCTTATTAGGTCACAGATCTAACGGGTGGTTTGTTATGTTTCCCCGAAATTTTAAAAACCCTAATATCTTAAAGGGTCGTAATGTATGAGGCTCATTGTATTAGTGGTGGCACTATGAGAGAGAGTTTGGCTGGACTGAATAAAAAGGATTGGCTATTTCTGATGGATGTAGCCCATTTTGGGTGAACCACGTTAAATCTGTGTCTCTATTTTATTGAATTCTTTTCTGTTTCATGTTTTCTATATTATTGATTGCATGCTTGTTTATATGTACAACTGGTATAATCCTAACAACTAGTATTGGATCATGTTTGAGATTTATTTGTTGGCAGTATACTGAAAGAGGGATTTTTGTTTGAGTGGGAGAAGCCACAATGGCAGAGGAGAATAAGTTCAGAGTTGAGAAGTTTGATGGCCAAAATTACTAGCTATGGAAAATACAGGTGGAAGATTACCTGTATCAAAAGGATCTATACCTACCATTGGGAGGTGAAGAAACAAAACCATCAATCATGTCTGATGAGGAGTGGAAGGTTCTAGATAGGAAGGCTCTTGGTGCGATTCGATTGAGTCTGGCATCATCTGTAGCTTTAAATATCTCACAGGCGAAGAGTATGGTAGAGTTGATGAAAACCCTAGCTAATTTATATGAAACACTTAGTGCATCCAATAAAGTTTATTTAATGAAAAGATTGTGTAATCTACAAATGCAAGAAGGTGGATCTGCATCTAGCCATCTTAATGATATCCACACTAAATTGTAAATCAGCTAGATTCAGTTAATATCCCATTTGATGAGGAGGTTAAAGCATTACTATTCCCATGTTCTTTGCTAGAAAGTTGGGAGAACTTAGTAATGGGAGTTAGTAATACATCATCTACTTCTCTTAAATTTTAAGATGTAGTCAATGCCATTTAAAATGAGGAAATGCGTAGGAAAAGTACAGGGGAAAAGTCTTCTTCTTGAAATGCATTGACTATGGAGAGTAAAGGGAGGAGAAAGGAGAAATCAAAGAGTAAGGCTCGTGGGAGATCTAAATCGAAGATGGACAAATCTAAATCTAGGAGCAGAGGCATTACTTGTTGGAACTATGGAAAGAGAGGACATGCTATAAAGGATTGTTGGTTTAAAGAAAACAAAGAAAACCAGCCTGAAGATATTAAAGAGGAAAATCTGACAGGTAATATTGTTCAAGATGCTCTTATACTTTCTCTTGATACTAGAGTATAATCTTGGGTAATAGATTCAGGTGCCTCTTTCCATGTAACCCATAATAAGGGATATTATAAAGAGTATGTCTAGGGAAATTTCGGACAGGTTTATTTGGGCGATGATGAGCCGTGCAACATTGTCGGGAAGGGAAATGTACACCTGAAATTACAAAATGGATATACATGGATATTGAGAGACATGAAGCATGTACCTAGCCTCAGGAGAAATATCACCTCTACAGGATAGTTAGGTGGTGAAGGTTACATAGTAACATTTACTTCATATGCTTGGAAGGTTTCCAAGGGTGCCTTGGTAGTGGTATGGGGTAATAAAGTAGGAAATATTTATTTGTCTACTTGTATATCTAATCCTTCTACCATTTTGTCTACTTTAGATGAGGATGCCAACATGTGGCACAATAGATTGTGACATATGAGTAAGAAGGGCATGAAAATTATATAGGAAAAAGGTAAGCTTTGTAGTTTGAAGCAATTGGAATTAGAGTTTTGGGAGCATTGCATTTTTGGGAAATAGAAAAGAGTTAGATTTCTCAAGGCAAGGAATACCAAGAAAGAGAAAAAGTTGGAGCTAGTTCATACAGATGTGTGGGGACCGACCCATGTTGCATCTCATGGTGATTCTCTGTACTATGTCACATTCATAGATGATACCATAAGGAAGGTATGGCTATATTGAATTAAATGTAATTATGATGTCTTTGATACATTTAAGAAATGGACAACACTTGTTGAGAATCAATGTGGTTTTAAATTGAAATGTTTGAGATCTGATGATGGTAGTGAGTATTGAAATAATAAATTTGATGATTATTGTTCCTTGAATGAGATTCATAGAGAGAAAACAGTTCCCAAGACTCCACAACAAAATGATGTTAGTGAGAGGATGAATAGAACTATAACGGACTGTGCACGGTCAATGAGATTACACGTGGGGCTGCCTCTTCAGTTTTGGGTAGAGGCCATAAACACTATTGTGTACTTAATCAACTGTGAACCTTCGAGTGCACTAGATGGAGGAATTCTTGAAGAACCTTGGACTAGGAAAGAGGTATACCTTTCATTTTAAAGAGTATTTGGTTCAGAGGCATTTGTGCATGTTAATAAATAAAACAAGAGGAAATTGGATTCAAAATCCAAACATTGTACATTCATAGGCTATGGCTCCAATGGTGATTATGGATTTCAGTTTTGGGATCTAGATGAATCTAAGATAATTAGGAGTTGTGATGTTGTTTGGCATGAAAATAGAATGTACAGGGATCAAGTACAAGATGAAAAAATGCCTAAGGAAGAATTGGCTGAGGATATAGCTCCTAAAAATGAACTTTCAGGTGGAAAATATTCACCTATAGGTATTGAGGCTGACAATTTTGTAGGCTAAGCATGAAAACCAGTTTTGGCATCGACACCTCTGTAAAAAATTCATGAAAATGTTCAGCAATCAAATTAATGATCCCGTGACACCCCCATCTTTGGTAAGAATGTCACAACATATTAGTAGACCTCTAGAAATATTTTCCTTGGATTTGTATTATTTGTTACTAATAGATAGTGGTGAGCTAGAAAGCTTTGATGAGGAAATGTAGGTGGATTCCACTAAGGAGTGGGATCGTGGCATGAATGAGGAGATGGACTCCCTAGAGAAGAACCAAACATGGGATTTAGTCAAATTACTAGCTGGGAAGAGAGTACTACAAAACAAATGGGTCTACTAGGTGAAAGAAGAAGAAGGTGGGCAAAAAAGGTACAAAGAAAGGCTTGTAGTGAAGGGGTATGAACAAAATAAAGGTATTGATTTTAATGAAATTTTCCCCTGTGTTGTAAAGATGTCTTCCATTTGTACTGTATTAAGTTTAGTTTTTGTGGAATATTTACACTTAGAGCAACTTGATGTCAAGATGAAATTTCTCCATGGTGACTTGGAGGAGGAGATTTATATACCGCAGCCACTTGGATATGAGGTGAAAGGTAAGGAGAAATTGGTTTGCAGGTTAAGGAAGAGCCTATACGGGCTCAAGCAAGATCCCCGACAATGGTATCTAAGGTTTGATAGTTTTATGCATGAGCATGGTTTTACTAGATGTCAATCAGATCATTGTGTGTACTTCAAATGGTTGGATTATGGGAGCTACATTATGCTTTTGTTATATGTAGATGATATACTTGTAGTAGGGTCTAATATGCAGGAAATTGCAAAGCTTAAGGAAAAGCTTGCACAAACATTTGCAATGAAGGATTTGGCTGCAACAAAGAAAATCCTTGGTATGTAAATAAAAAGGGATAGAAAAAATAAGAAATTGGTGTTGTCTCAGGAGGACTATGTAGAAAAGGTGGTAGAGAGGTTTTAGATGTAGAATGTGAAACCCGTTAGTACACCATTGGCTGGGTATTTTAGATTAAGTAAAGAGCAATGCCAAACAACACAAGAGGAAAAATGTTATATGGCACGGGTTCCTTATTCTTCAGTAGTTGGTAGCCTCATGTATGGCATGGTTTATACCAGGCCAGACATTTCCCAAGCAGTGGGAGTTGTTAGCAGGTATATAGCGAATCTGGGTAAAGCACACTGAAAGGAAGTTTAGTGGATTCTTAGGTACTTGAGAAGGACTATACATAGATTTGTGGATTCAGATATGGCAGCAGATGTGGATAGTAGGAGGAGCACTACTGGATATGTGTTTACAGTTGGTGGTGTGGCAGTGAGTTGGATCTCAAAGTTGCAGAAGGTAGTTACCCTATCTACTACAGAGGTAGAATATGTTGCAGTGACTGAGGTAAGTAAGTAAATGTTATGGATGAGTAGGTTCATGGAGGATTTGGGTAAGGAACAAGGGGATTGTAATTTACATAGTGATATTCAAAGTGTAATTCACCTAGAAAAGAACTCGATCTTCCATTCCAGAACCGAACACATTCAGCTAAGATATCACTTCATATGACAAGTGTTGGAGGATGGGCAGCTTGAGTCGGTGAAGATTCATACAGATGATAATCTTACTAATATGTTTACTAAGACAATGACAAAGGAGAAGTTGGATTTGCATTGAACTTCTGTGGGTCTTCAAGATTGATCTTGAAGTGAAAGAAACAAGCCAAGAAGAAAAGTCTAACCAGGATATATAGTGGTGGAGTTACAACAATCAGTCTCTAAGTGGGAGATTGTTGGTTGTGGAGCCTGATAGCGATGAGGGTTACAAGGGGGGATTTTCCTCCTTGCAGAATCTGGGGGGGATTCCCCCCTGTAAACCACCTTTATATGTATTTATGCATTGTGAAATCAGGACTGTTCCTTATTAGGTCACATATATAACGAGTGGTTTTCTATGTTTCCCCGAAATGTTATAAACCATAAGATATTAAAAGTTTCGTTATGTATGAGGCTCATTGTATTAGTGGAAGTACTAAGAGAGAGAGTTTGGATTGGCTATTTCTGGTGGACGTAGCCAATTTTGGGTGAACCACGTTAAATCTGTGTCTCTGTTTTATTGCATTCTTTTTTGTTCTATGTTTTTTGTATTATTCATTGCATGCATTTTTTATCTTTACAACTGGTATAATACTAACATATAGGTGGATATATTTGATGATACATTCACTTGTATACACTATTTTATAAAATTTACCATGTTTTCCAGAATCGGTGCCGGTATTGGAACCGATGTTGGTAGCAAGTGCATACCAAGGCCGGTAAAATGACCTCCACTGGTCACCTGTGCGTGGAGACAATTTTATGAAAACATGTTTTTGGACCAAACCAATAAATTTAATGAGCTAAAACTTGAAAAAAATGTAGATCTAATGATCTACAAGCATATATATGAGTATATACATATATGCACTCATGTATACATGTATATACATGTATATACACTTAGATCCTTGAAATGGGTTTACCCCAAATGTAACTCAAGAAAATGAGAACCATTAAAAAAATTCAACAAATATTTGAGGATCAATCCTTCTAATAAAATGAATGAAAATAACTACACTCTACAAAACCTATGCAAACAAATAAGTGAGCCAAATGGGGAAATATCTTTCCTTGCAATGCAATACTAAAACCTAGAGACAATTCCTCCATGGTTTCTCTCATACTTTCATGGCTTCCTCTCCTCCAACTTGCAAAAACAAAGAAAAGAAAAGAGAGTAAGTAAGGAATCTAGGGAAAGAAAAATGTTAAAGGGATTTCACAAGGATGATTAGGGTTAGAATGAAAACCTAAGATCTAAGGGCCTAAAATGAATCAATCTAAGGGTAGGGAATCAATCCTACAATTTTTAGTAAGGGTATTTTATAAGGATATATGTTTTAATTAAATTTATGTGAAATTTGTGAATGGGGCCACTTAGGGTCTTAGCGTTTTAAGTTAAAATGTAACCCTCTCATTATGGTTTAGTGAATAATTAAATGGAATTAAATTTATAGTAACTAAATAATGGTACTATGAATGGACATTAAAGCTAATGACTTAAGGGGATTAATTTAACCAATGTTAAATATTATAAGTGTGGAGTATGGATATTAATTTCCTAAAGGAATTAAAATTTAACTAAACAAGGAACATATGGATGCATTGCTAGAAGATTATAACCGAAAATAACTTTAGAAATATATTACTAATATTTAATTATTAATATAGGCTGGATTAACCTAATGTAATGAAGAGAATTATTGGTAGGAGTTAATTAAATATACTCTAGGGTTTAACACCCTTGTAACCCTTTAATCAAAAAAAATTCTGTGATTAATTATTGGGTTTTCTGTTGTGTTTTTGTGCATGGAAAATGTGGGTGTTACAACCACAATCTTTAGGGTTGGGGAGGGCGGGGCGATGGCCACCCAATATAAATAAACCCCAAACTATACTTTGTGCATGGCCCGAGTCAATACAGTTCAACTTAAACTAAAAACAAATACTCATACTCTAAAATATGCAACACACACACACCCACACACACACACACACACACACATAAATTATATGTATAGATAGTATTATTATATAGAGATATATAAATGTAGGAGAGATACATAAATTCTATATATATCAATATAGATAATAGAATATCATATAGATAAATTTTACACACACCCACACACAGAGACAGGAATATATGAGATATAGGATATATGAATTATGGAATATATATACAAGATATATATATATATATATAGATTATATATATATATATATATATATATAGTTATATATCTCTACATAGATGGTATATATATATCTACATATATATATACATACATACATACATATATATGTATATAGGTATATATACGTATATATGTATATATATATATATATATATATATATATATATATATATACATATATACGTATATATACCTATATACATATATATGTATGTATGTATGTATGTATGTATACGTACACACACACATACACTTTTATATATAAAAATAGGGTTTGATACATATCATCCGCAGATATGTATCAAACCATGTTTTTTTATATAAAAGTGTATATATATATAATATAAAAAATAATAGGGTTCAATACATATTCGAGGCTAATATGTATCAAGCCCTGTTATTTTTTTTTATATAAAAGCATATATATGTGTGTGTGTATGTGTGTGTATATAAGTATATGTATATACACACACATGTGTGTGTATATATATACACAAACCTGCAAATATTTAGATCTAAAGCAAGGTAAAATGGGAAAAATAATACCCACATCCTGAATAGGGTAGATCCTTCATTAAATAAAAAATAATGAATAATATACATGTAGAGCCCACTTCCCTTCGACATTTATTTCTGTTGATTTCGATACTATTGACACTAATTATATAAATTTTAGATTATTCTGACTTAGCATGATGTAGATGTTAGAGATACTGAGACTATTGTTGGTTTTCAATTCTTAGTATGATGTGTGTGGACTTTTAGTAAAGTTTTTATATTGATGATGATATGCTATTGAAATGGTTATATATATTTCTGACATGCAATATTTTCGTCACATTGAGTAGATCTTGATAATTGAACTAATTTGGTGATCCTATTGATATTGATGAAATGTCGAATCGAGATGTTGTTAGAAATTGTAAATGATATCGTAATTTCCTAGATGATGATTTGATGCATATGTAGATGATTTTGGATTTATATTGCATATTTTATCTTATATGTTTTGATGTGACCACGAGGCCAAAGGAGGTATTATGTGTTTTGCAGGTGAATATATCCACAAAAAACATCGGGGGCATTAGAGACCAACCACATTGGAATGCTAGGTTAATTCAACAAGGGTCACCATGGCAACATGTATTTTGTGTGTGTGTGTGTGTGTGTTTGAATTACTATTAGGGGGTTCCTATTAGTGCAAAAATCACAACACCCCTGAAGTCTGCCACTCGATGGGTTGATAATCTTAGTGTGATTGCATAACATGGGTACTATCTCCAAGTGTGGGACTTGCTACTTGAGATAGACCTCCAGAGAAATTTGGTTCTTAATCCTTTCTTCAGGTGCACGCATTCAGGTTGTAGAGGATATATTCTAAAACCTATTCTAGCTGCCAAGGAGACAGGGAGAGAGAGATGCAATAAATAAAACCTAAACTAACAAGGGTGATGCACCAAAGGAATTCTGAAACACCTGCTTTGGAATAAACACAAACCATAACAAATGTAATACAATCACCATGCCCAAATAAAAAGGACTGCAATGAGAGATTTGAAAGGAGACAATGAATGCAAGAGAGGGTTGAAGATTATCCACATACATACATTATAGCTCCAAAAGTGTATACAATGCATTACAATAGCCAAGAGGCATAAAATTGCATTACAATTTAAATGGGAGGCTTGGACTCCACAAATCCACTTATGGGAAAGAGAAAAAGGGAGAGTACAGAGCATAAATGTCTAACCCTTTAGAAATTTCCTCTCCTATATAATATATAGGAAGAATGAGAGGGAAAGGAGGGAAAATTTAGACCCTATTCCAACTGCCCCTGAAGGAGCATTGAATTCTCCTACCACAATGATGAGTCTCACTACAACACCCATGCCCTCATCACTGTTCCTTGCTGGGAAAGAAAGGAGGCCCATTATTCATCATGGTGGCAGGTGGGTAATAGGTGTCGAGGGATCTCCAAGACATCCCCTTTTTCTTGATCCCAAGCCTCCTGGTCGAAAGATATGGCCACCTGAACATGCTTTGGATTTGGATTCTACTCATGCATATCGACGTGGTGGTCCTGCGTGTCTTAAGGTTTCACCCCATCCTCTACACTCTTGAAATAACACTGTTGAGGAATGTGGCACCATCCACGGGCCGCTCTATTTCTTTTATTCTCTTCCTAAGCCCCCCGTTTGTAGAGACACTTAACCTGAAATGAGATATGTGGAGGGCTGGCACATGTTTGGGAACTGATTTTGAATATGCCCCTTGAAGGAGCGTCGAGGAGACACATGGGTCCTTCCACTGCCTCGCCATATGCTTAGCCGATTCAGGTCCGAAGTGAACACTTCTTGCCTTGTCTCTTTAGTGAGCTAAAGGGGCCCACCATATATAATGCCAAAATACCCCTTGCGGGTGGGACCCTTGTAGCCATCTCCCTAAATTGTGATGGTGGGACACGTGGCATCATATGCGGGATGCTCCTACATTTTCTCGTGTTTGGCTTAGTCCCTTTTGTTTGGCGGGGACTATATGTTTGACTTGGGACATGTGGGGGGCTGGCACTTATTTGGAGACCCTGCCTAGACTCTGCCCCTGAAGTTGTGCCATGATGATGTGTGGGGGCTTCCAAAGGCTCTCTCCCCTTTCAACGGCTGATTTTTTCTGATCCCACCCATTTAGGGATGACTTTGTGGGACCCTAGACATGTGGAGAGCTTGTGCTTATTTGGGAACCGCCTTTGGATTCACCCCTTGAAGGAGCACTGAGGAGACACGTGGGTCCTTCCATGGCTTCTTCTTTCCTTAGCCGATTTGGGTCTGAAATCGATAATTCCTGGCTCATGCCTTTGGGTGACTAAGGGGGGCCCACTACATATAATGCCCCAAAATGCTTTACGGATGGAACCCTTGTAGCCAATTACCTAAATTGTGATGGTGGTACACTTGGCGTGATCTGTGGGACGCCCCTCCATTTCCTCGTGTTTGGCTTGATCCATGTTACTTGGCGGGGCCATATGTTTGACTCGAGACATGTGGGGGGGGCTTGCGCATATTTAAGATCTGCACCTCAAATTTTCTTTTGGAGGAGCACTGATTGGATGTGTGGCCCCTCTCGTTGGCTCTGTGACTTTTCAATGGCCAATGAGACCATCTTTGGACCTGGGACACGTGGCATGCTAGCGCTCATTTGGGAACCGCCTTTAGGTCGTGACTTTGAAGTTACATCATTGCGATGCGTGGAGGGTTCTACTAGTTCCTTTTTCCTTAGCCGCTTTGACGGCTGTCTTTGCCCCTATTTGGACTCCTGGCCATGTGGTGATCTGAAACTTATTTGGGAAACACTTTTGGAGCTAACCTTTGGAGTTGTGCCATGGAGGTACGTGGCACCCTCCATGGTTCCTATGTTTTGCTTGCTCTTGGGCTCAATTTTTGGGGTCGAAGGTGAGTCCGCACGATTGGGCCGACCCTTCCATTTTTCCTGTGCAAGGTTGCATTCAAACAATTTTTCCCTGGGGTAAAATTGGGATAATAGTTCTCATGGGGGGATTACCCCTAATTGTGACCAAGGGGTTATGTGTTGTCTTTTATTTAGTTTCCTTTACTTAAAGTTAGTATGTGATTTTTAGTGATGTAATTTACTTGTTTTAATTATTTAGAAATTGGTGTATTATTTCCCCTTTATCTTAATGGGTTTATGTGTCTCAATTAAAGTTGATTAATCATGTCCTAAACTAATTATAGATGTGACCAAAAGAATTCATTTATTATACTAGATGGCTCTTTATATTTGTGTTGTAAGTTGAGTTCTTGGGATCTTGAGTGTTGTACACTCTAGCCTTTCATAGAAATTCGAATTTTGCCTTAAGAGCCAATTTTGAAGGCTTCTGGGACAAGTTAAACTTGTCCCACACCTCTTAAATTGCTATGCCAACCCTACCTATGGATTGGGGGGTCAAAAATAGACCCCATTATGTGTTTTGTAAGTCAAAAAGTGACATTTATTACACTTTTCTTACACGAGTCTTTAAGTTTGTCTGTAGCGGGTGTGGGCTTGGATTGTGTGTGTAAGTAAATTGTCATTCCTCTTACCCACAAATTTATGGTGCATTGGGGTTGAGGTTTGACTTGTGAGGTGTAGTTGAGGATGAGTGATGTGGCATCCTACATGGAGCCACCTCACCCCCATCTCTCCCTTTTCTATTTATTGAAATTCTTTTGCTTGTTTAGGGGTTACTTTTTATTTTGTGCTCTTGCATTTTTAGGAGTTAAAGGATTTTGGAGAGCTTGTGGGCTTGCTTGGAGCTTGTTGGTGATTTCTTGGGTCTGAAGAATCTTAGATATTGACTCTTGGAACAATATTTACTATGGAAAGGTAGGAGCTTTACTCTTGCTTAATGTTTTTCTTTTCTTTTGTGTTATGTGCTTGTTTTAGTGTTTTGGAATGCTTGTTGGGTGCTTGGGTAGATTGAGTAAGTGTGCTATAGTAGGGGAATATGGGAAGAATTATCGTAGGGAGGCATAAGAGTTATTTCATGTTTTTAGGGAGTTTGGGTTGGGTGCCCCACCTTGGACAAGGAATACTTACATTTCTTACTTGTTCTTGTATGAGGGAGGCATAAGAGAATGAGGGAGGTATAAGAGTATGTGGGAGGAATAAGAGGTAGTTGAGGGAGGCATAAGAGTGTGTAGGGGTTTTGGGACATGTACAGGAGGTTTTTTAAGGTGGGAAACTATTTCCCATTGGGAAGTATAAGTGACCTCCCCATAAGTTCTTGCTCCTTTGGCTTTCATTTTTAAGCCTTGTTTATTTTGTTGTTATTCCTTCTTGTGTTTGTAGTTTGAGTTGATTGTTATTTGGAATGGTTGTGAAACAATTGGTTTTGTGATGTGGAAGCTTGTTTGTTTCCATGTGTTGGATCAAATTTTCATTATAATGTGGTTGGGGCTTGGGGGCAAATGAGGACGATGACTTATCCTCCTCATTGGATATTTTGGTTGGGTGGAGAGTGTTGCCTCTCCCCCCAGTTTTGTTATGGATCAAGAAAATCATGAAGGATCTCTCTTGTTGGTGTTGTGAAGCTTGGATATTTTTTTGGAGTCCTTCAGAAATTCCTTCTTGTGAAAAGCCTTTTTTTTCCCACTCAAGGTGGAAGATTGTAATACTGCCTTTTGTTTTAAAGGAAATGTTGTATTATAAGTTATAAAATTATTTGAAGAAGTTCATTGAAGAGTTGTAAAATTTTCTTTCTCCTTAAATTTTAGTATGGAAAGAAAAGAATCAAAATGGAAATCTTATGTAAAAGTTTAGTCGAAAGTTGTATTGTGAGAAAGAAAGTTTACTTTCATTATGAAGATGTTTTATTGTAAATGAGAAAAAAGGAATATGGAAGTTGCAAGATGGTAAAAATGTTGGCATAGAAAACTTGAATGTATAAAAAAGTTGTTATAGTTATTTTGAACATATAAGTTGTAGTGAAAATGAAAGAGACTACAAATTTGAGGTATATTGTTATGTGGGAATGTTGCATTTTGTAGTAAGAAAATAACAATGTTAGAAGTAGATTTAGTTCCTTTTTACTCTTGAAATTGAAAGAAATTTAGTTGAACAAGATGGAATAGATCTTGTAGTTGTTATTACTACTATTGGATTTGAAAATGCTTTAAATGAATAGTTTCAACTAAGGAATGAATTAATGGAACTAAAACTGACAACTATAAACTTTAGGCATATAAAATTAAGCTCTGAATGAATATTAGAACACTTTAGTAATTTTTTGTTTTTGGGAAATTTTTGGTTTTGAAGGTTTTGATCCTAAGGAATAGGACTGCCGCCCTGTGTAGAGTGGCGGTCTCGTAACCACCACTCAGGTAAGGTTGCGGTCTCAAAACGACCGATCAGTGGGACAACGGTTCGTGATTCGTCACCCAGGTAGGGCGGCAGTCCCAAGACTGCTGGCCTGCTCTGGATGATGGTTCTGTCACTTATGGTGGAAATTCTCAGATCCACGCCTGTGTAATTTTTGACTTGTAATAGCTAAATTTTAAGTTTGTAAATTTATCTAGGAGTTGTTATTAGACAACTTAAATACATTGGCTAAATCATCTTCAGCATTTACCCAATAATATATCTTGATCATGGTAATTTCAATGTGAGCACTAACATTTTAATTTTCTAACACAATCTCGGCCTAGGGTTATTGTCCAAATGGAGAAGTCCAAATACAAATACTTTAAAAATGACAACTAGATTGGTAAAGGAAATCCCTTCGAGGGATCTTTGAAATGAGAGAATTTACAATAAGGGACCTTCAATATAAAATAAGGGAAGACATAATCTCTTAGTATGAATTCTCCATAGGTCTATCCTCGCCTTGTTCATATTACTTCCTTTGGAAAAAACAAGAAATATCTGGAACATAGTGATAGGGGAAAGAGACCAAGTGATGAGAAATAAAACATGAGGTAAGAACGAAGTTTTTAAAAGAAATGAGAAAAAACAACAAAGAAAAAGTTAGGAACCCTAGAATCTAGTGGCCACAATTGGATTGATTCATGTGCCTTGACAATAAATCCTACATTTGTCTCCCAAGGAATCATTTTTACAAATGTTTTAAATACACTTTACATAGTATTTGTACATGGGGAATGGGGCCTAATCTAAGTGCCTTTATTAATGTAAAACCGTTTTTCACATCTACAAATATGCTTAAGGAATACTTTATGTCCTCACCATAGGACATAAAAATATTTATGATATTAAAAATAAAATAATTAAGTATGAGGCTAACTTATTTTAAGAATGACATATACTTATGTCGATAGGAGGAAAAAATTGACCAATGAATTTAGAATTAGGGAACGCTATGGTGGACTATAATATTTTTGAATTATTCCACAATTCGATTTCAAGAAAATTAAAATATTTGATCACTTCACTTGACCCAATCCATCTATAGTAAAGTTTTTGACCTTAACTTGGTGTACATTAATTTCACTGTAAACTAGGGGATGAGATTTTGTAACCTTTTAACTTTTAGAAATCAAGCAAAAATAATATTTGTCATTATTTGTCCGTACAAGTAAAAGGTTCAAACCTGTTATTTGAACGTCCTTTTTGCGAATGTTATCAATACACATTATAGAAACCCTATGATAGGACATGGCTGTATAATAATAAATGAAAAATAAATCCATGAAGAAGGTCCCCAGAGCTTTCATGGCTTCCATCCTTCCATTCTTCATATCCTACAAAACTGCAACACCATGCAGCCCAAATGAGAGGAAGTTAGGGTCTTCAAAAGTGAATAAAAGAAACCCATAAGGATTATTAGGGATTTTTAGGGAAAAATATTAGATGTAAGGGCATGCTAATATGATTTAATTTTCATAGGGTAGAGATTTAATCCCTATCAAATTTATTTGGTGTGTTGGGAATTTTATGGCTTGAATGGGTTGTAAATAAAAGGTATGGGTATTAAGTGAATGGGATCACTTAGTGCATTAGTCAGTTAGACTAAGTTGTGAACTTTTTTTATTATAATTAAATGAATAAATAAATGACATTTAACTATAGGGATTAAATAAATAATAAGGTGCTTGGGTATTTTAGATAATGACCTATGAATTAAATTAATTAATAGGTTCAATACTATAGTTAAAATCACTAAATGATGGACATGGATAGTTATCAAGTTATTATGGAGAAGTAAATTTTTTAACCAACTTAGGAAATGGCCTTTAGCGATAAACTTAAGATTGATTTTAAAATTGGGTAAAGGAACAAGATTAATTAGCTGATATTTGATATAAAAATTAATGGAGTCCTTAGAAGAGGATTAAATGCTGATATGATTTTGACAATTAATTAATAATATTTAATGACATAATTTGGTTCTGACAATATTTATCTCTATCAAATGTGTAGAAGTATATGTTGACGGGAATTTAATTGAGTGCAACTAATGTTTATCAACCCTCTGCAATATTTAAACTTTCAAACAATAAAATTTACCATAAATTTTCCCAAGTAATTAATGAGGTTTGACATGGTCTTGGTGTGTCGAAATTACATCTGCATTGTTATACACATTTCACACTTGGGGGACATATCATTTATTGACACATGCACATGCTTTACTTACATCTATGGTCCCACTTAGGGTAATTATAGTTTAATTGTGATTACTGTTCGATTACATTTTTTCCCTGAACTTATTGAAACATCACGATTTTTTTTAATGTAGTTAAATTCTAAACAAACTCGATATACTGTTACAATATGGTATGAAATACATCCAAAAGAAAACAGAAAAAACTTCTTCGTTATTCAATCAAGAATTACAATGTTTCCTAAATAGGAAAACAACTCCCATTCTCGAGCTGCCACAGAAAACTCTAACTAACTTTGACTAAATCCTACTATAGATGCCATGAAATCTACTCATTTTTAGCCTAGTTTACTAGAACTTGCCTATTCTTAGTAAAACAACTCAGCATGGGCCCCAAAATTCGTACGGGCATAGAAATATGCCACACATCTTTTACTTTCTCTAAACTAGAGGAATTTGCCTTACTTATCCAACTCATAATGCAACATAATAGTTACTAAAATTAACTAATGCCCTAGTCAAATAGTGAAAAAAATCGAACTACAACTTAAATCCTAATTTTCAAGCCTCTAAGATGGCGGATTTCAGGGCCCAAAAATGTGTTACCAAACATGGCTCACAACTAGTAGGATGGAAAATTTACCGGTGCATAGTAATAATGTCTCATCTGAAACATCCCTGGTTTCAAAATTTTAACATGGACTCAAACAGACACCCGAAGCTTAAGTTATGGTCATCTGTCAAGTTCCTGCTAATTTTGGCACATCATTCTCCCCTGCTTGAAAAAAATGCAGCTCCTACGAAGTTCAGTCTTGTTCAAACTGCTAATCCATTTATCTGCACTGTTAATCTTCTTCAATCTCCCACTTTGTGAATCCAAGTATTTTCCTCTTGTTCCAGTCCTTTCCAATGTACCAAATATTTGTTGTATTTCCCATGTCGCAGTAGTGACATGTGTTTTCTTATCTAGACAAACATGATCCACTTATTCTTTCTTCTTCATCGAGACCTGTTGCTGCTCCAAGTCTACCTACTCCCTCGTCTGAATAACATCCCCTTACGCACCATCCCCATGGAAAATAATACAAATCTGAAACATTAAACACTAGACGAAATATCAAAATTCCCAGGTAGCAATTCTACCTCATAAGCATTATCATTTATTTTTTTCACGATTTTGCAGGGACCAATCTTCTTGTACTTTAGCTTGTACTATAGGTTCACTTTTGGAAACCTTTCCTTTCTACAGGTGAATACTATAACCATACTCACCAACTGAATAAAATTACCTTTCTCCGTACTGTGAACATCTGCTATTTCACTTTATACTTATGCATTACTAACTTATGCAGCTTCTTCCCTGCACTTCTTCCTGTAATTGTTGTATATGTTCTGGCAAATGCTTCTGCATAATCACTTGACTCTACCATCAATTGGGTAGTTATACCAAGATCTAGGACACCCCATTTAGATTACTCCCATACATAATCTAGAAAATGGAGACTTTCCTATGGATCTATTTATTGAAGCTGTTATATGCAAACTCAGCTTTTGGTAATGTTAAGTCCCATTGTTTCATGGATTTTCCCCAACTGATGCACCTTAACAGGTTTCCCAAACTCCTATTTACCACCTCTATTTTCCCATCAGTATAGAGGATGATAGGCACTGCTGAACTGTAGTTGAGTTCCCAAATTCTTCCATAAAGTCCTCTAGAAGTGACTTAAGAACATTTGTGTCCCTGATCTGAAGTAATGGTTCTTCGGAACACCATGCAAACAAACAACTTCTCTGATTTTTTTTTTTCTACAACTCTGTCAGCATCACTTAGTTGTTCTTCCAGGAAATAAAATGAACCATCTTAGAAAACCCGTCAACAACAAAAAAAATTGAGTCATTACCTCGTTGTGTTTTTGGTAATCCCAAACACAAAACCCATACTTAGATCTGTCCACGACCCTTGTAGGGAACATGCAACGGAATATACAACCCTGTATTCTGTGCATGGCCTTTCGAGACATTGAAAACATTCATACACCTCTCCACATAATCTTACTTACATCTCTCTTTCAACTTTGGCCAATAAGTAGTTTCTCTGCTACCAAGAGAATATCATCTTATCTTATACCAAAATGCCCAGCCATTCTCTCCACTATGCAACTCTCTTCACTAATATTCTCTCTCATAGACCCAACTGGAATGCACAATAGTTGGCGTCCCTTGAATAGGTAGCCATTCCACATGTAATAATCATAAGATTCATCTCATGGAACCATCAGGGATGCACAATTGTTTCCCCTTGAATAAATGGACGAATTCCACCTAAAATAATCATAAGAACCACTACCTATTGAAGGATCACTTAAGTTTTCAGACAGACATCACCAAAATCTGGATCACCTTCATATAATGCCTTAACTACCTCAAACCCTACAACCTCATTTTCCATTAGTGATAAAAAAAGTGCTTCATTCTGACTCAATGCATTTGCAACTTGATTCTATTTTACCTAATTTATGTTTTAGAGACAAAAGTATAACCCTGCAAAAATGATACCCACTTTGCATGCCTACTATTCAACTTCATTCTGTGTATTCACATACTTCAATGTCTATCATGGTCTGTGAATAACACAAACTCCTTAGGCTACTAAGTAATGCCTCCAATTAGCCTTAATGTTTGTACAATTGCATAAAATTCCACATCATAAGTAGTAGTGGTTATCCTCTTGACCTCATTCAGATTTCTCACTAAAGAAAGCTACTGGTTTTCCACCTTGACTTAGAACAACACCAATACCTGACATGTGAAGTACGTCACAATCAACCTCGAAGACACTTTATCAAAATCTGGTAATGCCAAAATGGGTGCCTATGATCACCTTCCTCTTCAAGAACTTCAATAACTATCCTCATTGCTTCCTTTGTCCACAAAAACTCCCTTCCTTTTGTGCAATCTATTATAGATGCTACAATACTGCTGAAAGTTTTAATAAACTTCCATGTAAAATGTTGTCCAGATCCATGAAATCTTCTTACCTCTGTTATACTTCATTGGAGTAGGCCATTCCAATAATTGCCTTTATCTTCTCCTGAGTCCATCTATCACCCCATCCTGCTGAAATGAATAAATCCCAAGAATACCAAGACTCTCTTGACATAAATCGTGCACTTCTTCATAGTTTGCATAGAGTTTCTCTTTCCTTAACAAGTCAAATATCACCAATTTCAGATGCCTCAACATGTTCTTCTTCCAGTCTCTTACTAAAGATCAGAGATATCATCAAAATAAACCACAATAAACTTACCATTATAATCCCGCAGCACTGGTGTTCATCAGTCTCATAAAAGTGCTAGGTGCATTGGATAACTTGAATGACATCACCAACCACTCATATAATCCATCTTCCTGTCTTGAAATCCGTTTTTTTCCACTCATCTCCTTTCTCTGATCTGAATCTGATCGTAACCACTTAGAAGATCAATCTTGGTGAAATACTTAGATCTTCCGCTAAGCACATCCATCATATCGTCCAAGGTGAGGTATTGGGAACCTATACTTGATTGTAATTTTATTGATTGCTCTACTATCCGTGCACACATATCCATAGTCTCCATCCTTCTTTAGGTGTTAATAAAGTTGGGGTTTCACATGGACTCATGCTCTCCCTTACTGACCCCCTTTCTGTACGAGCTCTATCACTTGCCTATTCACCTCTGCACTTTGCAATGTCGGGCTCATCCTGATGGGCTGCTTAGATTTGGGAGTGCCAGACCCTAGAATCAAATCAATATGGTGTTGAATATCTCACTTCGGAGGTAACCCATCTGGTAGCTCATCTGGTATGGAATATTTGTATTCTTCTAGTACCTTTTCTGTAGTAATAGGTATATTAAAGTCCTCTATTTCTAACTTCTTTGATATGAGTACATAACACTAGCCAACTTATTCCATTTCCGTAACAAAATCTTTTGTAGCCAATAAGCCCTCACTATTCTCTTCTTCCTTGAAGGGTAACAAGATCACCTTTACACCATCCTTCCAAAAGGTATATGTATTTTTTACTCCATCATGTGTAACCTTCCTATCATATTGCAAAGGCCTCCCCAGTAATATATGACATGCATCCATTGGTATAACATCACACCACACTTCATTCTTGTAGGTTATCCCAATAAAAATTTTATAAGGCATATTTTCTCTATGGTTACCTTATTCCCTTTCTTGAACCATGATATACGATAGAGATATGGGTGCTTCTCACATTTCATATTGATTTTATCAACCATCACACTTGAAACCATATTTTCACAACTACCACTATCAAAAATAATTTTACTTACCTTTCCTCCAGAGGTGTATCTTGTTCGAAATATATTTGTTAGCAACCATGAATCAACACCGACATCATCATGTTCTTTTTCTTTCCTTGGGACAATCATCATCCTCGTTATCATAAGGGTTTCACCCAAGTCTACAACAACCTCCATTTATTCTTCCTCTTTAGCTTCAACCAGATTTACTCGTGGTTGTTTTCCTTGCCATCTATCTTGTGTAGGATAGTGCGGACACTCAAAAGCTCTGTGCCCCTCTTCACCACATCTATAACATGTATATTGCCTTTGGGGGCTATTCCAGCCCCGTCCTCCATTATAACCTCTTCCCCTCTGAAATCCCCTACCTCTTTGGTAGTTACCATGGCTTTGACCAAAATCTTCATGCCCTTCTGTATTAGAGGATTCACCTTTTGTAGATTCAAATCTACCCCTACCCCTCATTGGAGATGATGATGGACCTCTCTTCACACCTCTTCTAAAATTACTCCTCTTGTTCTTTTCCTCTGCTTTTAATGCAAGTTGATAAGCATCATCTAGGCTATGGATCCGGAGCATACTCAGCTCGTCTTGTATGGTGTAACTCAACCCATTTATGTACCGTGTAGCCTTTTGCTCTTCAGACTCTCCCTGTTCCACCCTGATTGATAACTTGTAAAATTCATTAGTATACTCCTCAATGCTGAGATCCTTCTGCCTTAGGTTTTGGAACCTTCGAAAGAGTGTCTGAGCATAATCTACAGGAAGAAACTTTTCTTTCAGCTTCTTTACCATTTTATTCCAGTTTCGGATCTTGCCCTTTCCATTCCTTTGTCTTTCATTTTGTAGGTGATCCCACCAGATCAATGCATGTCCAGCTAACTTAGTGCATGCAAACTTAACCTTCTTCTCCTCTGAAAGGGTTTTCCACTCAAAGAATTTTTCCATGCGATTTAACCAGTCAATCAACTCCTCTGGTCGTAACCCTCCACCATAATCAGGAACATTAATCTTGATGTCGTCATTCTTTCCCTCTAAAGCCTTGATCAATCTCTCCTCAAATGGTCTCTCATTCAAGGTTTCTTCATCTCTCTCATTTTCTTCTTCATCTCCTCCTTCATTCATTAATGGAGTCTACTTCTTCAATATCACTATCTAGGTTTGCATCCCCATTTGCATGTCTCCTTCTAAGGCGGGTAACTTCCCCCGTGAGCTCAGCAATTTGTCTCTGTAGCTCCTGCATATGCCTATTCATCTGGGCATAACCTCCCCTCCCGCATCTAGCCATGGTTATATAAAACAGAGGTAAAAACTACACATAAAAATGTAATATGTTACCTTAATTATTTCCGCAAGATCAAAATCCAGCTCTGATACCAATTGATGTGAATCCAGCTGCAAGAGGTTGAAATACCTCCAAAAACACACATAAACACCTTTGCAAATAAAAACAGGAGTTTCACAATAGCTTACTTCTCATTCTGGAATTCACACTGATCTATTACATCATTACCATTTTCCTTTTATTTCAAGACTACTCTAAAACCCTAAAATGCCAAAAACCGTAAAATGCCAAAAAACCCTAAAATGCAAAACAACTCGGATTGACCCCAAAATTTGCGTGCCAAATATGCATTCCATAAATTAGGGCTCACGCGAAATTTGGACTTATTCTGAACAAGCACAACAAAAGTTATTAAAGTTCTAAGACCTAGAGAAAAGTAGAAAAAACAGTTCGGAGCCAATTTTAGACCACTAGATGACGGAATCCGAGCCCGAAAACGTGCCAAAATGAGCCACAACCTTGCAGGAAATGTTGTCCCGAGCATAGTACTAATGTATATCTACCACCCTGTAAAATTTCAGGACGATCCAACGGTCGGAATCAAAAGTTATGGCCTTCTGCAAGTTATGCTCCCGCATCACCGGGTCACAACAATTTGCATGGTGTATAGTATTCTAGGGTTCTGCAACGAGCAATCATACATGCAGTATGAGAGTGTAACATTAATTTGATTAAAAGTGGTCTACATAGGAGTGGATATCAATTTCACAACAAATGCAGTGCAGTTTGAAACTCTTATCATCTCATTCAATCATGAAAGTTGAATTTGATCATTCTGTAGTGTCATGATAGTGTCTCCTAGTCAACTGACTATATGGATTTGCATTTGGAATGTTGAGAAGAAGTTTGACAAAAGGAAACTTGATCAAGGGTATTATTGTACAGTCCTATCATTGGCGAAAGATGGTTTGAAGGGTGACAACTTTGTGAAATCCTTTCCATAGTTTTGAGCCATAAGAATAACCAACATACAAAGGTACGTCCGTTGTAAGAGGAAGTTGATCAAGGTCCCCAACTCAGGATGATATTAAAATATCCAAATAAAGGCTAAATAAATTTCTATGATGGGGAAAATCCTCTTAGAGCCTCATGTCAACAAGGAATAGAAAATTTGAGGTCCTGGCAAAAAACATTTTACACGTACAATATAGAATATTGATGTGTTACCATTTTTGGTGATTCCTGAAAAGTTGTAACTGCCCATCTAAGGGTTTCATTTCTCTAATCAATATCTTAAGACACACATGTACTATAGTAGCAGAAATGTTACAAATAAGAGTGAATTATAATTTTAATTTAAAATAGAGAACAAGTTATAGGGAGAATTATTTGAGCCATCATATAGAGGAAATGTTTTCTTTATGGTGCTGATGAGGAAACATTAAAGAGTAGATCTCTAATTTGTCATTCTAAATAGAATGATAACCTATATAATAAGGGAGGGAGACAATTTTAGAAAGCTTTATGTTGAACAAGAGTGTGGAATGCAACCTATTGTTCATGTGACAAGCAACTATAAATAACAACAGAAGAACTTTGTATGTCACGTTGGATTGTTGTCCCATTGTTGAAGTTAATGAAAGAAGGAGCAATGTCGTGCAAGATATGTGATAGATGAGGTTGCTTGCATTCCACTTCTAAGTTGATGTCCAACCCCAGTCGTGCCACCCAAAGCAAAATGAATGGCGCCGTCTCGTCCGCTAAGTATCCAGTATCGGTACAATGTTGGAGATGGGAGAGAAGCTGACATTCATCCAATATGGTGGTGTCTAGCATGCAACCCTCATATGACAAAGAATCACTATCAGACCTTGGATACTCCTTAGGGGTAGCTTTAACTACATGCCAAGGACGGTAATATGGCCACATTTTTCCCAATTATTTATAATCTCAGTTGGACGTTAACTTGCCACGTTAATATATGAGCTTATAATGCATGTGAAATGAATTATAGACAATCAGAGGAGCCAATTCTCGACTAACAAAAAAGATCAAAATAAGGTGAGTCCGTAGAGGGAATGATATTGAACCAGGGTGTAACCTGCATTATGGCCTTTTCTTGGCGCAACTTCCACTTGTTTCCTTTATGATGTGGGTCATAAGACCATGTTCTTGTTGCCTCAATGAGCGAAAGAATTTACAAGATGAGTCTGTAGGGTCTTCGATTTTTGTATGCATTTATTTAGTTGAAGGCAGCTGACGATTTTTAAGGAACATCAACATTGAAAAGTAAATCACATGCTGCTGAGTTTTCCACATACAGGACATGTCAAGAGTAAATACAACATGTCGAGAGTAAACATCGCTGTATTAGGCATTATACAAGGCAAAACCAACATTATATGGTCCTGGTACTAAATTTGGGGTAAATATTGAACATTTTGTAGAGCTCCACATTCATGGGTAAGGTTCATTCTAATCTCTCATAAATCCTTGTTGTCTAAATAACGCACCTAGTGCAATTCATCCTCCTACTAATTGTTCATCTTTAGTGTTACACCTTTTCCTTCTATGGTTTGCAATGATGACAATCCATTAATACATAACCAACAACTCTAATGATGAATTCTAGTTTTTTTGTCACACTGGTTGGGAGCTATTTCTTAAATCTATCCATTCTCGATTTCACATAAAAATAAATACTTAATTATAGCTTGGTTCTCCAAGATGTGACATCTATACTAGGCACTATTTCGAATGTCAAAGGATGCCAAACAAGAAAACCTGGCATGTACTCATTATCCAAGTTAGCAAACGAGGCCCACACAAGCATACATTGTGTGGGGATGGTATGGTTGGTTTTTGATGGTGGGTACTATGTATGGTGGTGCATTCTGGTGTCAGGATAGATTGCACCTTTTTCATGCGCCGTTATATTTACACATAAGGTTATCAAAATGTTTTCTTTGTCAAGTTTGCCCATTTTTAAAAAATGTGCTTCTATCCCCCAATAATGTTATGGATGCAAATGCCTACAGATCCATTGCAGTAATGGGTGGCCTTACTAAACTTTAGAGTATGTAAAATTCTTCTGCGTTCTGAAATAGTATCAGACTATAGTATATAGTTTTATTTTGTTTTGGTAAATTATGGTGAGCTATAGATTGTTATTGTACATATATTCCCTGATAAATTGTCAGTAAAGATAATCTTCAAGCCCATCTAAAAGATTTTAAAGCGGGGGTCATGTGCAATATACCTTACATTCATTAGGCTACAACCTGGTCACATGTCTTTTAGAGTTACGGAAGATTTGATTCTCATCAATTTTATATCAGCACAACCCCTTGCAATTCATTTCACATGCTTTGCTTTTAATTTTGATTTTTTAATGTTTATGTTTTATTCTTCTGATGAACGTGATTTGCAGGTGGTGGTCACATGAGACTGTTGCAGTTGTGACGGGGGCTAACAAAGGAATAGGGTTTGAGATAGTAAGGCAGCTAGCACAGTTAGGACTGAATGTTATCTTGACATCGAGGGATCAAGCTAGGGGAAGAAGAGCAGTTGAAGAGTTGGCTGCACAACAGTTGAATGTTGGATTTTATCCCCTGGATATAGCAGATAAGAAGTCTATAGGAGAGTTTGCTAGATGGTTGGAAAAAACATATGGCGGCCTTGATATTCTTGTGAGTCATAAATCTTTCTGTTCTTTTATAACCCAATGGGACTTTTTATGTATTATGCTATATAGTTGGTGCAAGTGCCTTCTACAAGAGGCAAATTAAATCCATGTTTGATTCAATAATCGGCAAATTGGTGTCCTGAGTTCCAGTTTTATTTATAGCAATATTTCTCATGGTAACAATTCAATTTCAACTTAACTAGTATCCATATAAAAACACATACACCTTGTTAAGATAAAACTGTAAAAGCATAAAATAATAGTAATTGTAAATATCGAATCTTGAGAAACAAGGTGATTTAATCTTGAACATAATGGAGAGCAAGTGCACCTTACAATAACTTGTAAGTTTCTGCTGTGAATATAATAGCCAAAACAAAAGTATAGTCGTAGTCTACATTATCTGGAACCCTATTAGGCTAGATGACGCTTAGATTAACCTGTAAGTTTTTGCTCTGACAATAATAGCCAAAGAAAAATAAGAACTGAATCCTGTAAACTGTGATGAAACTAACATAAGCACAAAGACCTACATAAAATGCGTTTTTTCCCCACAATTCCATGTTATTTATAATTGAAAAACGTATGACATTTTCTATGATCTTTCTTAAGAAATATGTATACATTGGTTATATACCTGTTTGGTATAGTATAAGTTAGTGGAGAAAACAATTTTTTTACACGAATCCAAACGGATTTCCATTTGCGTTGTGTTTTAATTTATAATTTGAGTGAGCTGGAATCCAATCACATTTTACTACACTTAAGCTGCAGTCCCATGTAAGGGGAAAAATAAATTCTCATAGGTATTGTAGGATAGGATGTTTTGATATTAATAGAGTTTTATGGATTCTTTAATTTTTCTGTCAACGAAAAATAATAACTTTTAGTATGAAAATTTTGGGAAAGAAGCTCAAATAGATATACGATGTGACAGAAAAACAAAAAATATGTAGGAAGAACTGTAGCATTAGATTCACTTGTACATGATTATTTAAAAAAAAAAAAAAAAAAAAAACGGATAAAGAAAAATACAAAATGGCTTTTCTCCTCCAATATTTTTAAACTTCACATTTTTTAACTCATAGTCGATTCACATTGTATTGTTATCCTTAACAGCACATTATATTATTTTCCTTACCCTAAATTCTGTGACTGCAACTCAATGAACTCTCTAAAACTGAAGTGATAGATAGGAAGCTCCTTTCGAATATCTTATTAGTTATTATTTAACCCAAAAAAACATATTACAATAACAATAATTGCTAAGATTTTTCATTAGATATATGTATACTTTGATTTTGTTCATAGGTATGGTAAAATATAATTCTGTGTTTGTCCATGACCTCCAATGTCAGAGCTTCTTGGTCATAAAGAGTATTTTATTTCCTATGAAACCCTTCCTGGAAAGCAGAGGGAATCACTTTTTCCTTTTTGTCTTATATATTTATTTGTGGTTAGTGGTTTGTTTTGTTGGGTATAATGTCATCACGTGCTTGTCTGCAGATAAACAATGCTGCTGTTGTATTCAATGACATCAATGAGAACTCGGTTGAACATGCAGAGACTGTAGTTAAGACAAACTACTATGGCACAAAAGCATTGACTGAAGCTCTCTTACCTCTCTTCAGGCCTTCACATTCTACTGCTCGCATTCTGAATATAAGCTCAAGGCTTGGCCTACTTAATGTAAGCAATCACTTATACAAAATAATGCAAAATCTCACTGAACTTTTCGTAATTTAAATGTGCTAATAACATTTGAGTATGCAGAAACTAAGAAAAGAGAGCCTAAGAAGAAAGCTGGAAGATGGTAAGAATCTCCAAGAGTCTGAAATCGATGAATTTGTGGAGATGTTTGTTAAACAAGTAAAACAAGGGACATGGGAAAGTGGAGAATGGCCTGCTGTGTGGACCGATTACTCAGTGTCTAAGCTTGCTCTAAATGCCTATACAAGACTCCTTGCAACAAGGTTTTCTTCTCAGAGGTCCAAAATAAGCATTAATTTGTACTGTCCTGGGTTTACCAAGACATCCATGACTAAAGGAGTAGGAAAATACACTTCAGAGGAGGCTGCAGGTAATGCTGTGTGGATAGTGCTATTGCCTCCTCATCTCCTGCCGAATGGAAAGTTTTTCAAGATTAGGGAACATATTAGTTGGTCAAAGTTATAGTTTATTATTGATCTGTATACGAGCATTTATTCACTGTGGTATCACCAATAATGAAATTATTTATGTTGAGATTCCTATTTAATATTACGATTTGTGATATGGGTTTGACCATTTTGCAGCTTTGGTTCTTGGTCCCATGTGAATAAGATTTTCTAGTGTTGTATTTATTCAACTTTTCATTATTTTTAAACACACATATAAATATATATATGTATGCGCTTCATATTGATACTATTGGACTGTTATTTAAACATTTTAATTTTCATATATTGTTCAGTAGATGATTTATTATACTGATATTTGGATTATTGACATTATGATGCCACACTTTATTATGATGCACTAGATAGTGATGTTAGACAATTGATATATGTTGATTTTCATGATATCGATTTCATACTGACACATTATGTTTTGGGATGTTTTGAGTAGAATTGTAATCTCATGGATGCTATGCTTAGATTTTGACATATTGATGGATAATAGAATTGTTAAATGTTGAATGATGAACATTGATTTTATTTGTATATTTTCTCAATGTTGTTAATGCGACCGAAAGGCCAGAGAGGTATTTGTTGTGTACATGAATATTATCACAAATATCGAAGGGTATAGGGGACCAACCACAGAAGTATGTTGGGTGTTGAGCAAAGAGGCCAAATTTGACATCTTGTGTAATGTTGTTTAGTGCGTGTTGTGCATGTCTTGTTTGGAAGTCTCCCATGGGGGGTGACTTCACATTTGTGGCTATAGGGTAAATTGTGTTCCCTTTCTTTAATTGTGTATGTGTTTTATTTATGTTTTCTATATTTAACATTTGAAATTTTGTCACCTTAATAGCATATTGTAAATGTGTGTTAATTAAGCTTAACCCTTCTTAGTTTAAGTTAACCAAACTAGAGATGTGACAAATAGTTTTGATGTGAGTTGGGGGTCCTTTTCGTAAGTAAAATTTATGTTGATTTGGGAGTGATTTACTCCACCCCAAGTTCAAAATTCAGATTTTGACTTGGGGGCACTTTTGGAGACTTGTGGGACAAGCAAGACTTGTCCCATGCCTCTTAATTTGACCCAACAAACTTACATATGGTTGGGAAGCTTAATTTTGACCTCCTTGTCCCTTTTTGAGTGTAAGAGAAGGAAAATGATTGCACTTTCCTTCTAACCCAATTTATTATGTCCCTTATAAGCATGGTGTGCAAGCTTTGAGCTATGTGGGTTGTCATAGTCCTTGCTTGTGCATTGATGTTTCTTGGTCTTGGTGTGTTCACTTGAGTGTGGGAATGAGGAATAATGAAGTGACATCTTACATGGAGCCACCTCATCATCCTCACATTCCATTTCTATTTATTTGTGATTTTTGGTTGGAATGGGGGTTACTTGCTCATTTTGCTTCTTGTGAACTTTTGTATTTTGGAGTTTTAGGAGTGCTTGGAAATTGCTTGGCTTTGATTTGGAGAGGCTTTTGAAGGTTTTCTTGTATCTCGATGGAGAGGTAGGCCCTCCACCTTTTATTATTATGTTATTTTGTTTGTTGTGAGCAATGTTTTGCTTGTTAAAAGTGTTTTCGTCTTGTGATGGTGTTTGTGTGGGTTTGTTGAGTAGTTGGCCTTAGTTGGGTGTGTGAGAAGGCTTTATGGGACCATTGGTGAGGGAAAAGGGAGTTTATGTAAGGCATGCTTTTGGTGGGAGTTTGAATGAGAGTCTTACCTATGGGGAGAGAAAAAAAATTCATGGATTTGTGCATACTTACAAGGGAGAGATAACGATTTTGTGTGATCATTTTGTGAACTTGGAGGCTTAGGGTAAGACTCCCACTTCACTTGGGAGACATAAAGAGGTGGTCTCCCATAACCCTTGCTCTATTTGGTTTGATCCTCAAACCTTTGTGTTGTTGTGAAGTTATAATCTTGTGTATTATGTTGTCATGTTTTGAGTTGAATTCCTTGTATGTGTTTGTTGTGAAGCCACCTTGTCCAAGTTGTCATTGTTGCTCAATGTTCCTCATGGTTCCTTTGTTGGGACTCAGGGGCCATTAAGGGAATGGATTCTTCCCTTAATGGATTTAAGGTTGGGCGGAGAGCGTTTCCTAATCCTGCTTCCTTGTTTTGTGATCCCATTGTGAATTTGGAAGAAGGCAAGTTTTGGAAATACCATTGTGAAGAAGACATGCTTATTGGAAACTTGTAACTCAACGTTGTGGCAAGCCCTTTTGTTGTATATTATTCAAATCTATACTTCCCACTTTGGGAGGGTTTATTGTAAAACTGTAAGTTTGTGATAAAATTGTTGTATTCTTTGGAAATCATCTTATCTTGTAAACTCTTTTATGAGTGTAGATTGAGTTCAAATTAAAATTTAAAATGTGTTTGTTTGGGAAACATAATTATCAAGTTTTACTTTGTCTTGGTGAAAGGAAAATTTGAATAGAGTTGAAATGGATGTGCATCCATTTTAATTTAAGTATTTTCATTGTTCTCAAATGTGATATTCTTCCATTTCTAAGAATATTGTAAAGTGTGATAGGATTCATTATGAAAGAAATAAGTATTTTGTTGGTTTTATTTTGATTATGAAATGGAATGGTTATTTTGTTACCTTAAGAGAGATTAAATTGAAGGGACTAAACTATAAATATATTATGAAACTAGTTGAAAGAAATAGTTGTTAGAATCATAAGATTGAATGTAAACTTTCCTCGTATTATCACTTTGTTTTCCTAAGTTGTGAAACAGAACTTACCATTGGTTTAACTTAACATTAAGAAGATTTATCAAAATAAAAGTGTGTATACACCCTCATCTACATTTAAAATGTATTCTTCGTTAAGATTAGCTTCATAAGTTTTTTTTTTTTTAACGAATCTTCACTATTTTATATATTGTTAATATTGAACAAAAAAAAAAGAGAAATTGAAATAGGTTTGACTATCTCTACATTATTGATATATTAATATAGTTTATTTTTTTTATAAATTGGTAACAAAATTAAAATAATGTGAAAAGGACTTATACTATATTAGTTATATATTAATGTATTATACTAATATATAAATAATAATACATTTATTTTATTATTATTATTAATAGTTTCTATGGTTATTATTATTATTATTAATAATTAACATTGTATGTAATAAGGTATTTTATTATTCAAAACTTATTATAATAATAATAATTTAAAAATAAAATAAAAATGTATGTGTTTATGTGTGGCCACGGCTTAGGCTTTTTAGAAGGCAATTTGGGGTGGGGAGGCGTCACCGACCCCACCCTCACCCTCACCCTCACCCTCACCCTCACCCTTTGTTTTCTTTAATAATAAGTTACGGTGGGGGTTGAGACCCCCACCAACCAAACCGATTTTTATTTTTAATACTAAACTAACTACTACGCAGAACTTAAGGAATTCCGACTTTGTGTTGTCTCGCCATGGCCATGAACCTCTAAATCATCATTAAAAAAATTAAGCGCACACACACACACAATAGTTTATATTGTCATATTTTCGGGTAGATTATATAAAAAAAGATTGGTTTATTATAGATAATATATTATATATATATATATATATATATATATATATATATATATATATATATATATATATATATATATATATATATATATATATATATATATATATATATATATATATATATATATATATATATGTGTGTGTGTGTGTGTGTACACACACATATATTTGTATTTAAAAAAAAAGGAAACGTGAATTGTGTATATTTAGTTATATAAGAGAGGAGAAGAAATGCAAATACTACAAAGAAAATAGATCTTTTGGAAAAATGTAAAATACTCAAATGGGTATTCTTTTAAATCATGTTACAATAAAATGGGAAATTTACAACCCTAGAAGAGGGTAGTATGTAAATGGAAAACAAAATAAAATGAGCAATATTGGGGGATGTGAGTATTCATCCCAAGTTTCCCTTCCTCTCTCATGGCTTCCTCCTCTTCCATTTTCCCTTGCAAAATAAACAAAAAGAAATGAATGAAATGAGGAAAAACATGAATAAAAGCTTCCTTAGATATTTTAGGGTTGATATGATTTCGTCCATACAATGACTTAGATTAGTTTCATCCTAAGGCCAAGATTGTCTCCTACAATTGTTAGATGAGAGTAGGTGAGTTAATTATTTGGTCACATGGGCCTTCTTTTGAATGTGGCCACTTGTGTGTTTTGTGAGTTAATTAAATTACTGCTCTTATCTTATTAAATTTAAATAAACTCCTTCCAATATTAGTTTAGATTACTTTTACGATAGAAAATTAAATAATTAGCTTGGTGTAAATAAAAAGGTTGTTTTAGACTTGGTATTTAATTCTTAAATCTTTGCATGACCTTAGGAACCATTGCATTAAATTTATTTAGGATTATTTAAATAAAGTATGTTAAACCTAATCATAGATTAAATCAATTATTTTATTTAAATATTATTATCTAATTAGTTTTGTGACGATTGTTTATAAACCTAGGGATTAGCTTAACGTTGCATTTGTCCTATAACAAAAAAGTAAAATTTATTCCATAATATTTTCTAGTATAATATATGTTTGGTTTTGGGTTTCATGTACAAAAATTGTGGGCGTTACATTTGGTATCAGAGCCGTGGGTGCAACACTTGGACCCTAGGAACACCTAGAAAAAACTAAACAAAAACAAATAAACCTAGTGCAAGTTTAAACCTAGTACACACAACTATGCATGATGTTTTGAAACATAGAAAATTTTGAAAAATGAAAATAAAAGCTTAAATGATTATAAACTAACTCTCGCCTTGGTCTGTGCAGGAGGCACGAACCAGACAAGGGGTTCCTACACGTGGACCTAGATCTACCACCCCCAGATTAGGTAGTAGCCACTATCCTGCCTCAGATATTTTACACGTTACATGAGGTTAATGCCGCTATACGCAGAGGATTGATAGGAGGGAAACCTAGAAGGAAGGACATGGAGCCATCATTGGAGGCTCGTGCACCTTCACATCATAGTGCAGAGGAGAGGGTAAAGAACTCCCAAGTGGAGTCTATTAGACATGAGTCACCTCATAAAGAGCTCAGATATCAAGATGTGATGCACAGTGACAGGTCTAGGAGCCCTAGGCTGAGAGATGATCACATAGAGAGGCCTAGAGGGCGAAAATGTTCTATAGTGGAGCACATCTGAGAGATACTCAAGTTGCACCCGCCTCATTTTGCTGGAGACACATGTAGATTTCAGGCCGAGGTGTGGTTGGTTATCTTGAGCGGATGCTTTAAGCTATGCCCTTGTTCTAAAAACATGAAAGCTTGTGTTTCCACCCACCTTCTGAGAGATGGAGTAGGAGTATGGTGGAGGAGTGACAAGTAGAAGCTCCATGTAGATTCTAATACAGTCACTTGGGAACTATTTGAGGAGTGTTTCTGAAGTAGATATATTTCCAGGAGGTTCATTCAGCAATGGATTAATGAGTTCCATGATCTACGTTAGGCCTCCATGACGGTACCAGAGTATGAGGCACAATTCCTAGATCTACTTTAGTATGTAGACTACATGGAGGACGAGTAGGTTCGGGTTCACAGGTTCATCAAGGGTCTGAACTTGGACTTGGGTGGGGCAATACATATTCATTGCCCACAAAAATTATCAGAGGTCGTGGAGAAGGACTATGTTGCAGAGGAAACCAGAGAGAAGACTCCGTAGGCACGTGACAAAGTGTGGAGTCGCATACAACAGCTACATGACATTAGGTCGAGGGGATCAAGTCCTCCTCCTCGTGGTAGACACACATCAACACAGTCTTTCTTCTAGCCTCCTCCACCTCCTCAATAGTAGACTTTACCAAAATTTCGACCTCCACAACTTCATGATGCTCAAAGAGGGCATATCATGGAACCTCTAGCTAGGGGGCCCAACATGATACTGGGTCCACCTCAAGTACAATTGATAAGAGCACATCCACCATACCACCCAAAGATATCTATGGCCAGATCATCATGTCCTTCAACATGTACTACTGGGCCAGCTGGAGGACTATCTACACATTGGAGAGGACCAGATACTTGTTATGGATGCAGCATGCATGAACATCATTGGAGAGAGTGCCCTTAGAACCTTGCTAATCAGGGTAAGGCACCTGATTCTAATCCTACTATTGGAGACATGACTAGGAGCCACAAAATATATGTAGCAGTTGAGAACCGCTAGGAGAAGCACCAAGGCAAGGTTATAGAGACCATAGGTAACATTGGTGGTATTTCTATCCTTATTTTATTTGACTCAGGATCATCATAATCTTTCATTTCACCATATTTAGTTGAGCGTTGCAGGCTGGTGGTAGTTAGGGAGGGCCTTAGTTGGGACATCAAGATGGCTTCTGGAGCCAATATCTTAGTTGAATCCTTAGTTAAGGAGTGCGTAGTGGACCTAGGACCCTTTACCACTACTTTGGATTTTTGTATCCTTCCCTTGGGTTCTTATGGAGTAATTTTGGGCATGGATTGGTTACCTACGCACATAGCCAGAGTTGATTACTACAATAAGATTATATCTTGTGCAGATGATTTGGGTGTGGAGTCAATGAAAGTTGCAGTCAGGAGATCCATTTCTATTCGCACTACTTCCGCTATGTAGCTTAAGTGGTGTGCGCGACTCAGTTTTCAGATGTATGCTATAAAAGTTAGTGATAGGTTAGAGGATGAGGCTAGTGGACCTTCACTTGATGATCACCCCATTTTATAGGAGTTATCAAATGTGTTTCTTAGTGAGATGGTAGGGATGCTCCCCCGCATGAGATTGATTTTCACATTGATTTGGTTCCAGGAGTGGAACCTATCTCGCATGCTCCTCAGGGATAATTTTACCGGTGAATATTCGTAATATGGCGAAAATTTCATTTTAGGAAAATTTGAAAAGGTGAATTATTCGGAGTGGGTCGGTGTCCTATTCGCCTAAAATATATAGTATATTTTTTTTTTGGGGGTCGGCTTCGCCTTCATTTGAAAACATCAGACCTATAAAAACCTAGCTGATTCACTAGGTAGTATACCTCAAGTAGCTTAACAAATTACCAATACTGTGAAATTTGAACTCGCATACCCTTAAGCACCAGAGATTCAGATTACTGTTAGCCTGTGATTATTGACACACGACAAATGCAGTGATGACGTGTGACAAGGGCATTGTTGACGCGTGACAACAGCTGTAATGAAGCGCGACAGAGGAAGTGTTGACGCGCGACAAGGGCAGTGTTGACGCGCGACAATATATATAGACAGTGGACGCGCGACAAGGGAATTATTGATGTGCGACAACAGCTGTAATGACGCACGACAGAGGAAGTGTTGATGCATGACTTGGGTGAAGAAGTTGACACGTGACAAGGGCAGTGTTGACGCGTGACAATATATACAGACAGTGGACGTGTGACAAGGGCATTGTTGACACGCGACAACAGCTGTAATGACGTGTGACAGAGGAAGTGTTGACGGCTGACTTGGGTGAAGAAGTTGACGTGCGACAAGTGCAGTGTTGACATGCGACAATATATACAGACAGTGGACGTGCGACAGAAAAAGGGTTATTGACGCGCGACAAGTGCAGAGTTGACACGTGACAAAGACCTCAGACAGGGGATGCGTGATAAGAATACTGACGGTTGTTGACGCACGTCAATGAGGTACAACAGATATTGACGCATAGTAGATGCACGACAAAGAGTTTGTTGATGCGCGACACGAAGATTTTTTGATGAGAAAGCAGAGGTCGGAGGCTACAAACGCGCGACAGGAGATTTTGCTGTCACGTGTCACTAGACCTCAGTGACGCGCGTCAATAACCGTAATGACGTGTGTCACTAAGGGTGCTGTCAGACAACACCCTCAGTGATGCGCGTCACTAGACCTTAGTGACGCGCGTCATTATGTTTATTGACGCGCGTCACTGAGGTCTAGTGACGCGCGTCAATGCATTTTTTTGATGCGCAATAGGAAAATCTCCCGTCGCGCGTCTGCAGCTTTCTGTCGCAGCACTTGACAATCAGGTGAAATTTTTTCATACAACCCCCAAAAAATTTGCCTTCCCGCGAAACCGGTTCCGGGGATATTCGCCAGGTATTCTCCACCTCCGATTTCCAAGAGGTCTCTTAAAATGAACCCTGATGCTCCTCATAGGATGAAAAAACCTAACCTATGTGAGCTCAAGTTGTAGCTCGAAAGACTTCTCGAGAAAGGCCTAATCCATCATAGTGTATCCCCTTGGGGTGCACCAGTGATTTTTGTGAAGAAGAAGAATGGATCCTTACGTTTGTGTGTGGACTATCATCAGTTGAACCTGGTAACGATAAAGAATCATTACCCCCTTCTTTGCATTGATGATTTGTTTGATCAGATGATGGGGGACATTGTATTTTCTAAGATAGATATTAAGTCAGGATACCATCAGCTAAGGATCACAGAGGTAGATATCCACAAGTCAGCTTTCGGCATGAGGTATGGCCACTATGAGTTCATAGTGGTTCCATTTGGTCTTACGAATGCCCCTGTAGTGTTCATGAGTTCGATGAATGGGGTTTTCAGGGGCTTTTTAGATCATTTTGTACTCGTGTTCCTTGACGACATCTTGATCTTTTCACATACACATGAGGAGCATGAGGAGTACCTTTGTCAGGTTCTATAGAGTCTTTGTGACCAACAACTTTACGAGAACCTGGAGAAGTGTGCATTCTTTTTGTCACAGGTGCAATATTTGAGTCACATAATTTTTGGGGAAGGTATTGTAGTTGATCCTTCCAAGATTAGAGCCATTATGGATTAGAAAACACCCACCAGTGTGACTGACGTGTGTAGTTACATGGGGTTGGTAGGATACTATAGGAGATTTTTTCAGGACTTCTCTTGGGTTACAACCCCATCACTTCCCTTCGACAGAAAGGGAAGTCTATCTGGTTAGATAGATGTGAGTAGAACTTTAGGACAATGAAGGAATTCCTTATGAAAACACCTAATCTTGTAGTGCCAGACCCTTAGGGTGAGTTATTTGTTTGCACATATGCTTCTTTACTAGATTGGGAGGTGTATTGATGCACAAGGGATGTATTGTAGCTTTTGAGTCTCATAAACTCAAGGATTATGAGATCAATTATCTGACTCATGAACTTCCTTCTTGGAGTTGTTGTTCATGCCTTAGTTTTTTGGAGAAACTTCCTTCTTAGATGAATTTTTATACTTAGGACTGATCATTTGAGTCTTTGCCACCTTTTCACGGAGCCCAATCTCAATGCTCGTTAGCGGCGTTGGATGGAGTTTCTTTGTGAGTACGATATGGAGATAGAGCATGTGAAAGGGAAGGATAATGTGGTTATAGAAACCTTGAGTAGACGAAGACATGTGACTATGGCTACTTCAATGAGTACAAATTTAAAGAGCAAGATTTTGTAGTAGCTTCCTCATGACAAGTTTTACCTTGTAGCCAGATCAGAGATGGATTCTCAGAGAACCCTTAAGGGGAATTTTGATGGATTATCGTTGGAGGTAGATTGTATTCTCAGAAACAGAGGTCAAATATATGTTCCTAGAGATGGAGGTTTGAGACAGGATATCTTGGCAGAAGCTCATTGTGCACCTTATTTATCCCATCCAGGGGTGAAAAATATGCATACTACCTTAAGACAACTTTACCATTGGAGAGGTCTTCAGTAGGATGTAGATCAGTTTGTGTCACGCTGTTTAGAGTGTCAGAGGGTGAAGGTCAAGCATGAGCATCCATTTGGCCTTCTCTACCCGCATGCCATATCGGGGTGGAAATGGGACACCATTTCCATGGATTTCATTGTAGGGCTACCAACGTCGAGATACCACCATGACACCATCATGGTCATGGTGGATAAATTGATGAAAGTGGATAATTTTTCTCCTGTGAAGGCCACCTATACAGTTAGTGAAGTAGTACAAGTATACCTCAATGAGATTTTTATATTACGCATGATTCCATGGAAGATAATTTGAGACCGCGATCCCTTGTATATTTCTCACTTCTGGATTACCATGCAGGGGGTTCTTGGTACAAGTATCAACTTCAGTACAACTTATCATATAGAGACATATGGAAAGACATAATAGTTAAATCATATCTTGGAGGATATGTTGCGGATGTATGTCATGGACCAACAGTCTAGGTGGGAGGAGTGATTGTATTTGGTATAGTTTTCCTACAACAACAGTTTTCAGATTTTGATTGGCATGGCTCCTTTCCAGGTGTTGTATGGAAGAGAGTGTAGGACACCTTTAAGTTGGGATATGTTGGAGGACATGGTTTCTATTGGGCCAACTTTGGTACAGGATATGGAGTAGTCGGTTGTCTTGATTTTTCAGAGGCTTCAGGAGGCTTAGGATAGGCAGAAGAAGTATGTAGATTTGAGAAGGAAAGATATTATTTTTGACTTGTGTGAGAAGGTTTTAATTCGTGTCAGGCATCATAAGAGGCCTATCTGTTATGAAAAAGGATCTAAGTTAGCTCCTAGATTTATGGGTACCTTCGATATCTTGGAGTGTATCAGTTCCTTGGCCTATCGTCTAGCATTGCCACCTATCTTGTCTCACGTACTCAATGTATTTAATGTATATGTAATTAGGAGTTATGTTCTAGATCCATCTCATGTTTTGGATTGGACCGCATTGCGAGAGCAGGAGAAGGGGAAGGTGTAAGTGGATCCCATGCACATTATAGAGCGTAGCACCCTAGGCCTTCGAGGCTCTGAGAATGACTAGGTGTGGGTCCAGTGGGATAGTAATGACGAGACTATAGCCACTTGGGAGGATGTAACTATTTTGCAAGCTAAGTTTCCTCATCTATTCTAGTAACTTCTAGGAGGAATTCAAGTCTAAGGGGAGGGGGATGTAGTGCCCACTCCTCTTCAACACTGTTTTATCTTGATATTGATAATATTGGAATGTTATTCAAACATTTCAATTTTGATATATTGTTCAGTAGATGATTGATTATATTGATATTTGGATTCTTGACATTATGATGTTACAATTTATTATGATGCACTAGATAGTGATGTTAGACAATTGATATATGTTGATTTTCATTTTATGGATTTCATACTGACACATTATGTTTTGGGATGTTTTGATTAGAATTGTAATCTCATGGATCCTATGCTTAGATTTTGACATATTGATGGATAATATAATTGTTAAATGTTGAATGATGAACATTGATTTTATTTGTATATTTTCTCAATGTTGTTAATGCAGCCGAAAGGCCAGAGAGGTATTTTTTGTGTGCAGGAATAAAATAAAAAATATAAAAGGGTATAGGGGACCAACCATGGAAGGATGTTAGGTGTTGAGCAATGAGGCTGAATATGAAAACTTGTGTAATGTTGTTTAGTGCGTGTTGTGCATGTCTTGTTTGGAAGTCTCCCATGGGGGGGGGGGTGACTTCAGATTTGTGGCCATGGGGTAAATTGTGTTCCCTTTATTTAATTGTGTATGTGTTTTATTTATATTTTGTGTATTTAAAATTTAGAGTTTTGTCACCTTATTAGCATGTTGTAAATGTGTGTTAATTAAGCTTAACCCTTCTTACTTTAAGTTAACCAAATTAGAGATGTGAAAAATAATTTTGATGTGAGTTGGGGGTCCCTTTTGTAAGTAAAATTTATGTTGATTTGGGAGTGATTTACTCCACCCCAAGTTCAAAATTCAGATTTTGACTTGGGGGCACTTTTGGAGACTTGTGGGACAAGAAAGACTTTTTCCATGCATCTTAATTTGACCCAAAAACCTTACCTATGGCTGGGAAGCTTAATTTTGACACCCTTTTCCATTTTTGAGTGTAAGAGAAGGAAAATTATTGCACTTTCCTTCTAACCCAATTTATTATGTCCCTTGAAAGCATGGTGTGCAAGCTTTGAGCGATGTGGGTTGTCATAATCCTTGCTCATGCATTAATGTTTCTTGGTCTTGGTGTGTTGACTTGAGTGTGAGGATGAGGAATGATGAAGTGACATCCTCCATGGAGCCACCTCATCATCCTCACATTCGATTTCTATTTATTTGTGATTTTTGGTTGGAATGGGGGTTACTTGCTCATTTTGCTTCTTGTGCACTTTTGGATTTTGGAGTTTTTGGAGTGATTGGAAATTATTTGGCATTGATCTGGAGAGGCTTGTGAAGTTTTTCTTGGATCTTGATGGAGAGGTAGTATCTCCACCTTTCCTTATTATTTTATTTTATTTCTTGTGAGCAATGTTTTGCTTGTTAAAAGTGTTTTTGTCTTGTGATGGTGTTTGTGTGGGTTGGTTGAGTAGTTGGCCTTAGTTGGGTGTGTGAGAAGGGTTTATGGGACCATTGAGGAAGGAAAAAGGAGTATATGTGAGGCATTATTTTGGTGGGAGTGTCAATGGGAGTCTTACCTATGGGGAGAGAATAAATTCATGGATTTGTGCATGTTTGCAAGGGAGAGATAAGGATTTTGTGTGATTATTTTTGCACTTGTAGGCTTAGGGAAAGAATCCCACTTCACTTGGGAGGCATAAAGATGTGGTCTCCCATAAATTTTTCTCTATTTGGTTTGATCCTCAAACATTTTTGTTGTTGTGAAGTTGTAATCTTGTGGATTATGTTGTCATGTTTTAGTTGAATGCCTTGTATGTGTTTGTTGTGAAGCCACATTGTCTAAGTTTTCATTATTGCTCAATGCTCCTCATGGTTTATTGGTTGGAAATCAAGGGAATTAAGAGAATGAATTCTTCCCTTAATGTATTTAAGGTTAAGCGGAGAGCGTTTCCTAATCCCCCTTCCTTGTTTTGTGATCCCGTTGTGAAGTTGGAAGAAGGAAAGTTTTGGAACTACCATTGTGAAGAAGACATGCTTATTGGAAACTTGTAACTCAGCCTTGTGGCAAGCCCTTTTTTTGTATATTATTCAAATATATACTTCCCATTTTGGGAGGGTGTATTGTAAAATTTTAAGTTTGTGATAAAGTTGTTGTATTCTTTGGAAATCATCTTATCTTGTAAATTCTTTTATGAGTGTGGATTGAGAAAATTAAAATATAAAATGTGTTTGTTTGGGAAATTTTTTTATCAAGTTTTACTTTGTCTTGGTGAAAGTAGAATTTTAATAGATTAACACATATGTGCATCCATTTTGATTTAAGTATTTTCATTGCTCTAAAATGTGATATGCTTCCATTTATAAGAATCTTGCAAAGTGTGATAGGCTTCATTATGAAAGAAATAAGTATTTTTTTGGTTTTATTTTGATTATGAAATGGAATGGTTATTTTGTTACCTGAAGAGAGATTAAATTAAGGGACTAAACTATAAATATATTATAATACTAGCTCAAAAAAATAGTTGTTAGAATCATAAGATTGAATGTAAACTTACCTTCTATTATCACTTTGTTTTCCTAAGTTTTCAAAGAGAACATACCCTTGACTTAACTTAACATTAAGAAGATTTATCAAAACTAAAGTGTGTATATACCCTCATCTACATTTAAAATGCAACCTTGGTTAATATTATCTTCATAAGTTTATTTTTGCAAATCTTCACTATTTAATATATTGTTAATATTGAAAAAAAAAGAGAAATTCTAATAGGTTTGACTATCTCTACATTATTAATATAATTAATATATTAATATTGTTTATTATTTTTATAAATTGGTAAAAAAATTAAAATAATGTGAAAAGGACTTATCTTATATTAGTTATATATATTAATGTATTATATTAATAGAAATATAATAATACATTTATTTTATTATTATTATTAGTAGTTATTAAGGTTAATAATAATAATAATAATAATAATAATTATTAATAATTAACATTGTATGTAATAAGGTATTTTATTATTCGAAACTTAAATAAAATAAAAATAAAACTTTAACAACAAAAAAAAAATGTATGTGTTTATGTGTGGTCGCGGCTTAGGCTTTTTAGAAGGTAATTATTGATGCGTAACCATAGCACCCCTGAATATTTGCAACTCGATGGGTTGAAACTCTTAGTGTGATTGCATAACATTGAGATTTTCCCAAAGTGTGGGACTTTGCGATTAGGAAAGCTCTCCAGATGTGATCTACTTTAAAATCCACTCTAACTTTCCAAAGAGACAAGGTTAAGAAGATGCATGAAATTAAACCTAAACTAACAAAGGTGACGCACCAAACGAATGTTGAACACTTACTTTGAAATTAAACAAAAACCATTAAAATGTAATGTAACCACCATACACAGATGACCAAGATGGCAATGAGAGATCATAGAGATGTAATGAACACAAGAGAGGGTTGAAAACCATCCACATACATGTATTATTGCTCCACAAATTTGATACAGTACACTACTAAGGCCAAGAGGAAAGATTTGAATTATAGTATTGATGGGAGGTTTGAAATTGATAAGATCACTTACACACAAATAAAAAGGGAGGGTGCAAAGCCAAAATGTCCAACCTTTAGAAAAATGCCCCTCACAATATATGGGAAGAATGTGAGAGAAGGAGGGGAGAGAATAATTCAAATTCTTACTTCAACCACCATAGAATGTATTGAATGTTCCTGTAACAATGATGGGTGCCACAACAAAATCCATACCCCATGTATAATTCCTTGTTGGGCAAGAAAGGAAGCCCATACCTTTATTATTGGGGTAGCTGGGAAGCCTGACACCTTCAAAAATGATGGATTGTATTTATTAATTTATAATAAGTTTCTCTCACTAAAATTAAGATAACCAGTTTTAGTTGAGTAGAGGAGACTATAAGATTTCCAAAAAGTCTTTTCTTGTGAAAATATGAGCTCCCAATCAAAAGTTATGGCCATCTGAAGATCGGGGAGTGGTTTCGAAAAAATGTGAATTCTTGATCTTCATTTTCGGAGTCTGAAATTCATGCAACTTCAAAAATCCCAAAATTCAGAATTTCAGACATTTCCATTTCAAATATTGGGTTAATATTCATCTACCAATTCTATTTGATATTTTTGAAACTCCGAAACGTGAACCTCTGAAATTCTGAAACCCGAAAGTCTGAAATTTCAGACTTTCAGAATTTCAAAACTTTTGACTTCAGAACTATTTTCACTATTCATCACTTAATCCTGTGTGAGAGTTCTGAAACTCCAAAACAAGAAAGTCCAAAACTACTACCACATTGACCCTGAAACCTGCGTTGAATTCCAAAAAATTAACCCTTTTGGGTTTTAGAATTTCGGGATTTCAGACATTTTTGGTCACTTTTCTTGATTTATCACCGAAGACTCCGAAACTTCAAATCCTGAATCTCCGAAAGTCTGAAACCAGAAATTTAGAAATTTTGGACTTTTAGAATTTTCAATTTTGGGATTTTTACTCAGTTTCTTTTGACAGGCCATTTTCTTTCTGCAAAACCACCAAACCCGAAAGCCCAAAATTTTGAACTTTCAGAATTTTAGATTTTGAGATTTTTACTCTTTCAGACCTTTTTCAAAATTTTTCCCACCTTGTCTCTGAAACACCAAAAATTTGAAGTCTGAAAACTTTGAGCCTTTCTCTATTCTTTCACTTGAGCTATGATCTCCTTTGATGTTCCCTTGGCCATTCATTTTTCGATCTTGCATTTCCATTATCGAGGCTGCTTGTAACCTGATTTTCAGAATTGAAATGTGAGCTCGCATGAATGAACCAATCTCTTCATTTCCTCCTGAGTGCATCATCGTGTTTGTCTAATTTTTCTTGAGAGGAAAAATTGGATAGTAATTTGGCGACTTGTGGGTCGCCTTCTTGCTAGGTGGAAGATCAGTTTCCTTGAAGTATCCATTAGGCACGGTGTCATAAATGATAGCTTGATACTGATCTCATACTTGAAACTTGAACCTGACCGCCTGTGACCTACTGATCCTGAACCTGCTCTGTTACCTGCACCCTCAATTTTCATAAGAAAATCTTTAAGATGATATTTTTGTGAGTAGAGAATTGTCTTGACCTGGAGCTTTCACCTGTCCAAAAAATGAACTATTCTGAAACCTAAATTTAGTTGCTCTACTTTTTATTTCCCTTGAAATCAACAACTATTCTTAAGGTATGAAATTCTCTTTCATTACAACATCCATGGAGAGGCACAATGACAGGACAATGATACAACCTAGGAGTAATAAAACTTGTGCCAAAACACTTAGGAAAATTGAAACCTAAACTACAATAAGACAATGTGCATACACACTTAGAGGAATTGAAATCTTATTGTAATATTTACAAGGGTGAAACCTTTTTCTTCAGTAGCAATGTTTCAAATAGATTCCGTTAAATGGAATCGGAAGTTCCTCTCCATCCAATGTAGAAAATCGGAAGGCATTACTACTTTTACATCCAATGACCATGTAGAGACGATTAAAAATGGCATCAAACTTGGAATGCCTTCCTAGTTTTGGCCGATCTGCATCCCACTTCAGAACCAGCCCCCCTTCCTGAAAGGTCCTTGCTCTTGCTTTATTATCAAACCATATTTTGATTAAGGCTTGATATATCTCCATTATTTGCATTGCATGTTCTCTGATTTCTTCTAATTCCATCATACCTGGCTTCCATAGGCTCAAACTCAGACAATTCCAATTGCTTCATGAGCTCCAATGTGGGTAGCTCTAATGATATAGGAAACACTACCTCTTTTTGCTAGACTAACTTGTAAGGGGAATTTCCTGTTGACCTCTTTGGTGTGATCCTATTAGCCCACAAGGCTGATTTGAGATTAGTATGCCATGTCCTTTTGTTTTCATCTAGATTCCTCCTGATGATTCTTACAAAATTCTTGTTTGTGGACACTGCCTATCCATTACCCTGTGGGTAATAGTTTGAAGAGGTGCCCAAGTAGATTCCATTCTTAACAACCCATTATGTGATCTTAGAACCTAGGGAATGCTAATGCATTGTCTGATATGATAGTGGCTGGTACTTCGAACCTAGTCACTATCCCTTTATAGGATTCTAATATGCTAGACTCATTTGCTTACTTGAGTGCTACCACCTTGGTCCACTTGGTGAAATAGTCTGTTGGTGTGAGAATCAGCTTGTGACCTTGGATTGAATTTGGATTGACGACCCCAATAAAATAAAATTCCCATTGCATAAATGTCTTGTCAACCAAAATTGGATGTAATGGGAGAGCTGCTAGTCTTTCTCCTGTGAAGAACACACTTTTTCAACACCTTTCATTTTTTACACCATTTGATCCATGTGTAGAAGTCATTGAAAACTGTGGGCCAATAGTTCCCTGCCTTAATTACTTTGAGAGTTGTTACCCATGGGGGAAAATGACCTTTGACCTCTCCATCATGAAATTCATGCAACACCTTCTCAATTTGACCTGTTCTGATGCATCTCAGTAGAACACCATTTATGTCTTTCTTGAACAAAACACCATCAACAAGCACATATGGAATGGATTGTAATATGAAGTGTCTCCTCTTTAATTTTCTCATTTCTGGAGGGCATAGGCCTATCTGTAAGAAGTGCATCATATTCTTAGTCTAACAAGGATTGGGTATATTATCATTTTTTTGCTCTTGAATATCCTGTAGTACTAAGACAACTTCATTTTCACCACCTTCTTATAATTGTTGACTCGAGGACAACTGCTCACATAATCCTTTTCCATAGGAAAACATAGTAACCTTAATTTAAATGTCATATTCCATGACACAAGTGATCCATCCTGTATGTTTCTCATTTATATATTTGTTTAGGAGGAATTTATAATGTCACCTTTTCCAATCGAAGACCTTTGGCCTATTTTGTCAACCCGATGGCCAAAGGAAAAATATAAGGGTGACTTAAGTTTTATTAATTTTATTATATTGTGCAAAAAATTACAATATAATAGCACATATAATAAATTAATAAACTTAACATTCAAATAGAACCTAGAAAAGTACATAAAAAGAAAAGCACTTATTTAATTTGTATTTTCTAGGGAAAATAGCGACTTGCCTTAAGGGGAGTAATGAGAACTTAGAAAGGATAAGACATTTCTATTGTGTATTCCCTCTAGGGAAAAGTGACCAGCCTTGGGAGAGAAGAAAATAATTATTAAATACCTTTTTTATTCTTCCTAAGAGAAATGGAGGGTGGAAAATGCATCGAAAGAATCATACAAGCTGATTGGTGGTCCTGAAGGTTGTTTTGGGTCTCTTCTTCCTTTAAAAGGAGAAGTAGACTTGCTTGAGAGGAATTCCATATACCAGATTTTTATATGATATTTCTCTTGCATTTGAGCTTTAAGCTTTTTCATAAAAATATTCTAAGGACGAAAAACCTTAGTTTATACCTCTTGTGGACGAAAACTCCAAGAGTTCTCTTGTGGATGAAAACCCCAAGGGATTGAGAGGGTTTTTCACTCAGAAATTCCCATTGATGGAAATCATATTTTCAGTGTTATTTTCAGTCATTTCCAGCAGTGTAATTTAAAGGCATTTGAGGAATAAAATTACAGCAGTTCATCTTCTATTGGATCGACCCAGTTGGGGCAGATTTGACTTTGTATTTTGGAGGTATTTAGATCTGCAAATCAATTGTCTAAAACCATCTACATAATTTCTGTGAATGAAATATACCTAATTGGTTTCATAATTCTTTTGAAGGGTTATTTGCCAGTTTTATAATCAGATTTCAGATTTGATTTATGAGTTGATTTGGCATCTGCAAAATTCTTATTTTTATATGAATGAGTTCCTAAAAATATAAGCAAGCATCTGGGATAGAGAAAATAATTTTTGGAGCTCATTTGATGTCCTAAATGTGTGGGCCGAAATAGTAGGAGGGCCAGATCTGCATGTTTGGTAGTTGCTGTTATAATTTGGTTTACATCATCTTGTTCCTTGTATTTTTCCAAGTTCGGGCATATGTCATTTGCCTAGATTGGAGTTGTGTAGAGAAAGTTATGCTACCTTGAAGATTGCAGCAGTTAGGGTTTCAGATTTAAATTATTTTCCAGTTGTTGTAGAATCTGATTTTCGCCATAAATTCTTTAGGGTTGTTCCAAGGGTTTGGGAGTAAAAATAATTATTGTATGCTGATTTTGGGTGTGTTTGCATATAAGACCCTAGTCGCTTTTTGTATAAATTAAATCCTGGTTGCCCTAGTTTATTTCCCATAGCTTCCAAACGTATATTTTATTATTTTATAAAGTAGGAAAAATCTCTTATTTGGGCAAAAGATCTATTGGGGATCTTTCAGTGGTATCCGCTCTTATTTTAGTGCAAAACCACCATTTTAGGGTTCCTAAATGGGCTGTGAGTGTAAAGCCTTCACGATATTTCCTGTGATAGCAGCTGATTCATGGAAGTTAGACAGAAAAGCTTTCCATGGAATATGGCATAGCGATTTTGTCTACAACTTTTGGGATCACTACCTTTCAACAGTTGATACGTGACCATGCAATAAATTATGCATTGACTTGTTGACAACTGGATGGGTCAAGAGATAGAAGAGACACTTTGAGGGCCATAAATTGATCATTGAGGCTTAGATCATCATCACTTTCTATTCACAGAAGTTCGACACTTTATCAGGACAAAGACTCTTGAAGTGATCAACATATTTGATCAGTCCACTAGCATTCATTTGACAAGATGTTAAGGAATTGAATCTTAATGTTCCTGGATTACATGGTTATGCACCCAAAGGATGGGCTATTCACACATGTTCACAGCAGATGTAATAAGAGGAACTGATCATGTTTCACTTGTTTAGTTGTCTCTCTTCCACACTAATTTTTACGTGGAAGGAGTAGTGTTTCTTAATCAGAATAGTTGATACAACTGGATCTTACATTATATGCAGTCACTACTTGCTCTCTTCAAAGTGGAAGTGCATTGGGAGTGGTAGAATTTATATGTATCAATTAGATAGTAATAACTTGAATTTGCTCCATATCATCTACTTTTCTTGTTAGATATAGTCTGGGTTACAGCCAAGGGAAGAAGAAGAAGTTTCTAGAGCCAAAGTGCATTTTTTTTTAGGAAATTTGTCATAATGTTAACCTTTCACTTATGCTTTAACTTCTCAAGGGATCAACTCTGAGAAGGTGTGACGAATGGAATAATTAGATGTTATTACTGCTATATCTCCCATTGATAGCCGCTTGAAAGTGAGACATGTACACACTGACTGGAAGATTGGTTCATATGTATTTAAAGCCTGGGGACTGAATGTTGGCAAGGGAGTCTGTGTTCACAAAGGTTCAAGGCTTCGATGGAGCAACTGAATTCTTAGCAGAAGCCAAAGATTTGACGCTTGTTTAGAATTGCAGGTTGTTGCTAATCTCCAAACCAATAGGTTTGAGAGCAAGCTTCCTTGATGAAGAATTTCAAATCTTTATGAACCAGGGTGAAATTATAAGGTGTGATGAACATAATAATGTATCTTGTTTAGTGGACTGCAACTTAGTCCAATCTGTCTCCTTGCATAATGTAGACTCCATGATATGGTATTTATTTCAAGTCTCTCAAATCTTGGAGTTTGATAAGATTCATTGCTTCTCTAATAGCTATGAATGTATCTTAAGCGATCTTCCATTTGGTGGCCAAGTAACCTTTTGTTTCACTTAACAGGAACAAGTATGCCAATGGTGCGGATCACTAGATCATTTATGATTTGTCTCGAGTGCATGAGAGCTTGGACAATAGAAGATTTTTTTTTAGGAGTATTTGTTGCTCTGAGTGCAAGCAAGTTATGGTCATGCCTGACTCAAAATTTACTTCATTTGAAACTCCAATCCATAGCACATTTATTACCCAGCATTATGTCAGCCCGATGGGAATACAGTTTGGAACAACAACATAAGTCCAGTGCCCTAAGTTATAATAAGTTATTATACACTGCTATGCAAAATCAAGTAAAATTCATTATAGCACTTATATTACCTGTTCTCTAGCCTAATCAAAATTATCCTCCTCTAATCACTATCCAGAAAAAACAGATTTGAACATATGAGTTTGAAGTCATTGTAGAGTGATTTTGTTATTTTTTAATGCTTCTATTCATACACGATAGATTTTCGACTTGATGATCATCTTTTTAGTAATGAGAACTGAGAAAGGATGAAACATTTCTATTGTGAAGCCCCGCCCTCTGAAGGCTAAATTTGACCAGCCTTGGGAGAGAAGAACAAGAATTATTATAGAGACACAGAAAAATTCAAACTTTGTTGCAGATTCATGATGGATTTATTTGCATCGAAAGAATCAGTACAAGCTGATTGGTGAGAGTTGAAGGTTGTTTTGCCACCCTTCATATTTAATTTGGTGAAATAAAGAGTTATGTCTTAAAATTGCATACTATAAGAGTTCAGTTTTTGCAGTAAATTCTGAATCCTTTGTATAACAGCCTGAAAGCTTTCAGGAGAGTGCGTATTCTAGAGGTAACAAAGATTCATGATTATTTATTTGCCTGAAGAGAGTCGATGACCCTCGTAGAGTTTAGGTGGAATGTTGCAACACTGGATATTTCCATAGAGCTGAAATAGAAGAGCAGTGTCTTAAAATTGCTACTATAAGAGTTCAGTTTTTGCAATAAAAAGTTGATTACCAGAGTTGCAGCAGTGTTGTACTGATTTTCTCTAATGGAGCGACTCAAATGTGCCTGTTATGTGATGTTTTGAAGTCATTCTAAGGTCTGATCCTTGCTACTATCTGTTGTATTTATTTTTACAACTCAGGAGAAGGTATTTTCAATACTGTGGATGGATTTATATTACTGTTTTAGCCTCTTTAGATCTGCAGATTTCTGATATAAATTTCAGATTAATGATAACTCAGAAAAGTCAGATTTTATATGTATTTTATGCTGCCAATACACATAGGTCAGATTTTATTTGGTTTGATTGCTGTTGTGGGAATTTTATATACCAAACTAGCCACATTTTTTTAGATCTGCATTAGGGAAAGTGCCATAACATATGAAAAATATGTATTTGCTGTTCTGTTTGATTTAAAAATCATTGGAGCGTAAAGAGATCCATTTGGGGATCTTTCAGTGGTATTTGATGCCCTAAATGTGTGGGCCAAAATAGTAGGAGGGTCAGATCTGCATGTTTGGTAGTTACTGTTATAATTCGGTTTACATCATCTTGTTCCTTGTATTTTTCCAAGTTCGGGCATATGTCATTTGCCTAGATCGGAGTTGTGTAGAGAAAGTTATGCTATCTTGAAGATTGCAGCAGTTAGGGTTTCAAATATAAATTATTTTCCAGCTGTTGTAAAATTTGATTTTTGCCATATAAAGTCTCTAGGGTTGTTCCAAGGGTTTGGGAATAAAAATAATTATTGTATGCTGATTTTGGGTGTGTTTGCATATAAAAATAATTATTTCCCATAGCTGCCAAAAGTATATTTATTATTTTGTGGGAAAATCTCATATTTGGGCAAAAGATCTATTGGGGATCTTTCAGTGGTATCAGAGTAATGTTCCTCCCACCTAGAGGGTTTTTGATTTGATGTAGCCACGAGAGTTGGTGATAGAGTTGAATCATGGAAGTTAGACAGAAAAGATTTCCATGGAATATGGATAGCGATCTTCTTAGGACTATGATTACTACCCATCAACAGATGATACGGACCATGCAACAAATTATGCAGAGAATGGACATGGATAGGTCAAGAGATAGAAGAGACAGTTTGAGGGCCAGACATGATTAGAGGCCTAGATCATCATCACTTTCTATTCACAGAAGTCCAACACCACATGACAAAGAAGCGGAAGTGATTAGCATATTTGAGGAGTATAGCATTCTTCCTCAAGATGTTAAGGAGAATCTTCCTTTCATGGACTACATGGATATGCACCCGAAGATTGGCTACAAGACTGAGCAGGCAAAAGAGGAATATCACACTATAGCTTCCGAATGGTTGATACGTGGAAGGAGTAGAGAATCTTCACAGATAGATGATACAACTCTTCATGAGAGCACTTTGGTGTCTTCAAATTCTAATGAGGTATGCAAAAATTTATATGATGAATTTGATAGTACTGATTTGAATTTGGTCATATCATCTACACATGAAGATAAATCAGAGTTGCAGCCAAGGGAAGAAGAAGAAGAGCCTAGAGAGAAAGTGCAGGAAAGAAAATTTGTATATGCAACCAATGAAGATGTAATGGAAAATTTAAAAAGGTGTGATGAATGGAATACCAGAGCTACAGCTGCCCGATTGATAGCCGCTCAAGTGAGACAACACCTACAAGAGTTCAAAACAAAGATGGGGACAAATGATGCAAGGGAGTCTACACCCACAAAGGAAGGCTCGATGGAGCAACTGGCACATGAGGAGAAGCCTCACATGGACACTTGTTTGGAATTGCAGGTTGTTGCAATCTCTAAACCAGCAGCTCAAGACAAGCTGATTGATGAAGAATTTCAGCTCTTTATGAACCAGGATGAAATCATAAGGTATGTTGAACATAATAATGTATCTTGTTTATTGCTGCCTAGTCCAATCTATTTTCATCATGGGATGCATGATATGGTAGAATATGAAGTCTTCATTTTGGAGTTTGTTGAACCATTGGTCCAAACATATGAGCAATTTGTGGATGATATATGGTGGCAAGTTTTAGTTCACTTGACAGGAACAGGTGCCAGGCTTTCGGATCACTTTAGCGTGTTTTGTCTCTTATGTATGACACTTGGAAAAAACAAGATCAGAATTGCTTGAGGGCAAGCAATCTCGGGAAGGGAGGACTGTAATGTCCCCTTTTCCAATCGAAGACCTTTGGCTTATTTTGTCAACCCGACGGCCAAAGGAAAAATATAAGGGTGACTTAAGTTTTATTAATTTTATTATATTGTGCAAAAAATTACAATATAATAGCACATGTAATAAATTAATAAACTTAACATTAAAATAGAACCTAGAAAAGTACATCAAAAGAAAAGTGAAAATGGCGACTTACCTTAAGGGGAGTAATGAGAACTTAGAAAGGATAATGACGACTTGCCTTAAGGGGAGAACTTATTTAATTTGTATTTTCTAGGGAAAATGGTGACTTGCCTTAAGGGGAGTAATGAGAACTTAGAAAGGATAAAACATTTCTATTGTGTATTCCCTCTAGGGAAAAGTGACCGGCCTTGGGAGAGAAGAAAATAATTATTAAATACCTTTTGTATTCTCCCTAAGAGAAATGGAGGGTGGAAAATGCATCGAAAGAATCATACAAGCTGATTGGTGGTCTTGAAGGTTGTTTTGGGTCTCTTCTTCCTTTAAAAGGATAAGTAGACTTGCTTGAGAGGCATTCCACATTCCAGATTTTTATATGATATTTCTCTTGCATTTGAGCTTTGAGCTTTTGCAAATTATATTCTAAGGGCGAAAAACCTTAGTTTATACCTCTTGTGGACGAAAACCCCAAGAGTTCTCTTGTGGATGAAAACCCCAAGGGATTGAGAGGGTTTTTCACTTAGAAATTCCCATTGATGGAAATCAGATTGTCAGTGTTATTTTCAGTCATTTCCAGCAGTGTAATTTGAAGGCATTTGAGGAATAAAATTACAGCAGTTCATCTTCTATTGGATCGACCCAGTTGGGGCAGATTTGGCTTTGTATTTTGGAGGTATTTAGATCTGATTTTAATTGTTAAACAATCTACATATTTTTGGGAAATAAGCCAATTGGTTTCATAAATTTTCAAAGGGTTCTTTACCAGTTTTATAATCAGATTTCAGATCTGATTTCTGAGTTGATTTGGCATCTGAAAATTCTGATTTTTATATGAATGAGTTCCTAGAAATATAAACAATCATCCAGGATAGAGAAAATAATTTTTGGGGCTCATTTGATGCCCTAAATGTGTGGGCCGAAATAGTAGGAGGGTCAGATCTGCATGTTTGGTAGTTGCTATTATAATTCGGTTTACATCATCTTGTTCCTTGTATTTTTCCAAGTTCGGGCATATGTCATTTGCCTAGATTGGAGTTGTGTAGAGAAAGTTATGCTATCTTGAAGATTGCAGCAGTTAGGGTTTCAAATATAAATTATTTTCCAGCTGTTGTAAAATTTGATTTTTGCCATAAATTCTCTAGGGTTGTTCCAAGGGTTTGGGAATAAAAATAATTATTGTATGCTGATTTTGGGTGTGTTTGCATATAAAAATAATTATTTCCCATAGCTGCCAAAAGTATATTTATTATTTTGTGGGAAAATATCATATTTGGGAAAAAGATCTATTGGAGATCTTTCAGAATTCCTTGACTCCCACATGAGAGACCAACAACTGAATTTTGTTGTTTGAGACAAGGTGCTTGAATTTATTCAAGCTTTTTATTACTGTAAGAAAATTATTTTCAATGAATGAGTATCTTTCTTCGTAGTCCTCCAAGCTTTGGTTGAAGAAGGAAATTGGATGTTCGAAACCCTCTTTGTTTTGCTATAATAGGATTGTAGAAATCGTGTCCCCACCACCAACGGCATGGAGCATGAGGTCCTTAGAGAAGTCTGGATTGATGAGAGTTGGAGCTTGGGATACTGCCTCTTTTATTGATTCAAAACATGCTTTACCTTCAGCTATCCACTTAAAAGCCATGCTCTTCTTCAAAATTAGTGTTATAGGTTTGACAAGAGCGAAAACATTTCACAAAAATCTATGCACAAAATTGATCCTTCGTAAGAATCTTTAAAGAGCCTTCTTATGGCTTGGCAAGGGTAATGCTCGAATTCCTTCAACTCTTTCTGGGTCAATCGTCAATCCTTCCTTTGACACAATATGGCCTAGGAGCTTGCCTTCATGAGCAAGGAATATGCATTTTTTGGGATTCAATGATACCCCAAAACTCCTACATCTTTGAAATACTTGTCTCAAATGAAATAGGTGACATGTTGCATTTTTTGAGAACACAGTGATATCATCAATATACACTAGCACTATTTTGTTGATCAACCCCTTGAATCCCATATCTATCACCCTTTGGAAACTGGCTCCAACATTGAATAGTCCAAATGGAATTTTCCCGTAGGCATAGGTGCCCCATTTGGTGGTGAAATCTATTTTTAACTGATCATCTTCTTTCATCATTATCTAGTTATACCCTTAATAGCCATCTAGGAGAGAGAATATTTCTGATCTAGCTACTACCTGTAAGATTTGTTCCATTACAGGAAGTGGGTAGTGGTCTTTGAGAGATGCTCTGTTCAGGTCATGAAAATCCACGTACAACCTAATTTCCCTATTCTTCTTCTTGAATGGCACCAAATTTGTAACCTAGCTTGAATGCTTGATTAGAAATATAATGTTTGCCTCTATTAGCTTGTTTAGCTCTTTCTTCATTAGAGGCTCAATGCGAGGGTTGACCGGTCTTTGCTTCTACCTAATGGGATTAAAAACTGGGTCTAGTTCAATTGTATGTTGTGCCAAATTTGGATTGAATCCTTGTAATTTATCATAACTCCAGGTGAAGACATCCAGAAAATCTTAGCAAAGCTGTATGAAATCATATCTTTCTTGCTCAGTAGTTACTTTGCCAATTTGGAGTGTTTTCCCCTCTCCAACCGGGATTGAATCTAAATCTTCTCCCTTGACCTGTATGTTGGCCTTATTTTTACAAAATTGATCATTCAGGTTGAAGATGGAATCCAATGTAACCAAGCATTTGGGAAGTTTGTTTGTCCGCAGCTACACTACTTGATCCCTGTACTGCTACTATAATTTTTCCTGATTCCTAGTTGAGAATTGAGCCTCTTCTTGTAAGAAATTAATGATCTTTTGATCATTCTCAAACACCTACCAAATTGTGTTATTATCTGGAACTGCTAGTCTTACGATCACATGGATATGTGGCTATGTTTTGTATCTTTTGATGTTATCAACCACATCAAAAGTTGATCCAACTTATATAAGCCTATCTACAGCTTCATTCTTCTTCCTAGGTATGGAATCAATGTTGAAAGCTTCAAAATCTTCAATTTGGTCCCATACCTTGTTTTTGTAGCTCTTGATTAGGTCATTATTTGCAACATGTTTCCCCCTAACTTGATTAACGATTAACTCACTATCACCAAATACCTGCAGATTCTTTATGTCTCTTTTCCTAACCCAGTGAAGTTGATGAATCAAAGCCTCATATTTAGATGTGTTGTTTGAATAGGAAAATTGAAATCTAAAAGTTGAATAATACTTGATGTTCTGTGGTGAAACCAACATTAAACCTCCTCCAACACCTTGTTTGTTTCTTGAAGCATCAGAAAATAGTTTCCAAAATTCATTTTCATCCTTATTTTTTGGCTTTGCAATATAAAACATCTTAATCTATGTTTAATTTAACAACACTTCATAATCTCTAATATTTGGAAATTATGTTGTGGATTTATAATTTGTTAATTATTCATTCCTACCAATTCCCTAACAACTAGATCCATGAATTCCATTGAATGGTAATAACATGATGAGCATGAAAATGTGTTGAAGCTCTACATCATTTGGTATCAGAGTGGAGGAATTGGTTTTTGTTGATTTCTAACAAGAAGTGTAACGGTTGTTTGTTTATGTGAAGTGACAAGTGAAGAGGAATGGATAAATAATAGTTCATGGAAGCATTGGTGAAGATAATAGGAAAGAAAGAGAGGTAGAAGGAGATAGAAAGAAAAGAGAGAGAATTCAAGAAAAAGAGAGAGGAGGAAAGAAGACAAGAGGCATGGATGGAAAGAGACTTGAGAAAGTTGAGTTGAACCATGTAGATAAATTAGGAAATGTCTGATACGATGTACCCAATTAAGATACTATTGAAGCTTCGGTATGCGATTGAGTTACTTGCCCCCGAAGGGATCAAATGGCAATTATAGAAAAAATTGTTCCCAATAGATCAGATGAAACATAGAGAGGAGCTGAAGGATTCCAATTCTATGCAGGGAAGAAGAGAAAAAGCTAAGACACATTAGGATTGAATGCAGAACAAAAAAGAGGAATTGAGATAATAAAAGAGGCTGTGTATGATGGAATGCAGACCAATTGGCCATGTGTAACAATAGCAAAATCAATCCATTGTTCTGAGGATTTACCGTAACTCCCCACATTTCAAATGTTCAAAATGAAGATTTATTGATCTGATAGATGATGTAAAAAAGATGAAGAATTATCAAGTTTGATAGTTTACTTGTGAATGACCTGAATAATGGTGCTTGAATCAGGCACATGTTGAAGAGAAAGAACTGGAGTCTTAGGGAGCATGATTATACATGATTGGATATTGAATTTGATTTAACCCCTTTTTGGGAACTAGTCAAATGAGGTACAATAGGATAAAATAAGATGAGCCTAGATAAAAGTAAAATGGTGAATTTAAAGGACTAGAGTAGGTATCCACACCTTGAAGAAGGTGATTGGTTAACAATAAGAAGGAAGAAAAATTTTTTTTTCCAATTAACCAACGTTGTTTTCATTGGAGGCAGCTCTTAGATGAGTTTCTTAGCTACATGTATGTTGCAACTTGACTTGGAAAAAATGACACACCAGTATAGTCTTGCACAAGAAAAGCACTTGAATTCAAGGCACCATTGAAAAAAATAGGATTGAATAAAGACTCTGAGAGAAAGTTGAACAAGGTAACAGCATTCTGAGGTCCTGTTCCAGTAAGTTTGTTGAAGAAAGTGTGAGGGCCTTAAGGCTAAAGAGATGTCAAGAAAATGTGAAGATGGATGATATGAAAGAGAATGAGCTTAGTAGATGAAAGTTTTCCTTGGTGAAGGAATCTCATGATGAAGCAGCTTTTGGACCTAGAAAAGTGGTCTAATTTGCTGGTATAGAAACTAGCTTGATGATTGAAAATCGAGGATGGTATAAAATAGGAACTCTAAGCTTGAAGATCTATGGGTAGATCACTAGCCCATTTCCTAGAAAATAAAATTGATGGATAACCTGTGATGAAACAAGGCTATGAAGAGAAGGAGAACATCATAGAAGTCATGAAGAATTTTCACTATTTGTTGTCATTCCTAGTGTTTGGTATTGATTATGAAATCTATTTTTTACACAAGTTGTAGAAGTTCCCATGTCTAAATAGAGAGTGGATTCGTCTCCTATATTGCTAGCTATGACCAGTCTAGTAGATGAATCAAGTTATGATAAGAATCTAATAAGAACATGTTATAGGCTAATTGGCAGAGCTAGTGAGCTCCCAGGAATTGGATTCATGGCTAGGTCTGAATTTATAGCCTTCAGAGAAGTAAAAGGATATGGACCTTCAAAATTATTTGACACTAACAGTTATTTGGAAAAATGTCCCATGGTCCTTGGAAACAGAAATTGAAATCTATCATTTGTTCATTAGGAGCCCTCTGTGATGGTTTGGTCCAACCATGTTCTGATCCAAGACACATTGTCTCCCTTTTCCCCAGAACTCTTGATTGTGGAGAGTTGTGTACAAATATTCCCAGATTTTGAATAGACAACTTGGGTTCTAATATTTTGGATAGTTGAACCCTTACATATTGCTTTGATTTGGTGATCAAGGGAAGATGAAGCTAATAAAATGTTATCACAATATCCATTTCATTTATTTCATGAATTGCACATACATTGGCGATGTCCTAGATGTGGTCAATAAGAGTAGTATGATTTTCTCCTGTGAAATAGAGGATATTCTTTAGTGCTACAACCGGGTCCTGATTTTGAGCATTTAGAGCAACTTGGTTGTTTTACTAGTTGATATTGGAACATACTGAATGTGAGGCTACGAAAGGTCCTAATTTTTGCCAGAGTATTTTTTTTGATCTTAAGAAAAGACCTACTATTTTCAAGTTTAGCTATCTTAGACCCTCGTTAAGTAAGACATCAAAAACATGGTAGTATATCTTCCTGACCTGTCATCTGACCTGTTGATAATATGATGAAGTAGAATGAAATAGTCCCTCTTCTGGAGCTCTAAGACATCAATATCATGCAATGTCTCCTCCTGTCATCGGTGGATCTTGATTTTCTAGTTGCTCATGCTTAATGCTATCTCCTTTGAAGTCACCAGCATGTCTTTGGAACAGTGCCTCTATCATGTTGCATTTTTCCAAGTTACTGACCAAACTTGACACAATCAAAATTGAAACTTTTATAGGATCTATGTGTCTGTCAGATAACACCATGGTTGACCCATCAGATTTCGTATGAAGTGGTAGAAAACCTGCAATGGTAAGACCTCAGAATGTACCAAAAGGGGGTCAAAACCTGGACACATTCTAAAATCTTGAGATGTCTGAAATCCTGAAACTTGAAATTCAAAAAACTCCAAAATTTTGAAAATCAAAATTTCAAAAAAACTAAAAATACCCTTTTAAATATTATCCCCTGATCTATCAATTGGTGAAATTTGGACTTGTTTTGAGCCAGTTAAGCCCTTGAAAATTGATTTTGTAGTTTATCCTGAGAGGTGAAAAATATGAAAATAGAGAACTTACAATTTCTAAGTCAAAATTTCTTGAAAATTCCTTAAAATCTTGTGGAATGACCTCTTTGTCCCGTAAGGTGTGCAAAAAATGTTGATGTGTAATCATAACACCCTTGAATATTTGCAACTCAATGGGTTGAAACTCTCAGGGTGATTGCATAACATGGAGCTTTTCCCAAAGTGTGGGACTTTATGATTGGGAAAGCTCTTTGGATGAAGGCCAGTTCCTATTTTTTTGTTCTGATGCACACATACAAATTGTAGAGGATCTACTATAAAATCTACTCTAACTTTCCAAGGAGACAAGGTTAAGAAGATGCAGGAAATTAAACCTAAAATAAAAAAGGTGATGCACTAAAGGAATGCTAAACACTTACTTTTCCATTAAACAAAAACCATTAAAATGTAGCACAACCACCATACACATTTGACCAAAATTGCAATGAGAGATCAGAGAGATATAATGAATAGAAGAGAGGGTTGAATATAATTCGTGGATGTATTATTGATCCACGAATTTGATACAGTACACTACTATGGGGAAGAGGAAAGATATGCATTACAACTTTGATGGGAGATTTGAACTCTGCAATATCACTTATAGACAGATAGAAAGGGAGGGTGCAAAGCCAAAATGTCCAACCTTTAGAAAAATTCCCCACCTGATAATACATAGGAAGAATATGAGAGAAGGGGGGAGAGAAGAATTCAAAATTTTTATTTAACCACCCTAGAATGCATTGAAGTTTCTTGTAAGAATGATCAATGGCACTAAAAAATCCATACCCCCATGTACTATTCCTTTTTGGGCAAGAAAGGAAGCCCATACCTTTATTATTGGGGTAGCTGGGAAGTCTAACACATTTAAAAATGATGGACTGTATTTCTTAATTTTGAATAGCTTTCTCCCACTAAAATTAAGATAACTAGTTATAGTTAAGTAGAGGAGATTGTAAAATTTCCAAAAAGTCCTTTATTGTGAAAATCTGAGCTCCCAGTCAAAAGTTATGGCCATCTGAACGTCAGGGGGTTGTTTTCCAAAAATACGAATTCTTGATCTTCCTCTTTAGAGTCCGAAATTCATGCAACTTCTGAAATCCTGAAATTCAGACTGTCAAACATTTCCATTTCAGAGATTGGGTTACTATTCATCCACCAAATCTAGTCAATAGTTCTGAAACTCCGAAACCTGAACCTTTGAAAGTATGAAACCCAAACGCCTAAAATTTTAGACTTTCAGAATTTTAGAACTTTTGACTTCAGAACTTTTTTCACTTCTCATCGCTTAATCCCGCATGAGAGTTCCGAAACTTTGAAACCTGAAAATCTGAAAGTCTGAAATTGTTGCCGCATTGACCAAAACTTGCATTTACTTCCAAAATCTTAACCATTTTGGGTTTTGGTCTTTTGGGATTTTAGATGTTTTTGGTCACTTTTCTTGATTTTTCACCGAAGACTCCGAAACTCCGAATCTTGAATCTCCAAAAGTATGAAACCGGAAAGTCATAAATTTCAAACTTTAGGGATTTTGGATTTTGGGATTTCTTCTCAATTTTTTTGACTAATCATTCTCTTTCTCCAAAACCACGAAACCTAAAAGTCCAAAGTTTCAGACTTTCAGAATATTAGATTTCAGGCTTCTTGCTCTTTCATACGTTTTTGAAAATTTTTCCCGCCTTGTCTTCGAAACACCGAAAATCTGAAGTCTGAAAACTTCGAGTCTTTCTCCATTATTCTATTTGAGCTATGATATGCTTTGATGTTCCATTATCCATTCATTTGTTGATCTTGCATTTCCATTGTCGAGCCTTCCTGTAACCTAATTTTCGAAATTGAAATGTGAGATCGCATGACTGAATGAACATCTCCATTTCCTCATGAGTGCAACGTCTTGTTTATCCAATTTTTCCTAAAAGGATAAAATGGATAACAATAATTTGGGGTGGGGAGGGGTCACCAACCGCACCCCCACCTCATTGGTATAATGGATGGGGGGTGGGTTCGAAGACCCCTCCCCCTTCCTTTGTTTTCTTTAATAATAAGATAAAGTTGGGGTTGAGCCCCCACCAAGCAAACCAGTTTTTTATTGTTAATACTAAACTAACTACTGCACAGAACTTAAGGAACTCTGACTGTGTGTTATCTCTGGCCATGGCCATGGACCTCTAAATAATCATTAAATTATATATATATATACACTTGTATTTTTTTAAAAAAGGAAACATGAACTGTGTATATCTACTTATATAAGAGAAGAGAAGAAATGCAAATACTACAAAGAAAATAGATCTTTTGGAAAAAATTAAAATACCCAAATGGGTATTTTTTAAATCATGTTACAATAAAATGAGAAATTTACAACCCTAGAAGAGGGTAGTATGGAAATGGAAAATAAAATAAAATGAATAATATTGGGGGATATGAGTATCCATCCCAAGCTTCCCTTCCCCCTCTTCCATCTTCCATTAACCTGTAAAACAAACACAAATAAATGAATGAAATGAGGAAAAAAATGAATAAAAGTTTCCTTAGATATTTTAGGGTTGATATGATTTCCTCCATCCAAGGGCTTAGATTAGTTTCATCCTATGGTGGAGATTTTCCCCTACAATTGTTAGGTGAGGGTAGGTGAGTTAATTATTTGGTCACATGGGCCTTCTTTTGAATGGGGCCACTTGTGTGTTTTGTGAGTTAATTAAATTATTGCTCTTATGTTGTTAAATTTAAATAAACTCATTCCATTATTAGTTTAGATTAATTTTACAATAGAAAATTAAATAATTAGCTTCGTGTAAATAAAAAGGTTGTTTTAGAATTGGTCTATAATTCTTAGATCTTTGCATGACCTTAGGAACCGGTGTATTAAATTTATTTAGGATTATTTGAATAAAGTATGTTAAACCTAATCATAGATTAAATCAATTATTTTATTTAGATATTATTATCTAATTAATTTTTTGATGATTGTTTATTAACTTGGGGATTAACTTAACGTTGCATTCATCCTTTATCCAAAAAAAAATTCCGTAATTTTTTCTAGTATAATCTATGTTTGGTTTTGCGTTTCGTGTACAAAAATTATGGGCATTACAGGATGAAACAAATATTGTTACTTCCGTAGATGAGAATAGTGCCCAAATGAGATGACAAGTTTTTGTTGATGACATACAAAAAGGTGAGTCTGATACTCTACCTAAACCTAATATTTTCTTTCAAATTGATATTGTAGACAATGTATTTCACTCTCATGAAAATGACTATTGATATTTTATTTGTTGGTCATATTCCCTCTAAGGACCTGCTCAAAACCTAGATTAAGCATGCTTGGGGTTCCTTGGTTGTTCATGTAACTGGATTTCAAACTATGGAAAAGGGTTTTTTTTATTCTCTTTAAAAGATCCTTCAAAGGTACAACTCCTTTCAGCTAAATCCTATGTATGGTTACTTTTAGGTCTTTGACTAGACTTCCATAGGAGTCTTGATCTGGGTTGAGTTTCCTTATCTACCAATCCCCCTTTGGGATTTCCACTATGATATTGTTAGTCCTATTGAGAAAATTTATTTCAACCCTACAAAGTGAGCTTGTGTGGAAGTTAAGCTTTCCCAAGAGTTAAAAAGACTATATCGATATTCAAATTGTTGAAACCCATCTTTTACAGAAGGAGGTTTATGTCAAACATCCAAACACTTTCTTTTGATGCCATTTTCTTGACCACCCAATCCATGATTACCACCTCATGGGTTGACAAAAAGTCTCTACTAAACATCCCTCTCAAACTCCTCCGAAGGGACTACTATCACCTCTCACAAGCCTCTACTAAGAGGAAAAGTTCCTTCAAAATTTTCTTCATCATTCCATTCTAAAATAGCATCACCTACTCACTATTCGGCTCCTACTTCCAGTTCCCTAAGCAGAGAAAACAATCTCTTGATACACATATTGCCAAAGGTACATACAATGTGAAGAAATTATCAACCACTCCTCATCGGTGGTCACACAACCCACCTCATAGTAGAAGCAACACTTCAGAGGAGGATGATGGGGTTAAATGCCACACCATCATGTAAGAATTTATTTTCTTGAAATCAGCTCTGGGTTATGAGGAATAAATTTTTTACTTATAGAATTTGGGTTAGATTTGAAGGACGATAAGGAGAATATTAGATAGAGGATTTATCAACCTACATAGTCTCTCTTCTAATGTTTTATGTTTTAGGAAACTCAGATACTTCAAATATATTATGTTTGCACTCTACATGTTATCATTTTGATCATTTAAATGTTATTTGTTTGTATGAAGTTAAAATTATTTGTTTAGTTTTGTATATTATATTGAAGTGCATTATACGAGATTTAGTTGTTGTTTCCACCTCTCATGATGATGTACATGAAAAATCCTCTATTTTGGTTTCCACTAAAGTTTCACCATTGATTATGGCCTTGGTAGAAGATCCTTTTCACATGGCTACCTAGGTGATATTTGGTATTACTAGCCATTCAATAGACATTTGTAATATGTATCCCTCTAACGATGGTGCTGATTAATCTAATTTTTTGATTTAGATTGTATTTAATCTATCTCTTAATAATTTTATAATTTATGGAGACTTTAATATGGAAGAGGATTTCAAGAAAAAATATATAGACAGTTTCCTTTTTGTTTTTCCTTTAGAGAGCAAGAGGCATGAACAACTATTTCAATTTTTTTTGGGGATTTTAAGACACTCTTTCTTAATGGTGTTGAATTTTTGATCTCCGAAATATAGTAAGCCTTAATTGGTCTTACTTTCAAGATGACGATGCCATAGTCCTTAAATTCCTTTATCGTATCATGTTTTTTGAGAAACACATCTATATTTTCTACACAACCAATGATTGAAATGTCACCACTCCCCATGGAATTTTTCATTTCTGATCATAACTTCATTACTTACTAAATATCATGGACCGAATCCTAGTTTATGTTGTCACTCACTAAATTCTATATGAGCATGTATCTTTTGAGTTAGTTTAACACCATCAATCTTATTAGAAATGTCTCGAACCTCGTCTCATGCCCATTGGTGACACATAGCTAGATTGAGTGGTTGAAGGAAATAATTTTTTGCACCTCCTTTTTTCTCTTCAACTATGGAAAAATCGTGGCTTGGATCTATAAAAATCCTTGTGGTGCCTTGGAAATTTAATTCAACAATGTTATTATGTAGATGTATATTTATACCTTTAATCCTGAGCTCTAGGTGTTATCTATGAATCTCAATCTCAATTTTAAGCTTTGTAGAAATGCATGAAGCTATGTGATAAAGTCCATGCTCGCCTTCATTAGCTAAAAGTTATATATGTCACTTCTTAATCCTTTTTTAAATATTTCCAACTTAATAATGAAAAGGTATAGATTAAGGCCTCTCAAATATTTCATATTCATCTCATTAGCCTCTTTACATTCTCTTCTACCTTTTTCAACCATTATAATTTGGTATTCAAGGTGCGAGATTATGTAGATGAGATATTATATGCCTTACAAGAATTCCTTGATGTTGTGCCATGCAAGCTAAGATATTTAACTAAAAAGTAGCGTCGCACCACTCTTAATTTGGAGGAATTTGAGTAGCTAATGTTCATAACATGAATAATGATAAGTCTCATGTCTCAAAGATGGATTTCCCTATGAATTTTATAAAGCCACTTGGAATTTTTCTATCTAGATCTATTGTAGCTTTTTAATGGGGCCATATGTAATAAATCACCTAGAGATGTGATAAATAAAGTAATTTATAGTGTTTATTCCTAAATTGTGTGATCCTGAATATTTACTTACTAACTAGTGCCATATCATATTTTTTAATGTTTCATATAAAAATCCATGCCAAATCTCTCACCTTGTGTCTAAAAATATTCTAACTATCATTGTATGGCCTAAAAAATGGTTCATCAAGAGTATATTCTCTTGTGAAAAATTATTGTTGTCTAGGAAGGCATGCAGTGGAATCACACTTCTAATAAAAGGGAAATTTTTATAAAACTTGATTTTGAATAATATATAACAACATAGAACGACCCTTCAAATTGGCCATGCTTAAAGATATTGGTTTTGGGAATTTGTTTCTATTATATGATCAAACCATGTTTACAAATACATTTTTTCACTCCATATTTGAGGGACGCCATCTTCCTTTAGCTCTTTCTATCCTCATTGTTGAAGTCTTTGGCTATGTTATTTCATGGAATTTATCTCCCAATAATAAACCTAGCTTCTTAATGCTCACTTTACAGATGATTCCTTTCTCAATATTTGTGAAAAGGAGTCATATTTGTAGAAAAATATAATTTTTTCAAGGACATTTTTTTGTTAAGATTTGGTACATTTATTCAATGGGTGAATACTCAATGATTCCATCAAATTTGTTCTCGATTTCTCAATTTTCTAAATTCATATAAATGAAAATGGATAGCCTATGAAGAGCAGGTAGTATGCGAATGATTATGTAGTTCTCACTCCTTTTCAACACTTATTTTGCTATGATCATGTTTATTGGTTGCTTAGTGACATGGATGTTATTAGGATATTTTAGATAACATGTTGTTAGATAGTATGGGTATTATGATTATCAGGGTGTTTGTGACTCTTATTATGGATTGTATGGATTAATAGTGGACATTAATAGATATTTCCGTACATGATGATGATTTAGTGTTGTTTTTTTAGATGTTAACATCTTGGACTCTTGACAGTGATGATTATGTTAGACAATTGGACTAACCATGAGAGCACATTGATGTTATGATTTATTAATAATGTGATGATAATAGGTGATCAATAATATACAGTTGAAGGCATCTCGATAGATATAAGTTATAATGGATGTATGAAATGCATAGCTATAGTAAAATGTGAATTATGATAATTGGTTATACTTAGGCATCGGGTGATAGTAAATGTCAATGGATGTGGTAAAATTGTGATAATTAGTAATTGTGAATAATTGATTTAGAATATAATTGTTTAACTATGATAATGATGCAACTATGTTGTATGATGATGTTATTTGATAAATTATATATGTGTTTTGATTTCTTGATGTATTGATATGGCCTTAAGGCCAAAGGTAGTATTGTCTTGGTTGTTTGTAGGAAGAAAAATCACAATAAACAAATAAGGGACTAGGAGACCAATTATGGAAGAGAACCAAATGTTTACAACATGGTCACCTTGGTAATTGTGTGTGTGTGTGTGCTTTGTCATTTTTCTTGTCATGTTTGTTAGGATGTCTCCAAGGGGGGAGAAACCTCATAAGTGACCATGGGTGTGAATGTTGTATTTTATCTTTTATTTATTTACCTTAGTTGAGCATTTGGTTTTATTGAATTCTAATGTTTCTCCATTCCCTTGTGTTTATTAGTTTTCTCTTGATTTAGTTAATTAACTATGTGGATTATGCAGATTGGGTGATGTGAGAATGGGGGTAATGAATGTGCTAGATATTCCTTATTATTTTCTTCATGATTTTGGATGGATTTTATTTTAAGTTTGTTTGTGTACCCATCCCTATCTCGAAAATTCGGATTTTGTCTTTGAGCTCATTTTTAAAGGGTTACAGGACAAGTTTTACTTGTCCCATACATCTTAAACTCTCCTACCAACCCAACCTATGATATGAGGGGTAAAATTTAGCCCCTATTATGTGTTTTTGAGGGAAAATAGGCAATTAATGCCACCCTTTTTCCCAACTCTCTTAATTATGTCCTTAAAGTGTGGAATGGAGGATTGTGTGGGAAAATGAAAGTTTCATACCCCCACCTTACTAATTTATGGAGTATTGGATTATGTGTTTTACTTGTGAGGTCGATTGGGGAGAAATGATGTGGTATCCTACATGAAGCCACCTCACCATCCTATCCACCATTTTTTATTTATTGGAGTCTTTTAGTTATTTTCAGGGTTACTTGCTTGGAAAACTTGGGAGCTTGCATATGAATTGGCTTGGATTGGAAAGAAGGTTAGAGCTTGTATACTTAAGCTTGAAGGAGCTCTCAAGTAGAGGTTTAGTATCTAGGTCTAATTATTTCTAGGGGAGGTATCATAGTAGATCTTTAAAATATTCGAGCTATGATTGATAGGATGGCACAAACTAATGTGACTAAGTAACATAGTTTTATGGGATGAGAGGGATATTACAGGAGGTTTGTATAGGTTTTCTCATGCATTTCTCATCCTATTAATTCATTGTAGCGAAAAGGTAAAAAGTTTGTATGGTCAAAAAAATATGAGTAGGCCTTTAAGACTATGAAGGAATGCCTTACTATAACACCTATCCCAGTAATACCAGATCCTTAGAGGGATTTCTTTGTTTATACAGATGCTTCATTGGAAGGGTTAGGAGGAGTACTGATGCATGATGGTTGAGTTGTCACATTTGAGGCTCACAAAGTCAAGGATTATGAGATCAATTAACTAACCGGTGACCTTGAGCTTGTAGTAGTGGTACACACTTTAGTTTGATGGCATCATTTTCTGTTGAGTAGGAGGTTCACACTCAGGATAGATCTTTAGAGCCTACGACACCTCTTCACACAACCCAATATGAATGCTCATCAATTACGTTGGATGGATATTTTCTGTGTGTATGATATGGAGATTGAGCTTATGAAGGGGAAGGAGAATGTGGTAGAAGATGCCTTGAGTTGATGGAGACATCTTGTTATGGCCACATCAATGGGTACAAATTTTTGGAGTAGGATTTTCCAGTAGCTTCCACTCGATAGGTTCTTTTTTTTGGCCAAAGCATAGATTGAGTCACATAGACCCCTTAAGGAGAAGTTTGAGGGACTATCATTAGAGTTAGATGGGATTCTTAAAGATAGGGTCTAGATATATGTTCCTAGAGATGGAGGTGTATGGTAGGAAATTCTAGTAGACACTCGCCATGCACTTTATTTAGCCCATCTAGGGGTGAAGAAGATGTACGTAAAATTGAGGAAGTTATTTAATTAGAGAGGACTTCAAAGGGATGTAACTCAGTATGTGTCATGATGTTTGGAGTGCTAGAAGGTGAAGGATGAGCATCGACATCCAACTATCATTTTTTATCCATATGCTATACTGGAGTGGAAATGGGACATCATTTCCATCGAATTCATTGTTGGGCTACCTATGTCAAGATATCACCATGATGCAATCATGGTCACGGTAGATAAATTGATAAAAGTGGCTCATTTTTCTCTATTTAAGACCACCTCTACATCCAGTGTAGTTACATGTGTTTATCTTGATGACATAATGAGATTACATGGGATTCCACAGAAGATCATGTATTATTGTGACCACTTATATACTTCACACTTTTGGACCACCATGTGGTTTGCACTTGGGACAAAGATCAATTTCAGTAAAATTTATCACCCCAAGATAGATGGTCAGAATAAGTGGGCGAACCAGGTGCTAGAGGATATGGTTCAAATGTATGTTACAGATCATCGATCACGGTGGGAGGAGTATTTGTAGCTAGTAGAGTTTGTATACAATAACAGTTTTCAGAGTTCCATCAACATGTCACCCTTTCAAGAATTGTATGAAAGAGAGTGTAAGACTTCTTTGAGATGGGAAAAATTAGAGGACAAAGTTACTATTGGGCCAACTATGTTACAAGATATGGAGCAACAGGTCACTTTCATCAGGTAGAGATTATAAGAGGCACATGATAGGCATAAACAATATGCTAATGAAAGGAGGAAAGATCATAGTTATGAGGTTGGCACGAAGTTATTATCACTTAGGAAAATAAGATTAAAATTAATTTGGGATATGTTTTAATTAAAATTTAATGTAACTTAGGAAACAATTTTTAATAAATCTAATAGAAATTTAAGCAGAGAAAAATTTACGAAATTAGGATTGAATTAGGAATTAATTAAATAAAATTAATATGAATATACGGAAGATATTTTTAATTCATAATAAATTTTGGAAAATAGGAAAAATTAATAAAGGAATGAATATATTAAAATAAATGTACCGGTACTTTAATAAACGCAATACAAGTTTCTTTAAATTTTTTTATTTTTTTCATAATTTTTCCTAAGTAACTGGTCAAGTTTTTGGTATGGTTTGGTGCATCATATTTTGTGCATTACACTTTGGTATCAAAGCCATGGGTTCAACACTTAGATCCTGGGAAAACATGGAACACAACAGTAAACTTATTACAAGCTTAAACGTAGGACACATAACATTGTTGATAACTTTAAAACGTAGGAACTTAGTAAACTAAAAAATACCTAAATAATGATGGATTAACTCCCACCTTGGTCTGTGCAGGAGGCATGGATCAGATGAGGGATTATTTCATGTTTAATTAGAGGGAACACCCCTAAAGTAGGCATTCATTGCCATATTACCACAAATTCTATAGACCTTATAGGAGGTCAATGCCGCAATATGCAGAGGTTCACTTAGGGGACGACATAGCCAATGAGATAAGGAGCCATCACAGGAGGATCATGAATCTCCATGAACCAGTGAGGAGAATAGGGTGATGAATTCCCATGTGGAGGTAGATAGACATGAATCACCATAGAGAGAGCAAGGAGATAAGGCTGTGAAACAAAGGGAGAGATCTAGGAGCCCTAGGAAGAGAGATGACCATGAGGAGGGACCCAGGGGCAGATAGACATCAACAGCCAACCAAATTCGTGAGATACTGAAGCTTCATTCATCTCATTTTCTAGAGACATAGGAGGGTTCCAAGCCGAGGCCTGGCTAGTTAGCTTGAGTGGATGCTTCAAGATCTATCAGTGCACTAGTAACATAAAAGGTTCGTGTTTCTATACATATTTTGAGAGATGGTGCAAGTGTATGATTGAGGATAGAGGAGCATAATATCCATATCGATTCAGAGACCATGAGATGAGAGCTATTTGAGGAGCGAATGTGGAGAAAATATATTTATAGATAATTCATTTAGAAGTGGATTAATGAGTTCCATGATCTGTGATAAATATATATGCTAGTTGTAGAGTATGAGAGTATATTTTGAAACTTGCTACAATACGTCAAATATATGTAGGATGAGTAGGTCAGGATTCATAAGTTCATTAGGGGACTAAATTTAGATATTGGAGGAGCAGTGCACTTCCACTATCCATAAACACTAACTGAGGCCACATAGAAGGCCTATATTATAGAGGAGAATAGAGGGAAGACATAATGGGTGAGAGACAAGGTGAGGATATGAATTCAGTAGATGCAACAAAGTCATTCAAAGGGGAAAAAACCTCCTCCTCGTGAAAAACATGGATCCACACATTTATCCTTCTAGCCACAATAGTAGCCACAACAAAAATAACATACTTTCCAACCATTCAGGAATCCACCGAGATATGATGCACAAAGAGGGAAAAGTATGGGGCCTCCTACTAGAGGACCCATTAGGACACATGCACCACCTAGAGCTCAGTCAGTAGGAGCTCTTCCACAATAACCACATCATTCTAGAGCAAGATCATCAGGGTCTAGAGTGTGGAATACTAGAGCACCAGGAGGAGTATCTTCTTATTAGAGGGGACCTGACAGTTATTATGGATGACATACACAAGGGTACCATTGGATAGATTATCTGAAGAACCCTAGTAATTAGGATAAGGGCCCTATTTATGAAATAAAAGTTAGAGATATGGCATGAAGTCACATGATTTATATAGCAGTCGAGAACCACCAGGTAGTGCATAAGAGCACTGTGATCAAGACCACATGTATCATTGGTGGTATTCCTATATCTATCCTTTGATTTAGGATCTTTTGATTCTTTCATTTCCCCATCCTTAGTAAAGTAATGCAGGTTGGTGGTAATTAGGCAGGCTCATAGTAAGGATGTAGAGATTCCTTATGGAGCCAATCTCATATTGGAATCCTTATTCAAGGAGTGTGTAGTAGACCTAGAACCCTTCACCACGACCTTAGATCTTTTAATCCTTCCGTTGGGATCTTATAGGATCATTTTGGGTATGGATTGGATTTCAGCACACATGGATAGAGTGGATTGTTACACCAAGGTAATCTCTTGTGTAGATGATTGGGGATTTGAGTCAATAATTGTTAGGGTCAGGAGGCCTATATCCATCTACATTATATCCACTATGTAGCTAAATTGGTGTACACGTAAGGGATGTCAATTATATGCCATTACATTCAGTGTAGGTCAGAGGATAAGACTATTGGGCATTCACTCGATGGCCATCCCATTTTGTAGGATTTTTTCAGATGCATTTCCCAATGATTTACCTGGCCTACCTCCCTTACATGAGATATATTTATGAATATACTTGGTTCCTCGATTAGATCCTATCTCACATGCACCTTACATGATGACTACCCCTGAGATTTGTGAGCTCAAGCTACAGCTTGAAGGCATACTTGAGAAGGGCGTAATCCATCTTAGTGTATCTCCTTCGGGTGCACTAGTGATTTATGTGAAGAAAAAGAATGGATCCTTGAGATTATGCATTAATTATAGGCATTTGAACAAATTAATGATCAAGAATCATTAAACCCTTCCACACATTGATGATTTGTTTGATCAGATGAAGGGGGATACTGTCTTTTTTAAAATAGATCTTAAATTAGGGTATTAGTAGATGAGGATTGTAGAGGTAGTTATCCATAAGACGATCTTTTACAATAGATACAATAACTATGAGTTCATAGTTGTGCCTTTCAGACTGACAAATGTCCCTGCATTTTTCATGAGCTTGATGAATGAGGTATTTATGACATTCTTGGACTATTTTATACTCGTGTTCCTAGATGATATATTGATATACTCACACACACGTTAGGAGCACCTTCGAAAAGTCCTGTAGTGTCTTCAAGAGAAGAAACTATATGAGAACCTGGAGAAGTGTGTGTTTTTTCAAATAAAGGTTTAGTATCGAGGTCACATTATTTCTAAGGAAGGTATCAGAGTTGATCCTTCCAAGATTTGAGCTATCATTTATTGGATGATAACGAACAATGTTACTGAGGTACACAATTTTATGGGATTAATGGGATATTACAGAAGGTTTGTATAGGATTTATCATGCATTTCTCATCCCATCACTTCCCTGTATCGCAAAGGGAAGAAGTTTGTATGGTCACAAAAATGTGAGCAGGCCATCAAGACTCAGAAGGAATGCCTTAATACAACACCTATCCTAGCATTACCAGATCCTCTGAGGGACTTTTTTCACTATTCATCACTTTATCTTGTGTGAGAGTTCTGAACCTCCAAAACCAAAAATTCCAAAACTACTACCACGTTGACCCTGAAACTTGCGTTGAATTCCAAAAAATTAACCTTTTTGGGTTTCAGAATTTCGGGATTTCAGACATTTTTGGTCACTTTTCTTGATTTATCACCGAAGACTCTGAAACTTCAAATCCTGAATCTCCGAAAGTCTGAAACCAGAAATTTAGAAATTTTGGACTTTTAGAATTTTCAATTTTTGGATTTTTACTTAGTTTCTTTTGACAGGCCATTTTCTTTCTCCAAAACCCCCAAACCCAAAATCCCAAAATTTTGAACTTTTAGATTTTTAGATTTTGAGATTTTTACTCTTTCAGACCTTTTTCAAAATTTTTCCCACCTTGTCTCTGAAACGCCAAAAATTTGAAGTCTGAAAACTTTGAGCCTTTCTCTATTCTTTCGCTTGAGCTATGATCTCCTTTGATGTTCCCTTGGCCATTCATTTTTCGATCTTGCATTTCCATTATCGAGGCTGCTTGTAACCTGATTTTCAGAATTGAAATGTGAGCTTGCATGAATGAACCAATCTCTTCATTTCCTCCTGAGTGCATCATCGTGTTTGTCTAATTTTTCTTGAGAGGAAAAATTGGATAGTAAGTTGGCGACTTGTGGGTCACCTTCTTGCTAGGTGGAAGATCAGTTTCCTTGAAGTATCCATTGGGCACGATGTCATAAATGATAGCTTGATACTGATCTCATACTTGAAACTTGAACCTGACCACCTGTGACCTACTGATCCTGAACCTGCTCTGTTACCTGCACCCTCAATTTTGATAAGAAAATCTTTAAGATGATATTTTTACGAGTAGAGAATTGTCTTGACCTGGAGCTTTCACCTGTCCAGAAAATGAACTGTTCCAAAACCTAAATTTAGTTGCTCTACTTTTTATTTCCCTTGAAATCAACAACTATTCTTACGGTATGAAATTCTCTTTCATTACAACATCCATGGAGAGGCACAATGACAGGACAATGATACAACCTAGGAGTAATAAAACTTGTGCCGAAACACTTAGGAAAATTGAAACCTAAACTATAATAAGACAATGTGCATACACACTTAGAGGAATTGAAATCCTATTCTAATATTTACAAGGGTGAAACCTTTTTCTTCAGTAGCAATGTTTCAAATAGATTCCGTTAATTGGAATCGTAAGTTCCTCTCCATCCAATGTAGAAAATTGGAAGGCATTACTAATTTTACATCCAATGACCATGTAGGGACCATTCAAAATGGCATCAAACTTGGAATGCCTTCCTGGTTTTGCCCGATCTACATCCCACTTTAGAACCAGGCCCCCTTCCTGAAAGGTCCTTGCTCTTGCTTTATTATCAAACCATATTTTGATTAAGGCTTGATATATCTCCATTATTTGCATTGCATGTTCTCTGATTTCTTGTAATTCCATCAATTCAACATACCTGGCTTCCATAGGCTCAAACTCAGACAATTCCAATTGCTTCATGAGCTTCAATGTGGGTAGCTCTAATGATATAGGCAACACTACCTCTTTTCACTAGACTAACTTCTAAGGGGAATTTCCTGTTGACCTCTTTGGTGTGATCCTGTTAGCCCACAAGGCTAATTTGAGATTAGTATGCCATGTCCTCTGGTTTTCATCTAGATTCCTCCTGATGATTCTTACAAAATTCTTGTTTGTGGACACTTCCTGTCCATTACCCTGTGGGTAATAGTTTGAAGAGGTGCCCAAGTAGATTCCATTCTTGACAACCCATTATGTGATCTTAGAACCTAGGAATGCTAATGCATTGTCTGATATGATAGTGGCTGGTACTTTGAACCTAGTCACTATCCCTTTATAGGATTCTAATATGCTAGACTCATTTCCTTACTTGAGTGCTACCACCTTGGTCCACTTGGTGAAATAGTCTGTTGCTGTGAGAATCAGCTTGTGACCTTGGATTGAATTTGGATTGATGACCCCAATAAAATAAAATCCCCATTCCATAAATGTCTTATCAACCAAAATTGGATTTAATGGGAGAGTTGCTAGTCTTTCTCCTATGAAGAACACACTTTTTTAACACCTTTCATTTTTTACACCTTTTGATCCATGTGTAGAAGTCATTGAAAACTGTGGGCCAATAGTTCCCTGCCTTAATTATTTTGAGAGTTGCTACCCATGGGGGAAAATGACCTCCGACCTCTCCATCATGAAATTCCTGCAACACCTTCTCAATTTGACTTGGTCTGATGCATCTCAGTAGAACACCATTTATGTCTTTCTTGAACAAAACAACATCAACAAGCACATATGGAATGGATTGTAATATTAAGTGTCTCCTCTTTAATTTTCTCATTTCTGGAGGGCATAGGCCTTTCTGTAGGAAGTGCATCATATTATTAGTCTAACAAGGATTGGGTATATTATCATTTTCTTGCTCTTGACCAGTTGTTGTAAAATCTTGCCGCTGTAGTAGAAGAACGAGATAAAGTGTTAGTTGAGTTGTCTCGCCCTTTCACTTTGGAAAGTCGCTTCCATGGAAGAAGCTCGATAAAATCTTGAGGCAAGTTTTGCGAATGAGGCTGAGATTGTGTTCACTATTGTTTCTAGTAGTGGCTGGAAGTTATTCCAGTGCTTAGCCCATGGGTTTGATATTGTGGTTATAGATGAAGCTGCAAGCTAGTGAAGTAGGCATGTTACCTCCACTTTCATCTCGTTTCTCACATTTTATCCAACTCTATGCATGGTGGTTTGTTAGTCCAAGCTTGAGCTCCATTATTCTCATTGCGAGCAACATCATATCGACCTCTATGTATGGTGGTCGACTCATTCCTTTAACTATGACTCACCGCGAACTCGACATGATTTCTCTTTGCGGGTTATCTTATCAAGACCGGGCTCGGTCATTTATGCTATTGTCTCCGTCGAGTCATTAAAACTGAGTTCATATTCCTAACGAGGAAGCATCGATCTCTCCATGTTGAATTAAACTGAGTCGAGCTCGTCATTTCTCTGCCTCAATGAGCCAACCATCGAAACATCCTCCGCTCCTATCGAGATTCCTTTACGACAAGCCAAACTCAGTTACTGAGCTTACATTTCCTACTCATGAACTCGTCTAAGGCTTGTGATCTGAGTTATGAATGAGTTAGGACAAGGCAAAAGCTCCTTTGAGGAGTAGTCTCTTTATTCCTGATTTGACACTGTTGACTAGAAGTGGGTCCCTAGGACTAATGTCGTGATTTGATTGTAATAAGGCCCTGTTTTCCAATTTTTTCCATGTGCGTAGAATTGGATAACATTTTTGGCGACCTCTCAGGGGATGATTGCCTGCTAAGCATGATTCCAGTAGCCTTAAGTCATCCATTGGGCATGGAGTCTATGTTGGAATCCTGAAAGTAGTATGATTTTCTTTGACACATCCTAGAATCTCTTTGAGCATTGCCGATATCCTAGACTTCCCTAGAATGCTAAGCATGAAGTATACTGAATCTGTTGAATGCTTGACATCCATGGAACACTGAAATTTTTTGAATGAAGTAGATTTTGAACTGTTATGGAAACCTTGAACCTTTCTTCTCCTTGACACCTTCCAATGATGAAACAATGTGTAGAACAACACAAAACACAACAACAAGGAAAGCAAAACAACAACACACAACAATGTGCATAAGCACTTGGAGGAAAACACCTAATTTAACTGTACAAGGGGTGGAACACTTCTCAAAAGAAAGCTTTGAGATGTATCCCATTCACATGAATGGGTAGTTCTTCTCCATTGAGCCTAGATAGACGGAATGAATTTGCCTCTTTGCAACTTGTGATGATGTATGGCCCACTCCAGAGAGTGTCAAACTTGGCATGTCTACCTGGTTTGGCCCTGTCTTCATCCCATTTGAGAACTAAATCTCCCTCTTGAAAACACCTGTTGGATGCCTTCTTATCAAAATATTTCTTAACTTGATCCTGATGCTGCTCCAAAGTTTTCATAGCCTTGTCTCGTACTTCCTCTAACTCCATGAGTTTAGCAAACCTTATTGTCAGAGGATCACTCTCTATAACTTCAAGTTGATGAGCTAACTCCAAAGAAGGTAACTCCAATGAGAGCAAGAGTTTTTCCTCTCTTCCATATACCAAAATGAAAGGAGAATTTCCGATGGCCCTTTTAGGTGTGATTCAATCTGCCCATAAGGCAGTCTTAAGCTGTGTATGCCAAGTCCTCTTGTTAGTCTCCATTGTGCGCTTAATAATCCTTATGAGGTTTTTGTTGCTAGACGCAGCCAATCCATTTCCTTGAGGATAGTAATTGGACGAAGTTTTGAGGTATACCCCATTTTTAACAGCCCATTCACTCAATTTCATACCAAGAAAATCCAGCGCATTGTCTGAAATGACTGTAAACGGAACACCGAACCTCGTCATTATACCCTCCAAAAAATCTAGAACTGCCTTTTCATTGCTCTCTTTTAATGCTACCACCTCTGTCCATCGAGTAAAATAGTCTGTTGTGGTAAGGACCCACTTATGTCCATCACTGGATGGAGGATTAATCATTCTGATGAAGTCCAACCCCCATTGAACAAAGGGTTAATCCACTTGAATTAGATGTAGCGGAAGAGCTGCCAGCTTCTACTTACTTGTGAAAAAGGCACATTCCTTACATTTCCTTACCCAAATATGGGCATCCTTGAATAAATTCAGCTAATAGTAGCCGGCTCGCATGATCTTGGTAGCTGTTGTTTGTGCAGAATAATGTCCTCTAGATAGGCCATTCTGAAACTCTTTTAGTATCTTACTGACCTGTTCTGGTCCTATACACCAAAGGAGGACGCCGTTCAAATCTTTTCGAAAGAGAACGCTATATACCAAAACATATGGGATAGATTGAAGACGAAAAATTCGTCTTTGGTTTTTATCCATGTTTTCCGGGTATGCTCCTGAGAAGATGAAATTCTTCATTTTGGATAACCAATCAGCTTGATTAACATCCTCATCAGTATTTAGGAGTGTCATGTCCTCATTAATTTTTGATTCCATGTCTGTTGCAAGTTGCTGACATAAACCCTTACCTCTGACAAGTTTAGTGACTTTGATGTGTACGTCATACTCCATTACCTTCATGATCCATCCAGTGTGCTTTTCGTTTATTTCTTTTTTCAGCAAAAACTCCTTGACACCTGGATGAGACACCATCAGATGAATCTTGTTGTTGGAAAACATGTGCTTGAATTTCTTGAAAGCTTGAATAACCACAAAGACTTGCTTTTCAATGAATGAGTATTTGAACTCGTAGTCTTTGAGGGATTGATTGAAGAAAACGATTGGTTGCTCCATCAGTTTGTTGTTTTGTTGGGTGAGGATCCCTGAAATGCTCTCTTGACCTGCAAAAGCATAAAGGATAAAATCTTTGTCAAACCTGGGGTTCACAAGCATGGGAGCTTGAGAAATGGCTGTGTTGATGGCTTCAAAGATTTCTCGTCCTTCCTTTGTCCATGAGAATGGCATGTTTTTCTTTAGCATGGCTGTCAATGGTTTAGCCAATGTCACAAATTGAGGGATGAATCTCCGCACGAAATTTATGGTTCCCAGAAAACTCTGGAGGCCCTTCTTGTGACTTGGGAGAGATAAGGACATAATTGAATGAATCCCAGCTGGATGGATTGATAATCCTTCTACTGAAACCACATGCCCCAACAATTTTCCCTCGTGCACTGTGAAAATACATTTCTTGGGGTTAAGTGAAACCCCAAATTCCCTACACCTTTGGAAAAATTTCCTTAGATGCGTGATGTGATCTTCTGCATGCTTAGAGTATATAGTTATATCATCAAGGTAAACTAAAATAATATCATTGATTAGTCCCTTAAATGCCATGTCCATGGCTCTTTGGAAAGTAGCCCCGGCATTGGACAATCCGAATGGCATTTTATTGTAGGCATACGTGCCCCACTTGGTAGTGAAAGCCATTTTGAATTGGTCGGATTCTTGGACTAGGATTTGATTGTAACCTGAATATCCATCGAGCAAAGAAAATCTTTGAGCTCCTGCCACCATTTGAAGGATCTGCTCCATCGATGGAAGAGGATAATGGTCTTTTAATGATGCACAATTCAAATCCCTGAAATCTACGCATAACCGGATCTCTCCGTTCTTCTTCCTCACGGGCACCAAATTGGCTACCCATGAGGAATGCTTGATGGGAAAAATTATACAGGCCTCGATGAGCTTGGTTAGCTCCTTTCTCATTAGTGGCTCAATTTTGGGATTAATTGGTCTCTGTTTCTGACGAACTGGCTTAGCATTAGGATCCAGTTCGATGGTATGTTGTGCTAGACCTAGATCAAAACCACACAGATCTTTATAGCTCCATGCAAAGATGTCATGATACTCTTGACAAAGTTTGATGAAAGCTTCTTTCTCTTCAGAAGTACACACTTTTCCGATCTTAAGAAATTTTTCATTTGATACTTCAACTTCCTCAAAATATTCTTCTCTGACCACCATGTTAGGGCTTTGTCTTGTGGCTTGGTCATCTGAATTGAAAATGGATTCCAAAGTGACTAAACCTTTTGGTAACTTGTTGCTTTTCAATTGAATAATTTGCTCACCATATGACTCCTGCAACTTATCTTGATTCTTTGTAGCAAACTCCGCCTCTTCTTGTAGGAAGAGGACAATTTGTTTGTCACTATCAAACACTTGCCAACTACTCACATTATCAGGGACTGCTGGTCAAACCACCATTTTAACAAATTGCTACCCTTCTTTCATGATATCAACTGGTATGTTGTATTGTGAACCAATTGTAGCAAGCCTATCTGCATCTTGATTTTGATCTCTAGGGATTGCATGGATTCCAAAAGCTTCAAAATCTTCAATCAGGTCCCAGACTCGATTCTTATATGATCTTAAAAGATCATTTTTGGATGCACTACGTGCCGAAACTTGATGAACAACTAACTCACTATCTCCAAAAACAGTCAGGGCCTTGATTCCCTTCCTTTGGGCTAGCTGAATTCCTTGCACAAGAGCCTCGTATTCAGCAACATTGTTAGTGCAACTGAACTGCAACTGGAAAGATGAGAAGTACTTATCTCCCTCTGGAGAAATTAACATAACACCAGCACCGGATCCATTCTTACTTCTTGAGCCATCGAAGAACAATTGCCACAATCCTTTAGAATCACTTGGTGTTTTGACAAGTTGTGGTATGATCGTATCTTCTTCATGGATACAGTAAGTACCTAATCCTGTTTCTTCCAAGACCAGCAAACCAGCTTCTTCTTCTGCCAATACATCAGCGTAGGGATCATACTGATGATCTCTACTTACTTCATCTAGCAAAGTATCAGGAACTTCTTCAACAAGGGTGGTTGGTTCATGATCGGCATCTTCCTCTTCTGGATCACCGATGGTGTAATTTCCATTTATGGGACTAGCAGTGTAGGGTTCTACATGATTATGGCAGATTGGTTCTGCCCTTATAGTTACTTTGGTTCCGTATCGAGTCCTGAGAATCATATGTGACCAATCGGCTGATAGGTAACCACCCATCTTGGCAGTGAAATCCCGTGATAGGCAGATGGCAAAGAGGGGAGGGAGATCGATGACCGATATGTCTTGGGTGAATGACAAACTTGGGCATGCATGAATGGTAAGTTGAAGTCCTTTGATAACCCCAATAGTCTTAACAGCTGTGCCATCCAGCTAAACAACCCCTCTTGTAACTGGCGCATATTGTATGCCTAGTACATCTGTAATTTGTTTCGGCATGACAGAGCTACTGGCACCAGAATCGATCATGCAATTATGTACCAGGTGGTCGCCAATGATCAGGGAAATGTAGAATGGCGGTGGTTTGTTTGCCGTAGGAATGATTTTCCCTTCCGGTTGACACAAATTTGTAGCATTTTTCACTCCATGGCTTGGTGATCCGCTTGGTTGTACTAAAACTGTTCAGAGCTTCTCGCAACAGGTTTCTTTGGGAAGGGATCGAGAGTGCGTCCCACATGGTAACGCTCAGATTGGTTTTCTTCATTTGTTCTACTATGCTGAAGGGAATTGCTCCAACTTTGATGACACTTTTTTGGGCATTGGGGTCCTCCTTTGGAAAATGTTTGTTGGGTACCGTGATGCCTGGAGAACCATCTTTCCCTGCGGTGTGGCTAGCCGGTGTTTCTAGTGATTTCTTTCCCACATTTTTATCAACTGCCATTTGAAACCCAGGTTGAGAAGTGGACGCTAGATCAGCTTCAAGAGGTTGAGGCTCCATTGCTCTCTTTTTGGAATGAGTGTTTGCTGCCACTGATGAAGAATCTATATTCAATCCACAAAAATCTTCTGCTTGCCAGTTTAGCAAAGCAGATTCTTCAGGTGCCTGCGGTTGATCTGCTGCTTCTTGCGTAGATGAATTGTTTGTTAACTCTGAAGGGGCAGATACACTTTGAACCATAAGGGCCTGGCTAAGAACCCCATTGGGACAAAGATTTTGATTGTGAGGTTGAGAGCAAGGATAACACCATTCGTAGTCTTGAACTAGATTATTTTGAATAGGTACTATAGCTCTAGATGAGCTAGCTGCAAGAGGGTTCTGAAAGTTCAAGGGCCTGACATTTGTAACTTGACTTGTAGTTTGATTTCGAGGCTGATTGTTCCCTTGAAAAGGAGAACGGTTAGCTTGATACTGCTGATTTTGTGGCTGATACGGACGATTGTATTGAAATTGTTGCCTTTTGAGTGCAACGAGCTCATTTCCAAAATTTTGCAGTAGTGACTTGACTTCAAATAGGTCATTTGAAGAGGCAGGGGAAGATTGAGATGGTTGCTTGGAGTCTACTGGAATAGGAGCAATGATAGGCTGATGATTTGTAAGATCTGGAGAAAAGGGCATTGGTGGTCGTGGAGCTATCTTTCCAGCCTGAATCAAAGAATTCTCTGCACTTATGGCAACTTCGTAAGCATCAGGAAGTGTAGTCCCTCCCATGGACTGGATCATAACTGCTACATCACTATTCAAGGCTCACAAATAGTACAAGAATGCATTATGTGCAGAAGGCTTTACGAGCACCGGAATCCTATTCCAAGTCCTGTGGAATCGGAAGTTGAAATCACTCATGTATTCTTGGGAAGCTCTCTTTATGGTAGTAAGTTGTTCCAAAAGTGATAGGTGATCACTTTTGTCTTCAAATTGTTTACATAGCTTTTCTCCCAACTCGTCCCAAGTGGTTATAGTGCCAACACCTAACCCGTGAAACCATTGAAGTGCTTTTCCCTTGAAAGAGGTAGCAAGAAGTCTAACTGCAACGTTGTCTTCGGTGATATTATGTACTGCACAGATGCTGGCTACATCAAAGATATGCTCCACTGGAGTAATGTGAGTTTCCCCCATGTAGAAGGGTAAACTTTTGAGTGCCGCAACAGGTATCGGGTCACGTTGAGCCAACATAAGAGGACTGCTTGCATTGAAAGGGGGAAAAACTTGGTTCCTCGCCATAGCAACGAAAGGTTGATTGTTCCTGGGTGGAGGAAATCTTCCGTAAGGAGGAGTTGAATGACCCCTACTAGGTAAATCTGCAACTGGGGATGTGGAAATGCCTCTTCTTCTTCTCTTTGGAGGAGACAAGGAAAGTTCGATATGCTGATACTTTCCTTTCTTTGAAGAAGCTCTTGTCTGAATTCTTCGCATAAGTTACTGCACTGAGATTTGGAATCCAGAGATATAGAGTCGCCAGGTACTTTGACTTGTGTAAGTGAGAAGAGAAGTACCAACTTTGTCCCACCGGGCGTGCCAAAAACTGTTGTCGCCAAATCACTGCACCCTCCGAATGGCCAGGATGTGAATAGGACGTTCGGTGTGATTGGGACACATGGGATCACCTCTCAAGCTGTGGGACTTGGGCTTGAGGTGAACCTCCGGAGAAGGCCGGCTTCCTCTTCCTAAACTAAGTGTTGTACTACTCCTAGTGTAACAAAAATGATTATCTAGTCCTATGCTAACATTTTCATGGGGTTTTAGGGAAAGAGATTTACAGAAATGAAACTATACTAGGGATGGTGATGCACCAAATAAAGGGTGTCTTCAGACTCAGGAAGGGTTAATTTGAAGAGGGTGTGTGCACCACAGGTCAACTTCACCTACTGCAACTTAGAGAGGGTACAGGATACCACAAACTAAGAGACACGCGTTCCCTTTGTTAAACTTTATCAGACCGAGAAATATACCAGTTTCCCAGTGAAGAAGGATGAACTCAAGAAGGGTGAACAGACACCACAACTCAACTGCATGCAATACTTCACCACTCGATAAGCACATAACTCCAAGAACCTGCAATAGAACTTAAACTTGCACAGTGTACCTGCAAGTATGAGAAAGGCACAAAGAAGCACAGAAGGATGAAAGGACCGAGATTAGTCACAAAACACACACTTTTATTGCTTCAATAACATGCACAATGCATCATACATTCAGAAGAGGCAATAGTTGCCATTACAGTCTTGAAGAGGAGGCTTGAAAGTTCTCTCAACACACAAGAACAACTTGCAGAAGAGAGAGGATTCTTGAAAAGTATACACTTGCCTGAGATATCTAACTGTCCAACTTGTCTGAACTGTTGGAACCCTTTGAAATGAGCTTCCAACTTACATTTATAGAAGAATATGTGAGAAAGAAGAGGAAAGGTCATAATTACATTCCTAAATTGAAGGCCCATGATGTATTTATTACAGTTAGTTGAACCACCTGAGAAGGTTCCATCATGGGTCATTAATTGCCTGATGACCTAGTCTTCTCAATTAATTAAAAGAATATTTAAAATATTTAAATAATAATAAAATATTATTATTAAAATATTTAAATAAAAATATTAATTTAATTAACATAATGTTGGGACCCCCCCGTTGACCCGTTTGACTTGAAGAGGAGGGGGGTCCATGTGGATAGAGTCTGCACAAATCCAAACTCGGTGAGCTTTCGAATCCTCTAACTCGTGTTGCAATCGATTTTTGAACCCCACACTAACTCTTTCCTTGCCTTGGTAATCGCGCTCTTTTGCATTGAGTCCTTCGAATGGTGAGCTATCAAACTCGATTCTTATCATTTTCCTCTGTTAACTCGAGGCCATTTATGCATTCCACGTTCAAACTTCATGAAACATCACCACGAGCTCCCTGCGAAGTCACCGAGCTCTTCATCCAGCAAACGATCTTACCTTTCCTGGGCTCAAACTCACTTGAATACCGAGCTTAACCCAATATTTCTAAAAGAATGGTTTTACCACAATGCTCAGGATTCTTCCTCATCATATAACACTTGTAGTAAGAATGTTTTGTCTTTTCCATAATAAGCACAATTTGTACCTTCCAAATGATGAGAAAATGCCATTATCAATAAAGACCTAATGCTGCCATGATGATGACCCAGGCTCATGCGCATAACATGTCGATAGACACCCTTAAGACTGATTCTTGGCCAAAGAGCCCTTCGGTATTTTGGTAGTGCACTCGGCAATCTCAGGCTCCAATCAACAATTATGCCACTATTGGGATCTTAGTATGGCATAGGTAGCTGTGAGCTACACAATATACTCATTTTTCCAGAAACTAAAAAGATCCTTTATGTTACAATTTGCAACACATAAAATAAGCCCTTCAAAAAATACATTGAACAACTGGGGCAACCAAGAGGACCTTGGAAAAATGTACAGGTAACAACCATATGAATTCTTCCTTAGTCGTGGATCAAAGCTAATAGAAATAAAGCTAGATAAAATTAGCTTGAAACTACAGTATAATCATCCATTGTAAAAAACAAGTTTCTCTGAACCTGGTAAAAGAATACTTTTATTGTCTGATTGGACGTACATAATGGAAGGGTATAAATATTGCCTACTGCCCACAGAGTTTCTCAAAGAGACCATTTACAAGTGACAAGGATATAGCATACAAAACGGCCGACCAGGTATTTTCAGAGTTGACCTTCACATTCAATTCGTTTCTAGGAGAAGAAGTGCTGAGCAATATGAATCGTTTCATTCTGCACCGTAATAAACCTTCATCTCCTGATTCAGGGAAATTTTATGAAGCCTTGAATAGCGTGACTCCAATCCATCATACACGGCAGTGAATATTTGTTTCCTGCAGCTGCTATTCGATCTGAGTTCAGAATAAGGATAAGCCTATAGCTACGAGCATTGAGAATCGGAAGCATTCGATACTGAACAGATAACAACACAGTTGGACAACCTGCTTGCTGGAAGCATTCAAAAGGCTTCTACTGTACTGCAACATGCCTGTTGCCTGTGCGTGGGAGCTTGTCTCACGACCACATCAAGTTCAGAATTGTACAGAGGATGAGGAGAAGGTCGTGGAGTTTTCAGCATTTCTTTCCCGTCAAAATCTTTGCATATGAGCCATGACTGAGCCATTAACGCATCGCCTTCGTTGGGTGAGATACGAAGCCAATTTCTTTCCTCACAGTGGTGAACTAATGATTCTTCAGGATCTGGAAATTCTGAAATGTTCTCCTTTTTCCCACGCATTCTTTGAACTGAAGCCTGACCCCCACTCGCCATGTTACTCCATTTGACAAATATCTGGAGACAAGCGCCTGTAGCCTCCGCTGAAATTGGTATCACGTCGCGTTGTTTTCCCATGACCCACTCCAATTCACAACTGTCCTATTAATCCTCCCGGTGACTCGCACAAAGACTCGGACCACTCCAAGCTGCACAGAATTTTGTTTACATGGCCCGTGCGGAAGTATCATGTTGGATAGCCATCGTAATATTTCTGCGCTTGGCAGTTTGATCCAATTTCTCCCATTCACGGAAGTTTGATCATGGTTTACCAATCCCAATATTTCCACTTGGCGGTGCTTGCCTGAATCTCCCCCGCGTGGAATTTCTTCTTTGGCTTGCCATCCATGAAAACCCACTTGGCATTGCTCGCCTTATTTCCCACGTCTGGGATTGGAGTGCGGGGTTTCATTATCATTTGGCCATATTTCATTTTGGACAGATGGCCACCGATTTCCACTTTTCTCCTGCTCAGCCTTCATGAGGAGACATCATTTTCTCGGTGCAAACATTTCAGCTGTAGCTTGTAAGGTGTGATAATTCCGACAGAATCCTTTATGCTCACCAACTTAGTGACTCGTTGAAGATGCTCATATAATTGCAAAGCAAATTATGCTCCATGAATATTCTGATATGAAACAGTTCCACCTCTATGAGATCCACTTCCATGAGTTACATCGTAAAACAAGTAAGATCTCGATAGAGAATCTTTGTAATAAATTTCCTCAGGTCTCCCGGGTAACACTCTCACTGTCACTTAATCGATTTTCATAAAAATATCTTGAAGGAAAATCCTGAATTTGAGGATGCATTCGATGCTGAACAGATAAAAACATAGTTGGACAACCTACTTGTTGGAAGCACTCAAAAAGGCTTCTACTATACTGCAACATGCCTGTGCATCGAATGCTCGGCCGCTTTGAGCGTAGAACTGAAATTCTCCTAGGAAAGTGCCGTGAGGAAGTAATTGGCTATACGCAGTAGCTACAGGGTAGAGAAGTAAACTTATCTCAGAAAATGAGTGGCCTCCAGAGAGAGTTGATTGCGACAGCTGCCGCAGGGTGATCCCAAGGAACCGTTGGTGTTGATCCTGATGTTCTGGTTGCATGCGACCACAGTCGTGATCAGTTGTTGTAAAATCTTGCCGCTGTAGTAGAAGAACGAGATAAAGTTTTAGTTGAGTTGTCTCACCTTTTCACTTTGGAAAGTCACTTCCATGGAAGAAGCTCGATCAAATCTTGAGGCAAGTTTTGCGAATGAGGCTGAGATTGTGTTCACTACTGTTTCTAGTAGTGGCTGGAAGTTATTCCAGCGCCTAGCCCATGGGTTTGATATGGTGGTTATAGATGAAGCTGCAAGCTAGTGAAGTAGGCGTGTTACCTCCACTTTCATCTCGTTTCTCACATTTTATCCAACTCTATGCATGGTGGTTTATTAGTCCAAGCTTGAGCTCCATTGGTCTCATTGCGAGCAACATCATATCGACCTCTATGTATGGTGGTCAACTCATTCCTTTAACTATGACTCACCGCGAACTCGACATGATTTCTCTTTGCGGGTTATCTTATCAAGACCGGGCTCGGTCATTTATGCTATTGTCTCCGTCGAGTCATTAAAACTGAGTTCATATTCCAATGAGGAAGCATCGATCTCTCCATGTTGAATTAAACCGAGTCGAGCTCGTCATTTCTCTGCCTCAATGAGCCAACCATCGAAACATCCTCCGCTCCTATCGAGATTCCTTTACGACAAGCCAAACTCAGTTACTGAGCTTACATTTCCTACTCATGAACTCGTCTAAGGCTTGTGATCTGAGTTATGACTGAGTTAGGACAAGGCACAAGCTCCTCCAAGGAGTAGTCTCTTTATTCCTGATTTGACACTGTTGACCAGAAGTGGGTCCCTGGGACCAATGTCATGATTTGATCGTAATAAGGCCCTGTTTTCCAATTTTTCCATGTGCGTAAAATTGGATAGCCCATTTTCTTGACCACACCAATCCATGATTACCGCCTCATGGGTTGACAAAAAGTCTCTACTAAACACCCCTCTCAAACTCCTCCGAAGGGACTACTATCACCTCTCACAAGCCTCTACTAAGAGGAAAAGTTCCTTCAAAATTTTCTTCATCATTCCATTCTTAAATAGCATCACCTACTCACTATTCGGCCCCTACTTCCAGTTCCCTAAGCAGAGAAAATAATCTCTTGATACACATATTGCCAAAGGTACATATAATGTGAAGAAATTATCAACCACTCCTCATCGGTGGTCACACAACCCACCTCATAGTGGAAGCAACACTTCAGAGGAGGATGATGGGGTTAAATGCCACACCATCATGTAATAATTTATTTTCTTGAATCAGCTGTGGGTTATGAGGAATAAATTTTTTACTTATAGAATTTGGGTTAGATTTGAAGGACGACAAGGAGAATATTAGATAGAGGATTTATCAACCTACATAGTCTCTCTTCTAATGTTTTATGTTTTAGGAAAATCAGATACTTCAAATATATTATGTTTGCGCTCTACATGTTATCATTTTGATCATTTAAATGTTATTTGTTTGTATGAAGTTAAAGTTATTTGTTTAGTTTTGTATATTATATTGAAGTGCATTATACGAGATTTAGTTGTTGTTTCCACCTCTCATGATGATGTACATGAAAAAGCCTCTATTTTGGTTTCCACTAAAGTTTCACCATTGATTATGGCCTTGGTAGAAAATCCTTTTCACATGGCTACCTAGGTGATATTTGGTATTACTAGCCATTCAATAGACATTTGTAATATGTATCCCTCTAACGATGGTGCTGATTAATCTAATTTTTTGATTATGAGATTGTATTTAATCTATCTCTTAATAATTTTATAATTTATGGAGACTTTAATATGGAAGAGGATTTCAAGAAAAAAATATATAGACAGTTTCCTTTTTGTTTTTCCTTTAGAGAGCAAGAGGCATGAACAACTATTTCAATTTTTTTTTGGGGATTTTAAGACACTCTTTCTTAATGGTGTTGAATTTTTGATCTCCGAAATATAGTAAGGCTTAATTGGTCTTACTTTCAAGATGACGATGCCATAGTCCTTAAATTCCTTTATTGTATCATGTTTTTTGAGAAACACATCTATACTTTCTACACAACCAATGATTGAAATGTCACCATTCCCCATGGAAATTTTCATTTTTGATCATAACTTCATTACTTACTAAATATCATGGACCGAATCCTAGTTTATGTTGTCACTCACTAAATTCTATATGAGCATGTATCTTTTGAGTTAGTTTAACACCATCAATCTTATTATAAATGTCTCGAACCTCGTCTCATGCCTATTGGTGACACATAGCTAGATTGAGTGGTTGAAGGAAATAATTTTTTGCACCTCCTTTTTTCTCTTCAACTATGGAAAAATGGTGTCTTGGATCTATAAAAATCCTTGTGGTGCCTTGGAAATTTAATTCAACAATGTTATTATGTAGATGTATATTTATACCTTTAATCCCAAGCTCTAGGTGTTATCTATGAATCTCAATCTCAATTTTAAGCTTTGTAGACTTGGATGAAGCTATGGGACACTAAGTCCATGCTCGAAACCCGCGATTAGCTACTTGTTAGTGTTTGTGCGACCTCTTAATCCTTATCCATATTCAATTTTTCCAACTTAATAATGAAAAGGTCCCTAGATTCCGGCCTCTCCAAATACTTCATATTCCTCTGCATCGTGGCCTCCAATAAGAAAATCCCATGTCTTCACTTTTTCAACCATTATAGCACTCCTTGGTATTGCAAAATCTGCCAAATTCTGTCCCTTAGACTCAATATCTGCCTCTACAAGAATTCCTGTGGATGTTGTGAACTTGCAAGCTAACACTATGTTTCGAAAAACCGCAAAAGATTAAATCTAGTGTTCCATAGCTTAATTAAGAAGGAATATTTTGCGTAGCTAATGTAAAAAACAAGAGTCGCGATGCATACTAGTCTCTTGCCTTTATGGTGAATTATCCCTATTAATTTGAAAGTAAATGCCACTTGGAATTTTTCTATTTAAATAAATTATAGCTTATCAATGAAGTGTGCCATATGTAATAAATCACCTAAAATGATTAGTGTTTCTTGAATTGTAATTTAAAGTGTATTATTCCTAAATTGTGTGATCCTGAATATTAATCTTACTAACTAGTGCCATATCATAGCTTTAAAAATTAATATTTCATCTGCAATTCAATGCCAAATCTACTTGGGATGTGTTCCATGAAAATAGGAAAGTTCTAGGGCTATCATTGTATTTTGAGTTGTTAATTTAAATGGTTCATAAAAAGTATATTCATCTCAAAAAAAAATATGTGTAAGTGTTCTAAGGGAAGTGTTCCTTGAAAATAGAATGACACTTATGACACAGTGGATTGTTTTTTTAAATATTTGATTGTTGAATTGTATCTAACAACATAGAACGTACCCTTCAGTATTGGCCATGCTTAAAAATATTGGTTTAACATGGGAATTTGCTTCAAAATTATATGATCAAGAGGCCATGTTTACAAATACATTTGTTAACTCCATATTAGAGCCATTGGGAATACATCGGGGACCTCTTGTCAAACCTCATTGATGATGTCTACTGGCTATGTTATTTCTTCTAATTTATCTACCTATGTAATAATCTTGGCGGACCTAGATTTTTTATGCTAGATCTTCCAAACAGATGATTAACCTTTCTCAATATTGGAGACAAATTTTTATCTCAGCAGTTTGACTATGAAAAATATAAGCTTTTCTAATGTCATAGATGTTTTGATAGGACTCGCCACATTGATGAAATGATTGTGGACACTCAATGAAACAAAACAAGATTTGTGAATAGGGTGTGGTGGAAAGACTTTCTAAATTCATACACACTGAAAATGTTGATAGCAGCTATGAAGAGCAAGTAGTATGCAAATGATTGACTGTAATGCCCACTCCTCTTCGACACTCTATTTTGCTATGATCATGATTATTGTTTTCTTAGTGACATGGACATTATTATGATATTTTGGGTAGTCATATTGTTATACATTATGGAGTATTGTGATTATCATGTGTGTTTGTGAGCTCTTATGATGGACTGTATGGGTTACATAGAGGACATTGATAGATTATAGAAAATGATGGTGATTTAGTGTTATTTTTTTATATGTTGACATCTCGATTCTTGATAGTGGCAATTATGTTTAGACGATTGGAATAACCTTGTGTGCACATTGATGTTATGGATTGTTAATAATGTGATGTTAATATGTGATCAATAATTATGTAGTCGAATGCATCTCGATTAGGTATAAATCACAATGGATGTATGTGAATCGCATGGTTATTGTAAAATATGAATTGTGATAGATTGATTATGCAAAGTGTATCGGGTGATAGTAAATGTCAATGGATATGGTAGAATTGTGATGATTAGTAAACGTAAATAACTGATTTAGAATAGAATTATTTAACCATGATAATGATGCATCTATGTTGTATGATGATGCTATATGATAAATGATATATGTATTTTGATTTCTTGACATATTGATATGGTGTTGAGGTTGAAGATGGTACTGTCTCGGTTGTTTGCAGGAAACAAAATCACAATAAACAAATAAGGGACTAGGGGACTAAGTATGGAAGAATACCATGATGTTCACAATGTGGTCACCTTGGCAGTGGTGTGTGTGTATGTGATTTGTCATTTTGCTTGTCATGTTTGTTAGGAGGTCTCTAAGGGGGGAGACAACCTCACAAGTGACCCTGGGTGTGAATGTTTTATTTTTCCTTTTATTTATTTTCCTTATTTGAGTACTAAGCTTTATTGAATCCTAATGGTTTCCCATATCCTTGTGTTTATTAGTGTGCTCTTGATTAAATTAATTATCCACGTGGATATTTGAAAATTGGCTGATGTGACAATGGGGGAAATAAATATGTTAGATAACCCTTATTATTTTCTTCATGATTTTGGATGGATTTTATTTTAAGTTTGTTTGTGTACCCATCCCTATCTCGAAAATTCGGATTTGGTCTTTGAGCTCATTTTTAAAGGGTTGTGGGACAAGTTTTAATTGTCCCACACATCTTAAACTGTCCTACCAACCCAACCTATGATATGAGGGGTAAAATTTAGCCCCTATTATGTGTTTTTGAGGGAAAATAGGCAATTAATGCCACCCTTTTTCCCAACTCTCTTAATTATGTCCTTAAAGTGTGGAATGGAGGATTGTGTGGGAAAATGAAAGTTTCATACCCCCACCTTACTAATTTATGGAGTATTGGATTATGTGTTTTACTTGTGAGGTCGATTGGGGAGAAATGATGTGGTATCCTACATGGAGCCACCTCAACATCCTATCCACCATTTTTTATTTATTGGAGTCTTTTAGTTATTTTCAGGGTTACTTGCTTGGAAAACTTGGGAGCTTGCATATGAGTTGGCTTGGATTGGAAAGAAGGTTAGAGCTTGTATGCTTAAGCTTGAAGGATCTCTCAAGTAGAGGTTTAGTATCTAGGTCTAATTATTTCTAGGGGAGGTATCATAGTAGATCTTTAAAATATTCAAGCTATGATTGATATGATGGCACAAACTATTGTGACTGAGTAACATAGTTTTATGGGATGAGAGGGATATTACAGGAGGTTTGTATAGGTTTTCTCATGCATTGCTCATCCTATTAATTCCTTGTAGCAAAAAGGTAAGAAGTTTGTATGGTCAAAAAAATATGAGTAGGCCTTTAAGACTATGAAGGAATGCCTTACTATAACACCTATCCCAGTAATACCAGATCCTCAGAGGGACTTCTTTGTTTATACAGATGCTTCATTAGTAGGGTTAGGAGGAGTACTGATGCATGATGGTTGAGTTGTCACATTTGAGGCTCACAAAGTCAAGGATTATGAGATCAATTAACTAACCGGTGACCTTGAGCTTGTAGTAGTGGTACACACTTTAGTTTGATGGCATCATTTTCTGTTGAGTAGGAGGTTTACACTCAGGATAGATCTTTAGAGCCTACGACACCTCTTCACACAACCCAATATCAATGCTCATCAATTACATTGGATGGATATTTTCTGCATGTATGATATGGAGATTGAGCTTATGAAGGGGAAGGAGAATGTGGTAGAAGATGCCTTGAGTCGATGGAGACATCTTGTTATGGCCACATCAATGGGTACAAATTTTTGGAGTAGGATTTTCCAGTAGCTTCCACTCGATAGTTCTTTTTTTTGGCCAAAGCATAGATTGAGTCACATAGACCCCTTAAGGAGAAGTTTGAGGGACAATCATTAGAGTTAGATGGGATTATTAAACATAGGGTCTAGATAAATTTTCCTAGAGATGGAGGTGTATGGTAGGAAATTCTAGTAGAAACTCATCATGCACTTTATTTAGCCCATCTAGGGGTGAAGAAGATGTACGTAAAATTGAGGAAGTTATTTAATTAGAGAGAACTTTAAAGGGATGTAACTCAGTATGTGTCATGATGTTTGGAGTGCTAGAAGGTGAAGGATGAGCATCGACATCCAACTATCATTTTTTATCCATATGCTATACTGGAGTGGAAATGGGACACCATTTCCATCGAACTCATTGTTGGGCTACCTATGTCAAGATATCACCACGATGCAATCATGGTCACGGTAGATAAATTGATAAAAGTGGATCATTTTTCTCTATTTAAGACCACCTCTACATCCAGTGTAGTTACATGTGTTTATCTAGATGACATAATGAGATTACATGGGATTCCACAGAAGATCATGTATTATTGTGACCACTTATATACTTCACACTTTTGGACCACCATGTGGTTTGCACTTGGGACAAAGATCAATTTCAGTAAAATTTATCACCCCAAGATAGATGGTCAGACTAAGTGGGTGAACCAGGTGCTAGAGGATATGGTTCAAATGTATGTTACATATCATCAATCACGATGGGAGGAGTATTTGTAGCTAGTAGAGTTTGTATACAATAACAGTTTTCAGAGTTCCATCAACATGTCACCCTTTCCAGAATTGTATGAAAGAGAGTGTAAGACTTCTTTGAGATGGGAAAAATTAGAGGACAAAGTTACTATTGGGCCAACTATGTTACAAGATATGGAGCAACAGGTCACTTTCATCAGGTAGAGATTATAAGAGGCACATGATAGGCAGAAACAATATGCTAATGAAAGGAGGAAAGATCATAGTTATGAGGTTGGCACGAAGTTATTATCACTTAGGAAAATAAGATTAAAATTAATTTGGGATATGTTTTAATTAAAATTTAATGTAAATTAGGAAACATTTTTTAATAAATCTAATAGAAATTTAAGCAGAGAAAAATTTACGAAATTAGGATTGAATTAGGAATTAATTAAATAAAATTAATATGAATATACGGAAGATATTTTTAATTCATACTAAATTTTGGAAAATAGGAAAAATTAATAAAGGAATGAATATATTAAAATAAATGTACTGGTACTTTAATAAACGCAATACAAGTGTCTTTAAATTTTTTTATTTTTTTCATAATTTTTCCTAAGTAACTGGTCAAGTTTTTGGTATGGTTTGGTGCATCATATTTTGTGCATTACACTTTGGTATCAAAGCCATGGGTTCAACACTTAGACCCTGGGAAAACATGGAACACAACAGTAAACTTATTGCAATCTTAAACGTAGGACACATAACATTGTTGATAACTTTAAAACGTAGGAACTTAGTAAACTAAAAAACACCTAAATAATGATGGATTAACTCCCACCTTGGTCTGTGCAGGAGGCATGGATCAGATGAGGGATTATTTCATGTTTATTTAGAGGGACCACCCCTAAAGTAGGCATTCATTGCCATATTACCACAAATTCTATAGACCTTACAGGTGGTCAATGCCGCAATATGCAGAGGTTCACTTAGGGGACGACATAGCCAATGAGATAAGGAGCCATCATAGGAGGATCATGACTCTCCATGACACAGTGAGGAGAATAGGGTGATGAATTCCCATGTGGAGGTAGATAGACATGAATCACCATAGAGAGAGCAAGGAGATAAGGCTGTGAAACAAAGGGAGAGATCTAGGAGCCCTAGGAAGAGAGATGACCATGAGGAGGGACCCAAGGGCAGATAGAAATCAACAACCAACCAAATTTGTGAGATATTGAATCTTCATCCACCTCATTTTCTAGAGACATCGGAGGGTTACAAGCCAAGGCCTGGCTAGTTAGCTTGAGCGGATGCTTCAAGATCTATCCGTGCACTAGTAACACAAAAAGGCTCGTATTGCTATACATATTTTGAGAGATGGTGCAAGTGTATGGTTGAGGATAGAGGAACATAATATCCATATCGATTCAGAGACCATGAGATGAGAGCTCTTTGAGGAGCGAATGTGGAGAAAATATATTTATAGATGATTCATTTAGAAGTGGATTAATGAGTTCCACGATCTGTGATAAATATATATGTTGGTTGTAGAGTATGAGAGTATATTTTGAAACTTGCTACAATACGTCGAATATATGTAGGATGAGTAGGTTAGGATTCATAAGTTCATTAGGGGACTAAATTTAGATATTGGAGGAGCAGTGCACATCCACTATCCATAAGTAGTAACTGAGGCCACATAGAAGGCCTATATTACAGAGGAGAATAGAGGGAAGCCACAATGGGTGAGAGACAAGGTGAGGAGATGAATTCAGTAGATGCAATAAAGTCATTCAAAGGGAAAAATCCCTCCTCCTCATGAAAAACATGGATTCACACATTTATCCTTCTAGCCATAATAGTAGCCACAACAAAAATATCATACTTTCCAACCATTCAGGAATCCACCGAGATATGATGCACAAAGAGGGAAAAGTATGGGGCCTCCTACTAGAGGACCCATTAGGACACATGCACCACCTAGAGATCAGTCAGTAGGAGCTCTTCCACAATAACCACATCATTCTAGAGCAAGATCATCAGGGTCTAGAGTGTGGAATACTAGAGCACCAGGAGGAGTATCTTCTTATTAGAGGGGACCTAACAGTTATTATGGATGACGTACACAAGGGTACCATTGGATAAATTGTCTACAAAACCTTAGTAATTAGGGTAAGGGCCCTATTTATGACACAAAAGTTAGAGATATGGCATGAAGTCACATGATTTATATAGCAGTCGAGAACCACCAGGTAGTGCATAAGAGCACTGTGATCAAGACCACATGTATCATTGGTGGTATTCCTATATCTATCCTTTGATTTAGGATCTTTTGATTCTTTCATTTCCCCATCCTTAGTAAAGTAATGCAGGTTGGTGGCAATTAGGCAGGGTCATAGTAAGGATGTAGAGATTCCTTATGGAGCCAATCTCATAGTGGAATCCTTATTCAAGGAGTGTGTAGTAGACCTAGAACCCTTCACCATGACCTTAGATCTTTTAATCCTTCCGTTGGGATCTTATAGGATCATTTTGGGTATGGATTGGATTTCAGCACACATGGATAGAGTGGATTGTTAAACCAAGGTAATGTCTTGTGTAGATGATTGGGGATTTGAGTCAATAATTGTTAGGGTCAGGAGGCCTATATCCATTTACATTATATCCACTATGTAGCTAAATTGGTGTGCACGTAAGGGATGTCAATTATATGCCATTACATTCAGTGTAGGTCAGAGGATAAGACTATTAGGCATTCACTCGATGACCATCCCATTTTGTAGGAGTTTTCAAATGTATTTCCCAATGATTTACCTGGCCTACCTCCCTTACATGATATATATTTCTGAATATACTTGGTTCCTCGATCAGATCCTATCTCACACACACCTTACATGATGAATACCCCTGAGATTTGTGAGCTCAAGCTACAGCTTGAAGGCATACTTGAGAAGGGCCTAATCCATGTTAGTGTTTCTGCTTTAGGTGCACCAGTGATTTATGTGAAGAAAAAGAATGGATCCTTGAGATTATGCATTAATTATAGGCATTTGAACAAATTAATGATCAAGAATCATTAACCCCTTCCACACATTGATGATTTGTTTGATCAGATGAAGGGGGATACTGTCTTTTTTAAAATAGATCTTAAATTAAGGTATTAGTAGATGAGGATTGTAGAGGTAGTTATCCATAAGACGATATTTTACAATAGATACAATAACTATGAGTTCATAGTTATGCCTTTCAGACTGACAAATGTCCCCGCATTTTTCATGAGCTTGATGAATGAGGTATTATGAAATTCTTGGACTATTTTATATTCGTGTTCTTGGATGATATATTGATATACTCACACACACGTTAAGAGCACCTTTGACAAGTCCTGTAGTGTCTTCAAGAGAAGAAACTATATGAGAACCTGGAGAAGTGTGTGGTATTTCAAATAAAGGTTTAGCATCGAGGTCACATTATTTCTAAGGAAGGTATCAGAGTTGATCCTTCCAAGATTTGAGCTATCATTTATTGGATGATAACGAAAAATGTTAATAAGGTACCAAATTTTATGGGATTAATGGGATATTACAGAAGGTTTGTATAGGATTTATCATGCATTTCTCATCCCATCACTTCCTTGTATCGCAAAGGGAAGAAGTTTGTATGGTCACAAAAATGTGAGCAGGCCATCAAGACGCAGAAGGAATTCCTTAATACAACACCTATCCTAGCATTACTAGATCCTCAGAGGGACTTATTTATTTATACATATGCTTTAGTTTGATGGCATCATTTAATGTCGGAAAAGGGGTTCACACTCATCACAGATAATTTAGGCCTACAACACCTCTTCACAAAACCCAATCTCAACGTTTGTCAATGAAATTGGATGGATATTTTTTACGAGTATGATATGAAGATTAAAAATGTGAAGGGGAAGGAGAATGTGGTAGCACAAACCTTGAGTTGACAGAGACATCTTTTCATGGCCACATCAGTGGTTATAAGGAGATGGATTTTATAGCAACTTCCGCTTGATAAGTTCTATCTTTCGTCTCAAGTAGATTTTGAGTCACACAGACCCCTTAAGGGGAAGTTTTAGGGACTATCATTAGATTTAGATGGGTATATTATACACAAGGGTTGGATATATGTGTCTAGAGATGGAGGTGTATGAAAGGACATTCTAGGAGATGCTCATCATGCATCTTATTTAACCCATCTAGGGGTAAAGAAAATGCATGCTAGAGTGATGTAGTTATTTCATTGGAGCGGACTTCAGAGGGATATAGCTTGGTATTTTTCTTGATGTTTGGAGTTCCAGAAGGTGAAATTTAAGCATTAGCATCCATCTAGCCTTATTTATCCACACGCTATACCAGAGTGGAATTGGAACACCAATTCCATGGAATTCATTATTGGGTTACCTAGGTTGATATATCACCACGATGAGATCATGATAATGGTATATAAATTGAAAAAAGTGGATCATTTTTCTTTGGTTAAGACCACCTACATAGCTAGTGTAGTTGCACATGTTTATCTAGATTAGATATTGAGATTACATGGGACTCCATGGAAGATCATCTATGACTACAACCTCTTGTATACTTCACACTTTTGGTCCACCATACAATTGGAACTTGGGATGAAGATAAATTTCAGTAAAAATTATCACCCCAAGACAGATGGTCAGACTAAGCAGATGAACCAAGTGCTAGAGGCTATGGTCTAGATGTATGTTACAAATCATCAACCGTGATGGGGGGATTATTTGTATCTGTTAGAGTTTGAATACAATAAAAGTTTTTAGAGTTCCATCTGCATGGAACCCTTCAAGGAATTGTATGGAAAATAGTGAAGGACTCCTTTGATCTAGGATAGAATAGAGGATAGGGTTACTACTGGGTTAGCTATGTTATAGGATATGGAGTAGCAGGTCAATTTGATTAGGTAAAGATTACAGGAGGCACAAGATAGGAAGAAACACTATGATGATCATAGGAGGACATATCATAATTACGAGGTTGAAATGAAGGTGTTTCTAAGAGTCAAACCTCATAATAGCCCATCCAGTATGGGAAAGGCTCTATTATAGATCTGAGATTTGTGGGCCCATTTGATATCTTAGAGTGGATCGGTCCTATAGCCTACTCCTTAGCCTTGACACACAACTTGTCTTGCATCCAAAATGGTTTCCATGTTTTTGTTTTATGAAGATATATACTAGTTCCATCTCATTTCTTGTATTATAATTCCTTGTAGGTGTAAGAGTAGGGACATGTAATTTTGGAGCCCTTGTGTATCCTAGAGTGCAGGATCCTAGTCCTTTGATGGTGTGATATTTTATAGGTACACATCCAGTGGGATCGATATGATGAGTCATTAGCTATATGGGATGATGCCACACTACTACGAGAACAATTACCACATCTAATCCAGTGAATTCCAGGAGGAAGTCAAGTTTAAGTGGAGGGGAATGTAGTTCCCACTCCTATTTAACACCTATATTGATATGATCATCTATATTAGTTGTTTAGTGACATAGAAATTATTATGATATTTTGGATAACATGTTGTTAGACAATATGGATGATCCTGAGGATGTTTCACTTTGTAGATCTTCCCTAAAATTCCCTAAACCTAGATAATGTTGAAGGGATTCTTGAGACCTTTCTGATGGTATGCTGAACTTCAGAATCGGATTTTGTATGCAAATTCTATCACCGGTCAAAGTTAAGGTCATAAATGGGTCAACTCTAGTCAACAGGTCAACAAGTAGACCAATGGCAAGGTGAGATGTGGCAATTGGCGACAAGGAAAAATTGATGGTCTTCTAATGTTTAAAAATTAGTTCCTTGTTATAGAGCTTGTCACAAGCTTTTTAACACATTTTGAACGGACCGAATCCGAGTTCGTATGCGAAAGATATGCATAGTCAAAGTTGTGGTCAAATGATGACCTGACACACTCTGACGTGGACAAATGACATATTATGTGCATGACACTTGGAAGGTTTTAGTGGATTTGGATTTATAATAATAATAATAATAATTTTTTTAATCCATTCCATGTGAATAAGCATAATCCCATGGGATAAGGAGGATTTTGTGGCCAAAAGCTATTTAAAGGCTTATCCTATCCCTTTCCGACCAAATGTGGGATCAATGTGCCTATTGGATAGTTTACATTTTACTCCCAATCACAAATATTCCATCTATTATTTCCTAGAAAATAATAGGCCAATAAACAATATTTGTCTATAGCAATTTTAGGATTTTAATATATTTTACAAAACTATATTAAAATTTCCCTACTACTAATTCTCCCACATCCCACAATTAAGCTTTACAAAATAATAAGCTTCTTGGGCTAATGTGTGTTTACAATGAAATAGGTTCCCTATTTATACAAAATTAGGGCCCTTAGAATAATGCAAAATTATTTATCCTTAGGCTAATAATAGCCTCATCCTGTAGCATGTGTAATGGGATTAAATCCCTAGTTGGCGGATTACATGATTAATGGAATAAAAATACCAATTTGGGTGGCATTATTGGAAGGAGGGGATAAGATCCCACATTTGGTGGAGTAATGGTTTTAGGATTTAATAAGCCTTTCCATGCAGGTTTAAAGTGGTCAAAGGACCACTTGAGGTATAATCGCCCCCACCTCCTTCTCACATGGATCTCCATGCATGACATATGCCTCCCTACCACCGCTTCATCCTCCCATTCACCACATGGACCTAGCAATATATGGGGGTTTGGAATATTATGTGGGTGGCTATATTGATGTTTGGCTGAGTCATGTGGTGTGCTTTGTGACCGCCGAGATATGTGGGAATGTGGTCTCACAAAGATTCGACCCTAAACATTACAAATTGAAATTGTATAGTAATATGGTGAATAATATAAAATTCAACCATATAATACTATGATATTAAAAATGAAAAATGGAAAAGTGGTGGTAAGCCACGTGGTGGATTGTGGATCCACCATGTCGGTGATAACACCATAGTCCACACGACGGCTAGACTCCCCTCCATAACAAAAGTTGAGCCTCTTGTTCCGATGAACTATCTTTTTATGAATGTCGAAGACCGGAGATCGAAAACCCACTAACGACTCCCTTTTCATTTTTTCCACGTGTCACAGTTCCCTTGGTCCAATATTGACCAGTTGATTAGAGTTGACTTTCCTGTTAACTGAACTTTTACCAGACATAACTAGAGCTCTCGATGTCCATTTGTCACGTTCTCATAGTCGATGGAAAGATGTCAAAAAGATTGTCTGAACCAACACAATTTAGGGTTGTTTAGGGAACTTCAAAAATGATCCCTTGATCACACCTCCCCACTGAGGAAGGATTTTTGCCACAAAAAGATTATATTGGAACATTTTTCCATCCCATCCTGAATCTGGAAACTCTACTACCACCTCAGAAGTTCTGCTATGGTAGAACCTTGGGTCTCTTTCTCTGCAACCTCCTCATTTTGACAACTTGGTTCCTATCCTAGGACCTTTGGGTTATGGGCCCACGACGCTTCCGTTGTGCCACTCTGATATCTAAAGAAGACCTCCATGCCTCCTCTATATGGTGCTAAGTTTTTGAATGAAACCTCAATGCTCCTATTGTGCAGTGCTAAGCTTCCAAATATCTAACAACAAGGATATTATTTTACCGTATAACACATCTCCTATCTTTGAGTTGATTCCATAGAATCCAAACTAGTTTAAAGGAACTCCATGTTACTTAGAGCTATGATTGATCCAATGTCATTGATGGACAATGACTTGTCCCTTTTTCAGACCTCAACGCCTTTTTTGTACAATGCTAAGTCTTTTACAGACTTCAACACCTCTACTATGCAGTGCTAAGTCTCTTGTAGACCTCAATGCCTCCATTGTGCAGTGCTAAGTCTCTTGCAGACCTCAACACCTCCATAGTGGTACACTCTAACATGGAAAAATGACATATTATGGGCATGACATGTTATCCAAAATTCACCCCCCAGGGTAAATTTGATAACATGCATCAGGATGTCCAAATTCCAAGAAAAATGACTGATTCAGAGAAAAATCAGGTCTCTAGGGTCCCTTCAGGAATCTTTCTAAACTCCCCAGGCCGAAGAAGGAAGGAGCAAGCTTTGAGAAAGTGTGAAAGGTTGCAGAAAGGCAAATAGGATTGATCCAGGAAAAAGTGAAAAAATTGGCTAAGTCCTTCTAGAGGGAGCAGTTTGGGACAGAAGGGCCCGATTGGGACAGAAGGGCCTGAACCGGCCGGTTCACGCGAAATCAGCACAAGGAGCCCAAAAGCAATTGGGACAAGTGGGCCAGAAATACCCGAACCGGCCGAAAAGAGACAAGTGAGCCCAAAAGCAATTGGGACAAGCGGGCCAGAAATACCCGAACCGGCCGAAATTGTCCCAAAAGGTCCAAAATCAAAATAGGACGTCCGGGACAAAAAGACCCGAAATACGCGAAGAAGCCGAAAGCCAATCAAAAGGTGCCACGTGTCTTTGGCCAAATGAGGGACAAGGAAGCCCATTTCGGGCGGATCGGAGATTTTTGTCCCAAGCAGCACTGGGACATCCGGGATGAATGGACGCGAAGTACGCGGAAGACCCGGCAGGCCCGAGAACCATTGAGAAATTGCCACGTGTCCTCATAAGAGTAAAGGTCAGAAAAGTCAAAGGGTGAATTTTCGAGCTAAGCCAACCGAGCCGAACAAATAGGATCGTGCCACGTGTCCCATTTAAGAACCCACAAGTCAAAATTCAAGAGACAGCCCGCCGAAAAGCAGAGGAGAGATAATTATTCAGCGAATCAGAGCATGCCACGTGGCGTCCAAGTGGCAGTGCGCGGGAAAATGTTTCAAAATCCGTTTTCGCCTGTTCCGTGTCCTAAATCTTCAGATCGACATATCTTTCGATCCAGAGCTCGGATTTGCACGTTCTTGATATCAATGGAAAGCTGTTGAAATTCTCTACACGTTTCCAGGGTCAATCTTGCATTTTGGTATAGTCCGGAGGGAGAAAATTGAGAAAACGCCTCTGGCACGAAATAACAAGCAGAAGTAATACTTCAACAACCACTTTAATGCAGCAGACAGTTCGCCGCTTCTGTTAGGCAAACCGCCGCTTTGCCAGAACCCGCCGCTTCTGCCATGATGGACGAATTAAATGCAACCTAGAGGTGGTTGGGGCAGATTTCGAATTCCTCTCTTTTTTCTCTCCCATTCTTCCTTTAAATTGGAAGGAGGGGTTTCTTTCTGTAGTTGGACATTTTCTGCTTTGCACCCTCCCTTCTCTCCTGTTCATAAGAAGATTTGTGGAGTTTTCAAACCTCCCATATAGACTGTAACACCGTTTTTTGCCTTCTGGCTATTGCAATGTATTGAATCGATCCTTGAGCAATATATATGTGTCTGTGGTTGCTTCTAAACCCTCTTACATATTTATTACTGTCATTCTTGATCTTTCATTGCATTTTTGCTATCTGTGCATGGTGTTGTGTTATATCTACATGGTCTGTGTTTAATGTGGCAAAGCATATGTTCTTCATTCCTCGGTGCATCACCTCTATTAGCTTAGATTTATTTTATGCATCTTCTTACCTTGTCTCCTTGGCAGATTAGATTAGATTCTGAGAAAACCCTCTACATATTTCGTGTGCACCTGAACAGAGGAATAGGAACCAGCCTTTCTCTGGAGATTCCTTTCTCACTCTTCAAGTCCCACACTTGGAGAAAGGATTCAATGTTATGCTATCACACTGGATATTAATATGATCAACCTAGAAAATTGATCAATATCCAGGGGTGCTGTGATTTTGCACTAACAGTTTTGGCACGCCCGGTGGGACAGAGGTCTCATTTTTTATTGCAGCAAGGTTGATGTGCATCTGCTGCAATTTTCTTGCTTAAGAAGAGCTATTATTTGCATATCTGGCGACTCCAAAGGGAAGAATCAACTAAGTTTCAGCAGTCAGGCCTAAAAGCTTATGAGAAGAATCACAAGGTCAAGAGCTGGAGAAGAGGAAGTGCCGTTTGAATACCTGCAACTATCTCCAAGAAGAAGGCAAAGAGGAAGAAGGATTCAAAGGTCTCCATCTCCACCAAACAGAACTCTCTCAACTCCTCCACCTGACAGGCCTTTCTTTCAATATACAAGGGTTTTAAGACCACTCAGAATGGCGCAACCAGTAAACCCCTATGTCAACTTCACAGGCAGCAGCCCACTTGCCCTCAATGCACAAAATCCAATCCCAGTTGCAGCATTGAAGAACATTCCATATTTTACTGGAGAAAACCAGACCACTCCTGGTGATCATGTCAAGGACATTGCTAACATTTGTGCAATCCATGAGATTAATGAGATGCAAGTAGCTGTCAAATTGCTGGCGTCTTCATTCAAGGGAAAAGCATTGCAATGGTTTAGGAGCCTTGAAGCTGCTTCTATCACGAACTGGAATCAGCTGTGTATTGCACTTCATAATCAATTTGGAGAGAAGGGAGACAACTTGTCTCTTTTGGAACAGCTGACAACCATCAAGAGAGCTTCCAATGAGCAGCTAACTGACTTCAACTTCAGATTTCAAAGATCTTGGGATAGAATTCCAGTAGCAGTCAGACCAACAGCAGAAGGTGCTTTTCTATACTACCTTAAAGCTTTAAATTCTGATATTTCTATGTTGATTCAATCCATGGGAGGCACAACTATCCCTGCTGCTTATAGTATTGCCATTAGAGCTGAAAATTGTCTGATTCAAGCTGGCAAGCTAGCTCCTAGGCCTCCAATGCCATTATATCCAAGTTTAGAGAGCCCAAGTACTAGTCAGGCACCTGTCTTAGCTCCTTCTCCCACTCCTAGAAATCAGAGTTCAAATGAAGCTTCCACTTCATCTCCAAGTGCCCCAAATGAGCTTCAAGAAGTCATGAAGCAGCTGCAAAATTTAGGTAATGAGCTGGTCACACTTAAGAGACAGCAAACTCAAGGCTTTAGACCTTCGTATCAGCCTCAAGCTCAACCTAATAGGCAGCCATATCAGCCTCAAAGGCCACCTAATCCAGCTGCAAATATGAATCAAACAAGGCCTCCTGTCAATAGACCATTCCAGCCCTATAATCCAAATGCCATATCTGCCTCTAAGGCATTAGTACCAGCACAAAACAACATTGCCCAGGAGTATGAATGGTGTTTTCCATGTAATGAACCCCATAATCAATCCATGTGCTATAATGGTGCTTTAACCCAAGCTTTAATGGTAACAAGTGCTGGTGTGGAGGGTGAAAGTAGTCAAGAAAACAGCCAACAACAAGAAACATTCCAACAGCAACCTGCCCCAAATGACACCACATTGGTAAATTGGCAGGCAGAGGATTTCTGTGGTATGAATCAGGCAGTCTCTCAAGGTGTTGCAGCCAACACAAGGTCAAAAAGGAGAAATTTGGGTGAGGAACAGCCGTTAGCCCCAGCCAATCCACAACCTTCCACAGCTCCACAAATGATTGGCAAGCAAAACCCAGTTTCAAATGCACGAGGGCAGCCAAGAACAACTCCTTGGCCAAATCAAATGCCAGCTGTTGCTGCCCATATTCAAGGAGCAAATGTGCAAATCAAGGGACAGCAGAGAGATCCTTCATCACCATTCAGTATCATTGATCAGATGAAGAAAACAAACGTCAATATATCTATGTGGGAATCCCTATCCATCCCAGGCCAAAGAGATTTGCTGCAAGCTGCTATGAAGGACTGGCCAACTTCGAATCAGCAGGTTCAGAGGCAAGACAAAGTGCTTACAAATGCTGCCCAGCCTGAAAGTAATCATGGAGCACAACAAGGTAAAATGCTGAAGCCCCCTCCATTTTATGTTTCATTGATCATAGGAGACAAGTTGGTACATAATTGCATGATTGACTCTGGGGCAAGTAGTTCAGTAATGCCTAAACAGATAGCTGATCAGCTAGGGCTCCAGTATGAAATAACAACTAAGGGAGTAGTGCAATTAGATGGGACAGCAGTAGCCACAGTTGGAGTTATAAAAAACTTGAGTCTTACCTTGCATGCATGTCCCAACGTGGTTGTTTTGCAAGACGTCTCAGTCATAGACCTTCCACCACTCTTTGCCCTATGCTTGTCAAGGGACTTTACTGCCAGGATTGGGGGATATTTGTCCGCTGATTGGTCACACATGCTGTTCAGAACGAGGTATGGAACTAAAGCTACAATTAGGTCAGAACCTATTGCAGATTTCCACATTGAACCCTATACTCCAAGTCATATTAATACCAATTGCTCAGCATTTGATCAAGAAGATCACCTCGGCACTGATGAAGCCGACACTAAGGTTGGAAGTATCCCAGATTTGACTCTTGATGAATGGGCAAGCAAGGTGCATGCTTTTGATCCTTATCAAGAAGTAGAAGAATCTGAGCTGGGGGTCTATTGTATACACGAAGAAAGTCAACCTATTCCTAGCATCACCAAGCCAAACCACAAGGATGACAACGAGGTATGGCAACTATTTTTTGATGGATCAAGGAGTAGACAAGGCGCAGGAGGTGGAGCCATGCTTATTTCACCGCAAGGAGTAAAGTATTATTCAGCTTTTAGATTTCAATTTGCATGCTCCAATAACACTGCTGAATATGAAGCCTTGGTGCAGGGGATGCATTGGGCAATAAAAAGAAAAATAAATAACTTGCAAGTTTTTGGGGACAGTGAGCTGATTGTAAATCAGGTCAAGGGACAGCATGCTGCCAAAAATGATCTACTCAGATGCTACAAGAACAGGGTGTGGGACCTCATGGAGGATTTTGAAGGTTTCGGCATCAAGGCCATTCCCAGAAAAGAGAATCAAGCTGCTGACAGGCTTGCAGCAGTAGGGGCAGCCTTTGACATTGTAGAAAACATTCAACAAGATAAGGTACAGCCAAACATCCACGTGATTGTGAGGCCTTCAGTGCCGGATAACAATGTCAATTGGCAAGTATTTGAGAATGACCGGCAAATCATCCACTTCTTGCAAGAAGAAGCTGAGTTCTCAGCTAAGAATCAAGAGAAGTTGGAACAACAATATGGTGACCAGGTGATACAGCTGAGAACTGACAAGCTGCCCAAGGGACTTGTCACCTTGGAGTCCATTTTTAACCCCAATGATCAGTTTAGAAAAGAGAAAGAAAATATTCAGGTCAAGAGGGAAGATTCGGTATCCATCTTGGTAAAAGAGAACAAGCCATTGCAAATTGGAAAAATGACAACTGAGCAAGAGAGATATGAGTTCATACAGCTTTGTCAAGAATTCCCTGACGTGTTTGCTTGGAGCTATGAAGACTTGAAGGGCTTCAATCCCAACTTAGCTCAGCATACCATCGAGTTGGATCCAAATACTAAGCCTGTCAGGCAGAAACAGAGACCAGTCAATCCACACATGGAGCCTCTCATGAGAAAGGAGTTGGACAAGCTGATTGAGTCAGCAATTATATTCCCTATCAAGCACTCAAGCTGGGTTGCGAACTTGGTTCCGGTCAGAAAGAAAAGTGGAGAGATCAGGCTATGTGTTGACTTCCGAGACCTCAATAGGGCATCTCTCAAGGACCATTATCCACTCCCTTCCATGGAGCAAATATTGCAGGTCGTAGCTGGGTCAGAAAGGTTTTCGCTACTTGATGGTTACTCAGGCTTCAATCAAATTATGGTGAAGGAGGAAGACCAGTTCAAGACAGCCTTCACAACCAAATGGGGCACGTATGCTTACAAGAAGATGCCATTTGGACTGTCAAACGCCGGAGCAACATTCCAGCGAGCTATGGATATGGCATTCAAAGGCTTGATCAACAAGACAGTACTGATATACTTAGATGACATTACTGTCTTCTCAAAAAATGCTGCAGACCATCTCTTTCACCTCAGGCAAGTGTTTCAGAGATGTAGAAAGTTTGGAGTGTCTTTAAACCCTAAGAAGTGCATCTTTCTTGCACATGAAGGGAAACTCCTTGGCCACATTGTCTCCAAGGAAGGATTAGCAATTGATCCAGAGAGGGTTGAAGCCATAAGGGCTCTACCATTGCCAAGTCACAAGAAAGCTATTCAGAGTTTTCTGGGAAGGATAAACTTTGTTCGAAGGTTTGTCCCAAACTTTGCAGCCCTTGTCAAGCCCATCACCAAAATGTTAAGGAAAAGCATGGCTTTCAAATGGACGGCAGAAGGCAAGGAGAGCTTTGAAGCAATCAAAGAAGCCATCTCCCAGGCACCCACTCTCATCAACCTGGACTTTTCCAAGGATTTCATCCTCTATGCATTTGGGGGTGATGACACTATTTCTGCCATTTTGGTGCAACAGAATAAAGATAATGATGAGCAGCCGATTGCCTTCTTCAGCCAAAGCCTAAATAACTGCGAATTGAGGTACTCTTTTATTGAAAAACATGTGCTTGCAGTAATCAGGAGCTTGAAGAAATTCAAGCATTTGGTCTCAAACAACAAGGTCCAGTTGCTGGTCTCACATGCTGGGGGTTAAGGACTTCCTCCTCAACAAGGATTTGAATGAGAAAAGGGCAGGATGGATCACCCGTGTCATGGAGTATGACATTGAGATCAAAATCACCAAGCTGGTAAGAGGCAAAGGTTTGTGCGAGTAACTCGCTTCCAAACGACCAGACAGCCCAGAAGATGAAGAGGACGCTGTCCTGCTATTACAAGATGATAAAAAACAGGAAAATGATGATATGTCCACTCCCTGTTGGACTCAGAATATGATACATTTCCTACAGATGGGTATGTGCCCTCTAGAAATGAGCAAAGCAAAAAGAAGACACTTCAGGTTGCAGGCAATTCCATATACCATCATTGATGGAGTTTTGTTCAAAAAGGACCTGAATGGAGTGCTGCTGAGATGCATTAACACAGGTCAGATCCAGAGGGTATTAAAAGAGTTTCATGATGGACCAGCCGGTGGCCATTTTGCACCAAGAGTGACAGCTCTGAAAATCATGAAGGCTGGTTATTATTGGCCTAAAATATTCAGTGATTGCTATGCATGGATCAAGAGGTGTAAGAATTGTGCATTTTTCACAGGAAAAGAGAAACTTGCAGCCCTCCCATTACATCCAATCTCAGTTGACCAGCCATTCATGCAATGGGGTCTGGACTTCATTGGAGTCATCAATCCCAATTCGAGCCAAGGGCACAAATGGATTTTGACAGCCACAGACTACTTCACCAGATGGACAGAAGCAGTAGCAGTCAAAGAGGTGAATGAGTCTAGCATCTTGGACTTTTACGAGGGAATAACTACCAGATTTGGTGTACCTGCTACAATAGTCTCTGATAATGCATTGGCATTTATTGGATCTAAAGTTACTGAGTGGGCTGTCAAGAACGGAATCTACCTGAGCACTTCATCAAACTATTACCCTCAAGGTAATGGCCAGGCCGAGTCTACAAACAAAAACTTGCTGAGGATCATTAGGAGGACTCTTGATGAGAATCAGAAGGCTTGGCATACCAAACTGAAATCAGCCTTATGGGCAGATAGGATAACTCCCAAAAGATCCACAGGTAACTCTCCATTTAGGCTTGTCTACGGAAGAGAGGCAGTCTTGCCCATGTCACTTGAGTTGCCAACGTTGGAACTCATGAAACAGCTGGAGTTGCTAGAGTTTGGGCCCATGGAGGTGAGATATGCAGAATTGATGGAGCTGCAAGAAATCAGAGATCAGGCATTCCAAGCAATGGAAAAGGATCAGGCTTTGATCAAGAAGACCTTTGATAAGAAGGCCAAAGATAGATCTTTTCAAATAGGAGATCTAGTATTGAAATGGGATGTGGACAGAGCAAAACCAGGAAGGCATTCAAAATTTGATGCCATTTGGAGTGGCCCATACATGGTCACAAAGTGCAAGAACAACAATGCTTTCCAATTGGCCTCATTGGATGGTGAAGAACTGCAGATTCTAGTAAATGGAATCTAGCTCAAGCGTTGCTTCTAGAGGGAAGTTCACTACATCTGTAAATACTAGTTTAGATTTTCTTTCCTCCAAGTGCTTGTGCACATTGTTTTGCTGTAGATTATTTTTATTTTCCCTAAGTGCTTTGGCACAGGTTTTGCTGCTCTCAGGTTGTTTTCTACAGTTCAGAGTGTTGCTAGAGGGGAAGTTGCAGTATCAGGCTTGTTTCAGGTTAATGCTTAACTCCATGCCCAATGGATGGCTTCAGGCAACTGGCCTTTCATCTAGCAGGCAGATGATCCCGTTGAGTCGCCAAATTGTTATCCAAAATTCACCCCCCAGGGTAAATTTGATAACATGCATCAGGATGTCCAAATTCCAAGAAAAATGACTGATTCAGAGCAAAATCAGGTCTCTAGGGTCCCTTCAGGAATCTTTCTAAACTCCCCAGGCTGAAGAAGGAAGGAGCAAGCTTTGAGAAAGTGCGAAAAGTTGTAGAAAGGCAAATAGGATTGATCCAGGAAAAAGTGAAAAAATTGGCTAAGTCCTTCTAGAGGGAGCAATTGGGACAAGCGGGCCAGAAATACCCGAACCGGCCGAACCGGCCGAAATTGTCCCAAAAGGTCCAAAATCAAAATAGGATGTCCAGGACAAAAAGACCCGAAAAACGCGAAGAAGCCGAAAGCCAATCAAAAGGTGCCACGTGTCTTTGGCCAAATGAGGGACAAGGAAGCCCATTTCGGGCGGATCGGAGGTTTTTGTCCCAAGCAGCACTGGGACATCCGGGACGAATGGACGCGAAGTACGCGGAAGACCCGGCAGGCCCGAGAACCATTGAGAAATTGCCACGTGTCATCAAGGAAAAGCCGAAGGGTCAAAGGGCAAGATTTGAAGCACTGGCCCGAGCCAATAGAAATTGGACACGTGTCCAATGGAGCATAGAAGTGCGGAGCTCGGGGAGGAGTTGGAAGGTTTGGCCAAATCTAAGCCAAAAGGGGTAAAAGTGAAGGAAGACCCGGCAGGTTCGTGAACCAACCAATGCATGCCACGTATCCCTAGTGGCGGGGCATACATATAAAAAAAAATGTGGAAAATATTCCAAGAGCACCAAAAGTCAAAATTCAAGAGACAGCCCGCCGAAAAGTAGAGGAGAGATAATTATTCAGCGAATCGGAGCATGCCACGTGGCGTCCAAGTGGCAGTGCGCGGGAAAATATTTCAAAATCTGTTTTCGCCTGTTCCGTGTCCTAAATCTTCAGATCGACATATATTTCGATCCAGAGCTCAGATTTGCACGTTCTTGATATCAATGGAAAGCTGTTGAAATTCTCTACGCGTTTCCAGGGTCAATCTTGCATTTTGGTATAGTCCGGAGGGAGAAAATTGAGAAAACGCCTCTGGCACGAAATAACAAGCAGAGGTAATACTTCAACAACCACTTTAATGCAGCAGACAGTTCGCCGCTTCTGTTAGGCAAACCACCGCTTTGCCAGAACCCGCCGCTTCTACCATGATGGATGAATTAAATGCAACCTAGAGGTGGTTGGGGCAGATTTCGAATTCCTCTTTTTTTTCTATCCCATTCTTCCTTTAAATTGTAAGGAGGGGTTTCTTTCTGTAGTTGGACATTTTCTGCTTTGCACCCTCCCTTCTCTCCTGTTCATAAGAAGATTTGTGGAGTTTTCAAACCTCCCATATAGATTGTAACACCGTTTTTTGCCTTCTGGCTATTGCAATGTATTGAATCGATCCTTGAGCAATATATATGTGTCTTTGGTTGCTTCTAAACCCTCTTACATATTTATTACTGTCATTCTTGATCTTTCATTGCATTTTTGCTATCTGTGCATGGTGTTGTGTTATATCTACATGGTCTGTGTTTAATGTGGCAAAGCATATGTTCTTCATTCCTTGGTGCATCACCTCTATTAGCTTAGATTTATTTTATGCATCTTCTTACCTTGTCTCCTTGGCAGATTATATTAGATTCTGAGAAAACCCTCTACATATTTCGTGTGCACCTGAACAGAGGAATAGGAACCAGCCTTTCTCTGGAGATTCCTTTCTCACTCTTCAAGTCCCACACTTGGAGAAAGGATTCAGTGTTATGCTATCACACTGGATATTAATATGATCAACCTAGAAAATTGATCAATATCCAGGGGTGCTGTGATTTTGCACTAACATGACACTTGGCAGGTTTTTAGTGGATTTGGATTTAAAATAATAATAATAATAATAATAATAATTTATTGAATCCATTCCATATGAATAAGCCTAAAATCCCATGAGATAAGGAGGATTTTGTGGCCAAAAGCTATTTAAAGGCCTATCCTATCCCTTTCCCACCAAATGTACGGTCAATGGCTAAATTGGGCACCTAAACCTATGGAAGGGGGATTTGAACCCTTGACTTGTTCCAAAATACTAATCAACTTTACCAACCCACCACTTTTTAGCAAGTGGTACAATATGAGATCACTTCTATTTAAAGGGACCTTTTGGTAGGTTTGTAGATGGACAATGAAGGACCAGTTTGTAGAGATCACCATTTTTGAGGAACTTAAAATCTGAATTTGTAATGGGGTAAAAAGAAAAGTTGTTCAGAATTCCAAGATATTTCTAGAAACATAAAGTATATTATAGTAAGTTCTGTAAATTTTCCTATGTAGGAATTTTTCCATCGCAGTTTCATTGATCAGTCATGAGGAGAAAATAGAGATATGCATTTTCCAACCACTTCTAGTCTGAATCATGCCATGGAGTAAAAAGTGAAGTTTTTAAAAATTTCCTATAATTTCCATAAATGTAAACCTATTTTATTTAGATTTTATAAATTTAAAGTTGAAGATGTTTTTTGAATGTAATTGCACAAGAAACTATCAGTGAAATTACTGTAGGAGCCATTGATGGACTTCGGAATGTTTCTAGTAAATTGTAGAGTTCTAAGAGGTCTGAATCAACTCATTTATAGGTATAAAAGTCTATTAAATCAATAGTGAAGGGATATTGTACTTCATTGGGCAATAATAGATCGATTCACTTTCTGTAAATCCAGAGACGTAGCCTTCGGGTGAACTCCTTTATCAAGTTCTTGTGTTGTGGATTTGATTTCAGTTTTTATAAGCTTTTGATTAGATAAAAATATTCAAGTTAGTTTATTTGATTAATTATTAAAGCAAACACAAAAATGGAGTAAATGGATTGAATGGAAATTTCAGTATCCATAACCCATAACAAGATCTGAATACAATTATCAACCTTGATTCAAATTTCAGTTTGAGTGTATGATTTAAAATCAATTGTGAATTTTAAAATGGATTTGTAATAGATTCAGTACAATCACTTAAGTTGAAAAAAATTAAGGATAATTGATTTATTTAGAAAAACTTAAGGATTTGGGTTTCAAGAACTCCCAAAATTGGCTTAAACTCTTAATCATTTGTCAAATTTTTAAATATGAGAATTTTGTAAGTACTAAAAAAAAATTAAGTACCATTTTTAGATCAAGTTGGTATCAGAGCTGGTTTAGCTCTTGGTTTGATTCAGTTAACTTGGTTTAGTTTGGTTTTTGCATTTTTTGGGCTTGATCTTTCATTTGTAGTTTGCATAATTTGGAAGAACAGGTGTGTAGGGAAACCATGGGCAAGATGTCCAACAAGACCAATTTTGAATAAATTGAAGCATGTAATAATCAGATCTAGGAAGAGAATTCCTTCCTGAGATGTCAGGTGTAAACTATAGAGGAGAAACTTGACACATTGAAAAGAGAGCTAGAATCTAAAAATGATCTCTTGATGGTGTTGTCGATTGAAGGACCTGAGAAAGAGGTACCTATTACTATTGATGTATCCAATATGACAGATGAGTGCACAGTAAGTATGACAACACTTAATTCCTCTCTCAAAGCTAAGTTAGATTTAGAAAGTGTGCTTGGTGAATTTGAAAAACACACTAAAGGTATAGGATCTAAGATTTTGAAGTAATATGGGTTTTAATGGAATTGGCCTTGGTAAGAAAAAATGAGGCATAACTAACCCAATCTTGGTAGAGGAAAGGCCTCAACATGCAGGATTGGGATATGGTAGTGCAAGGGAAAAGGTGATTGGAGAGAGTTCCAAATTAGTTGGAATAAGACAAGCTTCTAACAGCCTAGAGTCTTCCCCCTTAGAATCAAGTGGTTCATCCTCATCAAGAGGATCTGGTAAGAATTCACCATAGAGAGGTATAGAAATCCCTTCGCCTTCTGTTTACCATGGTTCTAAAAAGAAAGGTAAACAAATTGATGCCTTGTTTACACTGGAAAAATTTAGCTATGATTTTCAAACAATGATGAATAGTTATCCATGCACATTTTGTGGGTTGTCTAATCATTGTGTGGCCAAGTGTAGGAAGTATAAATCCATATTGGAATAGTTTGAGAAAATGCATTCTCCTAAACTTGGCTCGGCTAATAGTAGTCAAGGTAAGGTTCCTAAAAATATGGACCCTAAAAAGGTAGATCAAAGATTTTGTGATCACTATAAAAGGAAAGGTCATTTAATTGAAAAATGTTGGAAGCTACATCCAAAACAAAAATTAAAATTTGATGAAAAAAACATAAAAGTTTAAAACCAAATATTATGACCTCTTTAGTGGCACATGTAAAAATTGAGTTGAAACAACCACCTAAATAGTAAAATGTATTGAAAAAGGTGGGAAAATAGTTTATCTATTTTATCTTTACATAATTTCTTTGTTGAATGGTATGCAAACTAACCAGGCAATTTTGGAAATTCCGTTGATTTTGAAAAGGACAAGATCCAATTTTTTTTTCTTCTTTGGTGTTGGTGAAGTATCATGAAGAGGAAATAATTAGGTGACAAGTTTAAAATATTACATTTTCTTTTTTTAGTTTTACAACTTCATCTTTCAACAGCATTTACAGTTCACTGCGTATGATCATTGGTCAGATGTATATATTTGGATTGTAGTTATTATGTTGTTAGTGTGTAAATTGTGGCATTTAGGCATTGTTTGTAATTGTACAACTTATACAAACTCTTTGTTTACTATGCATGATATTTACATGTGTGTAAGTCTTATTGATAGGATTAATATTTGTAATTGTTAGGTATAGTTGCAAATAGTATGTATAATTTTTACACTAACAAGTTGTGATTGCATGTTACATTTTCATTGTTGACAGTGGAGAGTGCATGATCAGGATGTACAGAAGAAGAATATGGCAGTTTCAGTGTCATATCAATTACAATATAAGTCATGGGTGAAATTCATTTTATAGGTTTTTTATTGAATATTTTGGGAAAATTACCATGCTATAAACTAGGTTCTGTTTTTTTATTATGCATAAAATGTGTGTATAGTTTAGCAGAGTGAATTTCTATTTTGAGGTCAAAATGGTCTTACTGGGGAGGAGTGATCTGAAGGATTTTTCACTATGCAGATCTTCCTTAAACTTCCCTAAAACTGAAAACATGTTGAAGGGATTCTTGAGACCTTTTTGATGGTATGATGAACTTTAGTATCACAGTTTGTATGTAAATTCTATCACTGGTAAAAGTTAAGGTCGTAAACGAGTCAACTCTAGTTAACATTTCAACAAGTAGACCAATGACAAGGTGACATGTGGACATTGACGACAAGGAAAAATTAATGTTCTTCTAATTTTTTTAAAATTAGTTTCATTCTATAGAGATCTTCATAAGCTTTTCGACGCATTTTGAACAGACCAAATCTGAGTTTGTATGTGAAAGATATGCGTAGTCAAAGTTGTGGTCAAATGATGGTGTGGCACACTCTGACATGGACAAATGACATATTATGGGTGTGAAACTTGGTATGTTTTTAGTGGATTTAGATTTCAAATAATAATAATAATAATTTATTTAATCCATTCCACGTGAATAAGCCTAATCCTATGGGATAAGGAGGATTTTGTGGCCAAAAGCTATTTAAAGGCTTATCCTATCCCTTTCCCACCAAACGTGGGGTCAATGGCTAAATTGGGCACCTAAACCTATGGAAGGGGGATTTGAACCCTTGACATGTGCCAAAATACTTATCAACTTTACCAACCTGCAACTTTTTAGTAAATGGTATAAGATGAGATCACTTCTATTTAAAGAGACCTTTTGGTAGGTTTGTAGATGGACAATGAAGGACCAGTTTGCAGAGATCACCATTTTCGAGGCACTTAAAGTCTGAATTTTGAAATGATGAAAAAATAAAAGTTGTTAAAAATTCCAAGAGATTTTGTAAAATGTAAATTATGTTATAGGAAGTGTTGTATATTTTCTTGTGTGGCCATTTTTTCATCGCAGTTTCACAGATCAGGCACGAGGAGTAGGTAGAGATCTGCATTTTCAAACCACTGCTGGTCCGAATCAGGCCATGGAGTAAAAAGGGAAGTTTTTCATAATTTCCTCTAGTTTCCATAAATTTAAACCTATTTAATTTATGTGTTGTACATTTTAATTTGTAGACATTTTTAAAAGTAATTACACAGGAAACTATAAGTGAAAGTACTGTAGGAGCCATAGATGGACTTGGGAACGTTTCTAGTAAATTTAAGAGTTCCAAGTGGTATGAATCATCTCATTTGCAAGTATAAAGGTATGTTAAGTCAATAGTGAAGGGATATTGTACTTCATTAGGCAATAATAGATCGATTCACTTTCTGTGAATCTAGAGACGTAGCCTTCGAGTGAAATCTGTTATCAAGTTCTTGTGTTGTGGATTTGATTTCAGTTTTTAGAAGATTTTGATCAGATAAAAATATTCAAGTTAGTTTATTTAATTAATTATTAAATTAATCACAAAACTAGAGTAAATGGATTGAATGGAAATTTTAGTATCCATAACCCACAACAAGATCTGAATACACTTATCAACTTGGATTTAAATTTCAGTTTGAGTGTATGATTTGAAATCAATTGTGAATTTTAAAATGGATTTGTAATAGATTCAGTACATTCACTTACATTGAAAAAAATTAAGGATAATTGATTTATTCGGAAGAATTTAAGGATTTTGGTTTCAAGAACTCCTAAAATTGGCTTAAACTCTTAATCAGTTGTTAAATTTTTAAATATGAGAATGTTGTAAGTACTAAAAAAAAATTACGTACCAATTTTAGATCAATGGATATTATGATTATCAATGTGTTTTTGACTCTTATTATGGATTGGATGAATTCCTAGTAGACATCGATAGATATTTTAGTACATGATGATTATTTAGTGTTGTTTTGTTATATGCTGACATCTTGGACTCTTGATAATGACGATTATGTTAGATGATTGGACTAACCATATGAACACATTGATGTTCTGATTTATTAATAATGTGATGATATTAGGTAATCAATAATATGTAATTGAATTCATCTAGATATATATATAAGTTGCAATGGATGTATGAAATGCATGGTTATTGTAAAATGAGAATTGTGATAGATGGTTATACTTAAGCATAGGATGATAGTAAATGTTAATGGATATGGTAAAATTGTGATAATTAGTAATTGTGAATAATTAATTAAGAATATAATTGCTTAACTATGATAATGATGTGAATATGTTGCATGATGATGTTATTTTATAAATGATATATGTGTTTTGATTTCTTGATGTATTGATATGGCCTGTAGGCCGAATGTGGAATTGTCTTGGTTGTTTGGAGGAAAAAAAATAAAAATAAACAAACAAGGGACTAGGATACTAACTATGGAAGAATACCTAATGTTTACAACATGGACACCTTAGCATCTCTGTGTGTGTTTGTGTGTGCTTTTTCATTTTTCTTGTCATGTTTTTTAGGAGGTCTCCAAGGGGGGAGAAACCTCATAAGTGACCATGGGTGTGAATATTATATTTTATATTTTATTTATTTACCTTCATTGAGTATGTGGTTTTATTGAATTCTAATGTCTCTCCATGTCCTTTTGTTTATTAGTCCACTCTTGATTTAGTTAATTAACTATGTGGATTATGTAAATTGTGTGATATGACAATGGGGGGAAATGAATGTGGTGGATAGTCCTTATTATTTTATTCATTATTTTGGGTGGATTTTATTTTATTTTTGTTTATGTACCCATCCCTATCTCCAAAACTCGGATTTGGGCTTTAAGCCCACTTTTGGAGGGTTGTGGGGAAATGTTTACTTGTCCTATACCTTTTAAACTCTCCCACCAACCCAACCTATGATATGAGAGGTGAAATTTAGTCCTATTATGTGTTTTTTGAGGGAAAATAGGAAATTAATGCCATCCTTTTTCTTAACTCTCTTAATTATGTCCTTGAAATGAGAAATGGAGGATTGTGTGTGAAAATTAAAGTGTCATACCCACACCTTACTAATTTATGAAGTATTAGACTATGTGTTTGACTTATGAGGTGGATTGGGGAGAAATGATGTGGCATCCTACATGCAGTCACCTTACCATCCTCTCCGCCATTATCTATTTATTGGAGTCTTTTAGTTATTTTGGGGGTTACTTGCTTGGAAACCTTGAGAGTTTACATAGGAGTTGGCTTGGATTGGAAATAAGGTTGGAGCTTGTTTTCTTAAAGGTTGAAGGAGCTCTCAATATAAAGGTATGGTCTTATACCTTGTATTTTGGTTTTCTTCTTTGTGTATTGTGTTGTAAATTGTATGAATGCATGTGATTTTGTAAGGGATTGGGTAGAATTGGCCATAGTGATGGTGTACGGAGAGGGAAATGGGTCCATTTTTGGAGGTAACAGGGAGTGTGTGAGGTTTTGTGGAGGGTGTGTGGGAAAGGTAATCCACCTATGTGGAAATATAAGGAAATATATATTATTATGTATTCTTCAAATGAAGAGATAAAGTGTGTGTGTGTGTGTAGTACACTTGAAGGTTTTGGGTGGATCCCTATCCCACTTGGGAGGCATAAGGAGAAAGCCACTATGTTTTCCCTTCTCCTTTGTCTCAACTATTGAACCTATGTTTTTGTTGAAGGTTGTAAGTTTTTCTATTACATTATTCTTGTCTATGTGCAAGTTTTCCTTGTGTGTGTATAAATGTTGTTGAACCCATTTTGTGAGTATGCCTTGGTTGTGAACACCCCTTATTCTCCCATTGTTGGGGCTCATGGGCCAATGATAAGGTTTTCTTCACTTTCTCTTTGGAATAAGGTTGGGAGGTGAGTGTTGCCTAGCTCCCTTCCCTTGTTGTTGTGTTGAATATGGAGAAAAACAAAAGGAGATGCAAGTTTGGTTTCATGGGAGGAAGTTACATGTGTATTTGAAAAAAAAAAGAGATTGTTGTAAAATTCGACATTGTATCCATTTTTGTGTGGAGGGATTTTTACACTTGTATTTTAAGTTTTAATCTCATTGTCTGAAATTATTCAAATATGATATGAACTATTAAATTATGAGATGTATATGGTTGAATGAATAACATTGGAAAGTTTGCATTTTATTGGAAATGTACCTCATTTAAATCTGTAACTTGTTTAAGGATTGCATTTTATAATATTTTTGTTTGGAAATGATCTTATCATTCTTCTTATATAAAAATAATATATACATGATTGTTGTTTATACCTTAATTTCATTTTTTAAGTAGTGTTAGAAGTGGTAGAGTTCCATTATCATTGTTATACTTTACACAAAATTACCAAAAAAAGTATACGATTAGTTCCTTTTGATCAAGAAAGAAATTTTGTTTTCTTCCAATTGTGCATCTCTTGATTTCAACAATTAGTCGAACAAATATATATATATGTGTATGTAGTGTATGTATGTGTGTATATATGTATATATATACATATATATATACATACATACATATATGTATGTATGTATGTATGTATGTATATATGTGTGTGTGTGTCTACACATATATACATACATACATACATACATACATATATGTATGTATGTATGTGTGTGTGTGTATGTGTGTGTGTATACATATACATACATACATACATACATACATACATATACATACATATACATACATGCATGCATATATATGCATATATATATATATATATATATATGTATGTATGTATGTATGTATGTATGCATGCATGCATGCATGCATGCATGTATGTATATGTATGTATGTATGTATAGATAGATAGATAGATAGATAGATACATACATACATACATATATACATACATACATACATACATACATATATATGTTTGTATGTATATATACATATAGACATACACAAACACATACTTATGTGTGTGTGTGTGTGTGTGTGTGTGTGTGTGTGTGTGTGTGTGTGTGTGTCTATATATATATGTTTATATTTATAAATAAAATTATATAAAAACAAGTTTGTTGTGAATCGATTTGTATTGTTTTATTTAAAACAAATTAAAAAAAGAAATAATAAAGTTTTGTTTTTATATGGGGTTGGGAGGTCCTGCGTGGCCGCCCATATGTGGGAATGGTGGTGGGGGGGGGGGAGGGGGGGGGGGCGGGGTGAGGGGCGGTGCCCCTCCCCTTTAAACAAAAATTCATAGCCACTATGCACAACCCTGTGCACAACCCTTTGGCACTTAACTGGTAGCATATAAAAAAACTTTGTATTTTTATATATATATATATATATATATATATGCTTAAAAACTTTTAAATACACTATATATATGTATGTATATGCATATACATACATACACCACACACACACACAACACACACACACACACACACACCACACACACACACATCTACACACACACAATATACACACACACATACATACACACACACAACACACACAACACACACCACCCCAACATATAGATATACATATATATTATAACATACATATACATACCACAAACCCCCACCCACACACCCACCCATCTACACATACCTATAATATATATATCCCTCTATATCTCATACTATCTACCATATATATATCTATCTATCATCATACCATTATATCATCTCTATATATTATATATATATATATCATACATACATACATACATACATGATATACATAATATACATACATACATACATACATCATACAGACATACATATATATATATATATATTACATGATACATAACATACGTACCTACATACATCCATATATATTATATATATATATAATATTATATATAATATTATATATACACAACATACATAATTATTATATACACATACATACATACATACATACATACATACATACATACATACATACATATATGTGTGTGTGTGTGTGTGTGTGTGTGTGTGTGTGTACACACACACACACACACATACATACATACATACATACATACATATATACATATATGTATGTATGTATGTATGTATATTCAACCAAATGGATTTTCACCTGTGCTTAAATAAAATAAAAATGAGATAACCATTTACCCAAAACTAGAAAATCTAGTAGATCTTTCACAAAAAAGAGGAAAACTATATATTACAAACCCTAGAAAAGGGAATGCAAAAAATAAATAAATCAAAGGACTTCATGTGGGAAGAAATTTTCACTTTATTGTTGATGTTGATCACAAAAAAAAACCCATAGCTTCTATATACTCCAATGGCCTCCAACTTCTTCTACCTGCAAAACCCACATGAAGAAATGTGAGAAATTAGGGCAATAAATGAACAAAAGAAAAGGTAAAAGAGAATTAGTTTTTTTTATAGAATACCTAGAATCTAGGGTGAGGATTAAATCAATCAAACAACCCAGATTTAATCCTCACCACTTAAAACTTGATGGGAATAGATGTTTTAATAAAATGTATGGGTATTCAACTAAAGGCGCACCTTAGAGAATTTTATACATGGGTAGAATTGGTTTTATGATATGTGTGACATTTCTTTTCTTATAGGTAAATAAACAATATGGAGCATGTGTATTTAAATAAATAAATTATTTAAAGGGGATTAAACTCATTAAAGTTAAATATGTAGATAAATAGGTAAAAGAGAGGTATGGGGTATTATCACTTAGGGAAATAAGATTAAAATTAATTTGGGAGAATTTTAATTAAAATTTAATGTAACTTAGGAAACAATTTTTAATAAATCTTATAGAAATTTAAGAAGGAAAAAATATACAAAATTAAGATTGAATTAGGAATTAATTAAATAAACTTAATAGGAATGTACGAAAGAGATTTTTAATTCGTATTAATTTTTGAAAAATAGGAAACATTAATAAAGGAATGAATATATTAAAATAAATGTACCAGTACTTTAATAAACGCAATATAAGTGTGTTTGTATTTTTTCCCCATAATTTTCCCTAAGTAACTGGTGAAGTTTTTGATATGGTTTGGTGCGTCAGATTTTGGGCATTACAAATTGAGTGAAACATAAAATATCTTATTCTATTTTATTTCCAAGCCTTAGTTACTTTTAGGTAACTTACAAGTGTTTATAAAAATAACTTATACCCCACACATCTATTATTCTTCATGTTGGGATTCTTCTAAATCCTTCCTTGATAATCTATCCAAGTTATTGTGGAAGTTTCATAGGTTGGGAGTTCCACATAGTCACATGGGATGTTATTTTCTTACCATAGGTTAAAGGAGGTATTATTATTCTTGACATCCATTACCAAAGTGTCAATGTTGGAAAGAAGTGAAACTTGAAAAATATATAAATATAAAATTATATTTTAGTTGGAGTTCCATATGGTAAAATTTGTTGGTGGAATATCATTTTTCATACACTCCTGATCAAAATTGTTCCAATCAAAATTAAAGGGTTTTTTGTAAACAAAATCATATGTATTGCAATTGAATTTTATAAACCTCATCACAAGCAGATTGGGTATTGATTTTAAAATGGTCTCTCAGAGGATGAGAAAAATCCTTGGTTGTCCCCTATTCCTTATATTCCTCTACTCCATTAGCATAGGAGACTAGAATCAAATCTGTAAAACTATTTTATAAAGGTATCCACACTATTCGTGACTTGGTTTCTTCTTGAGATTGGATTCCATGTCTACTATTGTGGAAAAAATTAGACACATTATTCCTTATAAGATTCCTTCCATTACTCACATACAACAACTTATGATGGATGCTTTATTAGATCAGCCTCTAACTACCATGAGCTTGCTGGAAAGATCAGTGCCTAAATTGTGACACTACTTTTTGAGGCTACTCTCTAGATTTGGTGTATCAAAAATCAATTACATTTTCTTATGTGTTGTAAAAATTAAATGTATATTAGAATTTAATATTGTCTCCTTGTAGTTGACACTCTCAACTCAACCATACTTGGTATGTAAAATTATAACCTAAGTTATTGCATTTTCTACGGTGCCTTACGTAATAGGTTTTTCAACTTGTTGATCTTGTAAAAAGTAAATATTTGTCGTAAGTGGTCCGGTAAGGTAATGTTAAAATGTCAAAGTTTGGGTAATTAGAGAAGTAGGGTCTACATGATTAGGAATTAGAAATATTATATTGGTAATAAGGACAAGGAGTGAGGTCATAAATATTTTGTGTATTTTATTTGTAAAAAGTCTAAAAATGTGGAACCCATGTAAAATGATAAGGTTTATCTTATCTTAAAAGATAAGCTTACATGGAATATGATTCGTCAGAGTGGATTTCTTATCCTATCTTAGAGATAAGATGGATAAGCCTGGAAGTTCTATAAATAGAGAGGCCACCCCCCCCTCATTTAGCATAGAAGGAAGTAGTGAGAAATATTGTATGAAGTGTGTAAAGGAAGCCATCAGTTTAAAGGAGTGTTGAAGAAGCCATTAAGAGGTGTAATTGTAAAGTTTCTCCCATAGTCTTGGTGAAAGGCAAGTGAAGTCAATAACACTTGAAGTACCTCATGGGTGAGATTGTAACAATTTCATGTTAATATTATAATTTACTTTGATATTTCAGATTTCATCATTCCTCTTATCATAGTCGATGGTATTCTTGTGTTATGTTTGTTGTTGTGTTTTCCAGATTACACATCCACCAAACTAAAGGCTGTGCATTAGTAAATAATCATAGCACGAGGAGTTCCCGGTGAAGAATTATCATAGTGCCGGATTGGTGATGACATTTGGTTCCGTTGCCGGGACCATTCCTCGTTGGTGGATTTTCTGGAGAGATATTCCCACTTAGTCAAAAATCAATTGGAGGGTAACCTTGTTTTTACTGTGCATAGTAGTTACCATGGTAAAGTCATTTTTACCGTGAATAGTAGTTTACCATGGTAAAGTCATTTTTGCTGTGAATAGTATTTACCACAGTAAAGTCACTTTTTACCGTGAATAGTATTTACCGCAGTAAAGTCACTTGAATAGTATTTACCCGCACAGTAACTTCACTTTTTACCGTGAATAGTGTTTACCACAGTAAAGTCACTTTTTACCGTGAATAGTACCACAGTAAAGTCAGTTTTACCATAGTTTTTACCATAGTTTACCGTGGTCATTCTATTTTACTGTAGAAAGGTGTAAAGTCACTTTCTATATATAGTGATTCCAATTATTTGTGCACATAAGTCTTGTTGATTGTACTTGTGGGTTGGTATTTCACGGGTTACTTTTGAAAAATGGGAAAGATTCCTATTTTTTCAGCTCAATCTAATGAAGATGCTTCTTCTTTTCATTCAAGAGTTTAAACGATCTTGTATTTGTAATGGCCTTATAAGAAGGGAACAATGGACTGAATTTTTTCCTACCTTTTTGGATGGTTCAGCACTTAGGTGGTTTGAAACACTAGGTGATAATGTGAAAAATTCATGGGATTTATTAACTGAAAGTTTTCTTGAAGAATTTGGTGAACAACAGAAATATGCAGATCTCATGATCGAGATCACAAAGCTATCCCAAGGAGAGAAGGAGAAGATAAGGGATTATCATGCTCGTGTTCTAGAGCTAAGGAGGAAGCTCGATGCCCAGATCCGGAAGGAAGGATTAGCGGATGGGTTGATGAATGGCGTGGATAATCTCCTCTGTAAGCACTTCATTCTTGGGATGAAGCCAGAGATCAGACAACGAGTGAAGTATGATGACCGCCCAGCTACCATTGAACAAGCAAAGGAGATTTGCAAGAAGGCAAGGCAAGAAGAAAGCATGGAAGAGGAGCCCAAAGAAATTGTTGCTAAAGTAGAGCCTACACCAGCACCTTTGGTCCAGAATCCACAACCACTCCCGGTGAGCACAAATATTTCTCCTAGTACATCTACTGAGTATGAAGATCTGCTCTCAAAAAGATGGGTCAGTTAACTATTAATCTTCTTCAAGGAAAAGAAATTTAGTTCTCAGGGAGGAGATAGAGGTCCAAAAAGAAATTTTCTGAAGTTGTATGTTATGGTTGTTATAAAAAGGGGTCATTATAAGTATAATTGTCTAGATAGATCTTCTACATCTGGTAAAGGAGATAATGATAAAGGAAAAGCACCTGTGAATTCTTTTGATGTAGTAGATAAGAGCAGAAATAATGAAGCAGATGTGTTTGTAACAAAAAGAAAGAAAGAAAAAGATAATCAAGATGGAAATGATCCTAAGAAGATGAAAGGAGAAACTAGTAAGAAACATAGGAGAAGAAAGTTGGTGTGTGCAGGATTTTCTGATTTCACAGGGGCAAGGACCATACTCCATTTGGAAGATCTGTCCAAAAGGCCTGCAAATTACATATGGTCAACTCTTGGCTATGTCTTCTGAGAAGAGGCGGGAGTTGCGAGGTGGACTCAATGCTCGAAAGAAGGAAGGAGGTTGAGGTCCCTGTTTTGGAGGCAGAGGCAGATCCCTATGCTCCACAAGCTGAGGTATTATGTAATGGTATTTCAATTCATGATGTCTTAGTTGATGGAGGTGGTGCTGCAGTTAATGTAATGACCGAGTCTGTAATGAATATGTTGGGTTTAAAAATTGATCGCCCTTCAACACTTATGTTAAGGTCATTAAATAAGGGAAAAACTAAACCAGAAGGTGTAGTTTCAAATGTGTGAATATCTGTTATGGGTGTTGTATGTGTGGTAGACTTTCAGGTGATGAAAAATGGTACTGTTGCGTACCCAATGCTGCTGGGAAGACCATGGCTAAGGAGAGTTCATGCAAGAAACTACTGGAATGAAGGTTCATGACACTTGGACGTGGTAGAGAGAGGGTGAAGATAAACGTGATCCCTCGACATCATAAGGCATAACCTGTCGATTCAAGTGATGAAACTGATGATTGGACATCCTCTGATTACTCTAGTACCAGTGAAGTGGACACTGAAGATGAAGAAAGTGAGGTGATGTTTCAGTCATGGATATCCTTCCAGTCACACCACTCATCATGACCCCATAAAATTATCTGAAGAAGAAGAAGAAGTTGATGATCGTCTCCAACAAATAAAGATTGGTGATGCTGTGATGGAGAGTGAGAAGGAATCCTACCTCCAGCTCTTTTTAAGGTACATATACATATTCACTTTTGATTATAAGGAACTCCGTCAAGTAAGTTGGGTAGAACATTCTATTGAGCTGGTAGATGGTGCTAAGCCCATAAAGCAAATGCCATATAGAATGAATCCTAATTTTTCCAAGAGACTGTAAAAAGAAGAAATAGATAAGTTGCTTGATGCAGGATTCATATTTGCTGTGGAGAATTCAGAATGGGTTTCTCCCATTGTGATCTCAATAAAAAAGAATGGGAAGCTACGCATTTGTGTTGATTACAGGAAGCTCAATAAGGCAAAAAGAAGGATCATTACCCTCTTCCATTTTCAGATCAGATCTTGGACGAAGTAGCTGGCCAGGAGTGCTATAGTTTTGCTGATGGATATAGCGGCTACAACCAAGTTCGTATAGCAGAGAAAAGATCAGCTGAAGACCACGTTCACCACTCCTTGGGGAACGTTTGCTTATAGAGTTATGCCTTTTGGGTTGTGTAATGCTCCAGCAACATTCCAGCGTTTGATGAATAGGGTGTTTTCGAACCCTACATTGGGACCTTCATCAGAGTATTTCTGGATGATTTTTTGCATCTATGGGAGCAAGTTGGACCACCTGCACCAGATGGAGACAACATTTCATTTCAAATTTAGATGAAGCACAAGCCTCACTAAACCCTACAAAGTGTGTCTTTGGATGTTCTAAAGGTGTTTTGTTAGGGCATGTTGTATCCAGAGATGGTATTGGTACTGATCCTGATAAAGTTTCAAAAATCAAAGATTTACCATTTCCTATGAATAGAAGTAAGTTGAGATCATTTTTAGGCCATGTGGGTTACTATAGAAGGTTCATCAAGAATTTCTCAAAGATTGCACAGCCACTAACCCAGTTCTTGAAGAAGGATGTTACTTATGAACCAGGAAAAGGCGCATGAAGCTTTTGGACAACTGAAGGAAGCCCTGGTGTCTTCACCTGTTTTTTAAGAATCCAGATTGGAGCAAGCCATTCATTGTGTACACTGATGCCTCAGATGCAGCACTAGGAAGTACTTTGAGCCAAAAGGATGAAAATGGGAATGAACATCCAATTTACTTTGGGAGCAGCAGACAAATGAGCAGTGCTGAGGTAAATTATACTTAACTGAAAAAGAGGCTCTGCTATCATTTTTTTGCTGTAAAGAAGTTTAGAAATTACTTGCTAGGGCAAAAATTTATAGTTGTAAACAGATCATCAGGCTCTAAAATATATTGTAAATAAGCCTAACCCATCAGGGAGGAGGATAGCAAGATGGATAATTTTGCTACAAGAATTTGAATTTGATATTATAGATAGGCCAGGAAAGAAGCATGTCAATGCAGATGCACTCTCTCGAGCCTATGATGGTTTAGGATCATCTTGTGATGATGATGATTTCCCCGATGCAGCATTGTTATCCCTGACACAATCCCTAGTGAATACATAGATATTTGGAATTATCTGAAATTCAAGTTTCCTGATGGTGCCAATGCAAAGACTAAGAGAAAGATTACTCAAGCCAGTCGTCCATATTCTATTCTGCATGGAGTATTATTTCGAATAGGACCTGATGGACAGTACAAAGAGGGCGTTGGACGTGATCAAGGGAAGGAACTGCTAGAAGAATTCCACAATGGTACATGTGGAGGGCACTTCTCTGGACAACTTACAGCAAGAAGGATCTTGATGCAGGTTATCACTCACTGGCCCACTCTTTTTAAGATTGTTATAATTATTGTAAGACATGTGATATTTGTCAAAAACACATGGTAACCGTAAGACTTCATCAGCTCCATTATGTCCTATTCTTCCACTTGGTCCCTTTGAAAAGTGGGGAATAGACATTGTAGGTCCACTTCCAACTACCCACCAAAATAAGTATATTGTAGTTGCCAGATTATTTTTAACCAAGTGGGTTGAAGCTAGGCCATTGAAAACAACTTCCATGGATGAAGTGGCAAGGTTCATATATGAACGCATTGTCACCAGATTTGGTTGTCCATTAGAAATTGTAACAGATCAAGGAAGCCACTTCATTAATGAGGTGGTAGAAGCCCTAGTCAATAAGTTTTCTATTAAGCACAGGAAGGACAACATATACAAGCCAAGCACAAATGGACAGGTGGAACGAACAAAAATTTGTGTTGTGTCAAATTCTAGCAAAAGATGCAGCCTTGCAGGTACATACATAAATGGGATAAAAGGATTCATGCAGCATGTGGGCATATAGGGCAACATCAAAGTCAGCAACAGGATACTCCCCATTTCAGTTGGCCTATGGCATTGATCCAGTTCTTCCTATTGAGTTTGATATTCCCACTGTGAAAGTTATGAAAAATGAAAGGATGGATGAAAGTGATTCAGTAAAAGAAAGGTTGGTACATCTTCATTTGCTAGAGGAAATGAGGGAAATAGCAAAGGATACAAGCCATAAGAAGAAAATGAAGCAGAAGGAATACTTTGATCAAAAGATCCGGTGGTCTCCATTTCATGTGAATGACTTGGTTCTAGTATATGATTCCAGATATACAAAAAAAAAGAAGAGAAAATTTCTTCCAAAATGGATGGGGCCCTACAAAATAGCAGCTGTGTGCATGAAAATGGTACGTACCGACTGGAGGAATTGGATGGCACTCCCATTACGAAATGGGTCAACCACGACAAGTTGAAGATTTTCCAAGCACCAGAATAGTCTACTCCGAGGACGGAGTAGAAGCTAGGAAGGGGGAAGATGTCGACACTAAAATTTTCCTCCGTAATTTCTATTTCATTAATGTATGTATTAGGAATAGGATGTTGTTAAGTATAATTAGTAGTAGCGTCTGATAGAAGATAACGGCGCCGTCAGTACGGTGCCGCCAATAATGTGGAGTACGGTAACAGTCAAAGTACAATAGGAATGTTGTAAAAAGTAAATATTTGTCGTAAGTGGTCCGGTAATGTTAAAAATGTCAAAGTTTGGGTAATTAGAGAAGTAGGGTCTACATGATTAGGAATTAGAAATATTATATTGGTAATAAGGACAAGTGAGGTCATAAATATTTTGTGTATTTTTTTTGTAAAAAAGTCTAAAAATGTGGAACCCATGTAAAATGATAAGGTTTTTTATCTTAAAAGATAAGCTTACATGTACAGATAAGAGTTAAGGTATGGAATATGATTCGTCAGAGTGGATTTCTTATCCTATCTTAGAGATAAGATGGATAAGCCTGGAAGTTCTAAAATAGAGAGGCTACCCCCCCCTCATTTAGCATAGAAGGAAGTAGTGAGAAATATTGTAGGAAGTGTGCGAAGGAAGCCATCAGTTTAAAAGGTGTGTTGAAGAAGCCATTAAGAGGTGTAATTGTAAAGTTTCTCCCATAGTCTTGGTGAAAGGCAAGTGAAGTCAATAACACTTGAAGTTCCTCATGGGTGAGATTGTAATAATTTCATGTTAATATTATAATTTACTTTGATATTTCAGATTTGTTATCATTCCGTCTTATCATAGTCAATGGTATTCTTGTGTTATGTTGTTGTTGTGTTTCCAGATTACATCCACCAAACTAAAGGCTGTGCATTAGTAAATAATCATAGCACGAGGAGTTCCCGGTGAAGAATTATCATAGTGCCGGATTGGTGATGATAGATCCATGACCTCTTTATTCTTTGATACTTAGATCCCTATTGACGGAGGTTATTTTTTCTGGAGGGAATGTGCTAATTTTTCTAATTCCACTTCTTTTCTATGTATTTTTTATGTTTTAATTTTGGATATATTAGTACCTGGCTATCTTTAGGAAAGATACTATTTTATTTCAAACTATTGATTAGTGATAAAATTTCTATCATATTTCCTCTATATATACATATCAAAACACAAGATAAAAAAATTGAGCTATATTTCTAATACTTATAGGATCTTCTCTGCCGTAGGGAGAGTGTACCTTACAGTTTATGTCACATTTTTCTAGATCAACTTCCATAACACTCTCATCTAGCTTCTCCATGATACTAATTTAACAAGTCCCATAGTTGGTGGAAGTATCTTTCTCAACACGAGGTTGAATCCTGCCATGATCCAAATGGAGAAAATTAGTTGATGATCCTTCTTAGTGGTCTTCACTAGTGTTAGGAAATGTGTAAGTGCATTTATTCTATTGGGGTATGTATTCATTGTTTCTTGGGCTCATCTTGATGATTCTCAGAGTAATAATGGGTATGGGTGGGTGGCACATGATATTTCTTATGATGTACCTCATCTTTGGGGCCAAATGAAGGATGCCACACCTCCTCCTCCAAGTTTTGCAAGCTTCTTGCCTAATTATATGCTTCTCATTTCTATAGCCTTATTTTTTATAAATTGATAACAATATCTTTCATCATTTATTTGTAACTAATTTTTGATGCTTTTCACACACATGCATACCTACCAAATTACTTATTTGGAACTTATTGTATATCTTATTTCATTTATATGATTTATCAATGAATTCCAATAGAAAATTTATACCATTTTATAATAATCATTTTAAATAATTTTGTCATAAATTTAAAATAATTATATAAGAATAGTTTAAAAATGAATACTCATCTTATTTTTATTCCAAAAATTGTGTTTTATAATGTGAATATAGAAATTGAACCATTATCTCTGATTTGATACATATTGTCTTAACCTAGCTTGAAATATGCTAGAAGAATATTGTAGATTAAGTTAAATCGTTAAGTCGTAACTTATTTAGTTTTATATTTACAAGATTGGTTCATTTGGTCTCAAATATCTTTTGAATGGTTTAGATTGGTGGTTTTATTTCAGGTTCATTTGTGTTATTTTGTGTAATTTTAAATAAGAAATATGTTGAATTGATTTTTTTTTTTTACTATTTAGATCAAATATAATTGAAGAAAAAATAATTAAGCATTTAAATTAATAATATTATATGGGGTATAATAGAGCCACTACAAAAGTTGCTAAAAGACAACAATTTGAGTTAACAAAAACATGAAAGAATCATATTTTAACATTATCTTAAATATATATAGATTGCAATATCATTAGAAATGAATATTACATACTTATTATCAAATTATAGTGTTAGTGGGAGCATATAACATACACATATTATAAAATTAATGATATCTTAAATTCAAATGATTTTTTGAGACCTAACGAAAGTAGAGGTCAGACTAAATTAGTGATGAAAAGTTAAAGGTTTGTATGATTTTTTTTTGCAAGGTGATGTGTTTTTTTTTTTTTTTTTTTTTTTTTCATATTATTGTTTGTGTGGCATCTAACAGGGAAAGATACATTTTAATTTTATAGTTATACATAAAATGAGCGTTCTAGATTTTGGCAGTCCCATTAAGATACAAGTAAAATTATTAATATAATTACATCGAAGGCATATGAGAGAGGAGCTATTAGTGGTGCACTCCAGGTCAGAGGCCCACGTAATGAATTCTATACCATGTAATATCTTGATTTTTCCATCAACATGGAGTTCAAGATTTTTTTAAGTTATATTTTGTTTTGGAGTGTTTAATTGGAGGGAAAGACATATTTTTAATTGATTTAAAATAATAAATTTGAGTTACACTACACTATGACGGGAACCAATCCTTGAACATGGGTTATAATGGTTGAACATTGAATATTTTATAATAAAAAATATTACATGTCATGATGTGATTGGGTTTTGTCATGTCAAAATTAAATAGTCACTAGGTACTTTTATGAAAACTATCAAGGTGTACTATGACAACTATTGGGTGTTGTGTATTCAAGACACTATGTCCACAATTGAACTATCTATATTCCAAGTTATAATAGACCCAAGTTTGTTGATTCTAGCAACCCCATAAACACTTGTATGAACATTATGCTATTATTTTATTACAGTTGTTTATTCCAAATGTCTATACTTTCCCAGCCTCATTGTGCTTACGCACACACAAACTTAGATAAATGCATACATGTGTACTAACATCACTGTAAACACGTTCTATGTACATGTGTATCGATGTCACTGTAAATGTGTTCCTGGTGCAAATTTACAATGTGGAAAATTTCTATATAATACTTCAATTCCAAATATACATACAAGATTAATTTGATTCAATTCATCCTTACTTCTTTGATATGGTGACCTACACTTTTTAATTCCCATGTATTATGAGATCCAAGCGCAAGTGCCATTCACATGGTGGTGACCATTCATTATCTACAGATTCAACAATATTTTATTTATGTAAGCCAATTTCTCTAAGCATCAAATCTTTTTGAAGAGCATCACAGAGATTGCCCCTAATTTTTTCGCGAGATGCAATACTTAGTAGAATGGGTAGTCTAAAGCATTGGAAAATTTCAACCCAAAAAATATAAAAAAATATAATTGGTAAAATCCTTCCCAAGAAGTATTTACCTAATAAACTTGTAGCACCAACATTTCTATTTATCAATAGTAATTTAATTGTATGAGAAGCCATTACCACAAGTTACATACTATAAAGTACACATAGGGAGCTAATTTTTTTATCTTTCTCACAAACCTATGTTACCACAACCATGATATGGTTATTTTACTTTTTGAAAAAAAAATAGCATGCATGAACAAGAGTCATGCAAAAGAAACATAACTTAAACTTGTAACTTACATTGGTGCTGAGACCCTGTAGAATGTGTGTTATCAAGAGTTAGCTATGACATCAGATAATTAAGAGGATCCATTACAAATCCTCAACCACCTGCTACCCTTCCTTGCTACAAATAAAAACGTCATGTGGATGGTCCTTACTCCACTATGCATAATTTTTTTTCTTGTTTCTCAATACTTTTCCCCTAACCAATAATTTTAGTCTGTTTCTTTTGCTAGAGCCCAAAATTTGGGTCTTCTTAATTTTCAAGACGTAAAAATATTAGTACAAGTTATACCCATCTCTCCTTATTAGAATGATGAGAAATACATAGACACGAACCAAAATAAACATAGTACAATACACGTTGAAGGATTTTTTAGTTTAAATTTGTCAGTCCGGGTCAAGGAAAAATTTGGACTAAATAAGGCAAGAAATCGTAAAGAGTATAAGTTCATAAATTTCGATTGGTAGATAAAATCTACCTAAAACTCATATTCCCACCCACTTGAGGGGCTCAAATATTATTGATTTTTCATTCATCACTTGTTTTCTTGTAATTAATTGAGCTTACAAGTGAAAAGCGGAGCTACAAAGTGCTACAAGAAGGAAAAATTTCCGTGGGGTTTCAAACCAAGAACCTATTTAATTTTTCCTTTCAGCACAAATTATGCTCATGTAAATAATACAAGTAAGGCTAAGATGATAAAATGTAGCAAAAGTGTAGATATTGTTTGGATAGGAACACTCTAAGCCATGTAATAGGTATGCGATATGTAGATATTTAATTCACATGTTTTTATTTCCAACTTTGCATTTATGTCTTGGTCTTATCTAAGAAATTAAATGTTATCAAATTAAAAATGTTGACACCGTACAAAATAAAATATAAATTTATCAAATCCTAGTTTCCCCATTGTTTACAATTTTTTTCATTGCTTTCAGTTGTGTAAGGGTCAGTTGTTGGCGCTTAGAAGTGAGAGACAAGTTAAAAGTGTTAACTGAGCCACCCTTCGATATGCCTAGATTAAGACACAATACAAATATATTTTTAAGCTCTATATTATTTTTGATTAAGTTGTCTCATGTTATTCAATACTTATCTCATCATATCCAGGCACCACCCCCTAAATATGATCTCCTTTTTTTCTCCTCGATATGAAAATTATTCTAATCATACATTCTAGATACATGTCAAAATATCTTTCCCAATTCATCACCTCTCAAAAGCTATAAACTAGATCAACTTATGAAATTTGGGATATTGAAAAGTGTCATGGTTCTACTTGTGTTGGATGTAATGAACCCTCTATAGATTATGGAAATTCCACCCTTTCTGTCTTTCTTATTTTGAAGAAGAATGAATACCATGAAAAAGGCAATACCAACATTAATACATTTCCCATATTTAACTTTCTTATCTTGGTCATCTCATATTCCTAACATTCAAAAATTGTTTCCTATATTTTTACATGGATATCTCATCAACCATTTCATCATTAAATTTCTAAAATAATACCAATTTCATGTTGTGCAAGTTCAAACATCATATTTCATCCCCGAAAATTTTCAATGAATGGACCCACTATAGTGTATTGTTGTTGATGTTGACTTACACACCTAATTTCATTTAAAGAAACTAAAAATTAAATTTATTTTCTTTGGGTATTTTGTTCTACAATTAAGAGAATGATTATTTATGATGTCATATGCTTACTCAACTAAGCATTTCGCACCAAATAAACATGTACAATCCAATGTACCATGGTGGAAAAGATAAGTCTAATTATTCATTGTAACTAGAAATCACACCGATGTAGTGCAATAGAGTGGTCGTTTAGAAGGCTTTAATTAAGTTAAATTTGAAGACTTGAAGGTGAAACATTGAATTGATTATTTATGATATCCTAAGCTTATTCAACCAAGTATTTCATGTCAAGAAAATTTTTTATGCTAAAATGTACCATGATGGAAAAGATAAGTATAATTATTCATTATAACTAATAATCACACCTACAAAGTTCATTGGAGCCACTGATAGGGAGGCATTGGAGAATTTTTTCATTGAAGGATTGAAGGTGACACATTGGATGGGAAAGAGTTGTGATGAAGAAGAGGATTAAGGGAGGAGAATGTTTAGGTTGGGGAATCTATAAGAGGGAACATAGACAATCCACATTTTTATTCTAACAAATATTAGTACTATATCATTTTATTTAATGTAATTCTTTTCAAAAATTAAGTCTATCCGAATCGCCAAAAAATATAAAATCCTTGGTTTTGATTGGATTCACAACTTTCGAGGATGATTTCAATTAAAATGTTATGTGTTTTGATAATATAAGTGTGGAAGAAAAAATTAATAACAAACATAAGTTAAACCATTGTATATCCTTTGCATAGGAGCACTGGATCAAGGGCTTGAACATCCACAACTCCAATGAAAAGGTTGTTTCATTTTATTAGAACTTTGAGTATAAGTTACCTTAGGATTGGAATTGGGTTAGAAATTTCGAGAATGTATTGCCTCATCTCCTACATAGTTGCATTGTGTGAACAATTACTTTTTAATGGGAATGTTGAAGAGTTATTTCGTAGGATCACTTACATTTGTTTGAGGTCATCAAATTGTCTTGTGAGATGGTATATTTTCTTCAATTTTTTTGCGTGATTTCATCAAAAAATTTCGTATGCGCATCAACATCCTCTCAAATGGGAAAAGGGGAATTTAGAATAGGGCATAGGTAACCAAACTAGAAATGGAAATATCTTTTCTAATTGAAATGTGCACAACTGATACGTGTCATTTTCTTCCACTAGATTGAGTAGTCATTATTGTGGATATCTCATAATGATTTCAAATATATTATCATTTATATTAGGAGGTCCTATGTTCCCCTTTCCACCTTGGAATGCACCTAATTTAAACTTTCATACCTTGTCTTCTCATCAAACCCCTATAAAGTGAATGCATTTTTTTGTGCCATGCACTTTGTTTGTCTTCATGGTCTCATCAAATATTGTACTTCCACCTAGATCAAATCCATGCATTCATATTTTTTCACTCATCAATAAATAATAATATTCAAACCAATCAATTGAATTATAATATTCAAATTGATAAACCAAATTATAAGCTTCAAAATTTGGATGATCTATAAGATTTAAGGAGGACCTATGCCTTAAAACTTTTGGTGATCTATAAGATTGAAGGAGGTAGATACACAACATATATTTTTACTCTTTTACAAATTCTTTACACATTAGTTAAGTTTTTACAAATTTATAAATGAGAGCCTTAGTGGTTGCACCTGATATTCATTATGGAAATGTAAGGATGGGGTTTTGCAGTTATGTAATTGAAAAATAAAATCATCAATAATATTCATATGGGGAACCCATAATCGCTATCTTAATCACCAAATTAAAAAAATAAATGTAAATGTGCATGAAGTCCACAACATGAGGAACCTTTCATGCATATTTTTCATATTTAATATGTAAAATTTGATATTAAAATATATGAAAATTTACGCTGTAAGTATTCATCAACCACACATTTATTCCATGTATTTCTAGAAAGTAATTTTCTTTAATTACCTATGCACTACACTTCCTCTCTCCTACCAAAGATTGACAAAAATCACATGTGGTTCATATGTGGTTGGTCTCAAGAAAGAAGAGTTTCATATTGGTTCTCTCAAAAAATTTCCTCCCCTAGAATTCTCCTCCTTCATACCCCTTATTCATTTCCCTTCTTCCTCCTCCAATGTTTTTTCCATCATGTTTAACTTCTTCAATACACCCCCTTTGACATTTTCATCGCACAATTTGTGTGCAATTGCTAATTTCTTATGGAGGGAAAAATTGTTAGGGATTAAGGTTTTATTTAGTTTTCATAGTAATAATATATTAGTATATATGTCTTAAATATATTAATATAAAAAGATTGAGAGATATTAATCTTAAAGTGTTTATTTTAGATTTTTTTTATATAATATATTAATTGATAATTCTAATAATATATTTTTCTATGAAATTTCAATTAACATTTAGTAGACTGTCTTAATACAATTATATTAATACAAAGGGTTCATAAATAAATTTAGAAAACACTTCAAAATTAAAAAAAAAAACTTCAAAATTTACATTATAAAAAAGATATTATGTTTTTTACGTTCAATTCTATAATGAAGAATTTTTTTTTAATGATATTCAAATGGACATTAAATTTAAGGTTCAAATTTCAGCATGAATGTCAAATAGATGCGATATTTCTAGATTGACCATAAATTGTTAAAATATCAAGTATATTTAAATCCACCACCCTTAGCTTCCATTGACATAAGGCACCTTCCACACAATTAATGTGCCATACAACAAGGTGATCAACTAAAATTGGAAGTACATAAAAATGACATATATTGCACTATATTTGAATATTCTCTAGTTTTAATCTACCTATTAAATGAATATGAGGATATCCCAAATTTTAATACTAAACTCTATTGTTACTTAATATTTGAATGTGATTATTTGATTGATTTGGAGCTATTGCATTTGTCTTTATTGCATATTGGTCCAGTCAGCCTATTATTATATCTAGTTGTATTTTATTATAAAAAATTATGAAATGTCCTTTTAGTCCCTTATCACATTCTTTATTTTATTGGCATCACATATCCCTAGATTTAACATTTTTGATTGTGATGACACTAGTTACCCCTATTATTCTCTCTCCTTTGTTTGTTACATGTTTGTTCTCCTTGAATAGTTTTGTAGGATTAATTTTAGAGATTTAACTACATTGTTTGTTACATCTTTTAGAAATTAGTCTCAAATTTTCATAGTAAGTTTGAATACACATTTTTTTAATGATTTATTTCCATTTACAATTATATTTTCTACCTATTCTACATCAAATAATGTGCTTAAAAGGTTCTTTTTCAAATTCAATAATTCTATAAATACATGGGTGCATTATTATTTCTAGGTACATATGAGGTAATTACACATTAAGTTATTTATGTGCATAAGATTGACATTCAATCTATAACAGTGAAATCTGATCTATTTCATAAGTATATTCTTCCCAAAATTCCAATCCACACATATAGAGATTCACTCTAGAATATAAATTTGTTGTTGCGTGATTCAAAAGATGACGTTCATGACACTCAGACATGATTTATTGTTGACTTACATTATTTTTCCTTTATTATTTGAATTCATGACATGGTCATGTTAATAACGGAGGGATAACACATGCACCCATTAAATTACCATTTTTTAGGAGTTTTGGAAGAAGTTGAGAATAAAATTTAACCTTGGTAAATGATATCCATTCCAAACTATTCATAGCATAACTACCATAAATGTGAAAATTTTCCATCCTAAGGCATCAAGAATGAATTCAAGTATTAATATTAACCGATACACATAGAAATATATTTTACTACGATTCATGTCAATTATTTAGTTCTTGGATCTCCACTTATTTGGTTAGATGCCCATGAAACTAGTTGACTATTTACACCCTAATAAGATTTTAGATTTTTAGAATGTTATTGTAAATAAACTAAGAAGGACATAAGGTTTAGAAAAAAGTGAATATTATCATCTAATTAACTTCCAAAATCAATTATACATGACTAGAATAATTCATTCAAATTTAAATGAGATAATTGATTGATAAATGATAAACAACTAATTCAAAACATGAGGTGATAGAAAGACTTAGCTATTCAAGATGATGGAGTGATTTGAATGTTAAAAGTAGTGGAATAAGATTATATAGAATTGGAAAATAAGTAGGTTCATAACCATATGGATTTTGTATGACCTAGTCAAGAGATGTATGTAATCTAGGCTAAGAGTTGTACAATTTTGGACCAGGGGCAAACTGATTTTATAAATTTTAGTATCATTTCTTATCTAGAATTTTTTCTCGTTATGTATCAATATTGCTCACACAACCTCAAGATGACCTAAAAGAAAGTGAAAACCATAGGAACCTGAAAAAAATTTCATCAAAGTATTAAAAAACAAAAAGATAAAAACATGTGTATGCATTTGAGGCTGGACCACCCATGGAGATCAAGCTCCCAAATGTTGACCCAATCCAAGTGTCGCAATACATTTTTTTTAAAGAAAGCAAGCCTCATGTAGTTCTCCTATATACTTGTGCAAGTTTCTATAGCTAAAAATCCCACTATGGGTTCCCTTGTGTCCCTTAAAACCAAGATATTGGGATATCTGCATATTATCTAGAATATATCTAACATGGTAGTAGTGAGATATGGTGTGCCTCAACTATATAACCTAAAACTTGTGTTTATTAAAACCATAGTGCAATACTTGGGATGAATTTAATATTTTTAATATATAGATCTATGATATTTTAATGCTCGTATATGGATGGAGCTATGTTTCTTGACCTGCTTAAGTGATTTCGACTTGTAGTATGATTTTCTCTAGTGAATGCGTAATTGATTTGAGCAAGTTTATGAATTATTTGAGTGATTTTTGAATGGTGTTTGTAATAGGATCTTGTAATAGTGTGAGATGAATTATAATGTGATAATGACTTGCTTATATAATTTTTGTAGGTGAGTTATTCTAATAATTCTGACCCTAAGAAGATGAAATGAACTAAAAAATGATCTATAATTGAAATCAAAGTCGGTGATTGAGAAGCTGCAAGACCATATATTTCAAAAAATAATCGAATGCAAATCCTGACCCTTCCATATGGTTTTTGAAAAGAGAGAGAAAAATATAAATGAGAGTTATGTCATGAATATGAAATTTTTATGTTGTTTCAATGAAATAATGTTCCGAGAATTGATGATAGAGAATAGTGTAAAGATAAGAAAGTTTTAGAGTGGAAAGAGAGATTAGAAGAATTGATTTTGAATGTAATAATTTGTCTTATCAAGGGTATAATGTTAAAATTGGCATTTCAATTGGAAGGGTTATTAAATTTTAGTGTCTATATTTTCCCCCATTTAAGCATGAAATTGAAAATTGAACGCTTAAAGGAAAAACATACATGAGTGTGCACACACGCATCTTTACTTCACTTGAATGGGATTCATGATGTGTTATTTTTGTAATGATCCATGATGAAACCTATAATACACAAAATTAACTCAAAATATTGACAATGCTTGTAATTTTCAACATTGCAAAAAATATGAAAAGAAGATGCAAAACATGGAAGGAATAAACTTGTTTGTATTTTGGAGGAAGGAGATCCCATTATTATCAAGCCTCAAAGAGTTGGAATCTTATTTCAATATGTTGGAGGTTTGGGGGTGATCAGTCCCCAATATTTTTCCATAGGAGATAGTAGAAAGGAGGAAGGACTAGACTATGATGAATCCATGTACTTTGATGTCTTCCCCAATTGATAATTTGAAGAGAGAGGAGGAAATATTAGTATGTAAATATTTCCATTTTATTTCAATTATTTCCTTATTTAAGAATCTATTGAGAGAAAAGGAATGATTAGTCTAACAATTTTATAATATTAATTTGATGATTTCCTCTAAACCCATAGACGAAATCAATCCAAAATGATCTAGGACCATTTTTTTAAGTAATGGACATTTCCATGCCTCCGTAAGGTGATAATGTATTTTAATTTTATTTTTTATAATTTTGAAAAATTTCAAGGGAGGAGGTTCTATTATCTCTCGAAAGTGCACCTTGCTAAGAGATGATTGTAGGGGTTCTAAGCTTTCTCTGTATCTCTCACTTTCTTACATACAATGGAAACACCTCAAGTCTGTGGGTATACCTATTGTTGATGTGAGTATCCAGTATCAATGTCGACTTCCTTTCTGATGTATCCTCAACTAATTTTTAGGGGTTTTGATGGTAAAAGATGACTACAAATGAATTGAAAATAGGGTGATATACCAAACTTGTTGAGGGATTTGACTGAACATATGCACAATCAATTTGAGAATGAATCTTGGATGCATAAAACAATAGTTTTTTGCATAATATTAAGACAACACACTTTGTGTATTGAGGGAATGAGTCACAACAATACAGTAATATAAACATGCACACTAATATTATGTAGAAATTACTAAATTTTCATCAAGGTAAGATGATTAATCAGGGAATTTTACATTCACAAGAACTAAGGAGATATACACACCACTGCAAATAATTGGGAAGGTAGAAATCCATTCTCATTCAAAGGGAAAAACTAGAACAAATTTCTTCAGCCCTCCTATGTCCAAAAGTTCTTTTTGTGCCTTGTAATTACACACAATATAATACAAGATTTTACACCCAACCCATCCTAAAAATAGAATAAAATTTTCACTCACCCATGCATCCTATTTTTATCCTTTTATCATAAATAATAAAAGAGATAAAAATAAGCATGCTAATTACAAAGAGGCAATTAAAAGCCCGAGTTACAAAAATACATTTCAGTCAACCTGCAGTTGACTAATTTATTTTTAATTATGTAGGATAAATAATTTGGATAATAATAGCCCCTACTTGCTGTGTAAGTCTCATCCAATGTGCATGGAATATCAATATTCTAGTGCTTGATGTGACACTTACAACTTCATCCACTTGCAATGATATTCTAGGCATTCTTTAATTCTGCCCCTTAATGTACATGAAAAAATTTAATCTCCCTGTGTGAGTGAAATAATTCCTTTATTTGCAATTATTTTCTAAATATTCACCTATGTGTTTCATCTATTGTGGGAACCACCTGCAAGTTCTTATGTTGACATCTGTGCACATACTCCATTTTGCATGCTGATAACAACATCTTTATCTTTTGTGACTACATGCAATACTATCTCCTGCAATTATAATTTATTCAACCTCCAAACTTTTCCACTATGGGGACCACCTTTGATGCGTGTATACTTTTTCTTTATGTGGGATGACCACATTTTCTAATTCTTTCTTTAGTACACATTTTGGAATTCTCCAAACCATGACATAAAATTGTTTTAATCATGGTTAGAATAATATATTGGCCCCCTCCATTTGATTTTCCAAATGACACACATCATATTGTCATGCCCATTTGTTGCCTAACACATGCTTTGGTTTTCTCTTTAGTCAAAGGTTTAAAATTAGTATTACTTTTAATAATCTGGTCCTTTTGACTAATGCCTCAACATAAAGGTGTCAATTATCATTGTTTTTTGAACCTTAAACTAAGGTTAAATGCAAGCCAATTATTTAGATTTGGACATGGTCCCTTTTTTTCCAGGATGACTTGACCCTTTTGGAATTACATGTCAGTGATATCAACTCAACTCTTATTAGGATTTCGTCATTATTTGACACATGTATGTTTTTGATCTCCGGTTGAGTTAGATTGCAACTATGGTGGAGTTTACATTAAATCTACCATCTTAATATCCATCATCTATTGTCTGAGCATTTAAGTTTGTATTGATTGTGAGATTCATTGATCTCACGAATGATTCTTTTCCATTTGATATTGGTACTGAATTGATTTACACCATTATATCTTTACCTTGTTCTGACTGTGGTAAACATGGAGTTTGTATTCAATAGGGTGATGGATCTCCATCTGTTATATTTTGTAGTAATCAATCTTGATCAATGATGTTTTAACTCTGGTTAGGTTAGATTGCACTATGGGTTGGTTGGAGAGAAGGGTTATCTCATAACCTAAACTTGATCATTTCATTTCTCAGGCGAAGCCCTGGAAAAAATTTCTTTAGGTTTCCATTGTTGAAGGTTTTAAGCTTCTTTTGAGCTTCATTGGAGTTCCATGGACACCATTGTTGAGGCTCTTCTGAGATCTCTACTTAATAGTATATTTTATTGATGAGGACCATCTGAGCATGAATATTGAATTCCTATTTATTTTCTTATTATGAGTTCCATTTCAGTTAATAATTTTGACTGGGTTCTCTCAACCTTGGATATTTTGATCTTTGTGTCACTGTTTATTGAAAAGGTGAGGGTGCATTTCTTGAGTACTATATCTTGATATTTATGTCATTTCTTTAGAGCACTAATGTAACATTTCTTTCACACTTTATCTTTAATTTCTCAAATGGAAAAGCCCCTTTTATTTGTTCTAGACATTAAGTACTCAATTTGAAACTTGAGGTCGAAGAAATAACTTCAAAACAATGAGTTCTTTGATCTGTATCTATAATCTTCTGATGGAACTCATGAATGGCATATAATGCTTAATTTTGATAGATCATCTATGGGTATTCATCCTTTGATATATGTAACTGTGTTACAAATTCAGATATCTATTTCAAAAGCTAATGACTCGGGCTTTACTTTCTTCTGATGCTAAGTTGAACTATGTTAATATCCATGTCCTTTTCGAACTAGGTATGCGTTTTTGTTGTTTTGAAGCTTTTCCTCATCTTTGTGGGCTTCTGTGAACTCTAAACACTTCTATGATTTACCATATTTGAGTTAAAATTCTACTCTCTTCACAAATGGATTAACCAGTAACTCACTATATTTATCATTTTTGAGTTTTGAAGCTCGTTTCTTGAGAGTTTTTACTTGTTATTTCTATGGCCATGATGCCATTTACATCTGATGCTCTGATTTTTTTCTATATTTTTTGAGCTATGTTTTTATATTGTTCCCTTGTGGAGATTGTCCAAGCTCTGGTTATGTATGCTTGGCCTTGTGGGATTTGTTCTTTTAATCTTTTGAGTCTTTCTTTTTTGAGTATGGAGTTCAGTTTTGTGGAGTTTGTGTTTTATTTTCAAAATAAAACCTTATTTCATCATGATTTGTAGCTTTATTTGCCTAAGCATGACCACCATTCCCTGCCATTATATTGCTCTTGACCTTGTAAAAGGGGTTTACGCTTTCCTTTTTCTAACTCTGCCTTAAGTTTAAAACCGTACTATATTTCATCTTATTTCTAGGTAGTATTTGTAGAAGATCTATAATCTTCATTTTCTTTTGTGTTTGGGCCAGATCCATGCATGACCGCTATTGTGTTGTTTCTAGGCTTATTATTATCTATTGTTGTTCTTTTTTTGTTCTCTAATCACCGCACCTCTGAAAATTATATGGATATAAATGCAGTATCTCTATGCTTCTGAGATATATCATGTGCTGAAACCCATACTAATATACCTGATGATTTTGTGACTTGGCACAAATGAACTTTATTTGGATATGATCATTTCCATAAAACTGTGCTGATGGATAGTGATAGCTGCAATCTTTATATGTTTGAGAATATGGTTGTAAACATAGATTCTTAAAAATATTCAAAGCCTTTTCTTCTTGTTCAGACCAACATGCTTGATTTATACTATTTTCTCATTTGACATTATCTTTTCTTCAATGGCATGACTTACAAAATCATTATCTAGTCCATACTTGGCTTCAAAAACTGATGCTTCCTATATCTTAAGATGAGATTTCTAGAAAATTTACTCATCAAAATGCCTTTTTAAATAAATATTTCCATATTTAAATAGAGCTTTGTTGAAAGTAAAAATAAAACTTACTTAACTGTGAAGGCGTTTTGGAGTAAGATGCTTTCATGAGACTCCATTTTCCTACACTCAAATTTGGATTTGTGTAGACTTGTAAATACTATGTTTCCATTACTTTCTTGATGCTTGGTGGTTTAATTATTCTCTTTGGTGTTCTTTGAGCTCAACTACTATAATTACTTGCATTCTAAGATTAGAACTTTCTACACTTTTTGTAGAACTGAACCTTATTGAAAATATGGTAAAGTTGTATAGTTATTAACCTTCTTTGATGTTCTATCTTGAAGAAACTACAATTGTGTTTCCTCTTAACAACTTATCATTGTTACTTCCTTCTTTCAAGAATAATTGATGAATATTAATAAGTATTTACCCTTGAACATTGTTTTCTTACTTTGAAAGATGAAAGCTTCTATCAATTAAAAAGAAGGCCCTTTGATAAATAAAGATTATGACTATCACTGCTGAATATACATTTATATGACTTCTAACTGGTAAAAACAACTTCTTGTCCTTTGTATTGAAATTGATAACCATATTTTCCCAATTGATTTGTATTGTTGTTCCTATACCATTTATATTTCATGATTTCTTGCTCTTGATGATAGGATGAGTTGTTTTCTATCTGTTGTTGAGAGTGGTCTACCTTTGTTAGAATATTTTGAGCTTTAAGTTTGATTTGTTCCAATCAATATGTATGGTTGTAACTTATAAGATCATGTAATTATTAACTATTGAAAACCACTGTATGGTATGCAAAACTTGGAAATGCTTTGTAATTTACTGCACATTAATGAAATTTTGTGCTAAAACTTACGTTTGAATGCTCAACTACAAATTGTATAGTCTTTTCCTTTCTTAAATTTATCATTGAGATTCCTCTTCTGTACAACTTGAACTTCGAGTTGATATGTAGATATTTTGATAACTTGGCCACTGCTTGTTGCACCCTTGTGAGAGTTATCTCAAACTTTCTCCTCTATTTCATACTCAAATCTTTTAAATCAATTTGTAAATAAAAATATGATAGCTGATAAATTACAACACTATATAGATGTACCTCTTTGAATTTGGTGTTTTCTATGCTATGAAACTACTTATCTAAAATGCATGCTTCTTGTATTAAGAGATTACTCCCTACTTGAACCAACTGTATTTTGTATACTCATACTCCTTTGCCAGTTGGTAGCCATTTACTTAGCATCTCTTTTATTGTATGCATAAATCATAAAGACTCCATTTATGATAATGTAACTACAAATTTGATCTGCTGTAATTGGTTGCCCTTTCTGTACTTGAAGTTTTTAACTTTCTTTTCAGTAGCATAACTGTATCTCTACTAACTTGGAATGAGCAGAGAATATGAGAAATGTTCTTGGACCCTTCTTTGTCAGTGATTGGGAGCTATATATGTTGTAAATACTTCCTCATTCATTCTGTATTGATTTCAAGTTCATTTTTTTAAAGTGCATCTTCTTAATAGTTGTGTTTATTTCTTTCTTCTTACCTATACCTGCACATTTAGATAAACTAGTTATAAAACATTAGGCTTTTTGGCCTCTCTTATGTTCCATAGTTTTTCTTTTCTCTCTCTTGTCTAAAATAATTATGGGAATCATATGTGCTGATGTAGAATACTACTCTTATTAGTTGTGTATTTGTATCTGATGTACCTTATTCTTCTACTTTTAAGAAATCCATCTACATGTAGTTAGATAGTACATGGGTACAGATCAAACCCTGAGCTCAAATTTGATTCATTTCCTTTTCATTTTTTAGGTGCACTGTGACTGCAAGAAGAGATAGATGAAAGATGGCTCACTGGAGTGAAGGAGACTCAGAAGAAAAATCCCAAGGTAATGATGGGTTTCCTCTATATTATTTTCCTTTTAACTACATGCACATGTACTTATTTCTTTAGTAGCTATGAGTTACATTCTATGAATTGTGTGCGAAATATTGTACTTCTTCATGAATAAGTAATATTTAATTTTTTTACTTGATTTGTATACTTCTTTCTGCTTTCAACTTTATAGCATGGATATTGATTGTATAATGAAATAAACAACAAAATAACATAATTAAATGTATTTAACATGTAAAAATAATGAGATTTAATGTACCTATAACTTAAAATGAATTTGGTCCCTAAAAACTGTAACTCTATTTATCGTGACAGAGTTTGATCCCTCACATAAAATTCAATTCTTGCATTCATCAAAGCAATCCATTGGTCCTTCGGGGCTTCTATGTTTCTTTGCTGAAGACAAACATGGAAGAACAGTTTATGTAAGGTGTTACATTTTGTAACAACATACATAACTGCAGATTACATGTAGTTAATCAATTGTTGCAACTGAAAAATGTAGTAAAAATGTAATTCATTCCTCTATCTATGTCCTCTTCATCAATGCTTTCCATCGTAAAAAAGTTTTGAGTTTCCCATTTTTGTATAAGTGCAAAAATTGTCAATAGGCCCATGCCCCAAAACCCATTTTGTAACTACATTTAAAATAACATTGTTAAGAAGGAATAAAGTAATCATGCCCCTTGTAACATACTTTGAAATGTGTCATTTATATCTATAACAATGTATAAATCCTATAAACCTTTGATTGAATCTTTAGAAACTTTAATATTGAATGAAACTTCCCTTGTTATGGGAACGTATGGAAAGGTCAATATTGTACCATGATTTTGATTGTATTGTATGGTTTTGATCTTATTTAAATATACCAATTTTCAATATATGTGAAATTTTATAAGGATTTGAGCCCTATCAAAATATATTCCTCTATCATATAATATGTTTGTAGTTAAATAAATAACCAATTGAATGCCCCCTATTTTGAGGGATGTGGATAATACATTTGAGCATGTGGATCAAAATAATGGATATGTACCCATGTATAATATGTCTGATAATCTATAGAATCATAGTGAAGGATGTAATGGTGAAAATCTTTGAGAATCTTTTCTTGTAAAAGGAGTTCCACATGGCAGAAAGTATGACAAAAAGTACAATAAAAAAACAAGGATACATGTGTAAATAAACTATTAATAGCAGATACAAAAGTGAATTATGTCCTATTTCGTAGTAAAACAAGTGTAGAATAAACGTATTAACTATTTCAAAAGCCATATTAAAATAGCCTAGTGTAATAATAAGAGTAATCTAGTGATGACATGGTAATAGAAAGAATAATGTACAATCAAGTAAGAAGTAACATGTAGAAACACAAGTTTGTGTAGGTATAGAGCCATAAATATGGGACACCCAAAGTGTCATTGTTATAATGTGATATTAAGTGCATATAAACCTTAGTTTATAAACAAAAATCAAGAATATTTATATTCTTTATTATTTAATATAAACTAAGTTTGTTTATGTTAATTAATTATTATTAAGAAATATTAGATCAGGGTGTCTTTTTATAAGGTCACATCCCATCATTTAATTGGTTCATGACCAGAGGGGTGACATAAATATGATATTGGATCATTTTGATTACATTCACTAGTGTGGATTGGCAGAGAGAAGTGAGGAGGGAGATTTATACTTGACTGTAATATTTCACGCATAAATGGAATATATCTTTTCGTCGTGGTTTTTACCCCTCAGGGGTTTTCTACATAAATCCATGTCATTATTATTATTTCATAGTTTAAATGTTATTTACTAATGTTTTTTACAATATATTAATTGGTTAAATTAAATCCTTATCCAAACATGGTACCAGAGCCGAGTTAACTTAGTCAATTAACTAATTCAGTGTGTCAAGTGGGTTAGTTGGTTAGTTGGGTGGTTTGAAAATATGTGTTAAGTGCCTCCTCCTCCTTCCCTCAAAATATTGCACCCAAGCTAACATGTTTCAAAGAAATTCAAGTTTTCACACACGGTGATTAGTGAGAGCTTTCTTAGGAGCTAAAAATAAAAGGTAAGGGTTAAGTTTGTTTTGAAATATTTTATTATTTTCCTATAGTTTCTAAAGTGTGTAGGTAAAATTGAATTAAAGAAGTTAAAACCTGGGTTAAAATCAAGGAACACACTTGGATACGCAATTCCACGATTTTATGAAATCAATTTTTCCTATTGGCTCATGTTTCTCTCATGTCTCTTTGTTGTCTTGGTGTGACCTTGGTAAAATTCAAAATTGGTATTTCATTTGTCTTATTTGAAAAACAAAATTATCTATGTCCTAAGAACACTGTAATTAATAAGGGATACATTTGAAAGATGAAACTATAATACAACATATTTATATTAATTTTTCATAAAACTATGGGTTACAAAAACCTATAAATATACTATAGAATAAATAATAATAATAATAATAATAACAAAAATAATTTATTTTATATTAAACTATAGCCTAGAAACTATAATGTAAATCCTAAAACTATGTCATAGTGGCCTATTTAATGTGGCATCATTCAAAGACCCTCCACATCTTACTGTGTGCAAAGTGGTAGCCTCTACACACCCACCTCCCATTCCTCTCTCCTTCAGCCAAATGGCCTGCCCTGTCCCCCATGTGAGGAAACCTACTCCACCTTCCTACAGCCAAGTTTTTTCCTTGGGATGTTTAGTCCCACATTGGCTTTGGGTGGAAGGAAGGATGGGTTTTAAAACCACAAGAACCATAGTTAACAATGTGAATTTGGTAACATTAGCTCTATTTTGGTTGGGATCCCCTTGGCTAAGCCATGATTCATTTACTATTTGAGCCCACAAATCATTCATGACTCACTCGATGTGGTAACATTGTGTGTCCTTAGTCTCGTTGGTCATCTCTGTTACGCGAGTTGTATAGCGGGTTGGTTAGTTGTGGGATTAGTTGCATAGTTAGTTGGATGGTTGGTTTCTTAGTTAGTTGGTAAAATAAATGTGAGTTTATGACCCAAATTAGTTTGGACCTCTTTGATCTTAGACCCAGCTTGGGCTCTTTAAACTCTTTTGTAGGATCCAAACTCCAAATGCATTGTATATATTATTTTTTCATTCGTTTTAAATAAAATTATTAAATTAATTTATTATATTTCCTATCTAATATTGAAAAACACGCAATAGTTTTTCCTTGTATTAGATAACGAATTGTTTTTAATAAAAATTAGAAATAATTTATTTTATGATGATCAAGTAAGTCATTATTTTTTCCTTGCAAAACTAAAAAAAATCACTTACATTTCAACAAATTGGCGTTATAATCAAACTAATATATTGTATGTCGAGAGTACTTGTTTGACAGGTCTATTCTCAATGTGAAACCATCGAAATACAAATAACATGGATTGAATAATGACAGGGGATTATTTATACCGCTATTACTAAAAATGTCCTTGTTCTCATTTTTTTAAATTATTTAAATAAAAATAGGATCTAATAATTTTACAATTGATAAATTATAGATGTTAAATGGAAATAAATACATCATTTGGAAGATAATATTAAAGGAAAAATTCATGGCTCATAAGATCTAGACGGTATGGAGAAAGAACTTCTAAGCAGATAAGAAATAATGGACAATATAACTACACATCGATGTAAGGTGCATGAGGTAATGTCCATTATATTTTGGAGGTTGCATGTTGACTTCCTTCATATCAGAAATTAAGAAATTTTGAGTGAGGCTTGAACACAATTTGAATCAATGCATGAAGGTACATAGTTATAAAATATTATAAAATTGATTTTAGAATTGATGATGAATCCCATGAAGGGAGATAAAAAGGCAATCAAGTTTTTTAGAAAAAATCATACTTTAAACCCCCTATTAAAGATAAGAAATTTGGAAACTTAAGAGTAAACTTTGATGGTAAATCTTGTAACTGTGGTAAATTTGGTCATAAGATAGAAGACTGTAAATTCAAAAATAAGACAAATTCAAAAAACTTAAAAGGAAAGAAACCGAATCAAAATCAAATCGAGAATGAAGATAATAAGTATAGATCTAATTTAGTAACTCTATAAACTACATCTGTTACTAAATATGAAAAGAAAACATTTTTGTGTGGATGAAATTAAATTGAAAAAGGATTTTGTTTAGTTCACATTTAACTTAGACTAACTATAGTGTAATTTTCCTAAAGGATAAATTGTTAATTAAGAATAAACTCGATATAAATGTAGCTAAAAGAATATAAAATAATGGCTTATATGTGTATAAAGGATATTCTTCTTCTTGTTTTTTGTTAAGCTAAAATAGAAGTGATATGCAATTGTGGCATGAAATACTGGGTCATGTCAACTTTAGGAGCATGTATGACATGCCCCCACTTAACCTAGTTTCTAACGTGCCATCTATCTTTTATGAAATGTGTGAAGGGTTCTTACATGATAAGCTATCACAAAAACCCTTCCCCAATCATTTTTTGAAGAAAAAACCCACATAATCTATGGAATTTATCCACAGTATTACTAAAGGATATTTTTTTCAATATATGCTATGATTATTCTTGCATGATTTGGTCATTTTTTTAGATGTATTATCTACCAGTCTCATGACAATTTTAAAGGATTAAAATATATAATTAAGATATATATGTTGTTTAAAAAATATTTTCAAATTATAAATTAGTATGTTACTAAAAATATTATTATATACATAATGATTGACACTTGGGGACACCTTTGTGTTTTTATTAGAGATTTCCAATACTGATCGCATCTAATATATATTGTTTACAAGATTAATATTTTGAAATTGTTTAACATATTGGTAACATAACATGGTTAGTTGTTAAGAATATTACTATTTAAGTTGTTGTACAACTTTTGTTTAACATATCAATGTAAGTTTTATATATGGTTAAAAGTAAAATCAATAATGAATTATATTACACTTATTATGATTTAAAATATGGTATGTTGTATTGGATATGAAATATAAAAACTAGATATGTGTTCAAGTTTTTGGTATAGGTGCCATTACTTAGAGGAGTAAAAACACTGAATAGTCTCCATTTCTTCTATTGAGGAAAAGTGTAGAAGTACAATGGAAGTAGTGAAAAAATCGATGTGGCTAAAGTGACTGTTGGAAGAGATACACATGGAAGCGAAAGGAATTAATCCTCTTCTATATGCTAGCTAGATTTTCATTTATATTTTTAAGAATCTAGTTCATCATAAAAGAATGAAGCATATAGAGGTTCACATGAATTTTGTCCAAGAGAAGGCTCTCTATGGTGATATAGATCTCCAATACTAAAAAATTGATGATCTAGTTGCACATATGTTTATAAAGCCATTATGTCCAGTAAATTTCTGCAAGTTTTGTGCAATACTTGGCCTTTTAGAGTTGCCACTAAGGGATAGTGTACATGGAAATTTCACCTCCTAATGGTCATCTGGTTGTTGTATCCTTCTCCTCTATACTTCTACTCCATTGTAAAGAATTGTAAAAAGATATTGTTACGATATTTCTAAATTTGTCACTCTAAGATTATGGTGTACAATCCACTGTGTTGCATCTGTTGTAAAGGAGGTCCTCATGTTATAAAAAATATCCTAGAGATTTTAGTTGAGATATTTTCGATGAGAAAATGTGAGATGTAGTATCAAAAATGTTAGTTAGCCTAAATCATTCACTATTGATTTATGGATTTAAAATCCTTTTGTACCAAAAGGTAAGATGAGCATGATGAATGTGTATAAATCCTTCAAATGTGATATGTTAGTCTAAACCTTCACTATGGTTTATGGATTTGTAAATATTGTTGTATAAACAAGTTATGTTGGCATATGTTCCCTAAGGAATATTAAGGGGGAGTGTTAGAACATAATATTAGGTGCCTATAAACCATAGTTTATAATTAAATAGTCAATAATATTTATATTCTTTATTATTTAGTATAAACTAAGTTTGTTTATGTTAATTGATTATTATCAATCAATATTCAATCAAGGTTCCTGTTGTATATATCTCCCTCCTCCGGTGAATATAGACAAACAAAAGAATATGGAAATCAAAGAAACTCAAAACCCGACATTTATTTACGCCAAAAGGCGCATATCAGAAAAATTGTCGACATGAAAAAGGTTTGCACCTAGGTGTAGGTTGAAGGCACAGATTAGAAGGTTTCGACACAAAAAAAGTCACGCCTTGGCAAAGGTTAAAGGCGTAGATCAGAAGGTGTCGACATGGAAAAAGTTGTGCTTTGGCGCAGGTTGAAGGCGCAAATCAGAAGGTGTCGACACAGAAAAAGTCACGCCCTGGTGCAGGTTGAAGGCATTCAACACCAAATTTTTAGTGCCTATGGAAAATTTAAGAGTATGTTGATGTGAGGATGGATGCGCCAAGGCGCACCTTTAGGAGGCACAACATTTTGAGCGCTGACACCCCGAACCCGACAAGAAGCAAACCCTAACCCAAATATTCAAATGGCCATAACTTTTCACAGGGAGCTCGGATTTACCCAAGGTTGGACTTTTCAGAAAGCTTATAAGGTCCTTTGTCCAACTATGGCTATATATCTTTAATTGGGTGAGAAAAATTTCTTCAAAAATGTAAAATACAGTTCGCTATTTTTTGGGGTTTGCTAGGGTTCTCACCTACCACCATAATGAGACAAATTAAATACAATTTGGAGGTTGTTGGGGTAGATTTGGAATTCCTCTCTCTTCCCTCTCTCATTCTTCCTATAAATTTTAAGGAGGGGATTCTTTCTAAAGGTTGGACATTCTTGTTTTTCCCCTCCCTTCTACTCTTTGGCAGACGAATTTGTGGAGTTCAAACCTCCCATCTAAAATTGTAATGCAACTTTTCCTCTTGGAATTTTATAGTGTATTGTATCAATATTTGGAGCAAGTAATGCATGTGTGTGGATGATTCTCAACCCTCTCTATGTTCATTTGCATCCTCCTAATCTTTCACTGCAAATTTGGTTATCTGTGTATGATCTTGCATTGTATTTTAATGATTTGTGTTTATTGGAAAGACATGTGTTCTTCATTCCTCAGCGCATCACCTTTGTTATTTTAGGTTTATTTTTTATGCATCTTCTTACCCTTTCTCCTTTTCAAGCTAGTTTAGGTTTTTGAGGTAAACCCTCTACATTTTTTCATGTGCATCTGAACAGAGGAATAGGAACCGGCCTTCATCCGGAGAGCTTTTTTTGATTTTGCAAAGGTCCCACACTTGGGGAAAAGCTCCATGTTATGCAATCACACTGAGAGTCTCAACCCATCGAGTTCCTTTTTATAAGGTCACATCCCATCAATTAATTGGTTCGTGTCCCATGAGGTAAAATAAATATGATCTTAGATCATTGTGATTACATTCACTTGTGCAGATTGGTGGAGAGAAGCGAGGAGGGAGATTTATACTAGACTGTAATGTTTCTTGCATAAATGGAATATATCTTTTCACCATGATTTTTACCCATCGAGGGTTTCCCACGTACATCTATGTCACTATTTTTTTTATTGTATAGTTTTAATACTATTTACAAATGTTTATTGTAATTTATTAATTGCTTAAATTAAATCCTCATCTGAATAGTCAAAATAAAAGCACAGTATAATGAACAATGTTCCATAATCATATAAATAAGTGCATACACATAAATTAGGCATGAATCCAAAATATGGAACACCCATGATGTCATAAGAAAAATAAATTACCTTAGATCACATAAAAGTAAACAATCATAATATCATAATCAATGAATACAATCAATTCAAAACTATAGTAAGAAATCAAGAAATGAATTTGTACAAACAAGTAGTGACAATAGTATAGAAAACAAGTGTAGAAAATAGTAATAGTAAAAAAACAAAAATAGGTTATCAGTGTACCAAAACATGAATTAGTCCCATTAATCCAATAGAGATATATAAACACTATATATGTAAGAAAGTGTGACAAAAAAGGTGTAAAGTAATAGATAATGATATAAAAACACCTTGAATAATGTGGAGGGACACCTCGAAGAGAGTAGTTTAAGGATCCAAGGTAACTCCTATAAATGTTTAATCAATATATGTGTGTCGTACATAAATCTCAAGCTACCTCGTGAACACATGTGTGTAAATAATAGATATTCTATATAAAATCAATGTAACCAACATCTTGTATAAAGGATAGTGAAGGAAACTAAATTAGGTCATGAGTTTGTATTTTTTCTCATATTCGAATGTTTTTGTTGTGTTTTTAAATAGATATTTATAAAATGAAGATAGTGCAAAAGCTTCCCAATAAGGTCCTCATGAAGATGCATGTCAGGTGAAATACATGTGGAAGGGATGGAAACCCCTAAAGTAGAATAAGAGATGAAGGATGTTCATGTATGATTTTTTTTAAAGCTAAATCATGTGGCGAAGGGCAATGAAGGTAAGAAGACCCATTAAGAGTACCAGATGTAGAAGATGATCGAGTCATAGGTAGAGAGAATTGTTTTGATATTGATTGATATGTGCCCTAGCTGACCGATGATGAGTCCTATCTATGGGTGTATGATAATATACAATATGAGAAGTTACAAGTGAACATATAGATTTATTAACACTAGATATAGTATTGATATACATGATGGGACCAAATATGACGATGGGAAGTTGTGAATGAGATTACCCTAATTGTAAGCACTTTATTATTATAAATGAAATTGACACATTGGTGTAATATATAAGGTATGTCTATAAAGTGTTGAAGTTAAGAGAAACCTATACTCATGTCACATGATGCGATATAGTATACCACTATAAATGTAAGAGAAAAAGTAGTACGTCCAACTATAAGGGGTAATACACCATGCCCAATTTCTATGTGAGGATCAATGATTAAATCCTTATTAGTGTAGCTAAAATATTGGAGTAATTTCAAAGTGCACATATTGTGGGGAGTAGTGATATCAATCAAAACATTACATATGGGGTATTGGTCAAGTGTAGTGGATATGTATAGTGTATTAGAGATAAAAACATGTGCTTAATCATTATTATCAAAGAACATAACTAACAAGGAGGTCATGGAGAAAGTAGTTACAATCGCTGCACCAAAAATGTTATCTTAAGATGGTGGAGGTGGAGCGACATGGTAAGTATTGTGAACATTTGGGGAATATTTGGTAGTGTGATGTTGTGGATGTGGATCACTAATGAATTTAAGCTTTGTATTGTTATTAGTAGGATTGGTTTGAGGTGTACTCTGATATTTAATAGTACCAATATAAATCAGGTCTTATATAACATGAAAATTATTATAATAAGTATTAGTAGAGTGACCAATTCATTGGTGATATTCACATTAAGAAGTGATATAAAGTTTAATACTATAATATACACTTGGATTGACCTCAAATTTGAGATGGAGAGATATAAGGTTACACTCAAGTAATTGTTGAAGAAAATTTTGAGGTGAGTGAGGAAGATGAGTGACCTATCATTGAGAAGATTGGAATTTTTTATACTTTTACATTGTGACAAAACATTGACTATGGGTTTTAGCATCAATTTTATCATCAATATATTTGTTCTTAAAATTATCCTTCGATTTAAACTTACAATTAGAGGTGCTAGGAGGATGAGAAACATTTGTAAGTTTGGTCATGATGAGGATATTAACATCATGTTATTTAAAAGTATGAAAAATATGATTGAATGAATACAAATTGATAAATATCACTGATTATTATAAAGGGACAAAGATACTTTGAGTAAAGAGATCTTGTAATTCTATATCATCTAATAAATTATTCATCTTGGAAAGTGTAGTCTTATATGACAAGGGATAATCAATTATAGGATCATTTGAACATTTCCACATTTTATTCATTTGAGTGTAGGAAAATTTTCACAAATATTAATAGAAAAAATAAAAAGGAATTGATTAGATAGGGGAGTGAATGTTCTAAATGAATACATGGGTATGTTATCAAACTAGTGTAATGAGAAGTATTTGAGAATGTAAAGAAACATATTGGTAAATAATGTATCATCAAAGGAGTACTCAGAAAACATGGCATGAAACATATGGAGGTACACTTTAAGAACATCCTTAAAATCATAGATAGGTATTTTAGGGGGAAATGACTGATAGGTAAATAGTATGAAGCCACTAGATGGGTGTAAGTGGGTTATAATTAGTGGAGTAGAATCCATAATATGAGAATAAAGTATATTAAAATGATTGCAGTTATAAGATTTGAGATTGTAAAGTATGAAAAATGGATTCAAGATCTTACATATCATGCAAAGAACTATGTGTGTATAGTGAAGATGTGGGGATGGTAGTTGTAATACAGATAGTCATGGAAATAATGTGATGTATAGGATTAGATACCCACAATGGAATAAGAACTATCAATGTAGGTACATGGTTGATGTGTGATTAACTGAAAATGAGAATTCTAATACTATGGAAGTATAACAACTAGTTAATCTAAATAGGAGGACTAAGATGCTATAAAATATGCACTAACAACATTATAGCATAATTTAAAATAATTATACTAAGTGAAATAAAACCCTAAATATGCAAGTAAGTAAAGAGAAATGACTTAGTTAATTAAAGAAAATTATCACAGGTTGTTGCAGGTTTTATAAAAAAAATCAATGAGTAGGAATGAATACACAGAAGTATGGAAAATTTCATATCTGAAGGATCGTAGTAGATTGAGGTGCATGGGAATGTACTAGGGTGCCCTGGTCTACAGATTAGGTGCCTTGGTTTCTGTTAAATCTATGAATTTTTTTCTTTATAGGGTCACAAGGTATCATGAGGTGTTCTCTTTGTATCACATTAGATCTGTCGGGTTGTGCCAAATGTGCTGAATATCGACATGACGCTCTGCAAGAAAGAAGGAAGTATCAAAACCCTAGGAAAAATAAAATATGTAGAACGAATGGGTCAGACTAACCTCAACCACCAAACTATTGGTCTTATTACTAAGTGCTACACTACATTTTAGAAACAGATGTAGTTCTAGTGCATGTGTTCATGTCATGCCCAAGGTGCTCTTCTATCAGTCGCACTTTGTGAAGTAACAAGAAATAATAACTATAGAAAATGTAATAGCATAAGTGCATGAAATAGAATAGGATCCCTCCCCCTATGATGTGTTTGTTGATGTAGATCTCCTAACTTTGATGCATGACACTATGTGGATGCAAGTGATGTAATGGATGTAACTCTAGATGGAGTGATAGTAGTATGTGAAGCTAGGACCCTTATTATGGTCTCATAACTTTATATTTATAGGGTTCTCTTTCTTTAATATCGTATCTAACCCAAACATGTCTAACTACGAAAAGGATAAGGATGAAAAATAGCTAGAAAGACCCCAAAAAGAAGTGGTGAAAAGTGAAACATAGATTGAGGCACCCCAAATTTAGGCTAAAATGATGGGACAATTGTGAAATAGGTAGATATATGTAAGGAAATATGCGGGAATAAAGAAATAAAATATAAAATAAAGGTGGCCAAAAGGTGGGATTAATTAGTACTTTATTCATTTGATAACCTTCTAAATAGTAGTATAAGACTGGGCTAAATAATTCGTAAAGTGCATGATTTTGTGTCTACAATGTGTGAAAAAATGGATCGGATAAAGGGGGATTACAATTGGATGTAGAAGATGTAGTAGTATGGTTGAACTGATCATGAGTGGTATAAATAAAAATATATATATGTTATTATGGTTTTCTTGTAAATATTTTGTAAAATTTGTTCGATGTCATTTGATAAAATATCATTATCATTCATATCATCGGTCCCCTCATCTTGTGTGCTATTAGTGTAGATTGTAAATGTTGGACCAATATCATTTCATTGATTTGTCATTGATGTCAAGTAGCATTGATGGCAAAAAGTGTAGATGCAGGATGTTCAGAGGAATAAATTAAAGGGAACCATGTATGAAGAAGATGCAAGGAAATGAATTCAATAAAGTATTTGCATGGAAATCTGAAGGTTGATTGGAAGTATCAGCTCTCAGAGGCTTTAAGATGATCAAGGATAAGTTCTAAGTAATTTAATCAAACTTTTTACATGCCAAAAGTATAAGAAGGAAGTCACAGAAGTCTATAGGAAACTGCCTAAGTCTAAAGGAGGCTGCGGAGGTCTAATGCTAGCCAATAATAAAAGAATGAAGCTCCGGATTAAGGAGGAATTTTAGAGGTGGATGCAAAGAAAATAAGGAAAACCACAAGTATAAAAGAAGAAGCTACAAATTAAAGGAGAAAATTGCTAAGAGAGAAGAAATCTAGTAAGTAAAGATAAAACCGCATAAGACTAAAAAACCATGGCAGACTAAAAATCCGCAATAAAAGAGAAAATCCATGCAAGAATAAAAGTGTAGAAAATAAAAATAAAGTCCAATCGGTGACAAGGGGAAGCCAAGGAACACATATGAAGCCACGATATAAAAGAAAAGCCACATAAGCTATAATAGAAGACGTGAATGGTTTATTGAAGATCCATATCATATGAATCTGAATATGTGTTGAGAAAATACAGAGGATTATGTGCCAACATAAAATGATCAATTGAATCTTTGGTAGAAGTGGTTAGATTTCCTTATAAAACATTGATTTCTAGGAGTTGATGAATAACAAGAGAGATAATCCTTGGTTCAAATTTTTTTACTTCAAATCCTCGAATTGGTTCCAAAATCAACAGGTTGAAAATATGATGCAAGTAATGAGAAATAGAAGTGGTCCCTTGATTAATGAATTAAAATATCGACGCAAGTTTTTTAAATAAAATGATAAAATGCGTAAGGGATAAGAGAATTATTCATATAAAAATAATATCTCCGTGTGTAGTCGCGGTGTGGTGTTGTGTTTGCCGGAGTTCCTGAATTGCTTTGTGCGAAGAATTTGATGCATTACCAATTAGAAGGTGATAGAAGGAGAAATAAATATCAAAAGGTGCAAATGAACACATAGCGAAGAAGAGGCAAAGAGAAACGATCAAGGTGTCTGCTGATCAAATTTGAGAGACGAAAAAAAGGAGTAAGGAACGATTTTGAAACTGATATAAGTGTAGAATGATACAAAAAAACGTTGATCAAATAGTTATGTAAGAAATATGACTATATATGATCAAATTGTAAGTGTTAGAAATTTCTAAGTTGGGGCTTAGATAACAATGGTTGGTGTTCTTACAAGTGGTGCTTGCCTAAATTCACTAGGTGCCTTAGTAAATATTAAAGTGGGTGCTCATAAGTGAGACGGTGCTCAAACAAAAACCTTCAAGCTTTGAATTTGTGTTCCTAATGAGTCTTGGTTTGCAATTGGCGTTTTTTATCCGGAAGGGTTTCCACTATAAATTTTGTGTTATGTGTTTCTATTATGGCATATGGTTAGACTAATTGCTTTACTGGTATATTTTTGCCACTTAATTAAGGCTATGTGATGTGTTTATTTTGTAATAATTTTATCTGACACTATTTCACCCTCTCTCGTACTTGTGATCTCTAACAATTGGTTCAGAGTGATTCTTCTAGCAGAAGCTTTATAACATCTTCAAGGAGATCCTATGGTCATAAGCATGGAATTGAATCAAGAACAAGGTGTGTTAGCGTATCAAGATCACCCTCTCTTCTTCGAAATGAACTACGCACTCTAAAAAATAAGGAGAAGACATATGTTATGTAACTTGGATTCTTATATTTGTGGATGTGTATGTTGAAAGAAAAGGATACAATATTCCAACCACACCAATCATGTCAGATGCCAACACAATTTGAATCAATGCATGAGGGACAACGTTATAAAATATTATAAAATAGATTTTAGAATGATGATGAATCCATGAAGGAGAGTAAAAAGGAATTCAAGTTTTTTGTAGAAAACAAATCATACTTTAAACCCCTTTATTAAAGATAAGAAAATTGAAACTTAAGAGTAAACTTTGATGGTTAAATTGTAACTGTGGGGTAAATTTGGTGTGTAATAAGAAAGACGACTGTAGATTCAAAAAATAAGACAAATATGTAAAAAACTTAAAAGGAAAGAAAACCGAATCAAAATCAAATCGAGAATGAGCTAATAAGTATAGATTTAATTTAGTAACCTATAAAACTACATCTGTTACTAAATATGAAAGAGAAACATTTTGTGGGCGGAAATTACATTGAAAAGGATTTTGTTTATTTACATTAACTTAGACTACTATAGTGTCATTTTCCTAAAGAATAAATTGTTAATTAAGAATAACTCGATCTAAATGTAGCTTAAAAGAATATAAAATAATGCCTATATGTGTATAAAGGCTATTCTTTTCCTTCTTGTTTTGGTAAGCTGAAAATAGAAGTGATATGCAATTTGTGGCATGAAAATACTGGGTCATGTCCAACTTTTAGGAGCAGTAGGACATGCCCCCACTTAACCTAGTCTAATGTGCATCTATCTTTTATGAAAGTGTGACGGTGTTCTTACATGAGAAGCATCACAAAACACCCGTTCCCCAATCATTTTTGAAGAAAAAACCCACATAATCTATGGAATTTATCCACAGTATTACTAAAGGAATTTTTTTCAATATATGGCTAATGATTATTCTGGCATGATTTGGCGTTTTAGATGTATATCTACCGTCTCATGACAATTTAAAGGAGTATAAAATTATTAAGATATATATGTTGTTTAAAAAATATTTTCAAATTATTACATAGTAGTGTTAATAAATAAAAAATTTTATATACATAATGATTGAACTTCGGTGACAACCTTTGTGTTTTATTAGAGATTTTTCCAATACTGATCGCAAATCTAATTTATATTGTTTAAGATAATATATTGAAATTGTAATTTGGTAACATAACATGTTAGTGTTAAGATATTACTATTTAAGTTGTTCTACAACTTTTGTTAACAGTCATGTTAATTTTTATAGATGGTTTAAAAGGAAAAATCAATAATGAAATTTATATACACTGATTTATGATTTAAAAATATGGTATGTGTTGTTGGATTGAAAAGCATAAAAACATAGATATGTGTTCAAGTTTTTGGATAGGTAGAAATTACATAGAGGGGTAAAAAACACTGGAATAGTCGCCATTTCTTCTATTGAGGAAAAGTGTTAGAAGACAATGGAAGTAGTGAAAAAATCGATGTGGCTAAGTGATGCTTGGAAGAGATACACATGGAAGCGAAAGGAATTAATCCTTCTTCTATATTGCTAGCTAGATTTTCTTTATATTTTTAAGAATCTAGTTATCATAAAAGAATGAAGCTATGAGGTTCACATGAATTTTGTCAAAGAGAAGGCTCTCTGTGGTGAATAGATCCTCAATACTAAAAAATTGCTGATTAGTTGCACATATGTTTATAAAGCCATTCTGTCCAGTAATTGCTGCAAGTTTTGTGCAATACTTGGCCTTTTAGAGTGCCAATAAGGGATAGTGTACATGGAATTCACTCCTAATCGGTCATCTGGTTGTTGTCCCTTCCTCCTCTATACTTCTACTCATTGTAAAGAATGTAAAAAAGATATGTTCGATATTCTAAATTTGTAACTCTAAGATATGGTGTACAATCCACTTGTGTTGCACTGTTGTAAAGAGGTCCTCATGTTATTAAAAATATCCTAGAGATTTAGTTGAGATATTTTCGATGAGAAAATGTGAGATGTAGTATCAAAAATGGTTAGTTAGGCCTAAATCATTCACTATGATTTATGGATTTGAAATCCTTTTGTACCAAAAGGTGAGATTGAGCATGATGAATGGTATAAATCGTTCCAAATGTGATATGGTAGTCTAAACCTCCCTATGGTTTATGGATTGTAAATATGTGGTATACCAAGTTATGTTGGCCATATGTTTCCCTAAGGTATTAAGGGGGGTGTTTAGAACATAAGATTAGGTGCCTATAAACAATAGTTATAATTAAATAATCAATAATAGTTATATTCTTTATTAGTTAGTATAAACTAAGTTTATTTCTGTTAATTGATTATTATAACAATATTCAATCAAGGTTCCTGTTGTATATATCTCCCTCCTCCGGGAATATAGCCAAAAAAAAGAATATGGAAATCAAAGAAACTCAAAACCTGACATTTATTTACGCCAAAAGGCGCATATCAAAAAATGTCGACATGAAAAAGGTTGCACATAGGTGTAGGTGAAGGCAAGATTGGAAGGTGCCGACACAAAAAAAGTTGCGCCCTGGCGAAGAGTTAAAGCGTAGATCAAGGTGTCGACACGAAAATTTGCCCCTTTGGCATAGTTGAAGGCGCAATCAGAAGGTGTCGAAATAGAAAAAAGTTCACGGGCCGGCGCAGGTTGAAGGCCGTCACACCAAATTTTTAGTGCTATGGAACAATTTAGAGATGTGATGTGAGGGTGGTCGTCAGGGCACCGTTAGGAGGCACAATTTTGAGCACTGACCAATCTGAAACCTGACAGGAAGCAAACCATAACCCAAATATCAAATGGGGCCATAAATTGTCACAGGGAGATCGGATCATGCAAGGTTGGACTTTTCAGAAAGTATAAGGTCCTCTGTCCAACTTAGGCTATCTATCTTAATTGGTGAGAAAAATTTCAAAAATGTAAAATACGTTCGCTATGTTGGGTTTGCTTAGGGTTCTCATCCTACCAACAATAATGAGACAAATTAAATACAATTTGGAGGTTGTTGGGGTAGATTTGGAATGCCTCTCTCTTCCCTCTCTCATTCTTCCTATAAATTTTAAGGAGGGGCTTCTTTTAAAGGGTGGAAATTTGTTTTGCCCCTCCCTTTTCTCTTTGGCAGGCGAATTTGTGGAGGTCAAACCTCCCATTCTAAAATTGTAATGCAAAACTTTGCTTTGGAATTTATAGTGTAGTGTATCAAATCTTTGGAGCCAGTTGCATGTCTGTGCGTAGATATTCTCAACCCTCCTATGTTCATTTGATCCTCCTAATCTTTCACTGCAAATTGGTTACTGGGTATGTCTTGCATTGTATTTTAATGATTTGTGTTTATTGGAACGACAGTGTTCTTAATCCTCGCGTACACCTTGTTAGTTTAGGTTTATTTTTTATGACATTCTTACCCTTTCTCCTTTGCAAGTTATTTAGGTTTTTAGTAAACCCTCTACATTTTTTCATGTGCATTGAATAGAGGGAATAGGAACCGGCCTTCATCCGGAGAGCTTGTTCTGATTTGCAAAGGTCCCACACTTGGGAAAAGCTCCTGTTATGAAATCACACTGAGAGTCTCAACCCATCGAGTTCCGTTTTTATAAGGTCCACATAATCAATTATGGTTCGGGTCCATGAGGTAAAATTAAATATGAGCTTAGATATGGTGAGTACATTCACTGTGCAGATGTGGAGAGAAAGCGAGGAGGGAGATGTATATAGAATGTAATGGTTCTTGATAAAGGGAAGAATCTTTTCACATGATTTTACCCATCAGGGGTTTTCCAAAGTACATCTATGCACTTTTTTTTTATTGTATAGTTTTTAATAATATTACAAATGTTATTGTAATATTAATTGCTTAAATTAAATCCTAATCTGAATAGTCAAAATAAAATCACAGTATAATGAACAAGGTTTCATATCGGATAAGTAAGGGCATACAAATAATAGGCATGATCCTACAAAATATGGAAAAACCCATGATGTCATAAGAAATCAATTACCTTAGATCACATAAAAGATAAACAATCATATATCATAATTCAATTGAATACAATCATTCAAATAAGTAGAAAATCAAGAATGAATTTGTCAACAGTAGTGACAATAGTATAGAAAACAAGTGTAGAAAATAGTAATAGTAAAAAAAACCAAAAATAGGTTATCAGTGTACCAAAACATGAATTAGTCCCATTAATCCAATAGAGATATATAAACACTATATATGTAAGAAAGTGTGACAAAAAGGTGTAAAAGTAATAGATAATGATATAAAAACACCTGAATAATGTGGAGGGACACCTCGAAGAGAGTAGTTTAAGGATCCAAGGTAACTCCTATAAATGTTTAATCAATATATGTGTGTCCTACATAAATCTCAAGCTACCTCGTGAACACATGTGGTGTAAATAATAGATATTCTATATAAAATCAATGTAACCAACATCTTGTATAAAGGATAGTGAAGGAAACTAAATTAGGTCATGAGTTTGTATTTTTTCTCATATTCGAATGTTTTTGTTGTGTTTTAAATAGATATTTATAAATGAAGATAGTGCAAAAGCTTCCCAATAAGGTCCTCATGAAGATGCATGTCAGGTGAAATACATGTGGAAGGATGGAAACCCCTAAAGTAGAATAAGAGATGAAGGATGTTCATGTATGATTTTTTTAAAGCTAAATCATGTGGCGAAGGGCAATGAAGGTAAGAAGACCCATTAAGAGTACCAGATGTAGAAGATGATCGAGTCATAGGTAGAGAGAATTGTTTTGATATTGATTGATATGTGCCCTAGCTAACCGATGATGAGTCCTATCTATGGGTGTATGATAATATACAATATGAGAAGTTACAAGTGAACATATAGATTTATTAACACTAGATATAGTATTCATATACATGATGGGACCAAATATGACGATGGGAAGTTGTGAATGAGATTACCCTAATTGTAAGCACTTTATTATTATAAATGAAATTGACACATTGGTGTAATATATAAGGTATGTCTATAAAGTGTTGAAGTTAAGAGAATCTATACTCATGTCAATGAATGCGATATAGTATACACTATAAAATTAAGAGAAAAAGTAGTACGTCCAACTATAAGGGGTATACAACCATGCCAATTTCTATGTGAGGATCACTGATTAAATCCTTATTAGTGTAGCTAAAATATTGGAGTAATTTCAAAGTGCACATATTGGGGGGAGTAGTGATATCAATCAAAACATTACATATGGGGAGTTATTGGTCAAGTGTAGTGGATATGTATAGTGTATTAGAGATAAAAAACATGTGCTTAATCATTATTATCAAAGAACATAACTAACAAGGAGGTCATGGAGAAAGTAGTTACAATCGCTGCACCAAAAATGTTATCTTAAGATGGTGGAGGTGGAGCGACATGGTAAGTATTGTGAACATTTGGGGAATATTTGGTAGTGTGATGTTGTGGATGTGGATCAGTAATGAATTTAAGCTTTGTGTATTGTTATTAGTAGGATTGGTTTGAGGTGTACTCTGATAGTTTAATAGTACCAATATAAATCAGGTCTTATATAACATGAAAATTATTATAATAAGTATTAGTAGAGTGACCAATTCATTGGTGATATTCACATTAAGAAGTGATATAAAAGTTTAATACTATCATATACACTTGGATTGACCTCAAAATTTGAGATGGAGAGATATAAGGTTACACTCAAGTAACTGTTGAAGAAAATTTTGAGGTGAGTGAGGAAGATGAGTGACCTATCATTGAGAAGATTGGAATTTTTTATACTTTTACATTGTGACAAAACATTGACTATGGGTTTAGCATCAATTTTATCATCAATATATTTGGTTCTTAAAATTAGCCTTGGATTTAAACTTACAATTAGAGGTGCTAGGAGGATGAGAAACATTTGTAAGTTTGGTCATGATGAGGATATTAACATCATGTTATTTAAAGTAATGAAAAATATGATTGAATGATACAAATTGATAATATCACTGATTATTATAAAGGGACAAAGATACTTTGAGTAAAGAGATCTTGTAATTCTATATCATCCAATAAATTATTCATCTTGGAAAGTGTAGTCTTATCTGACCAGGGATAATCAATTATAGGATCATTTGAACATTTCCACATTTTATTCATTTGAGTGTAGGAAAATTTTCACAAATATTAATAGAAAAATAAAAAGGAATTGATTAGATAGGGGAGTGAATGTTCTAAATGAATACATGGTATGTTATAAACTAAGTGTAATTGAGAAGTAAGTTTGAGAATGTAAAGAAACATATTGGTAAATAATGTATCATCAAAGGAGTACTCAGAAAACATGGCATGAAACATATGGAGGTACACTTTTAAGAACATCCTTAAAATCATAGATAGGTATTTTAGGGGGGAAATGACTGATAGGTAAATAGTATGAAGCCATTGATGTGTGTAAAGTGGGTTATAATTAGTGGAGTAGAATCCATAATATGAGAATAAGTATATTAAAATGATTGCAGTTATAAGATTTGAGATTGTAAAGTATGAAAAATGGTCAAGATCTTACTATCATGCAAAGAACTATGTGTGTATAGTGAAGATGTGGGGGGATGGTAGTTGTAATACAGATAGTCATGGAATAATGTGAAGTATAGGATTAGATACCCCACAATGGAATAAGAACTATCAATGTAGGTACATGGTGATGTGTGATTAACTGAAAATGAGAATTCTAATACTATGGAAGTATACAACTAGTTAATCTAAATAGGAGGACTAAGATGCTATAAATATGCACTAACACATTATAGCATAATTTAAAATAATTATAACTAAGTGAAATAAAACCCTAAATATGCAAGTAAGTAAAGAGAAATGACTTAGTTAATTAAAGAAAATTATCACAGTGTGTTGCAGGTTTTATAAAAAAATCAAGGAGTAGGAATGAATACACAGAAGTATGGAAAATTTCATATCTGAAGGATCGTAGTAGATTGAGGTGCATGGGAATGTACTAGGGTTGCCCCGGTCTACAGATTAGGTGCCTTGGTTTCTGTTAAATCTTTGAATTTTTTCTTTATAGGGGTCACAAGGTATCATGAGGTGTTCTCTTTGTATCACATTAGATCTGTCGGGTTGTGCCAAATGTGCTGAATATTGACATGATGCTCTGCAAGAAAGAAGGAAGTATCAAAACCCTAGGAAAAATAAAATATGTAGAACGAATGGGTCAGACTAACCTCAACCACCAAACTATTGGTCTTATTACTAAGTGCTACACTACATTTTAGAAACAGATGTAGTTCTAGTGCATGTGTTCATGTCATGCCCAAGGTGCTCTTCTATCAGTCGCACTTTGTGAAGTAACAAGAAATAATAACTATAGAAAATGTAATAGCATAAGTGCATGAAATAGAATAGAATCCCTCCCCCTATGATGTGTGTGTTGATGTAGATCTCCTAACTTTGATGCATGACACTATGTGGATGCAAGTGATGTAATGGATGTAACTCTAGATGGAGTGATAGTAGTATGTGAAGCTAGGACCCTTATTATGGTCTCATAACTTTATATTTATAGGGTTCTCTTTCTTTAATATCGTATCTAACCCCAACATGTCTAACTACGAAAAGGATAAGGATGAAAAATAGCTAGAAAGACCCCAAAAAGAAGTGGTGAAAAGTGAAACATAGATTGAGGCACCCCAAATTTAGGCTAAAATGATGGGACAATTGTGAAATAGGTAGATATATGTAAGGAAATATGCGGGAATAAAGAAATAAAATATAAAATAAAGGTGGCCAAAAGGTGGGATTAATTAGTACTTTATTCACTTGATAACCTTCTAAATAGTAGTATAAGACTGGGCTAAATAATTCGTAAAGTGCATGATTTCGTGTCTACAATGTGTGAAAAAATGGATCGGATAAAGGGGGATTACAATTGGATGTAGAAGATGTAGTAGTATGGTTGAACTGATCATGAGTGGTATAAATAAAAATATATATATGTTATTATGGTTTTCTTGTAAATATTTTGTAAAATTTGTTCGATGTCATTTGATAAAATATCATTATCATTCATATCATCGGTCCCCTCATCTTGTGTGCTATTAGTGTAGATTGTAAATGTTGGACCAATATCATTTTCATTGAATTTGTCATTGATGTCAAGTAGCATTGATGGCAAAAAGTGTAGATGCAGGATGTTCAGAGGAATAAATTAAAGGGAACCATGTATGAAGAAGATGCAAGGAAATGAATTCAATAAAGTATTTGCATGGAAATCTGAAGGTTGATTGGAAGTATCAGCTCTCAGAGGCTTTAAGATGATCAAGGATAAGTTCTAAGTAATTTAATCAAACTTTTTACATGCCAAAAGTATAAGAAGGAAGTCACAGAAGTCTATAGGAAACTGCCTAAGTCTAAAGGAGGCTGCGGAGGTCTAATGCTAGCCAATAATAAAAGAATGAAGCTCCGGATTAAGGAGGAATTTTAGAGGTGGATGCAAAGAAAATAAGGAAAACCACAAGTATAAAGAAGAAGCTACAAATTAAAGGAGAAAATTTGCTAAAGAGAAGAAATCTAGTAAGTAAAGATAAAAACCGCATAAGACTAAAAAACCATGGCAGACTAAAAATCCGCAAATAAAAGAGAAAATCCATGCAAGAATAAAAGTGTAGAAAAATAAAAATAAAGTCCATCGGTGACAAGGGGAAGCCAAGGAACACATAATGAAGCCACGATATAAAAGAAAAGCCACATAAGCTATAATAGAAGTCGTGAAAGGTCGATTGAAGATCCATATCATATGAATCTGAATATGTGTTGAGAAATACAGAGGATTATGTGCCAACATAAAATGATCAATTGAATCTTTGGAGAAGTGGTTAGATTTCCTTATAAAACACTGGATTTCTAGGAGTTGATGAATAACAAGAGAGATATCCTTGGTTCAAATTTTTTTACTTCAAATCCTCGAATTGGTTCCAAAATCAACAGGTTGAAAATATGATGCAAGTAATGAGAAATAGAAGTGGTCCCTTGATTAATGAATTAAAATATCGACGCAAGTTTTTTAAATAAAATGATAAAATGCGTAAGGGATAAGAGAATTATTCATATAAAAATAATATCTCCGTGTAGTCGCGGTGTTGCGAGAGTTCCTTGAATTGCTTGTGCGAAGAATTGATGCATACCAATTAGAAGAGTGATAGAAGGAGAAATAAATATCAAAGTGCAAATGAAATACATGAGCTGAAGAAGAGGCAAAGAGAAAAGATCAAAGGTGCTGATCAAATTTGAGAGACGAAAAAAGGATGTAGAGAACGATGAAACTGATAAGTGTAGAATGATACAAAAAAGTGATCATAATTAGTTATGTAAGAAATATTGACTCTATATGATCAAATTGTAAGTGTTAGAAAATATTTCTAAGTGGGTGCTTAGATAACAATGGTTGGTGTTCCTTACAAGTTGGTGCTTGCTAAATTCACTAGGTGCTTAGTAAATATTAAAGTGGGTGCTTCATAAGTTGAGTAGGTGCTCAACCAAAACCTTGCAAGCTTTGGAATTTGTGTTCCTAATAGAGTCTTGGTTTGCAATTGGTTTTTTCTCCCGGAAGGGTTTCCCACTATAAATTTTGTGTTATGTGTTCTATTATTTGGCATATGGTAGACTAATTGCTTATGGTATATTTTTGCACTTAATTAAGGATATGTGGATGTGTTTTATTTTGTAAATTTTAATCTGCACTATTTCACCCCTCTCTCAGTACTTGTGATCTCTAACAATTGGTATCAGAGTGATTCTTTCTAGCAGAAGCTTAACATCTTCAAGGAGATCCTATGTTCATAAGCATGGAATTGAATCAAGAACAAGGTGTGTTATCTGTATCAAGATCACCTCTCTTCTTCGAAATGAACTACGCACTCTAAAAAATAAGGATGAAGACATATGTTATGTAACTTGGATTTTATATTTGGGATTGTGTTGAGAAAGGATACAATCTTCCAACCACACCAATCATGTCAGATGCACACAAAATAGAGTATCAATAAAACTAAAGAGATATGAACATTATATTATATGGATTGAATGAAATATAATTTGTGAAGGTAATGCACTGCACCACTTCCAATGAAATATAAACCAAGATTTAGAATATTTATGAAGGAGATGACAAGGTAAAACTAGCTAAACCAAAGACCTACAAGGACCAGTTTGAGAGCTTAAAGATGAATTAAGATGAGATCATTGCTACTTATATGTGGAGGGAAAATGAAGTGATAAAAATGATCAGAGGCCTAGGTGAAAACTAGAATAATCTGCAATAGTCTAGAAAATTATGAGATCTTTGACTACCAAATATGATGCAAAGGTTTAAGATGTGGAATAAGCCAAACACATAAATACTCTTACAATGGATGAGTTATAGAGCATCGTTTTAGTATTTGAGATGAGGACTACTAGATCAAATCCTATTAAGAAAGAATTTACATTCAAAGCCAAGAAACAAACCCATTCCAAGAAAAAATAAGGAGAATCATATTCAGAGGATGAATTAGATGATGAAATATCAAAGAAATATTTGTAAGAAGACTAAAAAGATATTTAGATAAGTACAAAGGAAAAATTCCTTACAAATGTTTTTAATGTGGACAAGTACATCATTTTTCTATTAAATTACCAAATAAGAGATACTCAGTCTGAACATGAAGAAGATAATCATAAAAATAACAAGAAAAATATTATTTACTAAAGGAAATATGGTAAGAAGAAGTATTTCAAAGAATAGAAAAAATTCTATACAAAGGAAAAATCAAGTGAATCAGACTCAATCAACTCAAACATATATCAAAATGAGGATGATGAAGCTTAGTCTAAATGTTTTTTATGGCCATGGATGCCCCTGAAGAAAGTAACTCAAAAGGAAATATTGTAGTTGACTATGAAGACTTTGATGAAGAAGAAGTAGAAGTTATTCGTGATTTTGAATTGGTATGTACTCTCGAAGACTTGAAATTGTGTAGAAAAATTAATCAAAAGTTAAAATGCATATTACAAGATTATGAAGATAAAATCCACGTCTTTGAGAAAAGGAAAACTCTAAGAGAAGAAGAAGAGGCTAATGAACTCAAAGAGCTTGAGACTCATCTAAGAAAGATTTCTCAATCTTACAAATAAAAGGAGAATGATTGCATAAGTCTAAACTTAAAACTAGAGAGAGTAAAGAAAAATATGGAACAAATGAGCAACAAGTTGGTAATGTATGAAAAAATAGAGAAAAATTCTAATGTCCTGACCAATATACTTAGTGGTCAATGTGATACACATGATAAATATAGAATTGGGTTCAAGGAAGAGAGTAAAGGAGCTGAAATAGAAAATAATAAGGAGAACAAAACTACACCAACACCAATCACCTTTTCTGATACAAACAATGGTGTCATCATGTAGTACCATCAAATTTTTTTCCCATATTTAAAGCAAACACATTAAATTTTCAGTTTTAACATGTAATGCATAACTAGATAACTATTGCAGATTTCTACAAGAGAGTTATTCCAACAAACATTATTTCTTTTGTAACACAATGTTTCCAATAAACAACTTTTATTCCAAAATAGAGTTGCAAAAATTTCTTTATGAAGAGATCTTTCATATCTATTTTACAAGCTTACTTTTCCAAGGCAAGGGTTCACATTAGTAAAAATATGTTCAACTACATAGCTATTCAAGACAACCATTTTTTTACAAGATCCTTGCACTATTGAGGGAAACTTTCTTAAGCAATATGGCTTAAGTTTACAAGTAACATCACATACAAAGTGGATGTTTTACAAGAAAAAGAAAGCTTCACATAATCACATTTATAAATATACAATAAGAACCAAGATGAATAGGGAACTCCAACTATCTCCAACTTGAGCTCCAAACTCCAAGAGAACATGGCTTGTTTACCACCCAACCAATAGGCATCATCACATGACTTTCCATGGTTGGAAGTCATGCTAGCCTCCCCCAAGCCCATGGGAGAGAGGAACTAGCTTCCACAATGTGCACAAGTATAATGGGGATTTACACACAACAAGAAAACATAAGACCATTTAACCACTTAGACCTACTATACAATGAAAACAACAACATGAGGAGAACAAGGTCAACCTCACAAGGGGGAAGAGAGGAAGTAGGATACCCAAATCAAGGTGTCCAACCATAGGAGCACCAACAAATACATATATACAAAACTCCTTATACCTCCTAATCATTCATCCTCCTTATTCCTCCTTTATGCTATAGAAATCCTTCTTGGGAGGATTTTCAAACCCGAAAGGGTTTCCTCACCAAGAATGGGGAAATGTTCAAGCCATATGAACCTTTCTCCCACCTCAAACCATATGAGGGGATGAGAAGGGACCTTCATGGCTTGACCTACAACCATGAGGTTTGAGAGGGAAATCCCTCTCTCTTCCTCTACATTCTCCAAAAACCATCATTCCAAATGATGGTGGAGAGAAAACAAAGAAAATAACAAGAACAAGCAAACAACCACATTCACCATACAAATTCACAACACATCATTTCACACACTATTTTATTGATCAAACATAGTTTACAAGATAAACAGAACTAAGAAGAAAAAGGTTAAGAACCCTACCTCTATAATGCTTTCCAAGACTCTAAGCTTTTCCCCTTTGTCCAAGCTCCCCTCCAAGCTCCCAAAATTCTCCAATTGCTTCAAAAAAAATGAACCAAGAAGACCCCTTCTTCCCACATGAGGAAGAATAAAAAGAGGAACCCAAAAGTTTCCTCACCAATGAGAAAGTGACAAGTGTCACCCCATCTCCTCTCAAGAGTCAAAGATTCCAAAAACTAAATAAGTAAGAGTAACCTCACCTTTTATCCCTTTTCACCCAAAATACCAAAAACTAAAATAAAACAAAGTGGAGCAACTTTTAACAATTTCACACAACCCAACCATCTTACATGGATGGTGACTAAAGAGGGAAAAATGGGAGGGAAACTCCCTCCAAACCTTGGAAATAGCCCCCCCTACCTATTAGGTAGGGTCCAAGGGCCCATTTTCATGCTAAGGGAACCCCCAAACTCAAAAGGGGTCCCTAAAAATACCCAAAATAACCCAATTTCGGGTTTGTCATGCTTGGGCACAAGGGTAGAGGGTATGGGGTCCACCCAAGACTCACATGTGGTCCCCAATCCCTTCTACCAACACACACACACTTCCCAAAACCAACACTTAACTTAAGATAAGATCATTAAACCCCTAAGCTAGTTTACTTAATAAAACACACCCTAAACCTAATTAATTTTTACAAGACATAATTACATTACAATTGAGGGGTTCACCCATGGTGCCAAATTAAATACATCTAATCTAAGGCCTCAAACATTTAGCATGGTTAGGACTCAACCCGTGGGCCACTTGTGCATAATTGTGTAGCTGCCCTGAAACCCATGCTCTCCTATACCTGTCACCTGCACACTCATTGCACACATTAACCGCATCTGTCCAATATAATAAACATCATCTATACATCACAAATTCAATCTAACTTATAATGTCCTAACATTATTAAACAATTGATAGTGTAATGCATACAATTATTCACATAGTTTGCCATGAATCACCACCAAATAAAATTGCAGTGACATACACTTAGGTTAGCATGAAAATTACCATCATTAAATCCAAAACACTATATCATTAATCAAATCAACCACAAGAGATTAACATCTAACCAATAAGTCTATCATATAACCATGTTAGTGTCATCAACATCATAAGAAATATATCAGTATACAAATCTAATCCAATTGGCGCTACGCGCCCAAAATTCCATAATGTCCATGAGGATAAAATATCATAGTAAAATGTCCAAAGTCTATCAGAGTCTCAATCAAAACATGTCTAGGAATAAAGGAACCAACAGATAACTGGAGCTATAAAAATGTGGGCACTACACATCAAAACTTTTAAAAGAAAGAGAAATCCTCTCAAAATCATCTATGTAATAAGGTACACACATTCTTGTTATGGTTATTGTTATTCATGTAATCATTTTGGGCACAAGGATACTAAATGTTGAAAATTATCTAGAGGCTATAGAAGGAACTTTGGCCCATCATAAACTAGACTAAACTACAATGATGGTAAATACAACTATCAAAAGAAAATTCATGAAGTTTCAACTAGTAAAAAGGAACCTCTTAAACAAAAATGGATGTGTGTTGTAAAGAAAGAATCCAAAACAAGAAACGAGTCTTACTCAGTTGTGCAAACCGTGTTTCATATATAAAATGAAAATAAGATTAGGTACTTAGATAGTGGCTACTCCAGTCACATGATAGGTGAAAATAGTAAATTCATCTCCCTAACAAATATTGCATCTGAGGTTGTTAGATTTGGTGATAACAACTCAAAAAATATAATTTAAAAAGGGACTGTTAATCTGGAAAATGGAAATTTTTTTACTAAAAATGTTTTGTATGTTGAAGGCCTCAAACACAATATGTTAAGTGTGATTCAAATGTGCAAGAAAGGGTATAATGTGGTATTCCATGAAAAAGGATGTGATATTATTAATTGTAAAACAGGGAAGAAAGTTGCAAAGGCTAAGTGGACCAAGAACAATATGTATGTTTTGAATGAAATAAATAAAGAGAAATTCTTCACAAGTAAAATTAATGATAGCTAGCCGTGGAACAGGATATTGGGACACACGAGTTTTGAAAATCTTGTGAAAATAAGAGCTAAAGGTTGTGTGCAACATATGACATACTTTGTAAAACCTACAGACATAATTTATAAAGCATTCCTGCATGGTAAAAAAACAAGAAGATCATTCAAGTCAAAGGAATACTCTACAACCGGACCTCTAGAGTTGATTCAGACAGATCCCTGTAGGCATACAAGAATAGAAAGTATACACGGTGATGTATATTTCATGTTGCTAATAGATGATTACACTAGAATAACATGTGTAGCATCCTTAAAACAAAAATTAGAAGCCTTAAACACATTTAAGAAATTCAAAGCACTAGTGGAAAATGAAAAGAACAAAAATATCAAATTTTTAAGATCAGATAGAGGTGAAGAGTTTTGGTCCAATGAGTTCGATGAGTTTTGTGAAGAACATCGAATTAGAAGACAATTTTCAGACATTAAGTCACCACTAAAAAATGGAGTAGTTGAAATAAAGAACATGACTGTACAAGAATTGGAAATAACTATGTTGAATGAAGATAAGCTTCTAGATAGGTATTGGGGTGAAGCAATATCAACAACAGTCTATATATTAAGCAAAGAACAATTAAGGGCATAAAGGGAAAAGACACCTTATGAAATGTTGAAGAATAGGCTTGAAAATGTGAAGCACAAAAGAGTTTTTAGAAGTAAGTGTTACATAAAAAGAGATGAAGATAATCTAGGAAAATTTTATCCCGAATGTGATGAAGGAATATTTATGGGTTACTCAGTAGTCAGTGAAGCTTACAGATACTATAATAAGAGGTTATAGAAAACCATTGAAAGAAAAAATGTAAAGGTAGATGAATTTCCCAATTCTAGCACTCAACATTGAAACAGTCATGAAGAATAACAAGATGATGAAGACATAGAGATTCCGCATGCAGAAGTAGAAGAATAAAAATAAATAGCAGACACTAAGGAATCCTCAAGAAAAAATAATTTGGATCATCTTGAAAATCAAATTATTGGAAACAAAGAAGGTGGTATGGTTACAAGAAGAAGACTAAGAGAACAACATAACCTTGAAGTCATAACACTCATGTCAATGGTGCAACCTAAAAGTGTTGTAGAAGCATACAATGATCAACATTGGGTAGATGCAATGAATGAAGAACTTGATTAGATAGAAAAGAAAGAAACCTAGGAACTTGTTTCAAGACCTATGGATAATAATGTGATTAGAACTAAATGGGTATTCAAAAAAACTTAATGAGAAAGGAGAAGTGATAAGAAACAAGAAAAGACTTGTACAAGGGATATGAACAAATGGAAGGAATTGACTTTGAAGAAATATTTGTACCAGTGGAAAGAATGGAAGCAATAAGATTGTTTCTAGCATAACAACTCAGAAGAAAATTATAGTATACTAGATGGATGTTAAGTCAGCATTCATCAATGTCTACTTAAATAAAGAGGTATATATTAAACAACCTGATGGTTTGTTGGTGCTCAATTTGATCTCGCCCCATTTTCTCTAGAAATCTTTCAATCTGTAGGCTCTGTCATATTTTCTATTTCCCTTTACGGATGCGTGAAAGGTTTTCTTAATTTGGCTGTTGTTGAAGATCCTTCTGCATGGTCGTGGATCAAATTTGGGCCTTGTATCATTTCCAAATTCTTTGTCCTTAAAGAAAGATTCAATTCTAGGTGCAAATGGTGAAGTTCCCCGGCATCTTATAGTTTGACGAGTGTGTTTTCCCTGTCAAATTATATCTCAACATCTTCATATACATGTTCATTCTTGATTGGATGCAGCCCGGTAGGTCTTTTCGGTGAAATTTTCCACTTTTATCACATTTGTAAAAGATATCAAATTGGCCCCATGGCCCTGATAGTCTCTGATTGGCTATCCAAAAAATATGAAGAGGCAAGAAAAATGTCTTTTTTTGACCTTGAAGAAGGAAATGTGATATTATTTCAAAATTTAGAAGCGGAAGGTGGGTCCCTGGAGCATTTTGAAGTTTTTTTTCCTTTTGTAAAAAGGATAAAAGTTATAAATTGACCTGCAACCCCATAGGGAAAAAGTCTTACTTTGACCCCGAAGATGGACACATGGCATATTTCAAAAGTTATAAGTGGAAGGTGGGTCACTGGGGCATTTTGAATTTTTTTCCCTTTTGTAAAATGGAGCAAAGTTATAAATTGATCTGTAACCCCACAAGGAAAAAGTCTTACTCTGACCCCGAAGAAGGGCACGTGGCATATTTAAAAAGTTAGAAGTGGAAGGCGGGTCGTCGGGGAATTTTGAAGTTTTTAGCCCTTTTGTAGAAAGGATAAAAGTTATAAAATGACCCAGGACTCTGCTGGGGCCCACATCAAAAGATAAAAGCGAGAAGTGGGTTGGTGGAGGAAATTTGGAAATTTTTCCTTTTTGTTAAAAAGGGTAAAATTACAGAAATGAGACATGACCCAATCAAAGGCCTAGATTAAGCCACATGTCAAGCCCGATTTTCAAAAGTGGAGGGGCGGGGAAAAATGTGAAAATTTCACATTTTCTCCAAAATTCATAAAATACAAAAGGCAACCCCAGACCCACTTCGAATCAGATTTTTCCACATGGACAACTCTAATCTAAAGTTGAGAAAGGGAAGAATCAATGGTTGCTATGCATTGCATCTAATTTTACTACTATTTTTTCTCCAAGACTCATAAAGATTAAAATACACATTGTTTTTCGTCGTTTTTTAATGAAATTCCTTGTCATTTTGTCTACAAAGTGTAATTGAATGGATTTAGAGCTTAATTTTTGAGTCTAAGGAATGTAAAGGTTGATATTTTAAAGTTGTAATTTCTCGGGAACTTGCAAAAAAAGAATTACCAGAGAAGCTGGATGCAAAGTAAAGTTGCAGAGGAAAGAATGGGAAAAGGATGAAATGATGGAGGTTGCAGGCACAAAGGATGAAAAACGTGTTGCCAGAGGAGATGACAGGGTGCCCCAGTTAAAACAATGATGGAGATATTTGCAATGATTCACCTTTTTGAACAACTATCAACTCTTTGTTGCAATCCTATTAAACTCATTTTCTGGAAATCATGATCAGACATGTAACAAAGGTTCCTTGAATATTATTTTCTTGGGGGGAAATCTTGGATGTAAATTAAGTGCTATAAAAAGCATGCTTTAATCATGCAAATGGTTGGGGGTTGAATTCTTACAAGAAAATTTGAGAAATCCCATCTTCCTAAGAGACCATATGAGAAAAATGTTAATCTCTTATGTTTTAGATTTGATCATGTCAAGTTGGTTGCAAGTGTACAACCATTGAAAATCTCTGAGATTGTTCAAGAAACCCTGCTAATGAATCTAATACACTTTGAATTAATCTGTGTTAATCTTGGGAAAATTTGTGTCTACTTTATTTCATAATATCTACAAATAGTATTTCTTGTTCCTATTGCAATCTTACGTTAAACTCCTTCCAAATCACATAGGATCTCATCATTGTGATAGTTTAATGGCATTTGCAATTTTATTATGAGAAGAGCCTTCATCTTGTAATGACATAAACAATTTAAAATCACTTTACTGTCATTTTTTTGATAAAGATTGTTTGTAAGCCTTTGAGTGTATCTTAGGCATGAGGAACCAGGGGTATTTAATGTTTAATTGGGTCTTTAGTTCGATCCTTCATGTTAAATTCTTTGATATTGTGTGAAACCGTGCAAATCTGGGCCTTCATTGATGCACACCTTCTGGTTGATGGAATATGTTAGCTATTATGAAGTATTCTGCCATTTATTTTTCCTATTGTTGTGAAGGTTCTCAAAGATCTAGCAAAATCAAGTTTATCCTGCTTAATCTCCCACCAAAAATAATTCAAAAACAATGAATCCTACCTGAACTACCCCTATTTTCCCTGTATGTCCACAAATGAATAAATTATACTACCAAAATATGTAGAAGCAATCAGGATTCCATAATGTCTTTAGTAACCTTAACCCTGTTTATAAAATATCACCATTCTTTATAAGTGACAACTCTTGAGGGTTAAATTGCAGTGCATTGATCATATTTTCTTAGGGTTTCTTTTAAAACTTGTGCAAAGAAGGATATCTTCATTGTCCTTCAACAACAAAGGTTACAAAATGGGTCCTCTCACCCTGGTCAGAAGGCACGGCCTAAAGTAGCGAGGATAGATCAAATCCTTTTATATGGTGCTATCCATTTATCCAACATGTGAGTGACAATGAGCCAGCTGAATTGATTCCCCAGCTACAAAATGTCATACATGATGATTTATATGTCTCGAGGCTTCTTGTTAAATATGTGATGCTGCTCAACTTACAAAGGAGAATCAATTTGGATACCAAAACATTTTTCACCACTGCCAGGGATATTCAAAGGCATTCTTATATTTGGCCCTGGTAATGTTTCTTACATGCTCTAAGTGTAAATACGTTATTTAAACATCATCCTTTTTTTAGATGTGCAAGATTTGCAAAGTCAAAAGTTTTGTATGTAATATTTCAAGTTTCTGTTGGTTTTTACACTATGTTTACATCATCAATGTTAAATACGGGTAAAGGAAGGTCAGATCTATGAAGATTTGCATGAATTAATTGTTGACAGACATTTGATAGACCAATTTTAGTTCATTTACAAAAATAAGGTTAAAATCCTTAGTGACAACTCCATGTTGAATTAATTTTTGATAAATGCCAGTGTCTTAACCTCTGTCAATTAAAATTTATCACTAATATTTGCAAATATGGAAGGAAGAAGATATTTCTTCATTAAATACCCTGCTAGAGGGTTATTTCCAAAATTATGAAAGACAAATTCTGAAGGAAGAAGAATCTGGAAAGTTGTTAGAGATTAGAAATCAAGAAAGGAGTTATCAATTATGGAAACTGATCAACTTTTCATGGAATATTTCCATACTTCCACAAGTGCTTCTGAATTAGGTAGTCTTTGTGTAGATCTAAATTCTCTAATTAGAGAGGTTCCTTCATTTGTATTTGAAAATTTTGCATCTCATTTTGTCCCTGTGTTTTCCAAAGCTTATAGGATCTTCCAAGAATCAATTTTTTTAGAGAAAATTCATTATGAGAATTGTTTTCATGTGCCCCATAGACCCCTCACTCCTCATCACTTTGTTTCTCCTGTAAGATCACATCCCTAAAACAATATGGTACAACCCTCACCTAGACCTATGTTTTTTGTGAACACTTTCGGTCCTATAGATTTCAGAGGTATGGCTGGATATCCAGATGTTGTGCCCCAAGATGTTAGAATTATACTGCCTAAATTTCAAGGAAAAAATGCTATTATTGGTGATCAACACTTAAAGCTTTTATCAATATGATGGAATACTTTAAGATTGAATTTGAGGATGTGTACATAAAATTGTTTATTCATACTCTAGAGGAGGATGCACAGGACTGGTATAAATCTTTTCCAGACAACTCCATTGATTCATGGACAGAAATGAAGAATGCTTTTATATTGAAGTATGGAGATAAAATAGACCCTAGGTTTCTTTTATCAGAATTTTAAAATATTAAAAATAATCCTAATGAATCTGTTCATGACTTCAATATAAGGTTCAATAAGACCCTGAATAGGCTACCTATGATCCTAAGGCCAAGTGATGTTTACTGTATGATAAAATACTCTGATGCTTTTGATAAGATTGTTTCCTATTATTTGAGGGATAATAACCCAACAACATTAAGGAAGGCCTTCACCATGGATTTGCAAATTGAAAATAACATCAAGGCAATTGGTAAACCTCCTAAGAGAGAAGGCATCAGCTGATCAACCTAGAGAATCCTCAGTCAAGTAAAGTTGTGGATCTGGAGGAGGTTGTAAAAAATTTGGCTGGAGTTGTTAAAGAAATATCCTATAAACTGGCTAGAGAAGAGAAGGGGATTGGACAAGGTTAGAACAAGCCACAAGGTCAAGAAATATTTGTAAATCATCCCAGAGGTGATCATAGATAATACGACAAGGGTAAAGGGCCTACTGAATGAGGAAATAAATAGCCCTAATCTCAGGAAAATAAATTGGTGCTTGATCCTTTAGCTGCTAGAGTTGTTGATGTTGAAGAAGCTCATGAAATTGAGTGGTGTGATAGTTGTTTCTTGCCCCATTCCCCATGTGATGTTGAAAAGGGATTTGAGGAAGAAGTTGATGATGGTGATAAAGATGATGATGTATGCACGATGGATTGCTCTACAAGTTCATAGCATGGAGCAACCTCAACTAAGTTGATGAGTACCAAAATTGTTGAAAAATTATGGGATTACATTCATCGGGTATTTCCTCCTCCTCCCATTAATGCTTTTCAGATTGATATGGTACAATATTTTGAGTACTTAAGGGCATTAATGATTAAGAAGTATGATGGAGGAATTCTTTTAGAAGAGGACAAATAGTTGTTAATGAATGCAGTAGTTGGCCACGAAAAATAATATAATACTAGGAGCAAAGTTGTCAAAGGGGCAGCGCCTCAGGATAAACAAAAAATTATAGTGCTTACCAGTATCCCTAAAGAAGCCCCTAATAAGAATGAATATGGAAAAGGATTTATCACCCCGAATAAAAATTGTGTTCCTCCCCATGCTCAGATTGTGAAGAATATCGTGCCATCAGATGAATTTGTAAACCTTACTCCCAATACTTCCTTACCCAAATATGTTCCTTGTGACATAGCCCAAATCTTGAGTCAGATCCAGATTGTTGTTCCTATTGTTGAATTTCTTAGAATCCTTGAGGATAGGAACAAAGCATTCGAATACTTGGGGATTGAGGAAGAAAAGGTCACCTAGGGTAAAAATGTAAACAGTGTAGAGGTTCCTCCTGCCATTACAGATTTTGAAGAACCCCAAGTACTGGAAGAACTAGGTGAGGCACCTAAAGTCTATTTGGGAACATCCTTGGTTGAGTCTTGGCTAAAGGTGTATCTATTTTTAACAACTATGATTATTAAGGATAAGCTGTTACATAACTATAATATTTGATTCAGGAGCCTCATTTAATGTAATGCCTCTTAAGGTCATGCATGAGTTGGATATAAAAGTGACAACAACTTATGGGAAGTGCACTACCCTGGATTCTAGAGAGGTTCCAGTGGTTAGATGTGTCAAGGGTTTGATAATGCAACTTTCAGCATACCCAAGAAAGAAATTAAAACTAGATGTTGTTATTGTTAATTACTCTGCCAAATGGGGAATGTTATTATTCAGAAAGTGGGAAGCTAGTGTGGGTGGAAATGTGAAAATGGATATGTCTTATGCCACCATACCAATTGAGGGCGGCCTTGTGAAGTTATCTGTTGAAAATAAAATGTTATATCTCATTGAGGACCCCTACAATGCTTCTTATGAAGTATTGCATGTAGACATTGATGTTGATAACTCTATGAGCTATGTTGTTTTAAAGGATTATCAAATTGATCAATGCAGATATCCTGAGAACATTGATTTTCCTAGGAATTTGATGTTTGATGTAGCCTTGAGAGATGTTGAAAAACTTGACATAGGAAAAAAGGATAAGCTTGAAAAAATGTGGTTAGATAGTAAATTGGATGGAAAAGAGAAACAATCATTTGACCAGTTTTTAAAGACATATCAGAAATGCTTAGCATGATCATATCTAAAATCGAAGGAACTTAAAAATTTTCCTTGATTATTTTCTCTGAATTAGGATGCATATCATTATATAGTGTACAGTCTTTTGGTTTCGTGATGCTTTTGTGTTTTTCTATTTTGGTGTTTCCTTGTCCCTGGTGACAAATTTTAGTTGGTTTCTCAATTCATCTTGGGGGAGTTGGTTATTGTTATTGAATCCATTTCCCACTGGATTTTTGGCACATGGTCTACTCTATTGTTCTTGTGGCACTCACAGGGAGTGCCCATCCTTGAGTCCGAGCCAATTTTGGTGCTCAATTTGATCTCACCTTGTTTTCTCTAGAAATCCTTCAATCTGTAAGCTCTGTCATATTTTCTATTTCCCTGAATAAATGCATGAATGGTTTTCTTCATGTGTATGCTATTAAAGATCCTTCTCCATGGTTGTGGATCACATTTGGGCCTTATATCATTTCCAAATTCGTTGTGCTTACAGAAAGATTCAAGTCTGGGAGTAAATGGTGAAGTTCCCCTGCATCTTACTATTCAATGGGTGTGTTTTCCCCATAAAATTATATCTCAACGTCTTTAGATACGTGTTCATTCTTGATTGGATGCGGCCTGACGGGTCTTTTTGGTGAAATTTGCCACTTTGATCACATTTGTAAAAAATATCAAATTGGCCCCATAGCCCTGATAGTCTTTGATTGGCTATCTAGAAAATATGAAGAGGTAGGGAAAAATTTGTACTTTGACCCCGAAGAAGGCCATGTGGCATAATTCAAAAGTTAGAAGTAGAAGGTGGGTCGCCAGGGGTTTTTGAAGTTTTTTGCCCTTTTGTAAAAAGGAGCAAAGTTATAAATTGACCCGCAACTCCGTAGGGAAAAAGTATTATTTTGACCCCGAAGATGGATACATGGCATATTTCAAAAGTTAGAAGTGGAAGACGGGTCGCCGGGGCATTTTGAAGTTTTTTCCCTTTTGTAAAAAGGAGCAAAGTTATAAATTGATCAGCAACCTCACAGGGAAAATGTCTTACCTTGAACCCAAAGAATGACACGTGGCATATTTCAAAAGTTAGAAGTGGAAGGCAGGTCGCTAGAGCGTTTTGAAGTTTTTTTCCCTTTTGTATAAAGGAGTGAAGTTATAAAATGACCCGCGACTCTAATGGGGCCCACATAGAAAGATAAAAGAAGGAAGCGGGTTAGTGGAGGAAAATTGGAAATTTTTCCTTTTTATTAAAAAGTGTAAAATTTCATAAATGAGCCGCAACTCCATCAAAGGCCCAGATTAAGCCACGTTTCAAGCCCAATTTTCAAAGGCAGAGGGGTAGGGAAAAATGTGACAATTACACATTTTCTCCAAACATCATAAAATACAAAAGGCAACCCTAGGCCCACTTCGAATCAGATTTTTCCATGTGGATGACTCTAATCTAAAGTTGAGAAAGGGAAGAATCAACGGTTGATGTAAATTTCATTTTATTTTGCCGCCATTTTTGCTCCAAAACTCCTAGAGATGAGAATACGCGTTATTTTTCATCATTTTTGTCTGCAAAATGCAATTGAATGGAGTTAGAGCTTAATTTGTGAGTCCAAGGAATGTAAAGGTTTATATTTTAGAGTCTGAATTGCTCAGGCACTTGCAAAAGCATGAATTACCAAAGAAGCTGGATGCAGAGAAAATTTATAGAGGAAAGAATGTGAAAAGGATGAAATGATGGAGGTTGCAGGTGCAAAGGATGAAAAACATGTTGCCATAGGAGATGACTTGGTTCCCCAGTTAAAAAAATGATGGAGATATTTGCAATGATTCACCTTTTTGAACAACTGACAACTTTTTGTTTCAATCCTGTTAAACATCATTTTTTGGAAATCATGATCAAACATGTAAAAAGCAAAGGTTCCTCGAATATTATTTTCTTGGGGGGAAAGATTGGATGTAAATTGAGTGTTATATAAATCATGCTTTAGTCATGTAAATGGTTGGTGGTTGAATGCTTACGAGAAAATTTGAGAAAGAAAATATTCCTGAGAGACCATCTAAGAAACCTGTTAATCTCTTATGTTTTAGATTTGATCATGTCAAGTTGGTTTCAAGTGTCCCGCCATTGACAAGCTCTGAGATTGTTCAAGAAACCTTCCCCTGTTGATGAATGTAATCAACTTCAAATTTATCTATGTTAATCTTGGGTAATTTTGTGTCTGCTTTATTTCAGAATGTCTGAAAATAGTATTTCTTGTTCCTATTGCAATCTTGTGTTAAAATCCTTTTGAATCACATAGGATCTCATCCATGTTATATTTTAGTGTCATTTTCAATTTCATTATGAGAAGAGCCTTCATCCTGTAATGAGATAAACAATTTAAAATCACTTTACTGTCATTTTGTTGATAAATATTGTTTATAAGCCTTTGAGTGTATCTTAGGTGTGAGGCACCTGGGGTCTTTAATGTTTAATTAAGTCTTTAGCTCTAGCCTTCATGTTAAATTCTTGGATATTGTGTGAAACTGTGTAAATATGGGCCTCAATTGATGCACACCTTCTGGTTGATGGAATAAATTATCTATTCTGAAGTATTATGTCATTTAGTTTTCTAATTGTTGTGAAGGTTCTCAAAGATTTGTAAAAATCAAGTTTATCATGCTTAATCTCCCACCAAAAATAATTCAAAAAAAATGAATCATACCTGAACTACCCCTATTTTCCAGTATAACCATAAATGAATAAATTATACTGCCAAAATATGTAGAGGTAATCAAGATTGCATAATGTCTTTAGTAACCTTAACCTTGTTTAGAAGATATCACCATTCTTTAGAAGTGACAACTCGTGAGAGTTAAATTGAGGTGCATTGATCATATTTTCTCAAGGTTTCCTTTCAAATTCATGTAAAGAAGGATATCTTCATTCTCCTTCACCAACAGAGGTTACAATATGGGTCCTCTCACCCTGGTCAAAAGGCACAACCTAAAGTAGCGAGGATAGATAAAATCATGTTATACGGTGTTATCCATTTCTCCAACATCTGAGTGATAAAGGACAATCTGAATCACCTCTCTAGCTACAAAATGCATACATGATTATTTATCTATCTCTAGGCCTCTTGTTAAATATGTGATGCTACTCAGCTTGCAAAGGAGAATCAATTTGGATACCAACATGGTTTTTCTTTAACAAATGATAAATATTATGTGTGCAGGTTGAAAAAGGATTTTTATGGATTTAAACAAGTCCTTGTATCTTGATACGATAGGATGGACAAATACCCCATTAAGAATTTTTTTAGAAAATGTGTTCCTAATAAAAATATCTACATTAAAGAAGAAGGTGATCATATACTCATTGTCATAGTCTATGTGGATGATATCATATTTGGAGGAGATCATGATAAAATGACTCATGAGTTTGCTGATTTGATGAGTGAAGAATTTGAAATGTCTATTCTTGGAGACCTCTCATTATTTCTGGGACTGCAAATCAGTCAATTAGACCAAGGTATTTTCATATCCCAAACCAAGTATATAAAATAAATGTTGAAATGGTTTATAATAGAAGATTGCAAACCTATAGGTACACCAATGGAAGTGGGATGCAAGATGAGAAAAAATGACAGCTCACCAAAATTAGACAAAACTCTTTATATATCTATGATAAGAAATCTACTGTACTCCACAAAACCAAGACCTGATATCATGTAAGTAGTGGGCTTAGTTTGAATATTTCAAGAAGATCCAAGGGAGACTCACTTCAAGGAAGTAAAGAGAATTTTGAGATATCTCATGTGAACAATTGATTATGGACTATGGTACCCCAAAAGTAGTAACTTCAGCATGAAAGTATATACAAATGCAGATTGGGTAGGAAGTGTTGATGATAGGAAGGGTACAAGTGGCAGAGAATTATTTGTTTGTAATTTCCTAGTATCCTAGTTTATTAAGAAGAAATCATCAGTACCACTTTCAACATGTGAAATAAAATATACAACCACGGTGATGTGTTGAATTCAAATTCTATGGATGAATCAGTCATTGGAAGAATACAAGGCTAAATTTGATAGTCCAATTCCTTTACTTTCTGATAGTATAAGTGATATTAGTGTATCCAAGAATCCTATGTTTCACTCAAATACTAAACATATTCCAATTAAATATAATTTATTAAGGGAAAAAATGAATGAAAAGAAAACCAGTCTTGAGTATATGAACACAAAATAAGAATTTGTTGATATCATGATAAAGCCACTACCAAAAGCTACATTTGAACATTTAAGGAATGAATAAGGGGTCATTCCTGATCCCATTAAAAAATTGAAAGAGTGCATAAAATATAATTGAGCATTATCATGTAATATCAGCTCCTAATTAGTACCAAACAATATTCAAGCAAGGGGGAGGTAGTACGCTAGCTATATTTTTTTAAAGTATGCATTAGCTTAGGGGGAGCATTGCTGCGAGCACACCATATCATTTGGATCAGAAGCATGAAGTGAGGGGGATTTTCTTGAGGTAAGAACATGATTTATCCATCCTACCAGCATTTCTATCATTATGTGGCATAGATGGCCCTTTGTCATTATTATCAAATGGGAAGAGAAGTTGAAATCATAAATCATCTAGTAATATAAAAAATTAATATGAGAGAAGATGAAATCAAATCAGAAAAAGGGTTTTCGTCAGTAATAAAGAAACATACATCAAATTACAGATGTCTAAAGGGGATACACTTGATATATTTTTTCATCAAAGTGTGAAGTGTTGCTACATAAGGGTGAAATGGTTTCCATCAATGAAAAATGGGGAATTTTTTGGACCATTTTCATTGTCATTGATTTAAAGTAGCATTGGTGGAAAAAAGTGTAGATGCAGGGTGTCAGGCGACATAAATTGATGTATTGATAAGATGCAAGGGAAGGAATTCAAGAAAGTCTCTACATGTAAATGTAGAGTTTGATTTGAAGTATCATCTCTCAAAGGCTGTAGGATGATTAAGGATAATTTTTAAGAAACTTAATAAACCTTTGTACATGCCATGGATATACAAAAGAAGCCACAAAAGTCTACAGAAAATTGGATAAGTCCAAAGGAGGTTTCAGAGGTCTAATTCTAGCCATGAATGAAATAATGAAACTGAATATTAAGGATAAATTCTAGAGGTATCCACAAAGTAAAGAAATATAGCCATGAGTATAGATAAGAATCCATAAAGTAAAGGAAAAAAGTTATAGAAGAGAAGAAAGCCACGATGTAAAGAGAGAAACTGTGGAAGACTAAAAAGCCACAAAAGACTAAAAATCTGTGAAGAAAAGAGAAAATCCATGGAAGACTAATAGTTCCTTTAAAGAAAAATAAAGGCCACCGATGATAAGGGAAATTTTCAGAACACAGGTTGACGTCGCGATACAAAATAAGATCCCTAGAAACTATGATAAGAGTCACAAATGGTTGACTGAAGATCCACATGATGAATCTAAATTTTTGTTGAGAAATATAGAGGATAAGGTGCCGACATCAAATGATCAATTGAATATTTTGAGAAGTGGTTAGAATTCCTAAGAAAATGCCAGATTTCTAGTTGTTGATGAAGAATAAGAGAGACATCCTTGGTTCAAATTTGTTTTGTTACAAATCCTCAAATTGGTTCCAAAATTAACAGGTCGAAAATCTGATGCAAGTAGTACAATATTAAAATGGTTCCTAAATAAATGGATTGAAAGTTCGATGCAAGTTTTTAAAATCAAACGATAAAATGTGAAAGGGAGAAGAGCATGATTCATTACAAAAAATCTCCATGCAGTCAAAGTGTTACTAGAATTGTTCCTGTGAAGAATTGATTCATGTGAATTAGAAGAGTGACATAACAAGAAATAAAGATCAAAGTGAAAATGAAATATATGAGCTAAAGAAGAGGCAGAGAGAATAGATCAGAGTTCCAGATCAGATTTGAGAGTCAGAGAAAAAAGGATGTAGAGAATGATGAAAGTGAGAAGTGCAAAATGATACAAAAAGTAATCATAATTAGTTATGTAAGCAATATTGACCATGTATGATCAAATTTTAAGTGCTAGATGTATTTCTTAGCGGGTTCTTAGATAACAGGGGTGGGTGTTCCTTATAATTTGGTTCTTTCTGAATTCACTGGGTGCTTAGGAAATATTCAAGTGGGTGCTTCATAGGTTGAGTAGGTGCTCAACCGAAACCTTGTAAACTTTTGAATTTGTATTCCTAATAAAGTCTTGGTTTCAAAGTAGGTTTTTCTCCCAAAAGGATTTCCCACTATAAATTCAATGTTTTGTGTTCTATTATATAGTGTATGGTAGACTAACTGCTTATGATATATTGCTGCACTTAATTCAGGATTTGTGGATGTGTATTATTCTGTAAATTTAATTTGCATTGATTCACCCCTCCCTCTCAATGCTTGTGATAGTCTAATTTTAAATACAGAATGAGAAAATATATTAATATGTACTTGGTCACAAGAGCTATGAAAATTTCATCAGAATTTGGTAACTGAGTAGCATGGGTTGTTTAGTGGTGGGAATCTTTGGGTAATCTATCTAGATATTGATATTGAAATAAGATATTTGACACTATGATGCATAACTAATTATGAAACATAAGAATAAGAACCATAGAGATCCAAGGGTAAGAGAAATAAATTTCATTCAAGATTTGGGTTCACCAAATGTTTACACCCCAATTAGATTTAATAATTTTAGAATGTTATTCTAAAACAAACTAAGAAGGATGCAGGGTTTAGGAATGTGTAGGCTATTATGATATAATTAAATTTAAACATTAATTATAAATGACCAAAATAATGAATTAAAATTATAATGAGATAAATGACTGATAAACGATAAGAAACTAGTTCAAAACATGAGGGATAAACAAAATTAGCTATTTAAGGTGATTCAAGAGTGATATGGGTGTGCAAAGTAATGGAAATGAAAGCCCAAGATAGGTGGATTCTATATTTAATATTCTACATATATAAAATGAGAAGGTTTAAAATGATAAGGAATATGTACATACTAGAAATTATTTGTATGGTCTAGTTTAAGATCTATATAGTTTCCGACTGACAGACAATTAGGTTTTACAAATGTCTGTGGTTCACTTGTATGGAAATGGTGCTCCCTATGTATCAATATTACTTTCACAACCTTGGGATGACATGTGATGACCTATGAAATATTAAAAACCACAACAACTAGTAAAACTCTTCATTAGAGTATTAAAAATAAAAGGATAAAAACATGTGTGTGTGTGTGTGTGTGTGTGTGTGTGTGTGTGTGTGTGTGTGTGTGTGTGTGTGTGTGTGTGTGTGTGTGTGTGTGTGTGTGTGTGTGTGTGTTTGAGGCTATAACAACCTTGGAATTCAAAATCCTATCTACTGAAGCATTCCAAGGGTTTCTACATATCCTCATTTCATAAATCAAGCCTCATGCAATTCCTCTAAGTTCTTGTGCAAGTGTGTATAGTTAGGAATCCCCTAAGGGTTCCCTCGTGTCTCTTGACACTAGCATAGTGGGATAACTGCATAGTATATAATATACCTAATGTGTTAGTAATGAGATTTGGGTTATATAATTCTAGAATAGGATATACCATAGTGAAAAATCATTAAGAATAAATATTTAAAGGATGATTTCATTAAGAATTTTACTATGTTTAATGATCTTCCTAATGGCTCTTACTTCTAGAACTCTATATTCAAAAACAAGGATATGATCTCAAAAGACACTAGATGGGAATTTGGCAATGAAAAAAAAATCACATTTTGGGATGATAATTGGAATTTGGAGTTAGCTCAATAGGAGAAAGATAATATGTAGATTCAAATTAATAGGTTAAGGAAAAAATATGGAGAAAAAACTTGTGGCTACATCAATAATATAGATGGGAAAATTGATTGGAGAAGTGTCTCACTTGAAGAAGGATCAGATAATGATAGAGAAAATATGGATATCATATAAAACATGATTTAAAACATATATATTCCTAATATTAACTTTAAAGGTTAAATTATTTGGGACGATCCAGAAGATGGAAATTATAGTGTGCATTCATGATACAACAATCAAAGTCAAGTGTTAAACCCTCAAATATGCTGGAAAAAAGTTTGGATCAAATAAATTATCCCTAAAATACATGTTTTTTGGTGGCTTACTATCCAAAACACAATTTTTATAGTATATAACATAAAAAAAAGGGATAGATGATTCCTAATAGGTGTATTTTATGCAAAGATGAAGAGGAAATAGTAAATCATCTCTTTATTCACTGTAAATTTGCATCCTCCTTTGGGGCCTCATCTTTGACATTATTGGGCTGAAATGGGATCACCCTCATAATTTGAATGAGTTAAGGGCACATTGGTTTTTCCAAAAAAATTATATCTCAGTGAGACTCCTATGGGAATTTATGCTTCTTCACACATTTTGGGATATATGGAAAGAAAGAAATAAAAGGATATTTGAGGATAAAAGTCTTAAGGTTAGCATGGTTTTCAAAAACTTATTTCTTTTGATTATTGAAAATTTCACATCTTATATTTCATCTAGAAAAGGAACTATGAAGGATTTTGACATTAGGTTTCTCAAAAAAATCAAACCTCCAGTTGGAACATGAATTTATTCAAATAAATGTTAAACATGTTAGGAATGAGATATTTTGGAAACACCCACAAGAATATTGCCTAAATCTTAACTTCGATGGAGAAAAAAAAGGTAATTAAGGTAGAGCTATGGATGGAGGAGTTGTAAGAAATAATAAGGGGGAACTAATATCTGCCTATGCCGAGAATTTGGGGATCCAAACTAGTCCCTATGTTGAGGCTATGAAAGCTCTATGGGGGATTAAATTGGATAAAAAATGGGCATCATCAATCTATGGGTTTAGGGAGACTCAATTAATATCATAAATTTCCTTAAAAATAATTCCCCTCCAAGTTGAACTATAAACAAAATTATTAAAGATTTTGTGCTTATCTTAAGCACCCTCACACAGGTTATTATTTGCAGTACATTTAGAGAAGGTAAAAAAGTAGTGGACATATGCACTAACATTGGGGTAAAATTAGCTAACATTCATCATTGAATTATGGGTTTTAATACTCCTTTAGAATTCATGAACGCATCTAATCATGGAAGTCACACTTTACACATATAACAAGACTATGTATCTTTCACGGGAAGCTATCATATTTTCGCATCCATTACTCACACACATTATTTTAAGTGTGATTCATGGTAGGAAAATTGGGAATCATACTAGGATAAATATTATTTTCACTTACACAAAAGTGAGAGGAATTCCAGTGGAAATATGGGAGGTGATCCATGCCATGTAGAATTCCCTTCAATAGGGTTTGGAAGGAGAATGACCAATTGTGAGAAATATTGGGAGCTATAAATTTTTCTACATTTTTAGAACGTATTGGAGGAAACAAATCTCACATCTCCATTTATTTCACTACTGGGTGAAAGGATAGGGTTGTCCACTTCAAATATCAGAGGTGGCTTATCAAAGAGGGTCTCATTTCCCATATCATAGGGATGATCACCCAGGGTACTAATTTTTATAAAAATAAGTGTATCCACAAAGAGAAAGAGGCCAAATTTTTGGATGAGGGAGTGCAGTTTTAGTAGGTCCTTGATGGTTTCTATGAGATTCTCTGCCGATCGTTTTTAGTGAATTATCAAAAATCATCATCAAATATTTGATGACGGAAGAAAATTTTCATCATGTAAATACCTACCACCTGGTAACACTCAACTATTTCTAAAGAAAAATTATGGTAAGCCTACTATTTCACATCATAATGTCTCTTGAATGTTACATTAAGGAGGTCCAATGGGGTAAAAAGATTCATCCCCTACACCAAGCTATTACTTTTCTCATTTAATTGCATTTCAAGAGTCAAATGCCAAGTCAGAATCCCTTTCCTCCTCTTTTTTTCACCTTTTCCCCAAAAAATAACAACATGCATGGAGATGATATAAGATCTACTAGATACTTATGAGTAGTTCCAATAAGTTTAAAAGTATTGAAGGCCCTAGTTCAAATCAAGACAACCCCCAATATGGGTTGGATGGTGATATGGACGCTAGGTGTTTTCTTATCCTGGGAAAGAATAATTAAAAGGATTGCAATGCATCTATTCATAATGTGATAAACCACCAAAAGGATTCAATAAAATGGATCAGGAAGGATATTAAAGCTATTAAGGGAGATTTAAATAATCTCACAAACACTAAGACTGATAAGCACAATCAAACTTGGGTTGAAAGGAATGATAAAAAGATTGTACCAAGCCAAGAACACAGATGCTAATCAAACACCACGATCTATAAGATGAAATCAATTCACAAGAATAACTTTACATAAAACCTTTACAAATAAATGAGAAGCAATATCATATATTATTATGGAATTCAATGCAATACATTGAGAATGGGCCTTGCTTAAATAGGTAAGGAATAACAATCTAAGAACTAGTCAAGGTCGTAGATCAAGCCATGAATCAAGGAAATAACTAGTCATCAAAGAACTAGTCAAGACCATAGATTTAGGAGAGAACTAGACATCAAGGATCTAGTCAATACCATAGAGCAAGGAAAGAACTAGTCAATACCATAGATCAAGCAAAGAACTATACCTAACAACTAGATAATATCTCCTAATATCTAAATAAGATAAAAGAAATATCCACGCACATAAGTGGGTTAGGATAATACAATAAAGGTAAATAAAGTACCTAGGTGAACACGAGCTAAGGTAAATACCTACTCTAACAATTAAATCTATTAAGAGAGATTTAAATAATCTCACAAACACTAAGACTGATAAGGACAATCAAACTTGGGTTGATATGGAAGGTAAATTCGAGAAATTTAAGAAACAATATAACCTCATATCTAATGGATTCATCCTTCAAAATTCCCTCTTGAAATCTATTGTGAAGGATGTTAAGACCAATTACAACAAGGCCATCATCAGGGAAAGTGATAGAAATAATAAAATGAGAAGAGAGATAAATATCTTAACGAAATTATAGAGCTCTCTACTCAAATACATAATTATAGTTGATCTCTATTTTTTCATACATTTTTATCTAGTTTTAGTTTGGTTTTGGGCCACGCGTGAGCTATAATTTCTTTAGTGTTGGCATGGTTTTGTGTTGTTAACACTAAATGTTTTTCTTTTTAGTTATTTTTTTTATCCTTGTATCGCTAACTTTTTTGTCTAGATTATAGATCCTTTTTTGTAACAGTGTAGGTTCCCTAGTAAAATCCTCCTTTACCTATTATAAAAAAAATATGGTGTGCGTAACCTCTGTGACCAAAACCTTATGATGATTTAAACCCTTGTGTAATTCTTGGAATGAAGTTTCTCTTGTTAACATATATCTTTATGATATTTTCATGCTTTTAGATGGATGAAGATAGACTCCTTGCCCTAGTTGAGTGATTTATAATTATAGTTGGGATTTACTTATATAATGTCCAACTAATTTGAGAATATTTAGGAATCCTTTGAGTTATTTTGAAATAATGTTTGTAATACGAGCTTGTATAAATTCCAAATGAGTTATAATGTGAAAATGAATTTTTATATAGTCTTTAGTGGTTGAGATATTCTAATGCGAATGACTGTAGGAAGATGAAATGACCAAAAAAGATATTTAGAATTGAAAGTATATTTGGTGACTGAGGAGAGATGGGACTATAGAGGTTAGTTAGAAACAAACCCAACATCCCAACCCTTACATAGGGTTTTGTATAGGAGAGATAAACATCTAAACTAGAAGTTGTGTGATGAATATTAAATGGTTTATGTTATTTTTAATTAAATAATATTCTCATAATTGACGACAAAGCATAATGTCAAGATAAGAAAGTTTTATAGTGTATTTTGAATGTGATCATTTTTCTCATTAAGGATAAAAGGTTAAATTCAGCATTGCACAAGGATAAGATATGCAATTTAGTGTCTACATCAACATAATTTTCTTATTTTAGTTTTGGGTAGTTCTGTGTCTTATATTTTGGAATAATTTTCCACATAATGTAACTTATGAATGCATTTTGATGGGTAGATTTCAATTCATGAATTTCCTAACCATAACACAATAATGGTTCAAAAAAATAATTATTTTCAATTTATTCGATCTAGATGCTTTATAACTAATTAATTCTTCAAGATAGAAATTTTTTAGCTCATCAAATCCCTAAGGATATTTCAATAGTGTTTCAAAACATTTAATTTTTTCTAAGCCATCATATAGTTTCTTTGATCTATACTACTTATTTTTCTAATTAATTTTATATTTTTAGTGAATTTAACTTATATTATATACCCACCCTTATAATATCACTTTGGATAAGGCTAAATTAGCTATAGTTACACTTAGATTTCACACTCTTTGAGGTGGATTTTTTTTTAACTATTATAATGAAATACCAAACCCTCTAAATAAAGAAGGGTTTAACGATATTTTCTCCAAAAAACAATGTCAGAATAGATAGATACACGAACAATGTTGAAGGCTCCTCCTTCTACCTATCTAGAGAACCTACATACATATATAGCTAGGAAAGAAAAATAATAGATGTTGATTAAATGAGTTATTTAACAAAGGACGATCCTAGGAATGCAGAGGGCTTCCTTGAAGGGTGTCAACTCGTGTTTACAATCAAATGATATGACATGAAATAAGATAATTATGATATGATTAGAATTAAAGAGAGATAGATAGATCCTACTCCATGTAATAGGTGGCCTAGGATAGGGCTGTAACTAGTTCAAGATCTTCAAAATAATTGAGTCGGGATTGCTTTGCCACATCCTATATTTCACGTATGATCTCTAGTTTCACTTCGATGTCCTTAATCTCAGGTTTCAAGGAAACTAAACACAAGGTAATATCATGTGAGATACCAAACTACCACACACGAAAGGATGCTATATGATTGGGATGTCGTATATGCTTGTAATGGGGTGTACCTATCCTAGGGTGAAATGATTGTAAATATATTTGTTAAAAAAATCATATGATAAGATGTACCTATAAAGATAAAATTAAGGGATTGAAAATGATTGGGGATCGGTGATGATCAAGGGAAAAATGGTCAATTTTAATAAAAGTTGGTAAAATAGACTCTTTCAGATGTGGATAGTGATATTGGCAATGCTAAGATGAGATATAAAGGTTATAAAAATAGAATGAATGCATATAGATGAGATTTAAATATGTATGAAGAGTTAAATTAAGTGTAAAAGGATTTGGGACCCGGTTGATGACAATTGAGGATCAGTAAAGATCCCTTGTAAAATTGGATGATATGCTAAAAGTTGGACAAATGGATAAACAAAAGACAGAAGGTATGATGGCTAGATAGGGGCATGCATACAAATGTTTAAAAATTATAACTAATGTAAGATATGATTGAAATATATGCACTATACATTTTTGAATGTTGATAAGGATGGTAGAGCTCCAAATGACATATTGAATGTTGGAGGTCTTTCAAAGGATGATAGAAAACCGTGAAGGATCCTCTAACATTATGCGGTTGTGTAGGGCATTAAAAATTTGTCAACATTCTCAATCTCTCTAATCTACCTAACTGTTAAATTAGGAAATAAGGTGGTAAAAATAGGATTGACGGTGTCCATAATGATCCCCATCAATTTGGTAAAAAAACTATGAATGGATGGTAAATGGTTAAAAGCAATTGTCATATGAGAGTTGATATTTTTTAAAGAATCATGGGAGGTTAGGATTTTAAGTAGGAATAGGTTATAGGGTTAGGATGGTTAGGGTAATTAAGTTTAGTTTAGTTTTAAGTGGTTAGGGAGAGTAAAAAGAGATTACAAGTGGGTACATGAAGTTTTACAATGGTAAATTAGATTATAGGGATAATGTACTTAGGTTAAGAATAATATTATAAATAATAGTAAAGGAATTAATTTTTGTAAGGTCACCTAGGGATGAAAAAGCGGTGTTTACATTTTCCCATTTTTGTTGAGTTGTTTGTAGGAACAAAATGTGAGACAAAAACTAGTTCAGAGATGCCCTGATTTTATGGTAAGGATTTGTTCCCCTCTCAATCCAATGGATGACTATGTTGGTAATTAGATTGAAGAGAGTTAGATTGACTGAATATTTTTTCTTAAAGATTCTCCAGGGCTTAACTGTAGTCTCAAATGACGATGTCAAAGGAATATATAGAGATGGTAGTAGTCTTGGAAACAATTGGTAGGAGAAATTAGACATCCTCAAGAGGGTGATGCTAATGTGGGCATCCTATAGATGCTTGCTTTAGGAATATCACTATAAGGAGAGGGTCCAATGGGAGTTCTCTCGTGTTGATGTGTGATGCCGTGGGATAAATGGATCAGAGGAATTTATCCACAATGTTAGTGTGATCAAAAAACAATTTTTTGACAAGATGTTGGGATTTAAATAAAATGAATAAGAGCTCTAGATGATGTGAAAGTGTATACAGAAAGGTCTAGGAGAATAAAATTTCTAAGATGTGTAAAAATACCTTCGATCGACATCAATTTATGATTACCGAAGGTTATGGACACAATCAGTGTCAATCTTGGATCAATGATGATCCTAAAAATAGAGATTAAATAAATCGAGTTAGGTGCACAAATGATTCATTTGTACATGTTTGGATTGTTATTTGAGAGCTTTGAGTTATCCATTTTGAGTTTTTTGAGATATGGAAGCAAGCGTGAGTGGTTGAAAGAGGAAGAAGATGAGGAGAGGGGTAAGTACGTTTGAATTTTGTAATTTTGTTTCTTATTTTATTTTACTATTTATTTTCATGTGTATTTGGAAATTTGTGCATGGGAATACCCAATCATCTCTAGTCATATGATCGAAAGTGATTGGGACAAACGTCATTGATCAACATGTAAAAACTATTTTCGATTGATAATTCGTGTCGATTGATTTTATTTTGAATTTATTGGATGAAATGACTATTAGATACAATTTGTCTTATTTTGTAGGATAAAGATATGATATACCTCCAGGATAGGATACCACACATGCTAGAGGACATTTGAGGTGATGTGACAGCTGGAGAGTGGGATCATTTGTAAGATGTATTAGTTGTGGAGACCAATCAAATTGAAGGAATTTTATATTTTAATATTAATACTTTTGCTACATATTCCCTAAGTATATGTTGGTATAATATTAGTGTAATCATTGCATAACAATTTTTTTTAGTTCCTCTTGTTTGGAAACTAAATGGTTACATTCGGCTAGAAGAGTAAAAGGCATGAGAATGCCTATATACATGCTAATGGTTATGATGGATATGATAGAGAGAGAGAGAGAATCAGAGTAGCATATTGCAACATTGAAAAATGTGACATTAAAGTGGTGGGAGAAGAAGAAATAAATGCCAAGAAAGAGAAGAGGGAGGGTAGTTTTGCTGTAAATAAGAAACTACAAATGTATGCATTGTGTTTGCATTTTGCAACATGTTTATTGTATTTTATTTGTTGTTGGATTAATAATATAATAGAATACTATTATTAGTGGATGTAGCCCAGGAAAGGGTGAACCAAATTAAATCCATGTTGCCATTTCATTTTGTGTAATTTCAAATTTCTATGTGATTTAAGATTTCCTTTATTCTTTAAATAATATTTGCATATTAAATTTGTTTCTTCATTACTACTGGTAACACATAACAATTTGTATTAGAGTGGATGTGTTTGTTTAGTAGGAAAGACTCACGGTTGAGAGAGAGAAATGTCAGAAGAGGGAAAATTAAAGGTTAATAAATTCAATGGCCAAAATTATAAATTGTGGAAGATGAAAATGGAAGATTATTTGTACTAAAAGGATTTATGGAAGCCATTGGAGGGGAAAGAAAATAATCCATTAACAATGAAAGATGAGGAATGGGAAACTTTAGACATAAATACACAAGGAAGTATTCGATTATGCCATGCATAATTAGTGGAATTTAATATTTCGAAAGAAAAGAAAACAGATGAATTGATGTAGTCATTAGCAAAAATGTATGAAAATACCTCTTCTTCAAATAAGCTATTCTTGATAAAGTTCTTATTTAATATGAAATTCATAGAAGGTGGTTCTATTATAGAACATTTAAATGAGTTTAATATAGTTACAAGTCAATTAACTTATGTAAGAGTTAATTTTGATAAATAATTTAGAGATCTCTTGAATTTATGTTATTTTCTTGAAAGGTGGGATAACTTGGTTATAGCAGTTAGTAATTCTATTTGTAGTTCAAATGCATTTAAACTTGATGATGTTGTTGGTGTGATTTTTAGTGAGGAAATTTGAAGGAAAAACACTAGTGAAAATTCCACATTGGGTAAAGTTTTGAATGTAGAAAATATGGGAAGATCAAAAGAGAGAGGAAAACATCCTGAAGGTTGTGGGAAATCACAAGGGAAATCCAAGAATGGCAGGCCTCAATCCCAGGATAAGAAATTTTCCTGGTACTATGGAAAACGAGGTTGTTTAAAGAAGGATTGCTGGTCTCAGAAGAATAAAGAAGGAGACAAACAAGAAAGAAAAAAAGAAGAAAATGTGGTAGGTAAATATGAAGATGATGCTTTAATTCTTTCCCTAGATAATTTTGATGATTCATGGGTATTAGATTCAAGGGATTCATTCCATGTTACACCCCATAGAAATTATTTTCTTGATTATGTCCAAGGAGATTTTAGACTAGTGTATTTAGGAGATAATGAACCTTATCATATTGTTATAAAGTGAAGAATCAAGATTAAATTGCTGAATGGAAATCAATGTTTACTACAGGAGGTAAGGCATGTTTCAAGGCTAAGTAGAAATTTAGTTTTAGTAGGGTAGCTTGATGATGAAGGCTGTACAGTTACTTTTACAGATTAAATTTGGAAGGTTACAAAAGGTGATTTAATAGTAGCTAGAGGTGTGAAGGTTGGAACATTATATCTTTGTACAGGTCATGCTCTTTCTGCCACATCATTTTTTGTAATAAATAATAAAAAAAGAAAGATTGTTGGTTGGAAAATCATCTACAATAGTTGTTGTAAGCACAATAGTAGTTGTTGTAGGAACTATAGGAATAAATGTAGTTATTATAGGTACAAATGTAGTTACTATGGGCACTATATGCACAAATACAAAATTTTTGTAGGCACTACAGGAACAACAATAGTGTTTGAAGGAATTATAGGTATAAATACAACAGTTGTTGCAACTACCATAGGAACAACAATAGTTTCTATGGGTAGTGCAGGCACAGATACAACATTTTTTGCATGCACTATAGGAACAATAGTAGCTACATGCACTATAGGCACAAATACAATAGTTACTATATGAACTGTAGGCACAATAGTAGTTTCTACATGAACAACATGAACAAATACAATAGTTGTTACAAGCACTATAGACACAACAATAGTTGGCACATGATAAATTATAGTTGTTGTAGGTTCTCAGAAAACACTATGGCATCATAGGCTTGCATACATGAGGGAAAAAGGAACGAAAGTAATTAATTCTAAGAAGTTATTACTAGGTCTAAAATGTATTAATATGAAATTCTGTAAAATTTACGTGTATGGAAAACAAAAGGGAGCGAGTTTTCTCAAGCATGGGAAAACAAAGAAAGATGAGAAATTAGAGCTTGTACATACAAATGTATGGGGGCCAACTTGGGTAGATTATCACAGTGGATCTTGTTATTATGTTATATTCATTCATGATGAAACTAGGAAGACATGGGTTTATTTTCTTAAAAAGAAATGAGATGTGTTTGAAAATTTTAAGAAATGGAAAATCTTGGTTGAGAATGAGGCAGGAAAAGATTAAAATGTCTCAGGTCTGACAATGGTGGCGAGTATTGAAGTAAAGAGTTCGAAAAATATTGTTCATCAACTAGCATGTGGAGGAAGAAAATGGTTCCAGGGAATCCACAATAAAATGGTGTGGCTGAGTGGATGAACAAAAATATTATGGAGCATGCAAGGAGTATGAGATTGTACGTGGGTCTGACCTTGTACTTATGGGAAGGGGCTATTAATACTGCTATTTATCTTATCAACAGAGGACCTTCACTTCCTTTGGGTTATGGTATTCTAGAGGAAGCTTGGACCAGTAAGAAAGTATATTACTCTTTTCTTAAAACCTTTGGTTTTGAATTTGTTGAACTTGTTGATCCTAAAGATAGATTCAAGTTAGAAGAAAAATATAAAAAAATATACCTTCGTTGGATATGTCATTGATGACTTTGGTTACAGATTATGTGATTTTGAAAATCTAAAACTTATTAGAAGCATGGATGTTGAGTTCAATGAGAAGGTATTGTTTAAAGATCAGATACAATAAAAGAAGCATGAGAAAAAATTAAATGAATATACGATGTTGGATAATATTCTAGTTTGAAATACTCCAGTGGTTCCTCATGTTGAACAACAACAAGAAATACCACAAACTCTTATAAATGTTAGAAGTTGTAAAAGGGTAAGTAGACATTCTGATATATTTTCTCCTTCTTTATATTCTATTTTATTTACTGATGCTGGTGAACCAGAAGGGTGTGAAGAAGTTGTGCAAGAGAATACACATAAACAGTGGGAGCAAGGAATGAAAGAAGAAATGAAATCTTTACTATAAATTAGACTTGGGATATATGCAAGATACATGCAGGCAAAAGATCTTTACCAAATAAATGGCTTTACAAGTTGAAAGAGAAAGGAGGAGGTAAGAAAATATTTAAAGCCAAACTTTTTGTTTTCATAGAAAAAGGGTATTGATTTTGATGAAATATTTTCTTCGGTTGTTAAAATGACCTCTATTCATATTGTTATAAGTCTTGTTGCTACATAATACTTTCATCTTGAGAAAATAGATGTGAAAAAAAAAATTCTCCATGGGGAATTGGAAGAAGAAATATATATGCAACAACCATAAGGATTTGAGGCTAAAGGTAAGGAGAAATTAGTGTCCAGGTTGAGTTTTTTTTGTATGGCTTAAAATAAGCACCTTGGTAATGGTATTTAAAATTAGATAGTTTTATAGTTTAACATGGCTACAATAGGTGTCATTCAAATCATTGTGTTCATTTTAAAAGGTTAGATAATGGTAGTTATATTAACCTATGTTTATATGTTGATGACATGCTTCTTACGGGGTCTAACATAGATCATATTAATGATTTCAAACAAATGTTAGAAAAGTATTTTGATATGAAGGATTCGGGGGCAACGAAACAAATCTTTGGTATGAGGATTTCTAGAGATAGGAAAAAGTGAAAATTATTTTTGTGTTAAAGTGATTATATTGAGAAGGTGTTAAAAATATTTAACATGGAAAATGTTAAAGTTGTCAGCGCACCTTTTCGTAGTAATTATAAATTTACTAAAGAGATGTGTCGAAAGACACACAAGGAGGAAGAAAAATGTCCAAGATTCCATAGTCTTCCGTTGTTCATAGTTTAATGTACTCCATGGAATGCATGAGGCCAGATATTACACATGTCGTTCAAATTATGGGAAATTTTATGAGTTATCCTGAAATAGAGGATTGGGATGTGCTTAAATGGATTCTCAGGTATTTGAAAGGAACATCCAGTAAGCATTTATGTTTTGGAATATCTAATATTGTTCTACATGGTTATGTTGACTTAGATTTGGCAGGTGATATCGATACTAGGTGAAGCACTACATGTTATGTATTTATTTCTGGTGGGATAACATTTAATTGGATTTCAAGGCTACAAAAGGTTGTTGCTTTATGAAATCCAAAGTCATAATATGTTGCTGAAACAAAGGCAAGAAAGGAGATGATTTGGCTGTAACTTTTCTTAGAATATTTAAGAAATTAGTAGGCTAATAATTACTTGTTTACAAACATCCATAGTGTCATTCATTTTGCTAAAAAGTCTTCCTTGTAGTAAAAAAAAACACATACAACTGAGATATCACTTCATACGGTCAGTAGTGGAGGATGGACAGGTAAAGTTGGAGAAAATTGATATAGATGAAAATCTTGTAGATATGTTTATGAAGGAAGTGAATTAAAAGAATTTGATTTTGTCTTCAACTTCTATTGGCCTTTATGATTAAAATAACAAAAATAAGATAGTAGTGTCTGAGGATGTCAAATATAGTGGGAGTTGGTTTTGTGTTGATCAGTCTCCAAGTGGGAGATTGATTTTTGTGGACACCAATTAGACTAAAGGCATTTTATATTTTTATATTAATTCTTTTGTTGCATATTCCCTAAGTAAATACTGGTATAATATTAGTGTAATCTCTGCATAACCATTTGTTTTAGTTCCTCTTGTTTGGAAACTAAATGGTTACATTTGGTTAGAAGAGTAAGGGCCATAGGGATGTATATATAAACTCCAATGGTTATGATGGAGATGAGAAAGAGAGAGAGAACCACGTTAAATCTGTGTTACTATTTTGGAGGGTAGTTTTGCTAAAAATATGAAACTGCATATTTATGCATTGTGTTTACATGTTACAACATGTTTATTATATTTTATTTTCTATTGGATTAATAATATAAATGACTTCTATTGTTGGTGGACGTATCCCAGGAAAGATTGAACCACATTAAATCTATGTTGCACTTTTGTTTTGTGTAAGTTCATATTTCCTTTATCCTATAATTAATATCTACATATTAAATTTTTCATTTCATTCCTACTGGTAATGCCTAAAAAGATGTTGGTTTAGGGGGATTCTAACACTACCAGTAGACTCCGAGAGATGCTAGATTGATGGTGGGTTTATTGGATAGGTGGGAGTCAAGTAGAGGGACATTCTGACTCCGTACATGAGAGATGAAGATCACACTAGAGGATGTGTATCGTATTTTAATATTGTTCATTCATGGAGATATGATAGTTATTATTACATGGGAGGCCACCTAGAGAAAATGAGGTGATTTTATGGAGATGATGCCTCAGATATTAGATATACTAGAGGGGTTTTCAAATTGAGACTTACTATGATGGAAATGCATCACGAAATTGGTTGATGTCAATGGTTATGTTGGCCATTTCATGTTATGCACTACCAAATTTAGGAGGAAGCAGGTTTTTGTTGACATTCATGACTATAATAGATGAGATTATAAAATATTGGATTGAGTATGCATGGGGGTTTTATTTGAAAGGATAGGTATACTGTGAGTTATGATGTTATATTACTGGGATGATATTTTGTTTGGATTTAGGGTTTCTTCTTAATTTTTGTTCCTATGAGCATATTACTATAGTGCGGCCACTAGGTCTACCATCGAGGGTTGGGGACCTAGTTGTAGACACCTGTAGTTTTCTCAATACACTATTATTTCTAATGGTGCACTAACTCTTCCTCCTTTTGAAAATTGATGACACACTTCCAGTTAGGCATATCTAACTCCCTTCCTACAACACCCTTTATGGTCATTTTTCCTCTTATAAACCATTTAAACAAGAAGTTATAGCCTCATTCTAACTACATTAGCTTCTTATTCTCTTCTAACTTACTTCTATTAGCTCCCCAGATAGATCAATCCACTTCGTTGGATTGATTAAGCCTTTCAGAACCACTTACAAAACCCTAATTACTCTCTAAGAGAGATTAGTTAGTCTAACCTAGGTTATATTACCCCGCTAACATAGTAAAATCACACTTTGACTTGCTAAAGTACTTTTTGGACTTTAGCCTTTATCCCACATGCACCCAAATCTACCTTTTCTTCCAAACCAAAAAATATAAATAGGGCTATGCCCCCTCCCTCATTTCTTAAGAATCCTCTCTTCTTCCTAGCACAAATTATAGCAATTTGATTAGGCTTTAGTTTGTATTTCATTTTCTTTCATTTGAGCTAAAAGCATTTAATCTTGTATTTCATAGCATTAACATAGAGTAAAAGAGAAGATCCATTGGCCTTGAAGCCATTAATGGGGAGATCTCTTTCTCTTAACACATAAACTAAATGCTTAGATCCTCTTAGGTTCATTATTTCAAGCCTTCAAAGAATAGAGATTAACTTCATTTGCTTAGTTTACATGTTTGTTTCAAATTAATGTATGCAAAGAAGGGAACCTTGCTCATTTCTTATCACATGGTCCATTAATCATATTGTTAAAATCTTTTGGGGTTTCTTTAGAGATTCTTACCCCAAAATCCATGGCTTTTACCACTTTTCATTGAACACATTTGGCATGCTCGGTGGGACACTTATGTCCGCCCTCCATTAATGGAGGTCTTTTAGGTTTTTCAAAGCTTGTTTTCAAGTTTTTTTGTTTGAATCACTTGTTATTTCCTCATTTTTATTTCTAACCCTAGATAAATGACCATCATTTATATACATTTTGTGGGTTTGATATAGAAATAGGACACTTTGACTAACATCTAACATGTTTGCTCTTGAAAATTTGAAAATCTCATGTTTTTTGTAGGTTTTTAACAAGGTGCGCGTAGGTGTCCAACAAGGGGTGCGTACACGTTGGAACTCCATCAGTACCCGTCATATCAGGCGTGCATACCTGTCAGAAGGTCCCCATCATTTGCAAACTAAAAATTCTACACAGACGCGCATGTGTATCTAACATCTGGGGCGCGTATACGTCTCTCTGGATGTGCAGGCGTAAATGCCCTGACTGTGTAAAAAAATAAAAAAATATCTATATAGGGATGTGCACGCGTCTCTGTTTTCTAAGGCGCACGTGTCTCTGTCATCTGGGGCATGTATATATCTCTCTAGACGCGCAGGTGTAAAAGATCTGACTGTGTAAAAAATTTTACAGTTCTTTTTTTAGGCTTAGGTGCATACACGTCGTAACCTGAGCGTCCATATCAATATAGGCATGTCTCTGTCATATTGTGAGCATTTGTGTTTCATCATTGGGTTTTATTAATAGTTTTTGACTGCAGGTGTACTCATCAGGTAGGGCACATATCCATCAATTGGGGAGAGCTGGTGTCAATATAGGTGCGTAGGTGTCTGTGTTAAAAATTGAAAAAAAATTACAATCTGCAAAAAAAATCTTTTTTCTAATGCATCACTACAGGTTTTTAGGACTAAAAATTGGAAAAAATAGGGTTCTTTCTTAAATGTTTCAATTTACATAGATTAAAAGTGTTCTTTGTTTTTGACTTAGAAGTACTTTTTTTAGAATTTTGTATGCTCTCTCCTCGCGTCTTCTGAGACAATCTTGGAGATCAAAAACACCAATACAAAACTCATATAGATTGTGCAAAAAACACTTGTTTTACAAAAGGTTGGAGTAAAACTTTCATGTGATTTCAATGGAATTTTTCAAGTTGTGTATACTCTTCCTTTGCGCCTTTTGGTGATTGTAGGAATCAAAAGCAAAGTGAAAAACTCTCTTTCCTAAACATCAAAATTACTAAAACTTGTTGTCTATAGGGCCTAACGATTGTCAAAGAAAGGAGCAGCTAAGACAAAAAAAAACATTCTAATACGCGTGTTCTTGCAGGTTGCCAAATGGCGTACTACTTAAAACCACATTACGCTAAGCAAGATAAAAAACACACCATATTCAAAACATTGTATTACAAGTTTCGAAAAAGGCTACGTCCCTATCCACTCAACTGGAACATAACCCCTTTGGCATAATGCCTTAAGCTACAACAATGGGGGTGGTTATAGGAACCCTAAAGTAGTCCATTGCTGTGTAACCTCGTGGATGAAACAGGAAGTGCTCTGCTTACCCACTTGACTAGTATGCCTTGTGAGTTAGAGTTATAAGTTTTTTGTATCACGATCTTAATATAAGTACATGATGGATGCATTCATTTCCCACTGTACTTGAAAGGGGATAAAGCTGAGATACTCCCAGACTAGTCATTGCAACTTTTTGGGTAAATCACACCTCACTCTTAGACAATGTTATAACACCTAGTTGAGTGAACTTGTTAGGGAGGCCATTTTGTCAAGGAGCCCACTTTACTAGTCCTTGTTGCGTCAAGACATCACAAAGTAACAGCTCATCTGGAATATAAATCTTGTTTGTTGAAATAAGGAAAAGAACCGTTGTGAGTTCTAACTGAGTGTCTTTTCATCATGGACCTAAGATACGTCCCACTTTTGCTTAGTTTTGTTCTTGTCTTTGGATGAGGTGAAGCTCTACCTAAGTGTTTCTTATCTTGTTTCCATCTTTTGATCAGTACTCTTGCATTCTCATTGCTCATTATTTGGTGTGAAAAAGGTGCATACATCACACATTTTTATTAGAGATAGTGCTCATCACTTTTTTTTCCATTTATTCCGATCGATGTTTGTGGCTGGGTTATTAAACATCTAAAGTGTGTGGGTGCACTTTTAACATCTTTGATAAAGGTCCTTTCATCTTGATTTCAAGATCATCTTCACCACTATGTATTCGGTTCATCTTTTGTCTCTTCTTAAGTTAATAGTCTTCTTCACATCTTAGATGTACAATCTTGGCACTTACATCATATTGTCATTTTTTGTGAGGAAATGGTATAAGTCACCTTATTGTGTGGTTACGCTTCTCACACGATTAAAAACTCCTTGTTATACTTATTACTTGGTTTCACTCTCAAAGTCATCTTAGTCTTCTTGAAGAGTGTTGATAACACTTTACATATATCATAATAATGTTACCCTAGTGCTAACACCTTGATTTCTTGGTTAATGTGTAATGGTGATGTTATTATGCTATATCTATTCGCAACTTCCATTTTTCAGAAGGTTTGGATTTCATCGGTATTCAAACTAGTTTTAAGTATACCTTGTCAAGGGACTGTGACAACATCACGTCAGTGTTTAGACCTTTTTGGGGTTCTAACTTGGCTTACATATTGGTACATATTTGTCACTATCTTAGGGTGTAGGTTTGGCAACTAACAAATTGAGTGAATCATAACATAGGATGTGTATATGAATGTTTCATGGTAAAAACGATATCATAAAATTACATCTACGATACACTGTGATATAATTTCAACATCCCCTTAAACAACTTGCAAAAAACCATACACTTAGGGGTTATGATAGCTACATAAAGACGTCCACTAGTGATGCCTAAAATCATAAAAATGGCAGCAAAATCAAATGAGGAACACATGGGAGAAAACCCTTTCGACACATTCCCATTCAATGGTCATAATTGAGAACCACTCTTCTCTCAATTAAAATATATGGAGACATTAATCAATCATAGTGGAGAAGAGTTGGACTCTTCCGGAGAACAAAAAAGGTTAGACCTAAACAGATTTGACGAGCTCTTATATTATAACAAGCATCAAGTACTCGCAAGAGTATTGGCATTATGAGCTAAACTTCCACAAGATCATGAAGAAGAAAAAAAGGTCATTGAACCTAAATTAGGAGAGTGAAGATTCATCTTAGACATAGATAATCCTTTTGATGTGGGATATGTATCCACTTCTAGGAAACATAAGGCTGCTATCCAAGGTGAAACATCACGTAAACCTCACTTTAAGGATTTGTGTAAAGCAAAAAATGAGTGGAAGGCCTCCCCTCCTCTAAAATTTGATGAAGAAGAGGATCTCCTGGTTGAGGAGAAGATCCTCCAAAAACAGATCTTGAAGTTGAGTAAGAAATTAGTGAACCTAGGCGCTTCAAAAAGAAACATAGGTAAAGATAGAGACAAAAAAAAACTTGATGAGTTTCAATTTGATCTGCATATAGACTATACCTTTAAAGAAACTTAGAATCAAAGGTCAATATCACCTATAAAGGAGCAACTCATTTAGGATGAATTGAAGTCTATGAAAGATACAACAAGGAAATGTAGGCCAAAACAGAAAATATTCATATGAAGAATTATATCCTTACCCCTTCGATAAGGACATGCTACAACAACCTTTCCCGAAACATTTCGCTGTTCCCATGTTTGATAAGTATAAGTGCAAAAGTGATCCTCATGATCATATAAAAGACTTTTACATGGCTCACCAAGAGGTCACGTATAGCCATAATTTCTTGATACGATATTTTCCTCACAACCTAGGAGCCATGGGATTTGAATGGTTTTACAGCATACCTAAGGGCTACATTACAACATGGGCCGCGCTAGTAGAGAAATTTGTAAGACATTACTCCTATAATATGGAGAGTGACATCACGATGAATGATCTATATAACACAAAACAAAAACCCAATGAGACATTTGCATAATTTTTACAACAATGGCATGGGTTAGCTAGTCACTTTCCTTGTGCAACTTAGGCTCAAAGGTCAATATCTCCCACTAAGGAGAAACTCATTCAGGATGAATTGAAATCTATGAAAGATACGCTCACAACATTGCAATAGGGAAATATAGGCCAAAACAAAAAATATTCATATGAAGAATTATGTCCTTACCCCTTTGATAAGGACATGCTACAACAACCTTTCCCAAAACATTTCACTGTTCCAAATGTTTAATAAGTATAAGTGTAAAAGTGATCCTCACGATCATATAAAAGACTTTTACATGGCTTTCCAAGAGGTCACGTATAGCAATAATTTCCGGATACGACTATTTTCCTCACAGCCTAGGAGCCGTGGGATTGGAATGGTTTTACAACATACCTAAGGGCTCCATTACAACATGGCCTACGTTAGCAGAGAAATTTGTAAGACATTACTCCTATAATATGGAGAGTTACATCACGATGAATCATCTGTGTAACACAAAACAAAAACCCAATGAGACATTTGTAGAATTTTTACAACAATGGCACAGGTTAGCTAGTCATTTTCGTTGTGCCTTACTTGAAAAATAGATAGTGAGTATATTCATTCCTAACTTGAACCCGGAAATATCCTTTCACTTGCAAATGCATTATGGCTCGAACTTTGAAGAATTCATAGAGAAATGTAGTCAAATTTAGAAAGAACTCATTTCCAAGGGCACCCTTAAACCGGTTATTAAAAACAAACAAAAAGCCAAATCCATAGACAAACCTAAATTCTTCAATAATAATAAACATGTTTGTTGGTGATGGCATTATAGACTCTAAGAGAGTCCAAGCCGTATAGACAAGCTCCACTCTTTAAAATTTCACAAGGGCCTCATCCCAAAGTTCCTACAAAGCATACATTCACATCTTTGATAGAATCCTTATCTTCCATCCTAAAACAAATTAGATGGTGCAAATATGGTAGAATATCCAACTGCAACAATGTCCTACCCAGAAGATGCTCCAAAACTGGTTTGGTTCAAAGACAATGAATATTGCGACTTCCACCGTGTCAAAGGACACAAAATCGATAGATGTTTGAGATTACGCCATTATATCCAAGACCTTATAGAGGAAGGGAAGATTAATGTAGAATCTCCCCCAGAGGCTGGTAGAAGTTCAAATGAAAAAATGGGTATTTACAAGAAACCTTTTCCTGACCATGTGGATAAAAATAAAAAGAAAACAGATCAAGGGAAAACTTCTAATGACTATAGGATTGTTTCCTATGTGTACCCTACAAATGATAGTCCTTATGATTCCCTCATTGGATGTATTAACTCATCTAACAAATAGATTAACACCATTCAGATCTTAGAAAAGAGCTACACAGTCAGGACAAGACACGCCCGCTTAATCATACCAAATCCTGTACCTACCTCCCAAGAGAAAATTCAATATAACTTGATAGAGCAACTAGAAAAAACATCCATGCTAAGATATCTATCCTTGATCTCTTAAAGATCTCCAATACCCATTAAGAGCATATTGTTCAAAACGTTGCAAAATTTAGGGGTTTCCACATAAATAGATCCTACATTAACCTTCAAGTCCATGATTGCATGCTTAGACACCAACGATCAAATTACTTTTGATCATACTATAATTCCCACATAATAACCCAGATCATAACTTGCCATTATATCTCGAAGTGGTGATTACCCGTCATAAGATCAAAAGAGTATTTGTAGATGGGGGATCTAGTCTAAATATTTACACTTTAAAGCTGGTAAAGTAGCTAGGCCAGTCAGAAATAGAGCTAGGTGCTAAAACTATCACAATCATAACATATGACAATGAAGAAAGAGAGTCAGCAGGGACTATAGTGGTCCACATGGAGGTAAGACCAACATGTCATGACACAACGTTTCATGTCCTTGACTTGGACCTTCCATAGAACATGCTCTTAGGACACCCATGGATCCATGCCATGCAAGTTATTCCATCAACGTTTCATCAATGCATCAAGTTATATCATGAAGGGTAGGTGGTTACTATTTTGGGTGACCTGGAACCTTTCACACATTGTAGGGATTTGAACATTTTTTCTCGTGTAGCTTATGAATGTCTTTCTGCAGATTTTGTTGTCCCTTTATAAATAGAGGCCATGAAGAACTAGGTAGACTCAAAATCTCTCACACCTTTCAATCAAGATTTTCCCTCACTAGTCAATCCATTTGCTTCATGGGAGGCAACATTAAAAAAATATGTCCCAAGTAATCCATTCACTCTTGAGCAGGATTTGTTGATATTAGACCTATCGGTATCCCCCAGGACAAAAGGTAAGCCTTACTTTCAGATCAAGAGCACCTGCAAGAAATGTTCTAAACCTTTGGAGAAATTTGTCCATAGTGGCCTCTTGTCTGAGGAGAAAATGTTAGAAGACCCTACCAGAAGTGCCTCAGTACATTAAAGGTCCTTGCATGATGTTTATCATGGGCTATGACGGGTTTGGATGTGGCATTAATGCACAAGGCTAGTTGGAGCCTATCCCTATCCATCATTTCAAAATTGATAAACATGGCCTTGGAATAAGGCCCCACGATGCTCTACCTTCTAAGAACAATGCTACTTCTTCTAAAAGTGGGGATGTTTCACCTCATTCCGATAGTGACACAGATTCCCAATGTAGCCTTTACGAAGAGCATGCCTCCACGAACCTATTCCCAGATTCATCAGTCCTTTCCTTATTCGAATCCAGCCCCCTAGATAAATATCCAATATCCCTTATATATCCTAAGTTGATATATTGGGATCAACAACTTCACATGCCATTGGATTTCTTTCAAAATGATGAGGCATTTGTAGAGTTCATGTGACTCAGGGACTTTATTCTTGTTAGAGACCACAAGAAAGGATTTAAGATTCAACTAGATGCTTGTGCATATTTTGGGGAAGAAGTAGAGATGTGTGGATGGTTGAATAGAAAGGTTGTAACTAAAGGTATACCTATCTCTGAGAAATTGGGCAAGAAGGCTCAATGGAAATCCCATAGTGACAAACTCTTTGGTGAGCTCATAGACAAAAAAAATGAAGAGTTTAAAGACGAAGTGATTTATCCATTCAAATAAGATCATGAAATACCATAGGAGGTCGATCTTACTCTTCCCCCTGATCCTACATGGATGGAAGATGCTTCTAAAATTCTTATTAAGGAAATAATCAACATCAACATTGGCTTAAAGGAGCAACCCATAATAGTCAAGTTGGGAGCTTCGATCTCAGCTCAAGAACAAAAGACCTTTGATGAACTCTTAAATAATATGTGGACATATTCATGTGGACATATGTAGATATGACAGGTTTAGACCTTGCGGATCTCTAACATAGTCCCAGTACAAAAGAAACCTGTTGGAATAAGGATCTGCATGGATTTCCATGACATAAGTGTCACCCCTTTACTCATTTGCTCATGAAAGATGACACTTTCAATTGGAGACCTGATTTTCAAAAAGCCTTCGCATTAATCAAATAATACTTATCCAACCCACTTGTACTAATGCAACACACCCCCAGTAAACCTCTCCTCTTATACATCTCCACTACCCAGTTTGTCATTGGTGCATTACTTTTCCAATTGTACTAATGCAACACACCCCCAGTAAACCTCTCCTCTTATACATCTCCACTACCCAGTTTGTCATTGGTGCATTACTTTTCCAATATGACTTAGCCCATAAAGAGAGAGCAATTTACTATCTTATCCGCACCTTGATCACATACAAGCTGAATTATCCTCAAATAGAAAAAACCTGCTTGGTGGTTGTATTCACATTTCAAAAGCTTTTCCATTATCTCCTAAATAATAAGACCAAGCTCATATCCAAATTCAACCCTCTCAAGTACCTTTTATCCAAACCCACCCTCACAGGCCAAATGGCTAATTTGATCATTCTCTTGAGTGAGTTTGACATTGAGTTTGTAAATAAGAATTCTTTAAAAGGAAAGGTACTAGTGGATCAGTTGGCAGAAGCTCCTCTCCTAGGGATGGAACATTTTTTCTTAGATTTAGTAGATGCATCCATCATGTATATTGAAGAGTCCATAGAATGGCAGGTTCATTTTGATGGATCTTTTACCTTCCATGGATCTAGAGCAGGAGTGGTCCTCATCACTCCAAATGGCAATGTCATACCAAAATCATTTTGGTTGGGATTCTTGTGTACAAATAACATTACAAAGTATGAAGCACTCATCGCTGGCCTCAGGCTAGCTATTACATAGAATATCATATAACTATGAGTCATTAGGGACTCTAAACTTATCATAAAATAGGTTAATGATGACTACAAGGTTAAAGATGAGAAACTTATTCCATATAAGAAAATGGTTGAAACTTTGAAGGAATATTTCACACAAGTCATATTCGAACAAAAAAAAAGGTTGCATAATATATTTGCAGATGCTATGGCTATTATTGGGTCTCTCTTGCGCATAATGCCTGAAGAAAACAAAATGCCTTTCTACGTGGAACATCTACAAGTACATGCATATGATATGTCGGAGTCATGTTTGTCATGTGAGGTTTTTGGCCCTTTATCCCCTTGGTACGACACTATCTTCCAATACCTACAAAATGGCACCTTTCCCCCTGACATCACCCATTCCGAAAAGAAAGCCCTTATTCACCGCATATCCCGTTATACCCTCTCATGAGGCACCCTTTATTTTCATGGCTATGATAGGAATCTGCTTCGCTGTTTTGATGTCACTAATTCTATCCATGCAATTAAGGAAGTACATAGTGGTATTTTTGGAGCACATACTAGTGGCTGGTCTTAGCTAAGAAGCTATTGAGAGTTGGCTATTATTGGCCTACCATGGAATCTGATTGTTGTAACCTCATAAAGAAGTGTGAACTATGAAAAAAGTATGGGAATTTCATACATGCACCGGCATAAGTCTTATAGCCTATTGCAACACCTTAGCAATTCTCTAAATGGGGCTTGGTTCTCATAGGGAAGCTCCATCCTTCTTCATTAGACATTCATACTCATATCATCACTGCCACCGAGTACTTTACCAAATGGGTAGAGGTTGTCCTTCTTACCTATGTCACCAGTGTGCAAATTTCAAAATTCATCATGAACCATCTCATATGTTGTTATGGGATCCCCTCAGCCATTGTCACTGATAACGGTAAATATTTCAAAAATAAAATGGTTAAAACATTGTGTCAACGCTACCATAACCAACTTAAGTGGTCTACACCTTATTACCCTTAAGATAATGGACAGGTGGAGGCCACTAATAAAACCCTTACATAGATTATGGAGAAAATGGTCAGTAAAACTGGCCATAATTGGCATCTGTACATACATCCTACCCTCTGGGCCTATCATACTTCCATCCACACTCCTACTAGTGTGACCCCTTATTCACTTGTCTATGGAACTGAAGCCATCATACCTTTGGAAGTGGAGATTTCCTCATGGAGAATATCTCTCAGAGACTATCTTGATAAAGATGAAGACTACAGAGTTGCTCACCTAGCAGAGTTAGAGCTATTAGATGAAAGGCGTATCAGAGCATTCAATCACCTAAAATTTTATTAGAATAGAGTGTCTATAGGATATAATAAATGCATCATTCGATGTGGGGAATCTAGTTCTCAAAGAAAATCAGAAGAACATTGTTAAAGATAGAGACAAGAAAGGAAAGTTTGAGGCTAACTGGTTAGGTCGTTATGTTATAATTGCAAAATATGGATCAGGGGCCTACAAAATTGCATATTCAGATGGTGGAGAGCTTCCGAAACCCATAAAATCTGTGCACTTAAAGTGGTTCTATGATTAGGCATGACATGAATATCAAATATGAACTAAAAATTGGAAAAAAAAAGAAAAAAACATGAAAAATGATAAAATAGTAAAGAAAAAATAGGCCATCCTTGTGTGAAAATGACACAATTGTGGTGCAGGGGGCAGGTCTTTGAGTGAAAATCAATTTTTGGTGCTCAAGGAGTATTCACCAGACACAAGTAACTCTTACGGAAGGGCAGGTAATCGTTTTCGCTTATTTAGATACAACTTTCTCTGCTTTGTCTAGGAACCCTACTAGGATCACCTTTGCCTTGTCATGATCTGGTTTGATTGCTCTTATATCTGCATGAAGGTCATTAACTATTTATATGCCTATGTAATGTTGAGCATGAAAATCCTGTTGCCATCTGCCTACACATACACACGTGGAATTCTGCCCTTTGTATATTCCCACGTCACGCTGGGGGCATCCACACTTCATCATTCTTGTACATTGCTTTCAAAACATGACCTTGGAAAATACAAAAAAATGTAGAAAACAATACACAAAAAATCTAAACAGTTGGAAAAATCCCCTTTCCAGAGATAAAGCTACATTCGTCTCACAACGCTATCTTTGGGCAATCTAGACAAAATAGTGACAAACGTAGCCGCAAAAACTTATCTCCTTATATAAACCCAAAAACATTAGAAAACATGTCAATGTTGTCCCGTAAAAACAAAGTAGTACTTTAATTACTTTTAGTTGTTGGTTTGTATAGTTTTGGTGTACTTAGTCTGTTAATTGTTAGTTCTTTAAAATGGATCATTTTCTTATCGAAAGTTGAATCTTGTTTGATTTAAATTGATCATTACATTACATACATTTGAAGGCTATCATGCTTGTAAATAGTTGTTGTAGATTTCTTTGTTTGTTAGTATGCTTCCTTATAGGGTTCATTTTTGCTTGCTTAGATTAGATCTCATTTTATCTCTTGTTAGAGGTTTGTGCATATGTTTGTTTAAGTAGTGGTATGTGTATATTTGTTTAGTTTTGTTAACTTTTTCTTGTGTATTTTTGCATAGTTGTTTGTTATCACATCTATCATCTATCATCTCATCACATTTATAACATCATTCACTACATCATATATCAATAAATAGCTAAGTATACATCATATATGAATGCTAAGCTAATCATCACGTACTGTATCATCAAATGAGGACAAGAGGGATAAAAAATATCAAAATATATCCCCCCCACACCCTTATAATCATATCATCCCATCCATATACATCCACAGTAACACATGAGAAATGCATTTGATATCATCTAAGGATCTATCAGCTAACATCCACAACACATGTATACATCAAACATCAAGATAACATACATGCAAGTACAAAATTAGACAACATCATAACACATCCATAAGTGCTAAATCAAAACAAGCAACATGTAATAAGATTCAACATAAAGTAATTTTTGATAAAGGGTATTTTATGTCATAGAATTATGCCCACTGGTGTCACATACATCAGGAAACAAAAAAAAACTACATCATCTCATAAACACGTGTATTTGAGCCCAAAAGGTAATTCTCTATATACATGTGTGTCATATACATATATATCAATAGAAATGGATATACATTGGTACCCTATATCAAAAATTCCTTCAACTGAGGCATACAAAGATGATACATCAAAAATGTCCACATATCTATATATGTATAACTATCCAGTCCGCGATCAAAATAATACATTATCGATACAATACGCCATCAAAAAGGGGCATGCATCGAAAAGAATCAGGCCTTCATCATGAGGCATCATCAAAATGAATAAATATACAAATCTATACAACAAAATAAGCCTTCATTAGAGGCATGTATAAATAATATCTATACAAAAAGAAAGTGGAGCTCAACAACAGCTCTCGCCCTCACCGGGGCTCCCAGGTCTGTCATCTAGTCGACGAAACAATGGTGGCTGGGGAGGACCTACACTAGATGGACCACTAGGTTGACTAGATGGTCCCTGTCTAGCTAGCTGCTTTGGCATAGAATGCCTAACTGATATCGATGAGTGGCCTAATCTCTATGAATTGTACGCTATCATGTTCATCCTTAACTGTCGAGGGAGTACCTCTTGCTGCTCTAGGGGAAATACCCTGAAGTAGGTAGTCCTGTAGAATAACGCCTTGCCAGTGAGCCTCGTGGCATCATGGATTAAGTCAGGATCTCCTGAAGCGAGGGCTACCTGAAGGGAAAAATCTCACTCCCTTGTCACTCTGCCTAAATTAGCCTCAACCTGTATCGAAGAGGTAGCCTCTTGATCCCGCTCTGCAGTAACAGTCTGCACCTATGCTTGGGCCTCATCCCTCTGTGCTAGGAGACCCTGTGACCATCTATATACATGGTCCCTCTGGGCCATAACCATCCATACCTGATTCTTGGACTGGTGTAGGAGGCTCAATATCTGAGCCCCCTATGCGACTATCTCTTGCACCTGATTCTGTCATGCAACACTATCGTTGCCCTGTGCCCATGTTTGATCTCTCTCTATTGTCAAAATTTGTATTTGTGCCCGAGCCTGGTCTCACTCTAATGTAAGGTCCTGTACCTGGGTCCTTACTGTGTCTCTCTCGCCAGCCACTTGTAATTGAATAGCGATTGTTTCCTATAAGTACTGTTGAAGAGTACCTCACTGTTAACCTGTGCTGCTACTCTCTGGGGTATGAAAAGGTGGCACTTGTGCTAGTAGTACCTACTAAAGAGGGGTATAAATCCCCACTGGAATGCCCACTGGGGGAAACTCTATGTCCACGGCCTTGTATATCTATCTCGGCCTGGGGCCCTGTGTGACTATCTCTCGCACCTAACTCTGCCATGCAACACTATCGTTTCCCTGTGCTCGGGCCTGATCTCTCTCTATTATCAAAATTTGTATTTTTGGCTGAGCCTGGTCTCACTCTAATGTGAGGTCCTATACTTGGGTCCTTACTGTGTCTCTCTCGCCAGCCAATTGTAATTGAACAACGATGGTTTCCTATAACTATTGTTGAAGAGTATCTCGTTGTCAACCTACACTGCTACTCTTTGGGGTATCAAAAGGTGGCCCCTATGCTAGTAGTACCTACTGAAGAGGGGTATAAATCCCTATTGGAATGCCCAATAGGGGAAGATATATGTCCACAGCCCTGTATATCTGTCTCAGCCTAGGCTTGGGCCTGGGGCCCTATGTGACTATCTCTCGCACCTGACTCTGCCATACAACACTATCATTTCCCTGTTCCTAGGCCTAATCTCTCTCTATTTTCAAAATTTGTATTTGTGCCCGAGCCTGGTCTCACTCTAATGTGAGGTCTTATAACTGGGTCCTTACTATGTCTCTCTCACCAACCACTTGTAATTGAACAATGATGGTTTCCTATAACTACTGTTGAAGAGTATCTCGCTGTCAACCTACGCTGCTACTCTCTGGGGTATCAAAAGGTGGCCCCTGTGCTAGTAGTACCTGCTGAAGAGGGGTATAAATCCCCACTAGAATTCCTACTTTGGGAAACACTATGTCCATGGCCCTGTATATCTATCTCGACCTAGGCCTGGGGCCCAGTCCCTGTGGTTGCTATGGAAGGGGACCTTTTCCCTTACCTCTAACATGCTGGGGCGCAGCGGGCCCACCCTCATCATCATCATCATAACTATCATCTCTTCCCTTGCAACCGCTAGGAGGTCCCACTGGAGGAGGCCTCAAGACGGCATCGTATTCTACTCTGGGAATGCTCAAATGGTGTGGGAGCACGCCATGGTACCATGGCCCATACTCCAACGTGGCACCTGAATCTCTTATCTATCTAAGTGGCACCCAAATAATAGGTGCCCCCTGTTAAAAGCTTACCAATGATTTCTCATGGAAAATCTACGGACCCTTATCAAAATTCTCTCTAGCTTGGTGAGCGTACCATCTATTTGGCCCAAGAACATCTTGGGTAAGGCCAAAATTCCATTGACATCGATCCACTCTGTATAACTCCCGCATATAGTTATGGCTGCCCAAAATAAAATGCTCAACTATGGCAATGATGGGCTATAGACCATCATCTTGCCATTGAAAATCCCTGTAAGGCCTCCAAGAAATGGAAGCCTGGAGCAACTCATCTAGCTCATGCCTGTAATGGTATGTAACCCCTATGAAGGGTCACACATCATCCCCTGCTGGGACCCAACCCATAGTAGAAATCTCGTTGGGATCCCGACCTCTCAGCACACCTAGGGGGTGACCAATATCAATGTGGTACCATGTCAAAATCTGTAAAAAATGAGTAGGTCCTACCATCTTTTGATGGTAGTAGGTGATTAGATGCAGATCCCAATACAAATGTGTTAATATGCACTGACCCCAGTAGTAGGTCTATCCCTCCAACAATCCCAGAATCACTCCTAGGAGTCCCAGCGGAAATGAAGCACTAATCTTGTTAGGGAGTAGAACTCCACTTACAAGAGCCATCATGTAGACCACTACGCGGTCTAACTATGGATCATCTATGCATTGAGATAGTCTAATAGACATCCCGCGCCATGGTATTGAAGGAACACCGAACAAATGTGTGATGTGACCCTAAATGTCACTCTAGCGGCTCGTCGTCTTGATAAGATATCAATGGATTGGGACCCGTGTGATGTGCCATACATCATCTAATGTAATGGTCAACTCCCCAGTCAGGAGGCAAAAGCATTGCCTCTTGCTGTGCCCCCGATCTGCTATGGCTATCAAGAGGCTGTGATCTAAAGTAATCTGGGGCATCTTGGCTACATAAGAGAGTCCTATCATGTGCAAAAGGCTCGCCATGGTCACTTTATCCTCAACATTGAATTACACCTCTATCATATCCAAGTAGCTGTAGTGCTCGCGAGTCTGAAGAATAGGTAACATACGTTGTAAAATCAACACAAATGTTAGACATCTAACATTTCTATAAAAATTTTCTAAGAAAGAATAAAGATTTTGACACATCTAATTTACTAAATATTCTTTTCTTCTAAAGTAATCTCACCTTTTTCTTCTATAACTTGGCTATTTTAAAGCCAGTTGTCTTTTTCTTGCATGCTTCTAGTGCATACGCACCTCCTTTGGCACCTGCATGCCCTAACCAACACCTATGCACCCTTGGGAATGCATACACACACTAACTTTCTCCTCTCTTTTGGCACAGGCTGATGCAGGATGCATACGCTCCCTCCATAATGTCTACACACCTGTTTTGACACACACGCGTACGCATGTCCATCCCCACCCTAGCTGAAGCTTGCGCACCCCCTTTTGTCTTTTCTACCGGTACGTGTGCGCGCACCCATCTTTCCCAACGGATACGCGTGAGTGTACCCACTTCTACCGAATAGGTACACATATGCATCCCTGTCCCCCGCGAATGGTTGCATGTGCATGTCCATGTCAATTTTTATGCATGCACATGTGCGTACCCATCAATTTGACACATACGCCTATGCACATGCATCAAAATTCATCCTACCTACCCTTAGAAACCCTAAAAAGTGTAATTAATGCATAATTAATGGGGGTTAGGACACTCACAAATGATCCATCTGTCGGGTCCCAAATGTACTCCCGGATGTGATCCACCTGTCTTTTCCTCCTCAGTATCCTCGCCATCTCACTCCAGGGCTCTCGTTTTCACTAGCAGTAAAAATTTATAGAGGCTCTGGTCAAAATGAATTAGTCATGATTTTTTTACCGACCCCGGGTGAGTATATTAACCTGTCGCGATGCCCTTGGGGCATATTTTTCCCCACCGTGATCATTCTAACCTTCTTCTATCCACTGTGATAATTATTTTTACTAATTTTCACACGCTAGGGCACTTCATGCTATCCAATGGTCCCTTCTTCGTCGTACTAAGATAAATTTCAAACCTTTCAAGCACCTTTTCCTGCCTTTTTCCCCTATTTTTCATCTATTTTTCCCCGTCATGATGATTATTTACTAATTTATTTTAAATAAATTATTCTCAACCCATTTTTCTTCTTGTGGGCACATATTCTGAGCTTTTTGACAACTTGGCCTTCTCACTACCACCTACGCGTGTGTTTTTGGAATATATTTGATCTTTTAAAATTCTTCTGACTAATCAAACACCTAGAAAATGAAAAAAAAATAAAAAAATAAAAAAACCACAAAATATTGGAAAATAGAAAAATGGCTTAAAATTGATTAAACCAATCATCTACGGCTGAAATCTATGTCTATTGCATGGCACTCATCCTAGATCTTGCTGACATTCTCAAAATCATTTGAAACAATGACTCGCGCATCACCAAAATATTCAATCACCTAAACAAGCTATGTTTCTTACTTCGTCTGTACTCTAGGGCACCAATAATCACTTGGTACTATTTTCATTGTGCATATTGATTTTTCATAGGACGAAAATGTCCTCCATCTTCCCCCTGGAATAATACACGTTTCTTGGGGCATCATTCTTCACCCTATTCATTTATCAAAACATTTGGGACTTCATCTCGTCAACAAAATATTTTTGCAACTATCTTGAATGTTGTTGGTTTAAGTGTGTGTGATTGTACTTATTTCCCTGTCAGGTGATTTGGTTTATTTCTCGTATTGCATTGCATTCATGTATGTTGTATGGAGTTGGCTATTTTGGTAGAGGACAGTTGTTTGTATCTTGGCTTTTAATGTCATTTTACACTTCCATCGCATGCTCACATTTTAACAAGGACCCATGAGGAGGATTCTAAGCTTTATGATGATTAAAATATTGTTAGCAATTGATTTACGAATAGATCAATATACCTTTTCTTCTAGTTTCTCATCTTCTCTAAAAAAATTTCTCTCTATTTGTTTCTTTTTCGATTGTCGATCAAGTTTCTTCGTCACCCCATTGACACTCGAGGGGGCATTCATCATCCTTCACCCTATTAATTTTTCTTTCTACCCCTTCAAAGTTTTTCTACTTGCTTATGTTTTTCTACTTTCTTTGAAGTGACATCGCTTATGTCACCTCAAAGAGGGGAAATGTAGACACCTATAGTTTTCTCAATACTCTATTATTTATAGTGGTGCACTAACACTTCTTCCTTTTGCAAATTGATGACACACCGCCAGTTAGGCCTATTTAACTCCCTTCCTACGACACCCCTTACGGTAATTTTTCCTCTTATAAACCATTTAAATAGGTAGTTATAGCCTCATTCTAACTACATTAGCTTCTTATTCTCTTCTAGCTCACTTCTATTATCTCCCTAGAAGATCAATCCACTTTGTTGGATCGATTAAGCCCTTCAAAACCCTTCCAGAACCCTAATTACTCTCTAAGAGAGATTAATTAGTCTAACCTAGGTTAATTACCCTCTAACATAGTAAAATCACACTTTGACTTGCTAAAGTACTATTTGAACTTTATCCTTTGTCCCACATGCACCCAAATCTCCCTTTTCTTCCAAACAAAAAACTATAAATAGGGCTATATCCCCTCCCTCATTTCCTAAGAATCCTCTCTTCTTCCTAGCATAAATTATAGCAATTTGATTAGGATTTAGTTTGTATTTCATCTTCTTTCATTTGAGTTAAAAGAATTTAATCTTTCATTTCATAGCATTAACATAGAGTAAAAGAGAAGATCCATTGGCCTTGAAGCCATTACTGAGGAGATATCTTTCTCTTAACACATAAACTGAATGTTTAGATCCTCTTAGGTTCATTATTTCAAGCATTCAAAGAATAGAGATTAACTTCATTTTCTTAGTTTAGATGTTTATTTCAAATTAATGTATATAAAGAAGGAAACCTTGATCATTTCTTATCACATGGTCTATTGATCATATTGTTAAAAGCATTTGGGGTTTCTTTAGAGATTCTTACCCCAAAGGCATGGATTTTACAACTTTTCATTGAACACACTGATAAAGTATGTAGTGGGTTTTATGAGATGGATATTTAATTAGATGAGAGATGATGGGGTAGATAGTTTGGGTTACCATACCACATACCTGATGATTCATTTGTATATATGTAAGATGATTGAGAGAGACCTCCCAGTGCTAGTGATAGATGAGGCACAATAGAGTGTAGAGAAGGGGAGCTCGAGGATGTGGATGTTGATGATGCATGGATGGTTGAGGGTTTTACTGAGTGGTGGACATAATAGTGGGCGAACCAAGGAGACAGAGTGGGGTGAGATAAGAGGGGTGGTGAGATGGAGGAGGATGGTGTTGGATAATTGGGGAGGTTGTAGGTGTCATTTAATGAAATTTTTACTGAGAGGCACTGGTTAATAGTGGACTTGGTAAAACTCTCTAGGAGAGGGATGATCTTTTGCAGGAGAAAGATAAGGAACATTTAGAGAGTGATTATTTTCAATAGAAAAGAGATAAATATTATCGGCAATGGGAAGTGTTGCAAGTGAAGTATGGGGAGACAAACATGGATGAAGAGGCATCAATAAGTGGATCAAAGGGAAAAGGGCCAGATGTGGGGTAATATGTAGTTCATGGAGGAGTGCTGATAGTAACTTGAGATCAGATAATACCTCTAGATTTTATGGGTATAGATTAGATTGTACATTGGGAGATGAGATGAGATATTATCTATAGCTTTATATAGAGAAATTCCCATATGTAGCTCGTTATATAGAGTACAGAGTGAGAAATAATAAGTCAACTCAGTAGGTTGTCTCGGAAAGAACCAACAGTCTTACATGACCTCGGAGAGATCCAATACTTGATGGAGAGTGCGAGAGAGGCCAGGGTGGTGGTGATAGATTATATAATTTCTAGTTTACCATATAGTTGGCATATTTTGTAAATGACTCGGATATATTGAGCCATTTGAGGATTTTGTATAAACATTTTCTTATGATATTTATAAATATATTTTTATGATTATGGATTATTGTGTAATGACTCAATTTTAATTTTATGTTATATATGAGTTTTTGATGGGTTTTTGAGATGTTTGGCTAGATTAGATGTATGTAGATGATGTTAAATGGTAATGTGATGTGATTTAAGTACATTGATCTTTGTATGTTTCTAATGCAATTTATCAAGGTCAAGAGTGAATGTAAGATGCTTGTTCTCTATCTGGATTTGAAATATCTATAATGTAATGGTTAATTTAATATGTATGACAATGCACTTGAGGCCTTGTAACAAGTGTTAACACATAACGAACAATAGTTAGTCACATGTAGGATCATGGATATATGGAATGAGATTATATACATTCTTACAACATTGGAAGGGTTTTTATGGAAATTTTATGTGGGGGATAGGCTCTCCTTTGATGGTTCTATAGGATTGTGCCCCAAATGTATTATCATTGTGTAAACTGATTAATGCAAGATGTTTTATTTTTTATGGGAATGTTAATTGATGTGGGAAGCTTTCCTAGGATGTTTATGATTATTTAGAATTTTTATGTGAAGGATGATTGATGCAAGAAGCCTTTCGTAGCCATTATAATATTGGGTATCCATCCTTTGAGGGTTTTTTCTACAATTTTTAAAAAAAATTTATGGTTGTTTTTGATGTAATGTTCAATTAATAGCTATCCTTCAAGGGATTAGTCTATATTCTTGATAGTATGTATCCATACGTATATTTTTTACTTCATTTAAGATGAGGGATAACCTATTATACCGTTTGGGTAGGGGAAAGAGAAACACACACACACATGCATGTGCATAAACTACATATGTGTGCCCTTAACATCTTTTTAGTTAGTAAAATAAGGGGAAGATGGAAGTAATGATAAAGGAGTTCATGCTTCTCGGAAGGAAATTTTCCATGTGGAAAATTTGATGATCATAGCCATGGTGCTTATCTTTAAGGTTGTAAATATACAATACTTGATGGGAGACCACATAATTTCGAATCCTTATAATAGTAGGTGATATATTGGTGATGGACTGAGGTATTTTATGTAATTAATGCTATGGAGGTAGATCGTTAACAATAGAAATACCAAAAGTATGGAGCATTTAGGGGTTTTTTTTCATGTTTACCATCAAGGGAGGATAAGGGATAATATCCATACCCATATTTATGAGTGATGATATATGGAAAAATCTAGTTTAAATCAAACTTCACACATTGATTCATTTCTAGAGTAGTGACATGTGGATTTTCTTTGAGGAAAAGATCACCAATATTGAAGTCACATTCTTTGACGTGTTTATCGTATGTTTTTTTGATGTGTTCTCAATAGATATGATGATGTTCAAGGGTTTTTAGGAAGCATTTTACTAATAATTCGAGTTGTGATAAACATTCTTGATGCTACTCCTCATCAAGAATGGAATATCTGAGGGAGAAGTGGAGGGGTGGGTTTTGGAATCGAAGAGGGAGGATATCCCTACAACCGTTGACTAAAGAAAAGGGGGTAGCACATATAGCAATATAAATATTAGTTTGATAGGATAAAAGGGAAAAGAAATTGGATATGCCAATTGCTTCCAGCTTGATCAATAGTTTTCATGAGGTATTTGTTGAGTGTTTTATTATAGGATTTTTTTTGACCTTTTTTAACGAATACTAAAGACATGAAAAACTAATCTTGATGTTATAGATGTCACACATTTTTTCAATGTTTTTTATTTTGGTAATATTTTCCATCATCTGTGATATTTGTGAAGGATTGTAGAGTGATAAATAATGTGATGGTGGATGAATTTAACAATATTATCAGATTTAGCAGAGATTAGGTGAATAGAGTCCACTCATTTTGTGAACTATTCATTAACAATGATGATAAAATGATGTCGTTTTGATGAACAAAGCTTGATGAGGCCAATGAGGTCAAGTCCCCATTGTGAAAAAGACCACAAATACTGGTTGGGTTGTAAATCCTGACTTGGGATGTGAGCGAGGTTTGAGTTTTGTTGACATTTGACATATTTATCGAAATACTTGCAACAATATTGATTAATGGTAGGCTAGTAATAGCCCATCCGTAGAAAACATTTAGCAACAACCAAACTGCTGAAGTATCCACCATATATGTTTTCATGGAATTCTTGGATAGCTTTGGTGGATTCATGAGATTTGACACATTGAAGTAGAAGGACATAAAACATGTGTTTTTAAAGGACACCATCTAGGAAGACATAGCGGTTACCGTGTTGTAGAAAATAAATTTTAGTGTTCTTAGATAGATTATAGGGGATTTTAGATTGAGAAATATAATCATATAATTGAGTGTAATAGAGATGATTTAAAATGTTTAACAATATTAATAGAAGGAAGTTTTATGGTATGAGATGGTTGATTGAGCCTACTCACAACAATGAAAAACTTGGAATCTTCAGTGCATAAGGGGAAGGGTGATGTAAGAGAAACCATGGTCTCTACGAATTTTTTAGATGAGAGGGGTACTATTTCGATTGTCTTCTTTATTGATAACATTGATAGAATTTTTTGGTAAATTATTCATGAGGTGGTTGATTATTATGGGGGAGCTTCTATGAGTTGGTCAACTATGGAATTACCCTTGACATATTTGTATGACATGAATTCTAGGTTAAATTCAGTCATAAGCATGAGCCACTGGGTGATGCGACCACTATGATATAGATTAAATTTGGTAACTTTGAGAGGATTGAATTTGGTGATGACATAAGTATAATTATTAAGGAGATAGTGATGAAACATAGAAGTTATAAATTATAAGGAAAAACATAAATTATCTTCTTCGATGTAATGAGTTTCATAGTTGTGAAGAGTAAGGATTATGTAATAGATTGCTTGATCCCTACCTTTCTCATATCGATGTGATACCATAGTTCCCATGGCATGGTTGGTGGTATATATATATATAATGGCTCCCTCTCTCATGGAGGTGTGAGCATGGGTGGTGAGAGGAGATATTGTTTGAGCTCCTAAAAGGCCTTTAGATGGTTTTCATCCCACTTAAAATTGACATCCTTTGGAAGGAGATAATGAAAAGGTTGACAAAATTATGAAAGCTAAGAAATCAAGTTGTGGACTAATGGAGTCTACCTTTAAGATTAAAAATTTATTTAATACTGGAAGGAGAAGGTATCTTGATGATGGTTTTAATTCTGGTAGTGTCTACTTCAATTCCCTTGATAAATACAATAAACCCTAAAAAGATTTTAGTGAGAATGTTGAATACACATTTGAGTGGATTAAGTTGAGAAAATATTGAATAAGGTTGGTGGAGATGACATCAACGATTATGAGATGATCCTTTTGATGCTTGGATGTACCCAAAATATTATTAACATAGCATTCTATGGTTTTATGAACGAGATCATGGAAGATATAGGTCATGGAACATTAATAAGTGGCCCTTGCATTCTTGATTTTGAAGGGCATGACTCGGTAGCAAATTCTCCGCAAATGGGTAATGAAATATTTATCATATTGGTCTTCTGATATTATAAGGATCTGATTACACACCAAAAAACCATCAATAAGATATAACATCACATGTCCTTCTATGAGGTTACCAAGCTAGTCAATGCTAGGAAGAGGGAATTGGTCTTTAGGACAAGTGGGATTGATATCTCAGAAGTATGTGTACATATATAACTTTCCAGTGACATTTGGTATGGGTACCATATTAGATACCCACTATGGTTAGTCAATGGGTAAGATGAAATAATTATAGTTAAAATGTAACTCTTCTTATGAGTAGGACTATGCAATGATGCATCCTATGTGGCTTTTTGTTGAAAGGTTTGAATTTACGAATTATTAAAATGTTGTGGACAACAATGTTAGGGTAAATACATTACATGTCATTTAATGATCATGTGAAGGTCTGACTATGATAAGAAATAAAGGTGGCTAAGTCTTTCAATTATTTGAATATATAAATACTCGTCATCTTCGACTGTGTGAGGTACTTGTGAGTTTCATATGTTGACGTCGATAGTGGATTCATTAAGGAGTGTAAATGTGTCAGGAGGTAAATTTCTTTGAAGATAATGGTCCTCCGCCCCTGTGTGGGATAAGATTGATTCATCATTGTAGTGTTGAAGAACATTTATGTGGTAGGGGAGTCTTCCTCTACTATTTCGGGTAATACTAATGGAATGGCCTTATTTTTTCATTGGTCTGATAAATGAGTAGTCCAAAGGTGATTGTATTGATTAAATGTTTTAGGAGGAATGGATATGGTGTCATCTGTGTCTATCCAATCATCAGGTGAAGATGAAGAATATTACTCTATTTCTGCCATGGATTCAGGTATGGTGATCTTGAAAGTGTTTGAGGAAGGGTTATTGAATATTAGTCCCAATTTATCATGAGGATTTTGAGACTGATCAAATTTCAAGTCATGTATGCCTTATTAGTAACGTCCCTAAAAACAACTTTACATACATAACGATGAAGATAAAATTGGGAAAATTATTGTTTTCATAAGAATGAGAAGTTGGATGTGAATGGTTAGACATGATATTGATTGTCACAGTGTCTGGAAGGATGATCAATCGGGTTATAAATGAGGTTGGTTTCCATATGGGGAGGCAAAAGGGAGAAAATATATCCTACATTTGATTCATTCATATCTTGTTTGTCAGTTGTCCCTTACATTTTAAGTGTAGGGAGTAAGTTGAGGGCTAGAAAGAGGTATTCCCTTAGCAATATATGTTATAAAACATCTTTTAAGGAGTTATATTTTGGTTGGTTATACATGGGGATGGAAGAGATTTTTAATCTTTGTATGAGGATGTAAATTTTTTTAGTGGAAGCATCACATCATTGGGCTTGTAAGTCATGTAACATGATTTGATTTAGGATTTGGATTGGCAGGAATAATAAAGGTTTTTCCTTCATATCCAGACTTTATATAACAATGTAATGTTAATGGGATACATCACATAAATCATATCTAAAGTCATCCCAATGCGATTGAAGAGTTCATAAAGGATTTTAATGCATACCTTGATGGGTTGAATTACAATGCCTAATGTAGGGTAAATAATGTTGTTAATGACGTGAAATATGGCACGTGAACAAGAAACAATGGTGTCAGGTAACTGGAGTTTCTTGAAGGCATGAGATTATATGATGTTGATACTAGTGTTATTGTCAATTTTATTTCTCTTGACAAGATTATCATTGATTTCGGAAGTGATGAAGAGTGGGAGATCATAGTCTTCAGGATGTAAGGATGGGATTTTAGATTAAGAAAGATAATCATATAATTGAGTGTACTAGAGATCTGATTTAAAACATTTAACAAGATAAGCAGAAGGAATTTTTATGGAGTGAGATGGTTGATTGAACCTACTCACAACAATGAAAAACTTTTTATCTTCAGTTCATAAGGGGATGAGTGATGTAAGAGAAACCATGGTCTCTACGAATTGGTTAGATGTGAGGGGAACTATATTTATTGTCTTCTTGATAGATAACACTGATAGAGTTGTCGATAAATTATTCATGAGGTGGTTGATTAGTATGGGGGAGCTTCTATGAGTTGGTCAACGATGGAATTCCCGTTGACATATTTTTATGACATAAATTATATGTCAAATTAAGTCATAAACATGAGCCACTGGGTGATCCGACCACTATGATATAGTTTAAAATACAAGGTTTGAGAGGATTGAAGCCTGTGATGACATAAGTATCATTATTAAGGAGATAGTGATGAAAATTAGAAGTTACAAAGTATAAGGAATAACATAAATTCTCTTCTTTGATGTAATGAGTTTCATAGTTGTGAAGAGTGTGGCTTATGTAATAGATGGCTTGATCTCTACCTTTCTCCTATCGATATGATACCATAGTTCCCATGGCATGGTTGGTGGTATATATATATATATAAAGTGGATCCCTCTCTCGTGGAGGTGTGAGCATGGGTGGTTAGAGGAGATATTTTTTGAGCTCTTAAAATGCCTTTTGACAGTTTTCATCTCACTTGAAATGGACATCCTTTTGAAGGATATGATGAAAAGGTTGAAAAATTATGAATGCTAAGAAATAAAATTATGGACTAGTCGGAGTCTACCTTTGAGACTATAAAGTTGTTTGATATTGTAAGGAGGAGGTATCTCGATGAAGCTTTTAATTATGGTAGTGTCTAATTTAATTCCCTTGATAAATACAATAAACCCTAAAAACATTTCCGTGAGAATGTTGAATACACATTTGAGTGGGTTAAGGTGAGAAAATATTGAATAAGGTTGGTGGAGATGAAATCAAGGATTACGAGATGGTCCTCTCGATACTTGGATGTACCCAATAGATTATTAACTTAGCATTCTATGGTTTTATGAATGAGATCACGGAAGATATAAGTCATGACACATTAATAAGTATCCCTTGCATTCCTAATTCTAAAGGGCATGATTGGGTAGCAAATGCTTCCCCAATGGGTAATGAAAGATTTATCGTAATGCTCTTCTGATATTATAAGAATTTGATTATACACCAAAAAACCATCAATAAGAGATAGCATCTCATGTCATTCTATGAGGTGACCAAGGTAATTGATGTTAGGAAGAGGGAATTCATCTTTAGGACAAGTGGGATTGAGATCTCAGAAGTATGTGTAGATATATAAATTTCTAGCGGGCTTGGTTATCGGTACCATATTAGATACCCATTATGGGTAGTGAATGGGTAATATGAAATAAGTATAGAGAAAACAAAACTCTTCGTTTATGAGTAGGACTATGCGATGATGCATCCTATGTGCCTTTCTTGAAAGGTTTGACTTTAGGAATTATTAAAATGTTGTGGACAACAATATTAGGTTAAATACACGACATGTTATTAAATGATCATGTGAAGGCCTAACTAAGATCAGAAAGAAAGGTGGCTAAGTCTTTAATTATTTGAATATCTAAAGACTGGTCATCTTTGACTGTTTGAGGTTCTTGTGAGTTTCATATGTTGACGTTGATAATAGATTCATTAAGGAGTGTAAACGTGTCAGGAAGTAAATTCCTTTGAAGATAATGGTCCTCCACTGCCGTGAGGGATAGGATTGATTCATTATTGTTGTGTTGAATAACATTGATCTAGTAGGGGAGTATTCCTTTACTATTTTGGGTAATACTAACAGAATGGCGTTATTTTTTTCATTAGTCTAATAAGTGAGTATTACAAAGGTGATTGTATAGATTAAATTTTGTAGGAGGAATGGATATGGTGTCATCTGTGTCTATATAATCATTAGGTGAAGTTGAAGAGGATGGCTCTAGTTCTACCATGGATTCGGGTATGGTGATCTTGAAAGTGTTTGAGGAAGTCTTGTTGAATGTTAGTCCTAATTTCTCATGAGGATTTTGATACTGATCAAAATTCAAGTCATGTATGCCTTGTTCGTAATGTCGATAAAAAAAACTTACATACGTAATGATGAAGATAAAATTGGGAAAATGATTGTCTACACAAGAATGAGAAGTTGGATGTGAATGGTTAGGCATGATATTGATTGTCATAGTGTCTGGAAGGATGATCAATCCCTTTATAAATTAGGTTAGTTTTTATATGGGAGGAAAAATGGAAAAAATATCTCATACGTTTGGTTCATTCATATTTTGTTTGTCAGTTCCCCCATACATTTTAAGTGTAGGAAGTGAGTTGAGGGCTAGAAAGAGGTAGTCCCCTAGCAAGATATGTTATAAAACATCTTTGAAGGAGTTATCTTTTGGTTGTTTATACATGGGGATGGAAGATATTTTTTAATCTTGTTATGTGGATGTAGAGGTTGTTATCACCAGATCACAACACCCTTATGTGTACACAAGTGCATATACTTGAGATCACGGTGTGATTGGATAACATGGGTACTATCTCCAAGTTGTGGGACTTGCTAATTGAGATAGACCTCCAGAGAATGCTGGTTCTTGCTCCTAAACTACCTACCACAATCTACTCTAATGCAGGAAAAAACTAACTTTCCTAATCTAAATTTCCAAGGGACCAAGGAGAGAGAATGCATGAAAATAAAAGCCAACACTAAAGGTGTGATACACCAGAAAAGGAGGGGTCTGAGAGTAGTCTTCCAATGTGTGAAAAATAATAGTAAAATGCATACTAGAAGGGGTGATAATAGTTCTCCACAATCTGGAAAATGCATTCACAACAATATTTTATACATGTATAATAATAATGAATCCTTGCAAGAGCATAAAGATAGACACAATATTCTAGTAATGAAGGTTGAAAGGGTAAGAAGAGTGTAAACAAACACAACAAGGGAAGATGCATCTATAGACTTATATTTTATTGCTTCATGATATACACAATTCAATCTATTACAAGATAAGAGCCTAGATAACCATGCAAGGATTCCACTAGAAGGGCTTGTAGCACATTGGATTCATAAATAAATTTTGACAGAGCTTTGCTACAACAAAAACTACCTCTTTTTACAATGAGCATAACACTCCAATTTATAGAAGAATGAGAAGAGAGAGAGAAGGGGAAAATGGAAATCCTGAAATCTATCCTTCAACCACTTGTTAGAGGAATTAAATGGAGTGAAATGATTTTATGTTACTTAAAAAAGGTTCCCCATACTATCCTAGGTGCTGCAGTAGAGAAAGAATGATGACCATGCCTCTTAATTGCACTCCCAACTACCAAATAAAACACTGTCATGAACCCATCCATGTTTTATGAAAAACATTCATATATTTCTCATCAAATCCCAAATTTCTTGACTGTTTGCTTCAGGATTCTAGTCACGATTGCAAAGGTACCAATTTTGTGTGATTTCGTTGAGAAATGTAAAAGTTATGACCTTTTGAGTGAGGGCAGCCATTTTGGGTCTGTCAGGCATTTTCTGTGATTTGACAGGACTGAGCATTTAATTTACAGAGATGTATATGTTTATTTTATTTTAATATATCTACCCTCATAAAAATTTATAAAACCATTTTTTTGATGTAGAGGAAATCATGCTCATTCCAGAAATTCCAATTTCAAGAAAATTGGAGCTTGAAGTCAAACGTTATGGTCGTTTGAAGTTCAGAGGTCAAACATTGACTTTTCTCTTCATTGTGGCTATTTCGACAAAATCAGGTCCACGTGTCCCAGTTGTCCCAAAAAATTTCATCCACATCACCCGATTTGGGCTTCCTTATGCCTCCACGTCTGACGTTGACTACGTCGTGAGGGTCGTTGACCTCTGCATTCACTGCAGCGTATGGTTCCTTTTGCATCTTTTTTACCTTTGCGCATCCCGTGCATACTTTTGTCCTGACTATCCTTGACACATTTCTCCACACCACCCACAATGCAGTGACTTGGAGGAAAATCATATTTTTGAGTCCCACGCGTACATGCATCCCAACTATCCTGTGGACTGCCTGGGACAAAAAGTTCTACTTTTTCTGATTTTCTTTACCTGCGATGATTTCGGCAATGCGCACCCCGCATGTCCCTGTTGAACTTGTGATGTCTAGGACATAGAAATCCAATTTAGCTGATTCCTTTGTATTTGGGCTCCAAACCTAGTAAGATGAATATTGGTATGATCCGCACTAGTATGATCCATAGCCTTCATACCCGCAATGCATTAAAACAAGCCAACGACTTCATTTTTGGATTTTTTCAATTTTTTTCTAACTTGTTAGATTTTTCCTTGGATGGGGTAGTTAGAAAGAAGCCAAAGGGACCTCCAAAACATTATTTTGGGCCTTGAATCAATTCTACTTGCTCAGGACTGAATAATTTGATGTAGTTATCCAAAATTACCTCGAGGGGTGAATTTTGGATAGCAAAAGTTTTTAGTGGAAGCATCACATCATTGGGCATATAAGTCATGTGATAGGATTTGATTTATGATTTGTATTGATGAGAACTATAACGGTATTTCCTTCATGTCTAGACTTTATATAAAAATGTAATGTTAATGGGATACATCACATAAAGCTTATCTAAAGTCATCCCAACCTGATTGAAGAGCTCATGAAATATTTTAATGCATACCTTGATGGGTTAAATTACCACACCTAATGTACGGAAAAGTGTGTTTTTAATGATGTGAAATATGGCACATGACTAAGAAACAATGGTGTCAGGTAATTGAAGTTTCTTGAAGGCATGAGATTATATGATGTTGATACTAGTGTCATTGTCAATTATATTTCTCTTGATGAGATTATAATTGATTTCGGAAGTGATGAAGAGTGGGAGATCATAGTATTCAGGAAGTAAGGATGGGATTTTAGATTGAGAAAGATAATCATATAATTGAGTGTACTAGAGATCTGATTTAAAACGTTTAACAAGATTAACAGAAGGAATTTTTATGGAATGAGATGGTTGATTGAGTCTACTCACAACAATGAAAAATTTTTAATCTTCAGTGCATAAGGGGATGAGTGATGTAAGAGAAATGATGGTCTCTATGAATTTGTTAGATGAGAGGGGAACTATTTTTATTATCTTCTTGATTGATAAAATTGATATACTTGTCCATAAATTATTCATGAGGTGGTTGATTACTATGTAGGAGCTTCTATGAGTTGGTCAACAATCGAATTCCCCTTGACATATTTTTATGACATGAATTCTAGGTCAAATTCAGTCATAAGCATGATCCGCCATGTGATGCGACCACTATGATATAGTTTAAAATGTAAGGTTTGAGAGGATTGAAGCTAGTGATGACATAAGGTATCATTATTAAGGAGATAGTGATGAAACTTAGAAGTTACAAAGTATAAGGAACAACATAAATTCTCTTCTTTGATGTAATGAGTTTCATAGTTGTGAAGAGTGTGGCTTACGTAATAGATGGCTTGATCTCTACCTTTCTCATATCGATGTGATACAATAGTTCCAATGGCATGGTTGGTGGTATATATATAGATAAAATGGCTCTGTCTCTCGTGGAGATGTGCGCATGGGTGGTTAGAGGAGATATTTTTTGAGCTCTTAAAAGGCATTTTGATAGTTTTAATCTCACTTGAAATGGACATCCTTTTGAAGTATATGATGAAAAGGTTGAAAAAATTATGAAAGCTAAGAAATAAAATTGTGGAATAATTAGAGTCTACCTTTGAGACTACAAATTTGCTTGATATGGGAAGGAGGAGGTATCTTGATGATGGTTTTAATTCTCATAGTGTCTACTTCAATTCACTTGATAAATACAATAAACCCTAAAAATATTTTGAGTGAGAATGTTGAATACACATATGAGTGGATTAAGGTGAGAAAATATTGAATAAGGTTGGTGGAGATGACATCAAGGATTATGAGATGGTCATCTTGATGCTTGGATGCACCCAATAGATTATTAACATAGCATTATGTGGTTTTATGAATGTGATCATGGAAGGTATAAGTCATGACACATTAATAAGTTGCCCCTGCATTCTTGATGTTGAAGGGCATGATTGGGTAACAAAGGCTTCCCCAATGGGTGATGAAATATTTATCATATTGGTCTTCTGATATGATAAGGATCTAATTATACACCAAAAAAACATCAATAAAAGATACCATCTCATGTCTTTCTATGAGGTGACTAAGCTAATCGATGTTAGGAAGGGGATATTTATCTTTAGGACAAGTGGGATTGAGATCTCAAAAGTATGTGCAGATATATAACTTTCCAGTGGCCTTGGTTATGGGTAGCATATTAGATACCCACTATGGGTAGTCAACGGGTAAGATGAAATAAGTATAGAGAAAATGCAACTCTTCGTTTATGAGTAGGACTATGTGAGGATTCATCTTGTGTGGATTTTTTTCGGCACGTTTGACATTAAAAATTATAAAAATTTTGCGGACGAAAATGTTAGGGTAAATACCTAACATGTCATTAAATGATCTTGCGAAGTCTTGACTATGATCAGAAAGAAAGGTGGATAAGTCTTTTAATTATTTGAATATTTAAAGACTTGTCATCTTTGACTGTGTGAGGTTCTTATGAGTTTCATATGTTGATGTCAATAGTGGATTCATTAAGGAGTGTAAACATTTCAGGAGGTAAATTCCTTTGAAGATAATGGTCCTCCACCCCCATGTGGGATAATATTGATTAATCATTGTTGTGTTTAGGAATATTAATCTGGTAGGGTATTCTTCCTCTACTATTTTGGGTAATACTAACAGAATGGCCTTAGTTTTGTCATTAGACTGATAAGTGAGTAGTCCAAAGGTGATTGTATTGATTAAATGTTTTTAGGAGGAATGGATATTGTGTCATATGTGTCTATATAATCATCAGGTAAAGATGAAGATGATGGATCTATTTCTACCATGGATTTGGCTATGGTGATCTTGAAAGTGTTTGATGAAGGCGTGTTGAAGCTTAGTCCCAATTTCACATAAGGATTTTGAGACTAATCAAAGTCCAAGTCATGTATGCCTTGTTCGTAACGTCCTTAAAAAAACTTCACATATGCAACGATGAAGATAAAATGGGGAAAATTATTGTTTGCACAAGAATGAGAAGTTGGATGTGAATTGTTAGGCATGATATTGATTTTCATAATGTCTGGAAGGATGATCAATCCATTTGTAAAAGATATTGGTTTTCATATGGGGAGGAAAAAAGGAGATAATATCTCCTTCATTTGGTTCATTCATAGGATTTTTTTCAAGTCTCCCATACATTTTAAGTGTAGGGAGTGAGTTGAGGGCTAAAAAGAGGTAGTCCCCCGACAAGATATGTTGTAAAACATCTTTGAAGGAGTTATATTTTTTTATTTTATACGCGGGGATAGAAGAGAGTTTTTAATCTTTGTAAGAGGATGTAGATTTTTTTAGTGGAAGCATCACATCATTGGGCATGTTAGTCTTGTGATAGGATTTGATTTAGGATTTTGATTGGCGTGAACAATAAAGGTTTTTCGTTCATGTCGAGACTTTATATAACAGTGTAATGTTAATGGGATACAATTCATAAAGTGTATCCAAGGTCATCCTAATGATATTGAAGAGCTCATGAAGGATTTTAATGCATACCTTGATGGGTTAATTTACCATGCCTAATGTAGGGGAAACAATGTTTTTAATGACGTGAAATATGGAATGTAACTAAGAAATAATGGTGTCAGGTAATTGGAGTTTATTGAAGGCATGAGATTATATGATGTTGATACTAGTGTCATTTTCAATTATATTTGTCTTGATGAGATTATCATTGATTTCGGAAGTGATGAAGAGTGGGAGATCATAATGTTCAGGATGTAAGGATGGGATTTCAAAATCATCAAACCCGATAGTGGTAGACATTTTAAGATTTCCAAAAAGGTTGGAAATGGTTTGAGGGTTGTTTTAGCATATTGATATGGATTGGAGATCCTCAATAATTAATTTTCGGTGATGTGGAGATGTTTAAAAAATCTCATAGAGAGACATCTTCACAGGAGTTTGGTGAAGTTGCTTAATTATGGTGTTTTGTAAGGACATGGTAGATTGGGTGTGTGGGGTGGAAAGGATAAACACCTTGGCCTTGGAATATGATGAGTTAGGTGATTCAAGGGGAGTGAGGGAGGTAGATACTTTGGAATTGTTTTGGTTTGATGACTTCGATTCTTTTGCATGCGCTCTTATACTTATGTGAAATAAACCTATCTAATGGAAAGGGGTTTTGTTGATACAACCCTCACTCTTTTTGGATGTGGATGTAGTGTTGGATGATGGTTGAGAAGGGAAAAATTTAAATGATGAATGAGTTGGTTTAATTTTATCTAGATGTTTTTTATTTATAGGAATAAGTCCTTTTCTAGCAATGCTTTGAATCGTAGCATGGAGGGATTTGCAGTCCTCAATGGAGTGTCTTGGTATCCAATGGTATGTAAAAAATGATTCATAATTGTAGGAAGATGGATTCTACCACATGATTCAGATGACTTAATAAGAGGTAATGTTATGGTAGATGATTGTATAATCCTTTTGAAGATTCTATTATATGGAGGACAATCCAAATGGAGTTACATAAGAATCACATGAAGAAGAAATAATTTATGAAGAATTTTACACACAACAATAATTGATTCTTATTATTTTTTCTCAATCAATACAAACACTCGTATATATAGGTGATATATCTCTTATAAATAAGGAGTTAGTTATAACCTATAAAATAATTCTATGTGAGTTTTTTGAAACTCATATAACAAACTATTTGTTATTATTTGTTTTGATATAACAACTAAATAACATATAACTAACTTACTCAATAATAATTAACCTAGTAATTATTATTTACTATTTTACTACCTCACATTCACTAGGATAATAATTACACATGTAATTACTATTCACCCATACATATCAATGAATCACTAACCATATAATTCCTAACATTCCCCCCTTAGTGTGAACATGGGGAAAACAAGGTTGTGTACTTCAACTTCTGCTTCCATACTACTCATGATTTGGATGGTGTCTAGGACAACAACCTATATATGGTTTTCTAAGTGGTTAACAAAAAAGTAAACCAAAGATAGTTTTCCCAGTGGATTACTAACAAACACAACTATAGATAACTTTTCTAGTGGATTACAAAAAACAATAGCTATAGATGGTTTCCCAGTGGATCCAACAACTAAATTATCATGATGCTATAGTGCATTGCTTGGATCTCATCATTGTTGGTCTTCAAGAGATTACATCTCAGAATCCATGCTAGTGCATATTATTTAACCACAAAAAACTGAAATAATTTGTCATTTCCCCTCCACAATGTGAAGATTTCACAACACAAAGAAGTCTAAAATAAACACACCATCTTCAAAACAAAACGAAACATACATGTGTCACTAAACCAGTGATGCGGCCCCATTGTAGGTGATTGACAAGAGTAATTTTTTTTCATCCATCCTCAAATGCATCCAAAATTTAATGTAAGACTACTAAATCAATCTTATTTATCTTTGAGCCTCATGATGCAAAATTTGTTGATGGCGAAGTTTAGGATTTAACAAAAAACCAACCTCTAATGTTTTGACGATAACTTGAGATCTATTGCTCCATTTTAAAAACATAAAATTGTGTTGGAAATCTATTTTCAAGATATTTCTAGTCATGCAAAGAATTACTGGTGATTTCTAAGGAATCACTAGTGATTCAGTAAAATTGTTGGTAATTTTACAAAATCATTGGCAATTATCAAAATCATTGGCAATCTCTGTAAAAATTAAATAGATATTTCTAAATCCAGATTTTTCAATTTGTTTGAAGGTCTTAAAATTTGGATTTCTTTCTGATATAGGTGCAAACAAGAAAGAGCTTATCTAGATGAATCAACAACTTAAGAATTGCAATCAGAACTATTGGATGCAATTTGAATCACCAAATCTGAAGAAGGATGTTGTAAAATTCAAATAAAGAAATAATCACTCATTTGTATTCTTTATTTAATATGTCCACACTCTTTACCAGTATAATCCCACATAAATAATCTATAATATAGTAGTTCTTACGCTTATATGAAGATTACTAAAAATAATGTAAATACTAAGTTCTCATTCTCATAGATAATTTAAAGACTCACATAAGTGGGGAAACAATAACTTACATCATATATACCCCTTAATTTATCTCTTCATAGATCCATACCTACTTTGATACCAAATATGGAGTACAATCCAAATGGAGTTACAGAAGAATCACTGGAAGAAGAAATAATTTATGAATAAATTTACACCCAACGATAATTGATTCATTTTTTTCAATCAATGCATACGGCCATATATATAGGTAATATCTCTCCTATAAATAAGGAGGTAGCTATAAACTTTCAAATAATTCTATGCGATTTTTTTGGAACTCACATAACAAAATATTTGTTATTAGTTTTGTTAATATAAGAACTAAATAACAAATCACTAACTTACTAAATAATAATTACCCTAGTAATTATTAATTATAATTTTACTAACTCAAATTCACCAAGGTAATAATTACACATATAATTATTATTCACCCATACATATCAATGAATAACTAATCATATAATTCCTAACATAGTATAGTATCTTATCATAGTTGTATGGAATAACGGTGATGGTGAAGTGATTCAAATTGATTGAAGAATTAGAGGATTGAGATAAAGGGATCATGTTCTATGTGATATGTTTGGGTTATAGTATAGGAACAACCCTAGGTTTTGTAACGGTAATCATTAACTTAGATGAGGGATGAGGCCCTAATATCAAAGGCATTGGATTCCTATTTCATGGTAAGGCTATCTAATGATCATGTGGTATACTTTCTATTTTCTAAATGGATGATCTATGGATTGTCTAGTTGGATTATTGAGATTCTTGATGTGGCATTGAGTGACATGGTCTTCTAAAGAGCTACTTAAAATTTATATGACAAGTTGTTATTCTAGGGATTTTGAAGAGACAATGGGTGGATCTGTAAAGAATGTGATAGGTGTAGGTTGGTTCGTGATCTTAGCAGTGACAATACCAGAAGAATTAAATGATTCAGATGGTATCTCTATCATAGAAACACTGGGTGCTAAGGATGTAAGAGGGAAATTTTTGATATTATTAATAGTATGGTGAGAATTAACAATGTTAGTTTGGGTTTGACTAGTAGATGGGGAATGATTAGGGAAAGGTTATTTAAACACATCAAAATTTTGATCTGGAGGTGCATTCCAATTGACAAGTTACAAGTCACCTCGATCAATGAGATCCTAAAGGAAATTTATAAATGAATGGAAACTTTTAATTTCATTGCTTCATACATGATGGTACTTATAATAATCATTATGTCAATACCATGATGGTTTATATGTGGATATGTTAACATTGTGGATGGGAGGGAGTTTAATCATGCACATGGCAACAAGTTTTTTGAAGAGTGTGCTATAAGAATCTATAATAGGTGTGTAGTTACATTGAGGTTAGTTTCATTAAGAGTGTAAATGACCTTTGGGTTAATATTTTACAACCAATTTTTCTAATCCTTTAGATTTATCGTTACTAGAAGAAGGTTTAAATCAAGACTAACATTTGGGTTTCTTAGACCTAAGTCTAACCTTAAAATATTTGAGAGGGTGAAGCTATAGTTTGTGGGCCATGATGAAGGATTCATTGAATGTCTAAAAGGATTTGACTTGGAGGGTTTATGATATGTGCTTAGCGCAAGATTGAGAAAATAACTCAATCATCTCAGTTTGCGGGAGTGAGAAAGATAATTGACTGATAATCCCCCTCCATCTGGCAATGAAATCTACAACATACTCATATTTGAATTGTTTAATAGTGTAGAGATCACTGATGGAGATCTTACAAGTAATGTTGATGGATAAATTATCTAGGAACAGATGCATGAGTTATGCAAAAGAGAAGAGACAATATTGTGGGATGTCAGTATACCAGTTAAGGTTAGGCCTTGCTAAGGAAATGGTAAATGTATTCAACATGAGATTATGGTCATGGGTGATAAGATAACATGCATGAAAAAATTCCCTAATGTGCTACTGCGGGTTCTCCTTACTGTAGAATTTAATGAATTTTTGGATTTCCTATTGTGGGGGATAGGCCTTAAAAGGTACTGATAGGTGGATAGGTTCATTACAAAATTGTTCGTATAAGATATTTTTATTTAGTATCATGGTGGTAGATTCAAGGATTGTTATTCTAGTTAGTAATTTTTGTGTGGGATCATTATGAGGTTGTTGTGGATGTGAAGAAGAGGGAAAAACCTAGTTATAAGGGTTGGGGTTTGATTATTGGTACAAATGATATTGTAAATAGATATTATGATAAAGAGGATCACTTGTAAATATATTATAGGGATGCTGAGAGATAATGGGTTGTGAGTGTTGAATGTATTGATAAGGATTAAGAATAGAAGTGTTGATAAGAGGTTGGGATGTCCATGATATATATTGAGAAGGGATGGTGCTATATTGTGACATAGGGTAACTCGATTCCTACTGTGAAAAGGGGTGAGTACTAGCAATGGAACTCATATTGACATGCGGTATGCATGCGGGGATAGATAAGACAAGATTTTGGATTGAATATTTAGGTTGTTGTGGTGGGATAAATTGAGATACGATAGGAGGAGTCATAGTTAGAGGAACACTAAATAATATTACATGAGGAGGATGAGAAGTATTATAGGCTACAAAATTGGATGTGGATGAGGATGTTGTAGTGTGGGTTTTTGTGTCAGACAAACCTGATGAAGGATATTAAATACATGGTTATTGGTTGGACATGTTGTGTGATGACATAACGTTAAGATCGAAACTAGAAATAAGAGTTGATGAAGAAATTTTTGATTTTCCTAATTCACCATCAGTGGAATAGGGGATGATTTGTTGTATAATAGACTCATGTTTAGGATTAATTATTAAAAAATAATATATGGTAATATTGGTAATAGGAGGTCATTATTCTAGCTCTGGTTGTTGGAAGAGGACACCTTGTTAGAGTCTAGAAGTAATGTAAATACTAGATCACTAGTGTGAAAGAGCCATGGGATAGATGGATCTAGAATAGCTAATGTAGCCGACTAAGTAGAAGGATGATGTGTGGGTTCTTGATTGATATCTAAAGATCATCTAAATTGATTGATTATTCTTATAATATTTTGAATGCTAGACTCGAGAGAGTGCGGGGATTATTGAAGGGAGGTTATCATATTATTGCTATTTTGGAGAAAAAATTATTGTCTTGTTAAAAATAAGAAATAATTAAAAAATTAGTGAAGAAAAATAAACATGGATGTTTAAAAAAAATGAAACCAAGAAACAAAAAGAATTTGATTAGTATTATTTATTTAAGAACATCGTGAAATGAGAGAATAGATGAATAGGGACTAAGAAAAGGTCAGCTAAGGCTAGTTTCAGGTGACTCTACTGTCAGATTCCTTAGTATACCGTAAGTTACCTAAGGCCCAAATTTTTTTTAGTGTTGTAATGAGGCATGGTATTAGGGCCTACCCACTCAATTCATAGTCTTGCAGCGAAAAGTTCTCGGGTGATTATCCAAACTATCACCCACCGTATTGTTTATACTTGGCCAAAGCACATAGTTGGTTTTTCCTCTCGGTGATGAAAACCAAGTAGGTACTCCTGGAAATAATTGTTTAAATAAAAATTTGATGTGATATGTGGTTTGGTTATGTGTGGAGGGAGTTTTGTGAATGCAATTCATTTAACTCTTAATTTGACTATGTGAGCAAGAAGAATGAGGGTTCATTATTAATACCTAAAAGAAATGTTTACTTAGATGAAAACATATCAATGAAAGATACAGTAGTGAAATAAAATGAAAGAAGGAATGTACTCGTGATTGTTATTCCTTTTTTATTTTTATTTTAATTTTCACCTATTTTCAAAACAACGAGAATGAGGCACTTTAAGCTGCAGAGTTAGATATTATTGAGAAGAAAATAAACAAAAATATATAAAATATAAATGAACAAGGGACTAGGGTCCCATTTGGTGTGCCAGGATGTTTGAGGTGAATTTTTATTTCTTACTATTATACTGAAATACCAAAAAATCAAAATAAAATAGAGTTTAGCGATACCTGTGTCAAAAATGCAATGTCAGAATGGATGGATACACAAAAAATGTTGAATACTCATGCTTCTATTGATCGATATATCTTCCATATAAAGAAAGTTAGACAAGAAAAATATTAGATAAAGATTAAATGAGTTACTCGGAAAATGCCCATCCAGGGAATCCAAAAGACTTCCTTGAAGGGTGTCAACTTGTGCTTACAATAAAGTAGTATGATATGAAATAATATGATGATAGTATTATTATAATTAAAGAGGGATACAAATATCTTTCTCCATCTAGTAGGTGGCCTAGGATAGGGTTGCAACTAGTTTAAATTTTTTGAAATATTTGAGCTAGGATTGCTCAGTTGCATCTTATATTTCACTTTTAATCTCAAATTTCTGTTCGATGTCCACAATATTGTGTGTCAAGGAACTGTAACAAAATATAAGTTCGTGTGAGATATCAGACTGGTCTTATAGACACCTAAAATCTTCTTACATAGTGTTAATACTAAGATTGCACTAATTACCCTCTTTCTCATCATTTCTATTATAATTGGTGATTTTCTGCTAATTAACTAACATTTCCCTCCATTTCAGTCTATTAACAATTTTTTTTAACTAACTATCCTTTCACCTGTTCTGGACTCCAATTAACAACTTTTCGTTAGTTATAATCTTCTTATAAACAATTAATTAACTATTATTAGTTAATTAAACCTTTATAACCTTGTATTTAATTAATAAAAAATTTATTAATTAAAAACCCCTTTTAAATCATCTCAATCCTATGTATTTTTGTCTAAATCACCTCCAAACTATATTCCAAGCTCTTGTCACATTAATTAAACCTAGTTGATTAATTAAATCATCTCCAAATCCCATTAGTTGCTAATTTTACTTAATTCATTCTAATCATGCTTATCCCTTCTAATTCTACTTGATCCTTTATCCCATATTCACTAGGATTGTAGTTTCTCCTAAATTAGAAAGCTATATATACAACCTAGTATCCTCCCTTCACACCACACCACATTTTGAATAATGATTACTATAGGTATATTGATAGATAATTCTCCATTTTTGGAATAACTTCTTCATTTTTGCATGCATTTCTCTCATAGTTGAGTAGTAAAGGAAGATCCAAACATGGGATTGTATCCATTTTTGTGAGATCCTTTCCTCACTTTCGAGAAAACATGCAAATTGATTGCTTATGATATAATAGGCTAATATTAAATAACAATCATACATTACAAAGCACATTTGATTCCAAGGGATGGCTTTGTATTAGATGTCTAATTTTTTTTTTATGCATTATAAGTTATTTCCTTTACATATTCTTATTAGATTAACTTAGTTTAGGAACTACTTGGTCTTAGCTTCATTCAATTAGCTTAGTTATTTTAGTATGGATATATTTGGCACGCACGGTGGGAATTAATCCATTGTGTCATGCATTTATTTAAATTTTTTGTAGTTTAGTTTCATTTTCTACTTTATTAACCCTCTTTTAAGTGTTTATTGATAAATCGTGTGATTCTTAATTTTTTTTTAGGTTTACATGTGTTGCAAAGAGGTGTTACCAAATTCAAAGTTAAACAACAAAGTTTTGAGATTTTTGACATTTATTTTGTCAAAATACTATGTTATTTAAGTTACATAGGTGTCGTGCATTAGAGTTTGAACCCCTACATATGTTTTAAATGGATTAGGATACTATTAAGATGATTGTGATAATGTTAGTATGCTTGTTTTACCATTGATAGACTTGTATTAACATTCTATGGATTTTTCGCCTCTGTGTACCTCATGTGTTACTATTGAACTAGACCTACATTAGTATCTCTCTTCATGCGCTAATGCTAAATTTTTTTACTTCTCTATTTACATAGAGAATTTCCTTGCGCTATTATTTTTTTCCTTATGTCAATGTTGGTAGGCTTGTGCTACTATTATTAGGCTTGTGGTAATGTTGATAGACCTATGTTACCATTAAAAGGCTTATGCAAGTGTTCTTTGTAAAATTTTGGCTCGGATTTTAAGAAATTCCAACATCTAATTTTTTATTTTTGATATCATTTTGCAGGTTTTTCTTAATTTTATTTTGTAGGTTTTGAGTTGAATCAATTTTCTAACGTGTCTAATGCTTTAATGACTGTTTTTTTTCCATTGTTTAGTTAAGTTAGTATAAATTATGTGTATACTCTTCTCTTGCACCTTTGGTGATCTTGAGAATCAAAAGAACATTTAGTTTTATTTTTATAACATTTGGATTAACTTGGAAGTTTCATTATTCATTTCATTCTTAAGGGAATGAACCTTTTACAAAGCATTTTAATGGTCCTTTGATTTAAAGTTTTTCATTTCCACATAGTTGGATTAATTGTTGTCTGTGCTATTCTCTTGTGTCCTTAAATGATATTGAGAATCAAAAGTAACCTTTAATCCTCTTTCATAATATAGTGAATTTCTTGGAAAAACTACTAGCTTTTGAGTGTAGGACCTAATTCACTTTTAAAAGAATTAGGATCTAAACAAATACTAATTAAAAGTGTACTGCAGGTTGTTAAAGGTGTACTAAACCACATTTCTAAGTAAAGATTAAAAAACAAACCATTTATTCAAAACACTATATTTGCACGTTTGATTAACAGTTAAACATGTTGTCTTTGAACTATTAGAAGTATCTTTGAATAAACCATTAAAATATTTATGAGTATTACCACACGAACCCCAAAGTATCCACACTGTGAGGGAACTAGTGGATGAAATGGGAATCACCCCATTACGTACTTGTCTAAAACAAAAACCAGTATGGAAAAGCTTCAATTTTCCTGTATGAGGCCATGTTCATTAATTTGATTGTGGGGTAATGGTCCTTTGTCTAGTATTTATTATAGAAAAATGTACCTCTCTTCGGAAGTAATTATCTAGTGTTGAGAACAAAATCTTAGGAAACCATTTAGCATTGGAACCAAATTGACTTTATCCATCATGTTCTAAAGAGCTCTAACAAAGAAACAATTTTTTCAGATTCAAAACCTTGTTATTTGAACAAGGGGAGAGTCCATTAAACTTTGCGATGTGTGAAATTCATCATGAAAATTATACAGCAAAACATTGTCCTAGTTTCCACATTATCATAAGACAAGGAAAAAATCTGCCAAAGTTATGCCCTATATTTTTCATCCCCATTTGATCTATTTCCATTATTCTCTTGTTGCCATTTTTTTTCAAAATAGAACAAAATACGTGGAATTTCCAAAAATAATCGTGTCCTACACTTTTATATTCACTTACATGACCACATTGCGGTAGGAATGTTAAGTGTTGAAATTTTGCTAGTATGTCCTCATGTTTTGGTAAGCCTATATCTTGATACCCAAGTCAAGATCATCTCATTATAGTTAGGTTATCTCATTATTGATTTCAAATTAAGTTGTTATGTTTATCACATCATATCAATACTTGTTTTAATACTTACATCTTGTTTTTATAAAAATGGATATAAGTTTCTTGATTGTATTGTTACACTACTCACATAATATCAATTCCTTTTTATACTTAGCCCTTGTTTTCTACCAAAAATTTCCTTAGGTTTTAGGAAATTTTTTTTGTTATGCTATTTGCATTATGTCAATACAACTTAGATACTAACATCTCACTTTTCATAAAATCTTGATTAAACGTATCCAATTTGTATTGTTGTGTTGCTCGCATTAGTAACCTTCATTTTAAAAAGCTTGGATTTTTTTTTAAACTCATCTGGGTATACCTTGAATAGAAATAATTTCAACACCATTTTAATACTTAATTATTGTTTATCCCAAACTTGATTAATTATTTACATTGATATTTCATTATTAAACCAAACCATATTTTAGACATAGGGAGTAGATACTTTTGTGATTAGATCCTTGTTTGAAACTTGTTTGACTTGGCCTTGGTTCTTCTCATCATACAGTTTCATATTATTTGTTTCTTTTATTCCTTAATTAAAATTACCTTGATTATTTATGACTCTTTTCCTTGCCTATTTTGAATTCATTGTAACATTTTTAGTCATCATACTACTTGAATTGTACTAGGGTTCTAGAAGTATTTGTACACATTTATCAAACCCTAGCTAAAACATTTCCCATTGTGGCTCCTATTACAAGAATGGAGCACAAAATATTAGTCTCAAATCCTTTCATTAATGATAAATTAAAACCCTTATTTTAAGAAGACAACATGGGTGACCATACTGGCGATGAGGGGAACTCTCCTTGAGATAACTTTGAATTTTATCTCACTTGCATGGATAAATTTCTATTCCATAACATAATCAAAGTATTAATTCAAGTCGTAGAATTTGGGGATAAAATACCACCTAAATTTTACCATAATCTCTTCACGAACATGGTTCATGGGGAAGAAGAGGAAGAATGACTGCTTCAATCTATAGATGACATAATAAATCCTAGACATGCTTTTACTTCTGGCTCAGGAAATGCAGATGATGTGCCTTCTAATAAAATTTGTAGTTATCTATACTTGTTGTTTTCATTAGCCATGATGGAAACATAGAAAATAAAGAACATGAAGATCATGAACAACTATCTCCACGTAAAACTCATGAAGAAACACAAAATTGAGAGGTCACAATCCAACAACAATAAAAAGCCCTTAGTCATCAATAAGCGAGTTTAGCTTCGCATGTCCATAAAGTCATCGAAAAAAAGACTAAAACTCCACGTATAGACAAACCCAAGGATACATGTCAGGAGTTTTACACTAAGACTCCATGTCAGGAAAAACCTAAGGCTACGTATGATGAGCTATACATTGATAACCAAGGTGGTGAAACATCCAAATATAATTGTGTAATACCTCACCTACACCTAGACAAATATTTGATCATGAATGGAATTCTATGAAAAATTCCCTCACCAATTTATAAGAAAGCAATGTAGGACACCGTTAAAAATAGCGATTTGAAGAATTGTTCCCTTATACTTTTGATAGAGAGATGTTAAGAACACCCTTTCTACCTCACTTATATTTCCATAAATCTGATAAATATAAGAGTACAGGTGACCCACACTATCATTTTGAATAATTCTTCATGGCTTGCCATGAATTTTTCTATAGTGACAATTATCTCATTCTCTTATTCCCATGAAGTCTTAGAGGCCAAGAACTTGAATGGTTCCTCCATATACCTAAATGGCCTATCTTCACATGGGTCGAATTGGCATAAATGTTTGTTCACCACTTTTCATTAAATATGAATAGTGACATTACCATGTTAGACTTATTCAATTCCAAACAATGGAATAATGAAATCTTGGTTGGCTTCTTACAAAGATGATAAGGGATAGCTTTTTGCTTCCCTTGCTCAATACTAGATAAAAAAATTAGTTAGTATTTTCATACCAAATTTACATCTTGAAATTGCTTTCCACTTGCAAATGTAATGTGGTAATAATTTTTAAGATGTCATAGACAGTGGAAGCCAGATTAAAAAGGATTTATTGGCTAAAGGGACATTGAAACCTTTTTCACAAGAAAATCATGAAATCAAACCTACAGACAAGCCTAAATTTTTTCAAAGCAAGAACACGAATGTAATAGGTGATGCTATATAACCAATTTGAAACATGTGCAAGTAGTCTAAAATAGTTCTCCTTTGAAGTTTACTAAAATATCAGTTATACCAAAATTCAAAAATCATGTGTTCATGCCTCTTAGAGATTATTTGTCATCTATATTATAATAATTACACACAGTAGACATGATCAAATTTCCTAAAAATACACTCTATGCAGATGATGCACCTACACCATCATGGTATAAAGACCATGAATATTGTGAATATTATTGTGTTAAGGGCCATATCACTAAAAAATGTTTAAAGTTGAAATAATTCATTCCAGACCTTATTAATAGTGGAGAGCTTTAGATGGACTCACCTGGACCAAAAAAATATTCTAATCAAAAGTTTGGAATTTTCAAAGATCAATTTCCCAAACATAAACAGGTGGATAAAAATTTGAATCAAGGTCATTCTTCTTAAGCTAAAAGTGCCAATCATGTTGTTGAATCTACTAATCCCTTTGATTCCATTATTGGTTTTTTTTATCTATCTATTGATAATCTTAACACTATTAGGATCAAGGAACAAGAATGGGTCATGGAAATGCAACATGCTCTCCTTGTTATCCCAGAGCCTCCTCTTCCTACCCATCTAAATATTCACTATGATATTTTATAAAATATTGAGAAGACCACTACTAATATTTTGATCTTATATCTTCTTAAAATATCCAATGTTCATAAGGACATACATTGAAAAACACTTCAGGGGTCAGGAATTTCAACTAATATTGATTTTATGTGCTTCCAAGATTTGGTCACATAGATTGCTCCCTCTAAAAACATTACCTTCAGTTAACATGAGATTCCTAGTGATGATCATATGCAAAACCTACCATTATACATAGAGGTCACTGTTAATCATAAAAATATAAAAAGGGTTCTTGTGGATGGTTGATCTGGGCCAAATATCTATACTTTAATTTTTTTTGACAATTAAGGCACATTAACAATGATCCAAAGCCTAAAATCATCATGATCAAGGCTTATGATAATGCATAGTAAAATTTAGATGCTATTATCACTTTTCCTGTGAAAGTTGGGTCTACTAGTCACAAAAAATTGTTCCATATCTTGGACTTTGACCCTCCCTACAATATGCTCCTCGATCGCCTATTGATACACACCATGTAGGTCGTGCCTTCCATGTTCTATCAATTCATTGAATTATACCATGAAGGATAAATTTTAATCATTTTTGGGTACCTCCAACCCTTCGCCCATCACAGAGCATTATCGGGTTATTTCCATACTACATATGAATGTCCTTTCATGAAATTGGCTACCCAATTTTAGTTAGAGTCTCTTCCCTCCCGTATTGAACCAAATAACTTGTAATCTCGTAAGGATGGTGCTTCTACATTGGTATCTCCCTTTGCATCATGTGAGATGAAGGTTATTGCAAATGGTTGTGAAAAATATAACGTCTAACCAGCCCATCTAATTTCAAAACTCCCCCTATCACCCAGAACACGAAGTAGGCCCTGCTAAAAATCTCAACGGTCTCAAGAACACTGTAACATTAATACTTTTACTCCTTGTGTAATTTTGACTAATGAGAAACTTCTCGAAACTTCTATATCCTAATTTCGTAATGATGAGATGACATCGTGTTATCAAGCACCTAAGTATGCCATCCAAAATAAAATGATGTGTGCTATGGGATATGAAAGATATAGATGTGCTATAAAAGAGCAAGGTATGGAGGAACTGAGCTTCTAAAACCACATTAAAAAGTAGAAAAATATGGTTTTGGTATCCAATTATATGGGTACCTTCCTCCGGAGGTCGAATCAACATCTTCTATGTGTGAAGATAGTTCATCTAATTATGAAAATGAAACATATTCCTAGTGTGGTCTCTACCAAGACCTTGCCTCTATAAAACTTCTTCTTAGTATGGATATCCTAACCATATCCCCTACCATTCCAAAACTAGATCTTGTCCATCCTTCCCTTGTAAACTGGGAACAACAACATTACATGCCAATTGATTTCTTTGTAAATGACAAAGAAATTAGTGATTTTATGGGTCTCTGTGAAGATATTCCTATTAGTGACCCTAAGAAGAGATTCTCCATTAATATTGATGCATGCACGTAATTTTGGGAGGAGGATTAAATTCATGGTCGGCAAAATTTAAAATAAAACAAGGGAAATATATCATCAAACAGGCCTTGTAAAAATAAGTCTAGGTCCCATAATCAAAACCTCTTCAAGGAACTTGTAGAAAAATAAATTGAAACATCAATATACATGATAAGTGACCCTTATAAGGGTAAAAATATCATTGAGATGCCCTTAAATGAACATCTATATCTCCCTCCCAATCCTACGCATATGGAAGATGAATCAAAACCCCTTGTGGAAGAGACTATAAACATGAATATTGGAATAGAGGATAAACCTACAATTGTTAAGCTGGGAGCTTCCCTCTCAGCACAAGAAAAAAATACCATTTTCATTCTTCTATGATAATTTTTAAAACATATTTTATTGGTGCTATGTAGAAACTCTCAGCTTATATCCCTATTTTTTGGTGCATAACCTAGTTGTGTATGAAGAAGAAAAGAAAATCAACCAAAATATTAGAAAAATGCATCCTCTTGTTTCCCTTTTTGTTAAAGAAGAGATGAGAAAACTATTGGAACTAGCCTTTATCAGGCCTTTTAATTACTCATAATGGATTCCTAACATAGTACATATGAGAATTAAACCCATTGGCATCATAATCTATATGGAATTTAGGGACATCAATAAGGAATTTCTAAAATATGATTATCCTCTTCCTATTATCAACATAATTTTTGATTTAATTGTTGGTTATGCGATGCTATCCCTCAAGGAAGGATTTTTAGGATAAATCATATTAAAATTATAGAAGAGGATCAACATAAAAGTTCATTCACAACCCCTTGGGGGATATTTTGTTATCAGGTCATACCCTTTGGTCTTAATAACATAGGTACTACCTATCAAATGTCCATGATGGAAATCTCCCATGACATGCTTAATGATATAATGGAATATTAAGTTGATGACATCTTGGGAAAATCACAGACTAGTGCATAACATCTTAAGATCTTACAAAAAAAATTCTAGCATCTCAAAGATTACAAGGTTAGAATGAATCCAAAGAAATATTTCTTTTGTGTACTATCTAATTTTTTAGGTTTTATTATATAAAGAAGAGTAATTGAAGTTGACCCAACAAATTCAAATGCCATTACTGAAAGTCCTCCTCCAAAGAACCTCAAACAACTGTGTAGTTTACAATGAAAAATACAAGTGATTTCTTGATTCATTTCTCAACTCGCAGAAAAGTGTCATTCGATTAAACATATTATCAAGAAAAAATTTGATTTCCATTGGAGTCTTGAACAACAACAAGTGTTTTCATTATTTAAGGATTGTTTTGTCAAACCATTTGTTCTTATGCTGCTTACTATAGGAGATCCCGTACTATTGTATATTTTAGTCACTTTATTTGTAATTGGAATGCTTCTGGCTCATTATGATATAAATCAAAAAGGAAAACTCAATATCATATCAAAAATTTACCCACTCAAGTACATATTGTAAAAAATCTCACTTACTGTCAGGATGGATAATTGGATCATCTTGCTCAGTGAGGTTGATATTGAGTATGTTAATTAGAAATCAGTCAAATGGAAAGTACTTGTGCATATAATAGTTAAATCCCCTTTGTCAGGAATAAAACCATTAAGTTTGGAGCTTTCATATGATTTTATAATGTATATTGAAGAATCCATCACATGTAAAATATACTTCGATGGATCATTTAACCTTCATGGTTTAGGAGCAGGAATTTTTCTTATCACTCCGACGGGGGATCTGATTCCTTAGGAATTCAAAATTGGATTCCCATGCACTAATAACATAGATGAATATGAAGTCATGATTACAAGACTAAAATTTTCTATAGATTGGGACATCATACATGTTAATGTTATAAGTGATTCTAGGTTAATCATCAAACAAGTTAACGATGAGAAGATTCACCATTAAAATAAGTTGGTGGATACATTAAAGGAGTTATTTGTTCATATCACTTTCCAGTAGTTACCCATAGGAAAAAATCATTTGGTAGATGCCATTTCCATAGTTAGATCTATAATACACATCCCACCTAGAAACAATGGCATGTTGTTCTTTGTGGAACACATAAGAATAATAGTGTACGACATTTCAAAATCTTATTTGGTGTGTGAAGTTTTTGATCCCTTATCCCCTTGGTATGTTGAAATCTATAATTACCTACATGATGGAACCTTTCCCCATAACATTTCCCATTCTTAGAAACAAAACCTATTCCAACACATATCCTACTATAACCTCCTTAGAGGTACACTCTATCCTAGAGGCTATAATAGGAATCTGTTACTTTTCTTTAATTCAAAATAATCTATCTTAGTGGTCAAAGAGGCGCACAACACTAGCTATGGGGCCCACACAAGTCGAATGGTTCTTGCTAAAAATATATTAAGACTAGGTTACTACTGGCCTACCTTGGAAAATCGTTGTTTTCAGTATGCCAAGAAATTCTTGTTGTGTCAAAAATATGACAATCTGATACATTCTCGAGTACAATCATTATAACCCACCACAATACCATGCCCATTTTCAAAGTGGGGACTCAATCTCATTAGGAAAATTAAGCCCACTTCCTTTGATGGCCACCACTATATTATAACTACCGCTGATTATTTCAAAAAATGGGTAGAGGTTGTTCCTCTTACCTAGGTCAATGGTGCATAAATTTCCAAATTCATAGTGAACCACATCATCTACCTCTATGGATTTCCCACTACCATTATATCTTAAAATGTTAAGTATTTTAAGAATAAGGTAGTAAATTCCTATGCAAAAATTTCCAAATCTAACAAAAACGGTCAACTCCTTATTACCGTCAAGGTAATGGACATACTGAAGCCTTGAACAAGACTCTTTTTTACATCATGGAAAAGATGGTTAACACAACTGGGCTTAATTAACACCTACAAATTCATCCCGCCCTTTAGGATTATGGAACATCAATCTACACCCTTACTAGTGTTACTCCACAATTACCTATTTTAAACACAGAGGCTATTTTTCCCCTTGAGATCAAGCTCCCATATTTGTGCATATCTTTTAAAGATTATCTATAAAAACAAGAAGACTATAGAGTGAAAAAACTTGTATAATTAGAGTTATTGGATGAGATGTGCCTTCACGCACTGGACCATTTAAAGGTCTATTAGAACTAAGTGCCTCAAAGCTACAACAAATGGATCATACCTCACACCTTTGAGGTAGGAGACCTTGTCTTAAAATAGAATCAGTTCAAAACTACCAAAGATCGATAAAAGAAAGCAAAGTTTTATCCTAACTAGTAAGGACCATATGTTGTGGTTGCTAAATTTTGTTTAGGAGCATATAAAATTTCTGATTCTGATGGTGATGAACTTAGGGAACTTATGAATTCCATGCATTTTGAGTTTTTCCATGCCTAAACATGGGGGTCTTTAGAAAAAGTATAAAAAACATAAAAATAAATAGAAGAATAAAGATAAATCAATCCATCAAAGTGTTAAAACAACACAATTATGGAACTTTGGACAAGTTCTTTGGTGAAAACAAGTTTATGGTGCTATCATAGGGTTTGATGATCACAAACATCTCACACCTGGGGGTATAGTGGCTTTATACTAAGCTAGTTTTTGCATGTGTCTGATTTTATTTTGAACCTGTCCTTCATGGATTTAATCCAGTTGATCCTACAATTATACGTGATGATTTTTCTTCTGTACATTCCCATCTAACACTGGGGGTAATCCTTTTCATCTTAACTTTCTTCTACATATGTGTGATGTTTTCACTTCTACATTCTCCATCTAACACTTGGGGCATCCATGCATCTTTTACATAGCTTTGGAATTTTTTTAGAAAATCCCTAAACATTCAAAATAATATTTGAAAAAACATAAAAATTCAAACTAGGTGTTCTAAAAAACAATATAACATTGTATCTAGAAAATACAAAAAACAACAGCTAATAGTTCAAAACTATCCAAAAAATAAAAAAGTAGTGTTTTTCTTACTTGGTTATTTGTTTATGCATAGTTTTTTTGGATTATTTTTTGTTGTCTTATATGTTTTCTATATTAGGGTGTTATTTTATTACTTAGATTAAGTCTTTCTTTAATATATTGTGAGGTTCATTAGATTAATTTTGTTTGCGTGTTTTCTTGTACATACTTGTGTTGTTTGTTTGTACATTGTTTGTTATAATTTCTTCATCCACATCTATACCAGCACATTCAACATCTAAACATCATATATAATTAATAAAAATGTTAAGCTACATCATCATAAAATGAACATAAAACATGTATTCTAAGATAACATCATATAATATCACCAATGGGGAAATAGGAATTGTTTTTATCCCCCATCATCATAGACCATAATAAAAACATGGGCTAAACATGCTATCTTATATAAAAAAAAATGCAGTAAATAATCAAAGTCCATCATCATATCCATATAAAACATCAGTGACCATATAAAAATAATTGTCTTGATATACATCGGGTATAAGATAATCCACTATGGGTGTGGGTTAAAAAAAGTATTCCTTCATCTCGAAGCATAATCAAGAGAAATACATATACATCAATTTAAAATTGTGTCTTCATCACGAGGCATACATCAAAGTAATACATGAATAGTAATAAAGAGTCATGGATGAATCTCGCCAACACTAGGACTGTCTAGCTTGTGACTCAGGATACCTAGCTTCTGACCAGGTGGCAGAATTTATACTGGTCTAATAGACCTTGAAGGCTTGTGTGATCTACATCTCAAATGACTACCTATAATTTGAATATATGGGGCTTAACTCTATGTCTCAGATACTACAGTGTGGTATAGAGCCCTATAATATGCCGCCTCACCTAAAGCTGTTACAAAATCATATACTAGATCATCAACTCCATCTGTCTCAGCTAAAAAATAAAGATCATGCCACTCCCTCGTAATGTGGGTTATATCAACCCCAACTATGTCCTGAGTTTCTCTCATGCAGCTACGGCCTGATCTCTCTCCGTTGTGGCTTGGACTCGCTTTGCGATGACCTATTCTAAACACCGATGTAAGATTTGAATAGTAATAAATGTTATATCACCACGTTGCAAGGCCATATCTCTCCCAAGCTGCAAAAGGCCATTGATGACCCACTTGATCCTGGAAGCACTTTGTAACTAGTGACTAGTATGTATAGATGTGGTGGTCCCTGTGTATCCCCCACTCCTTCCCCATCACCCCCACCTACTGAAATACATGGGATATATACTCTAGGAGGTGATGGTGGACCCTATATCAGGCCCTCATGAATTTTAATCATCTAAACAACCTGATGTATAACCTATTTTAATATAGGAATTTTAACACATGGTAATAGCACATGTTATACTAGTTGTACATGTGGCTATATCAATAGCGCTTACTGGGAAGGACGCACATGTATATGTTGTGGTCATGGATGATGCGGAGGTGTTGTACCTATAGACCATGTTATGCTAGCCCCTATGGCTGTGCTAGTCCCTATCCCTATCCCCGATCTCCATGTAATTCCCCCTTAACATTTGGCTTATGTAATTTGGCTCTATCTCGTAAGGCCTGACCCTGAAGTCCTATTGATGGTGCAACTATGCAAGTAGCTATGATGTCCTGTGGAATAGTGATACATCTAGGCACTAATATAGCATACCAAGGCCCATAATCTGATGTGTTCCCTGGGTCCACTATCTATTTGCATCCATCCCATCTCTGTGGAATAAAACCTTGAAAACTGTCAAGTGCGATCCGTGGTCAAATATGGGGCCCAAATTCAAAATTCTCATGTGCTGTACACACATACTACATCTCATCCTTAGGAATGTTAGGGATAAGACAAAACTACTCCAGGACCCTTTCAACTTGGTATGAATAAAAAATATCCCTGTAACTCTGAGTCAAGAAGTGGTCCACCTCAACAATACTAAACTCTTCAGCATCCTTGCACCAATGATATATATGGTATGATCACTGGGTCATCATCTATAGCTAGAGGTCAACAAATTCTCATCTGTAGTATGTAGTATCTCCTTGATGACATCTAAAATCCTCTCCAAATGGATCCTAACCCCTATAAGTTGGATCATCTAGTGCTCTAGTTCATACTAATCAAAGTGAGGACCCGATAGCAATATGGTCCAATAACCAAATCTATAAAATCATAGCATGGCCCAAGATCCTAATGCCTATACATGCAATTAGGTGTGAATCCAAGTAAAAATGGGCCATTATGCACTGACCTTGATGAAATATCTCCCCATCCATCAGATTGTAAATAGATTCTATTAGGATTAGTGGAAAATGAGTCCTAGTCTTTTGATACAACAGGTAGCCGCTGACTAGAACCATATGATACACTAGTAGGCATATAATCCTTTTGTCCATAAAGAACCTATACAAGTGTACTACCATGCCCTATTAAGGAATATCATCTCGCTGAAAAATATCACATATATGCTCTAGAATTTGGTTTTGACACCTATCATATGTCACTAATCTACCCAAGATGGGAACTCTCAGGATATGGTGTACATCCTCCAATGTCACGGTCATCTCTCCTACAGGAACTCTGAATGCCTGGCTCTCGCTATGCCACTTCTCTACTAAGGCAGTGAGGAGGATATGGTTAAGCATGATGTGTGATAGCGAATAAGTATGTGATAATCCTGTCACCTTCAAAATAGAAATCAATCCAAGCTTCTCTCGTCAAGAGAAAGTCTACTCATATACTGGGAGACGTCTATGTCACTTGCAAAAATCCAAATTGAGTAATCTTGCCTACAAGATTAGAAAAAAGAGAAAAAAATTAACATCATCTCGTTTTAAAAAATATTCCTATGGTGTTCTAATCAATCCTAATTTCTTCAAAACAACTCCTACATTCTTCTAAGGGATTCTCAAAATCCAGAATTTACATTAACGCATACCTTTTTGCACTAGTGCATGCCTTTTAGCACTAGCGCATGACTTTTCACACTAGTGCATTCAATGTTAGGATAGGAATTTTAATGCCCTTACTCTCATTTTAATGCTAGCACATGCCATGCTAGAATTCCCCTTTTCACACCCATCCTATCATTTTTATGTTAGCGTGTGCCCCATTCTACCTAACTAAGAGTGTAACACCCATTCTCATGTTTTAATGCTAATGTGTGACCCTTCACGTGAGAACACACGAAGCTAAACTAGTGCTTTGAAAGGCCAACATTAGCACTAACCCAAAAATTTTCCCTAGCAAATTTTTTTTATTAAATGCACTAAAAAATCAAATTTTTGTGTTATATACTGGGATACCATCTACTAGAGATGTCTCAAACTCTCCAAATCGATTAACGTGATGTCTATGGTTAAGAATCCATGCCATTTGATGTAGGAGCATCCACTCTAGGTTGTGTATAAAGGATTACAACATCCAAATTATGGATTCTAGGTATAATATTGAGCTCTAGATGTCATTAGCTATCATTTAGGTGAGCTATTTTGTGTTTAGAATCTTCAAAAATTGAAAATAACACTTCCCCTCAAAATGAACATTTTTAAATTTGGACTCCATTTTTGGGTTGATTATATGTTGTTAGTCTTCTCTTGAGGTAACAAGTCAATGTCAAGTGGTGGAAAAGTTCCATGAAGGGAAAAAGGTGTACTTATGACTTAGAACATGAATTTCCTAAGTTCTAGTCCTTCATTAGGACTAAAAGTGATGTAATAAAGGTAAATATTGCATGTATAAGGTCTAAAAAAGTTATAATTAAGTGGAAACCAACTTTAATGATATAAAAAATCCTTTGTAACTACTTTCCATTCATCATTCGAATGGTTGACAAAAGGGAAGAATATTTTCAAGAAGAAGAAACTAGTATTTCTTGTGTATACATATTCTACAGGTGAACTAGTTCTTGTTTTAGAGTTTTGTGAGGATTATTACACATTTTCTTAATGAATCTATGGGTGCATGCATTTAATGTTTATGAAATTGGGATTGGTAAGGTGCTTAGTTCTTTGTGATTACCTTGTTTGGGTGAGAATTTATAAACTTGTGTATAGATATAACCATGTGTTTTTCACTCATTCCTATCTTATTCTATATAATGATGTGATTATTCCACATGTAAAGGATGATAAATATGGTATGAAGGTTGGTACAGAGTTTCATGAAGAATCACAGTAAATTACTGACATTTTTCAGTTTTGTATGACCATATTTAACATTTATGGAATAGGAGTTACATTATGAACTTGAAGGATTATTGTATGAATGATAATTACAGTGAATGAGACTTTACATATCATTTTCTTTGAAGCAATGAATATTATTTATTTTACAATGTACATGGGGATTGATTATATGACTGTGAATAATAACCCTTGTGGCTGGTTTTGATGAATTAGAGTGTTTTTTAGGATTTAGAAGAAGACTGAGAATCCTTAAAAATCCTCCTATTGAGTTGGTGAGTACAAGGAATAGAGTGAGATTGAAGGATATTTTTTGGTTTAGATAGTTTGAAACCCTACTTGTATGCATTTACATAGATACCCTATTCTTTATTTGCAATAATGAAAATTGTACCATGAAATCAAATGATAAGAGATCCTTGTTAAGTATTTATTGTTGTAAAAATGTGTAATAGGGAAATTGACAATTTCCATGCATGATAACTATACCCATGTGCCAAAAATTTCATGTTCTATCATTGACAGGCACACCAAGTCCACCCAGTCAATCCAGTGACCCCTACCAATGTTATCTCATCTTCCTAGGTGATTTAGCAAATTCAAATTAGTCTCCTAGGTGATTTTAGGAGTTCATTTAAAATGCAAATTTTGGGTAGTCACAGGAAGGACTATCACTACCCTTCCTAGGACTAGAAAAATCCCATGGAGTGGATCAGTAAAGGAAAAATGGATTTGGAAGAAATTAAAAGGCCTAGTAACACCATGAAGGTGATTTTTGAAGGTTCAGGGAATATTTGGAGTAGTTGGGGCAGTCTCATCAAAGTTGGGGATTCACAGGCATAGTCAGTGCATAAGCCAAAAAAACCACTAAGCTTCGGAAGGTGATTCCAAGAGCTTCATATGGAGTTAGGAGAAAAAATCATCTCCAAAAATATAATTCCAAGCCCTACATGATGGTGGAATCAGATTCTTCATAACACTTTGGTGCATCAGGTTTGCAGGTAGTGTTTCTCAGGAATAAGTGGATTACCAAATCAAAAATATGAATTTTCAAGGATAAAATGGAATAATAAAGACATGATAACCCCACCATGGGATTATAAATATCATTTCCAGTCAGGATCAGATAAACACTTTCCAAAAAAGTCCATTAAGGGCTCAAGTTATCCTTGTCTTAAGTTTTCCTCTTTGAGCAAGTTCAGGAGTTAGCCAAATTTTGGGAGGATACATGTTAGATCAAGAAGCATTGTGGGATTTTATGTCCTATAAGTCACTAAGGGTAAGGTACATCAACCTTGGAAAAAAATTTCCAGCCACCATGTGACCTCAGGAGCCCCATGTGACCATTAGGATTACAAGGTCAGCCCTCAGGTGTAATTTAGAGCTCAAATCCCCTGTCGTCGGATCTCTGCCATGTGTCAGATCTAGGACCACTATGGAATTTGATGTCCCTAACATCCCTCATAGGTCACAGACATCAAATCTTGAAAAATACGCCCAGATCTCTAGGATATATTTTAGGTCACCCATGTGACCCGCTTCCAGCCCCTCAGTGCTTTAAAGTTGGTTATGGAGAACTCATACCCTGTCATGAGATCAATGCCACATGTCGCCATCTTTATCATCATGGAAATTTATTTCCCTCACATCCCTTTGATTTGAGGGATGTCAGGGAAACAAGATGTACCCAACTCCAACTCCAAATTTTTCTAACTCCTAGCTACTTCTTACTACTTCTAACTTCTTCTCCATTGCCAGAAGAAAGTTGTAGAGAACACCTTAGTCCACCATTTCCAAAGCTAAAAAAAACTTCACCACATAAATGAAATCCTCTACCCCATGGTGATAAACAGGAATTAGAATAATATTTCATCGAAATAAGAATAAGAAACGAAGAACAAAGAAGAAGAATAGTGGAAATCCCCATTTCCATGAAATCGAAATTTGAAGGAATCTTCCAAATTGGTGCATGGATTAAAAAATCATATATTTCTGAGTTCTTATCTCATGAATTCCATTAAAAAATTATATTCAAACCTCCCATTTTCATAAATTAATGCTCATAGTGAATAAATTTCACTTCCAGCTCCACGAAGAACAAACTTCAAATTATCGTCAAACTGGTTGTCGGATTGAAGTAACATTTCACGTGAAGCACCAGAAGAAAAAACCTATCGCAATGGATTTTATTTCTTTGTGAATGGAGAAAAAAATAGACCTATAAATTTCAAGCTCCATTAATGGCCACCATGAAACAGTAAGGGAAGAAATCAGCGAGCTACCTCTACACTTCTCAAGGTTCTAATGGGCAAAATTACATGAAAATTAGAGGGAATGGTCTTTGAAAAATATAGTTTTGCATGAACTTGTTTTCATGCCATGAAGTCCCTATTTTAGGGATATGGATGGCTATTTTTTTTATCAAAATTATTCACTCTTTGAATAAAGTTTCAAATTCCCAAAGATCCGGTGGGTGAAACCCTCCGAAATTCAGAGGGAAACGTCTCCAAAAAACCTAGTTTCTTTAAAAATAGTTTTTGCATGATGAAATTTCCAGTTTCTCAAGATATGAAGGACTGATTTTTTTATCACTATTTTTCCCTGGTAGCTCCATGCCTGAAGATCTTACTAGGCATAAATTTTCATTTTTCATTTCTGAGCTTTCTAGAAAGTAAATCATGATGAAAATTGGGGAATGAGTTCGTGATGAAGAGAGGAATCCAAAATAGTTGATCCCGTTGTAAACTAAGGTTGTTCTCACCATTTAATACAAATAGAATATTTTATACTTCCTCACATACTATAAATGGGGAGCCCCACTGCATTGCAAGTTCAATCACTCAAGACAATCAGAGAATGGGTAAAATTTAAAGAAAGATATAAAAAGAATTCTTCCAAAAATATTAGGTCCCCAAATTGCAACTTGATAAAAATATAAATATCTTGGGAACATATGAGGTTGGAATATGGTACAAGGTTCAAAAGGTGAAACAAGAGCAAGTAGGGTGATATGTCCCAAAATAGTAGAGCACAGGCTCATATTCTAAAAATAATAGGTTGTTCTCAAAGGGAAAGTTTGGCACAATGGGACACAAACGGATGATCATCTTAGGGAATTGGAAAATATTTTTTAACACTCACTACATAGTTCAGATCAAAAGTATATGACATGCAGGATGAGAGTTGCAGTCATCAACAGAACAGTTCATTCAACTTGACAAGAATTCATGAGCTGATTTGAAGGAGTTTCTCAAGGTGAAAGGAGTTCAAATATTCAAAGTCTCACTACATTTGAGTTTTCAATTAACAAGGATTAGTGGATTTCATCGAGAATGACATCTCCTCTTCTTCTTCACTCACTCTTTCTCTCTCCTCTTCCCCCCAACTTTCTCTCTCTTTTCAATTTTCTAATTTTTTGTTTGGATTGCACTTTCTCATATGTATTAATGTTCCTAATGTAATAAGTCACCTTCATGTTATAAAAAGGGACTTTCAAGTTTCCTAAGAAGTTGAAATTTTTTATGTTGTGTGAGGAAATATGAAAAGGAATTGGGGAAAATATGAAGATTCATATCTCACTCTATAAATTGTAAATCCATTCTCATTTCAAAAGGTTGGAAATTGATATTGTGAAATCAAGAGTGCATTGTACTTAGAGAAAGCAATGGAGATAGCCATTTTTTTCTACTTTTCTCCACTTTCAAATTTCTTCCAATCCCATACTATGTACAACTTTTTTTTACACAATCAATATAAGAAGAAGGAGTTTCTATCATTCTTTGATTGAGGGGTTTGTCGATACTTTGTGATCAATAAATTTTAGTTGGTCTTGTTGTTATTTGCAGAATTGTTTCTTCTCATGAATACATGTGATGAAATTTCTAACTAGTCTATGCAGGAATCTAATTTTCTACCTATAGCATTAGTTATCCTACCTCATTTCTCACTCCCCTTTCCCTCTCTATGGAAACATTATTTCCTAGCAAGAGATTGTTAGCTTTTATGCAGTGTCAGTTGAGTACCTCTATTGGATCCCCAGTCAAAAGGCCACCACATAAATCCAAATTTTCTCACACATGCATATACGATAGCTACAATAGTTAATTAGAGAGACTTAGATTCCCAGAGTGTCCATAAGAAACCCACAATTTTGTCCACCTGAAAAAATTTCTCGCAAACAATATTATAAAGTGAAGTTGTTAGAAATTTCTTGCAGAGAGTGAAGGAAGGAAGGTTCTATTTAGATATGGGAAGATGTTGGATTCAATTCAAAGATATGAGTTCCTTACAGATGTGTCTATGAACTCCTATAGTTAGATAAGAGGAATGACTAAAGAGGAGGAAATATTATATGGTTTTTATAACTCCCTAGTAAATAATTATTTATGAGGACCTAACATCACACCAGTATGAAACATTCAAGATTTAAAACTAAGTTCCAATATTTTTATACTCATTTGTATCCACTTGAGTTATTTAGAAGGTTTCCATGTGACAAAGCTAGGGCTTAAGTTATAAAGGCCCAAAACAGATAATTTGAGATTGAAATTGAGAAGAATTGTTGTTAAGGGATTCCTCTAACTATTAAATAATGAATTTGAAACTTCCATTGGTCTAATGAAAATATTTTCTTACCAGTCCCATGGAGACTGTATACTCAGTTTGGAAAACATAGTTTGAAGGTACCTAAAGAAAGAAAGGGTGATTTTTATGAGTTGATGATCTGTGAAAATTCTTAGACACTTAAAAGTCATTAAAATTTATACATAAGACTATATATTGTGCTATTAATTCACCCAAAAAAAAAATATGCATGAAAATATGTTTAGAAGTCCTAGTGAGGATTTAAGGACAGATATGCAAAATTGAAGTGTAGGGATTTGTGTGCTGAATTAGAAGCTAAAATTTTGGAACATATTGGGAAAGGGGAAAGTGAAATAATTATTCTTTCATAATCTTCTGGTTACTTACAAAAGTCCAGGAGCACGGTGGTTCGAAGTGTCATAACCTTAAGAGACTAGAAGAGGCATTATTACTAAAAAGGTGGTTGAGAGCATTTTAAGATCGTGGGTGTATTTATATGAATGATTTATCATTTTTGGAATTTTTGTAGTAGGGATAAATCATCAAGAAATTTTAAGTAAGAGCTAAAACCAGAGGGTTCATGTTTGAACCAAGGACTACTGTAAAATTACAAGAACGAGTGAAATGTAGGGTAGAGCATATGAACACTTCATAAAAGTAGACAACTTAGGAACTTAAAATGAAAATTTGTGAAGAAAATAATACATGGTTTAGTGGAATAGATGTCATTTTAGGTTACAATGTCATTATTTAAAATAATAATGTCATTTTTGGGTTAATACATGATCTTTTTGCAAGAGTATGAGTAAAGAAAATTGTTTAAGCCTTTGTGTCGATTGAGTTATGCATGGTAACACACATGTAGTAAATTATTTTGGTATCATAGCGTGGGTGTTGAGTTTATATAAAATTATTCATTGAATCTAAAAAGTTTGTTTACAAGTGTTGATTAAAAATATGAATGTCAAAATCATGAAATGTGAAGAAGTGCCTTATGAAGTGGCTCAAGATCACAGGTATGTGATGCCTAAGTGGCTTACAAAAATGAATGAAAAGAAACTAAAAAAAAATGCCAAAATAATTATCAAAGAAATTTTGAAGGAGGATATGGAAGAAAGCATTGAATATCTATTGAAAGGGGTGTTAGTTATGATTAGTCAAAGAAAGGAAGAAAATGAAGAAAAGGATAAGTAGAAAAGAAGAGAGAAGGAGAAGAAAAGGGAGAATTGGATGGAATAAGAAATCACTGCACTTAAAGAGAGATGTGGAAAAACTATCTATGTTGATGAAAGAATGGATGGAATCAAAAAGTCAAGAAATATGGGTTATGATAACCAAAAGAGACAAGCGGCCCATTAGGTTACTTATAGAGACAAGAAGAAGGATGTAGCTAAGAAGGTAGATAAAAGAGGAAGAGAGAAAGATAAGAAGAATGAGAAGAGAATAAGTTAAGAGAGTTATCATGGAAGAGGATAAGTGAAATGAACAAGAAGAAATTATAGAGAGATTTTTGGCATCTATTAAAAAAGGTTAAAACGAGAAGAGTTTGAGAAAATAAGAAGAAGAGCTCACTGAAATAGCTACTCAAGGGGCTAGATATCCTCCTACTTTAAAAATATATATGAATTTGAGTATATGAATGTAGGTAGATCAAGAGAAGAAAGAGAGGCAATAAAATATTCCTTTAATGAAGAATCAAAGAACTCAAGTGAAGACAAGTTGGAAGAATAAGTATGTGGGCCATCTCAATATCACTATGAATCAAATAAAAGTAGCAATGCAAAAGTTGGTAAGGTGAAAAGGTTATGGAAAACTGTCACAGTCATGTGGAGTTGGCTTAGTGGAGAGGATGAGATAAAATCCAAGGAAAATGCTAGAGCAAGCTTGGAGTCTACAAAAAAATATTGCAAGCATATACCAAGAGATGAAGATGAAGAGTGAAAAAGAACATGATATGGATGAACCATAAAAACAAAGAGTAGGAGTGAAATGATTTGACTTATTTGGACTTTAAATAGAGAAAATAAAGATGGATTTGGATTTTAGAAATATTAAATGTATAGGTGAAATCAATAGGTCATTTTAAGCATCCCTAAACAAATAAGAGAAGAAAATGTTACTAGTAGTAGTGGAGGACACAATGAATCCTCACGATTTTAAAACTAATCATGTTCTTAGTTGTGAATGTCCAAGTGTGACAAAGAATGAGAAAGATGAGTCATTATTAAGACTCATAATGAAGAATATGAATTCAAACAATATTTTAAAGGAATAAAAAAACAATAGGAGGTTGAAATCAAGTCTATGAGACTCTTAGAGAAGAAAAAATAAATAGAGAGAGCTGAGGAAAAGAGGAATAAAATAAAGATGCAAAAAATTGGAAAAATAAGAAGAAAAACAATTATTAAGCTCAAGTTCTTCTACCCGTGGAGTATGAGGTAGGAGAATCCACTCTAATATGTGTATAATGGATGACAACATAAAATTTTTTCCTTGCATGTATAATAATGAGTTCTAGATGTCATTAGCTGTCATTTAGGTGAGATAGTTTGTGTTTAGAATCTTCGAAAATTGAAAATGGTACTTTTCTTCTAAAAACCAAAATTCAAATATGGAGTCCATGTTTGGGTTGATCAGATGATTTTGTTAGTGTTCTCTTGAGGTTTTCTAGGAAATTTCAAGTCATGGAATAATTTCTATGAAGGAAAAAAAAGTGAACTTATGACTTAGAACATGAAGTTCCTAAGTTATAGTCCATAATTAGGCCTACAAAAGTATTGTAATAAAGGTAAATATTGTATGTATAAGGTCTAAAAAGGTTCTAATTCAGTGGAAACCAAATTTAATGGTATAAAACCTCCTTTGTAACTTCTTACATTCATCATTTGAATGGTCAAGGAAAGGCAAGAATATTTCAAGAAGAAGAAGCAAGTTTTTCTTATGTATACATATTTGATAGTTGAACTAGTTCTTGTTTGATAGTTTTGTGAGGATTCTTATACATTTTCTTGATGAATTTTGGATGCATGCATTCAATGTCTATGAATTTGTGATTGGTAAGATGTGCTCAGTACTTTGTGATTACCTTTTTTGGGTGAGAATTTATAAACTTTTGCATAGATATAACCCTGTGTTCTTCATTGATTCCTATCTCAGTCTATATAATGGTGTGATTAGCATGACCTTGAAGATTATGAAAGGATGCACGAGGAAGAGGATATTCCTAGTGTAAAGGATGAGAAATAGTGGTATGAGGGCTATTTGGTTCACATTTTCATGAAGAATCACAGTAAATTACATATATGCATGACTGTATGAACATATTTAACATTTATGGAATATTCTGAGTGTGTGGATATGTTTATTGTCTCCCTCGTATGTTGAAGTATAAAAGATATAATGCTCAATATGTATGAATTCAAACCAAGTATTATGTCTTGTTGCTTAACTCTGAATTACATAGGTGAATGGGTTTTGAATGTTCATTATATGATTAGGACTTTGAAATTATTTCCTGTGAATCATGAAGGTTCTATTCTTTTCCAATATACAAGTAGTTTTCTTGAATGATTGTGAATAAATCCCTTGAGGTTAGGTTTGATGAATTAGACTATTGTTCAAGGATCTAGAAGTCAAATACTGAGAATTTAATCATGCTGATTTCCTAAGTTGGATGGAACATTAAATCTTTGATGAAAGGTGTGTACAATCTTGGAATATATTCAAGTTGAAGATATTGTTTGGTTTAGTGCCTTTAAAACCCTACTTGCATAATGACATATTTTACCCTATAACTCGGATTTAAAGAGAATGATTGTTTAAGTAACTCAGATAAAGAAATTTTTTTAGAATATGTTAAGAGAGTGAAGGAAGAAAGGTTTATTCAAATTTTCTGCATGGGGAAAGTGTTGGTTTGGTTCAAAGATATGAGTTCCTTGCAACTGTTACTATGAACTCCTACAGTGGATAGAGGAAAGACAAATCAAGGAGATCTTTGAACTTTCCAAAATCATGGTGAAGAATTATTTGAGAGTACTTCAAGATACCTTATAACCTATTTAAAAGGTCAAGCTTTGAAACTAAGTTCCAAGATTTTTATACTCATTTTTCTTTAGTCCCAAGGAGACTATGTACACAGTTTAGAAAACCTAGTTTGAAGGTACCTTAACAAAGAAAGTGTGAGTTTTCTATGGTGATGATCTGTGGAAATTAGAAACTTAGGCATCCTTAACTATTACCATAAACCATAGTTTGCTCATGAAGTTACTCACATTGGTAAATTCATGAAAGTATGTAGTTCTTAGGAGTCGCTTTGGAGGGATTTAAGGACAAGTTGGGAAAATTGAAGTTTAGCAGGAACCTTGTTGCAAAGAAAGGGTTTTGAAATTATTGGGAACATAGAGATGATAGTGGAAATTTAAATAACTTAAGGTGATATCCCTTAATGGTTACTCATAAAAGGATTATAGCAGTTGGTGCTTTAAGTCATGACCTTAAAGACTAAAAATATGCAGTGACAATGTGGTTAAGGAGATCTAATTGAACTGAATCAAAATATTTAGGTAAGCAAATATGACAAAAAAGTGAAGTGTAGGAGTGTTGTGAGATAGGGTAAAGGTGCTAAGGTTTTAAGGAGGCATTGAGCCATGTCATAGTTATAAAAGGAACTAGTGGAGATCTTAATAGGGATTGGAAGGTGGTGAAGTACTGAAACATTAAAACATGGTGAGTAAGCATACTAACTCAAACATTGATGACATGGGGAAGTCTTAAAATAGTGAAGAATAGTGGAATATATGTCATTGAAGGTTTTAATTTGATTATTATTTAATTGGTTCAATAACATGTTACTAGAAGTTATGAGTGAAGGAAAAAGGACTTGAAATTTTGAGTAACTAGAAAATGCATGGTGAAAGAAGATACTGCATTGCATCATTTGTATCATGTAATGGTTTTGGTAAATCAAAGATTTTTTTGAATCAATGAAATTTTGATTTTACAAGGATATTGAATGAGGGTTATGAGAGGTAAGAATTAGTTGTAAATATACCTTAAAAGAGTTTGAAAATTTGGTAACTTTTATGGTTATTTTGATGCCAAGTGATTAGAAAAATCTGAAGGGAAGACTTAAACCAAGGTCCTTTTGACCAAGATAGAAATGTGAAAGAGATTGGAAAAAATCTTTTCAAAGATTAAAAATGACTATTGATGAAAGATACAAGAACATTTAAGGGAAAGAAAGGGTTGAACCATAGCAAATATGATATTGACTTATGGAAAACATTAGGAAAGGGGGTTGAAGAACCAATTAATCAATGAAGTAATTTTGCAGATATGTGAAAGTGACTACGTTGAAAGAAGGATGGAATCAAATTGAGAAGAGGAAGAAAAGAAAATGATGTAAGAGAGAGAGGAAGGTGAAAGAGGAAGAAGAAAAGAAAGATATGGATAAAGATCAGAGTTGAAAAGATTAACCATAGCAAAAGAGGTAATCAAGAAGAAGTGAGAGAGAATAACAAAGAAGAGAAAGGGGATGGTGATTTCAAGAAGAGATCAAAGATGAAGCAGTTAGGTTGCATATGTTGGTGCTCATAAGAAAGAGTTAAGAGAAAGGATGAGAGAAGAGATCAATAAGATAGTGAAACTGAAATAGGGATGGTAAGAAAGAATAGAAACGGATTAAAGAAATTATTGATGAGAATAAGAGTGAAAGAAAGAAGAAGGAAGAAGAATTTTTAGCTTCTCTTGAGGAGATGAACAAACGTGAAAAGTTGAAATGAAGTAAGTTTAAGGGAAAAAAATCATTATTAACAAAGAAGGTGAAATGATAAAGGGTAATAATGAAGAAGAAAAATCTAACAATGTGTGCATGTTGGCTTACAGGTACAAGATGAGATAAGTGGAAGATGAAAGTCTAGAAGTGATATAGCCAAATAAAAAAAATTGAGCCAAGAGTGATTTTCCTATAGATAGTGAAATAATTACATGAAGCAATAGAGCTTTGGCATGCATAAACACAATGGGACCAATACGTGAAAAGGATGATAGGTGTATTTTTTCAAATAGAGAGAACATTTGAAATAGAAGTTGCAATTAAGAAGATGAAATAAGAGCTTAAAGAAGATAAGAAGAATAAAGAGCAAGTAATTAAAGTTGTAGCATTTGCAAGAAAGATATACAGCATGAAGCAGGCTATGAACATAGATGGAACAAGTCAGATTTGGAGCAATCAGTCAACAAGAACATCAAGCATAGTGCATTTTGAAGAATAAATAATTGAAGAAGAAGTACCTAGAAAACATCAATTAAAGTAACAAAGAAAATAACCAGGAAGAGCAAGTCAAGCATATGATGAAAGCAATGCAGAAAGAGCAAATTGAAGATGAAGATCAGGTTAGAGCAAGGATAAAGGCACAAAAAAATTGGAAAAAAGAATAAGAAAACAAAATAGTGGGGGCTCAAAATTTTCTTACCCCTGGAGTATGATGTAGGAGCATCATCTCCTTCTCTATAAATATAACATGAAGTCATAAAATTTTGGCTTGAAAGTTGATTTTGAGGTCTAATAAGTGCATTAGATGTCACTTAGGGTATTAATTTGGTCTTTAGCCTTTTCAAAATTTGAAAATGGTACTTTCCCTCCAAAAGAAAAATTCAAATTTGGAGACCATTTTTGGTTTGTTTAAATGTTGTTAGTCTTATCTTGAGGTCACTTATGAAATGTTCAAGTGGTTACAAGTTCTATGAAGCGTAAAAAGTGAACTTATGACTTAGAACATGAAGTTCCTAAGTTCTAGTCCATCATTAGGCATAAAAGTGTTGTGATAAAGGTAAATATTGTATGTATAAGGTCTAAAAAGGTTCTAATTCAGTGGAAACCAACTTTGATGGTATAAAAAATCCTTTGTAACTACTTTCCATTCATCATTAGAATGGTCAAGGAATGGGAACAATATTTTCAAGATGAAGAAACTAGTTTTTCTTGTGTATACACATTTTAAACTTGAACTAGTTCTTGTTTTACAGTTTTATGAGGATTACTACACATTTTCTTGATGAATTCTAGATGCATGTGCATTCAATTTTATGAATTTGTGATTGATAAAATTGCTCAGTACTGTGTGATTACATTGTTTAGGTGAGATTTTATAACTTTGGGATAGATATAACCCTGATTTCTTCATTAATTATTTTGCCAGTCTATATAATGGTGTGATTAGCATGATTTATAATATTTGAAGGAGAGAGAAAGAGGGTATTCCTTGTGTAGAGGATGAGAAATATGGTATGAATGTTGGTGCACAGTTTCATGAAGAATCACGGTAAATTACTAACATGTTTCAGTTTTGTATGACGATATTTAACATTTATGGAATAGTTATGAGAGTTGGAATGTTTATTGTCTCCCTTGTACATTACATGAAGTATTAAAAGATTTCATCTACATTCAAGCCAATTATTAACTCTAAGTTGCATGATGGAAGTTTGCATATTATTTACATGTGAATTTGCATAATGAAGATGAAGGTTATTTATTTTACAATGTACAAGGATCTTGATTATATGATTGTGAATAATAACCCTTGTGGATGGGTTTGATGAATTAGAGTGTTTTCATGATTTAGAAGAAGAATGAGAATCCTTGAAGAGCCTCTTGCTGAGTTGGTGGATTAAATATTTTTATGAAAGGTGAGTACAAGGAATAAAGTCAGATTGAAGGATATTATTTGGTTAATTACCTTTGAAACCCTATTTGTATGTATTAACATAGATACCCTATTCTAGGCTTGAAATAATGAAAACTGTACCATGAACTCGGATGATAATAAAGCCTTATTAAGTATTCCAAAGTGAATTTATTATGAATATCTTGCAGAGATTAAAGGAAGGAAGGTGTTATTCAGATATGGGGAAGTGTTGGTTTGGTTTAAAGATATGAGTTCCTTACTAACTATGACTATGAACTCCTACAACCTAAAATAGAGGAAAGACTAAAGAGAAGGAGATCTTACGTAGTTTTCATAACTCACTGGTCAAGTAATTATTTGAGGACCTCAAGTTACACCAATTATGAAAAATTTCAAGCTTTGAAACCAAGTTCACAATATTTTTATACTCATTTATCTTTACTTGGGTTGTCTAGGAGGTTTCCAAGTGATAGAGCTAGGGCTTGTGTTCTAAGGGTCCAAAACAAGATCAAATTGACCTTGAAATTGGGAAGAATATATTGGAAAAGGAATCTCTAAATATTATATAAATAAATTTTAAACTTCCATCGGTCCATTGAAAATATTTTCTTACAAGTCCCAAGGAGACTGTGTACCCAATTTAGAAAACCTAGTTTGAAGGTACCTTAACAAAGAAAGGGTGAGTTTTTAGAGGTGACAATCTATGAAAATTCTTAGACACTTAGAAACCCTTTTAGGGTACAAATAAGACTATATATTTTTCTATGAATTCACCCATAAACATAAATATCCATGATAGTATGTTTTAGAAGCCCTAGTGAGGATTTAAGGAAAAGTATGCAAAATTAAGTGTAGAGATTTGTATGATGAATTGGAATCTAAAATTTTGGGAACATATTGGGATAGTGTAAGGTGAACTAAAAAATATTTCATAATATTTTTGGTTACTTATGAAATTATAGGACCATGGTGGTACCAAGTGTCATGACCTTAAGAGACTAGAAGTGGCAATATTGCTAAAAAGGTTGTTGAGAGTATGTTGAGAGCTTGTGGTGTATTTATATGACTGAGTTGACCTTTTTGGAAATTTTTTAGTAGGGATCAAGCCTGAAGAAGTATAAGTACTACCAAAAACCACAAGGTACATGTTTGATCTAAGGACTAGTGCAAGATTCCTAGAATGAATATAAGACAGGGTTTAGTGGAATAGAGGTTATTCCAGGTTACAATGTCATTATTTAAAAGAATTTTCTTTTTTGGGTTAATACATGATCCTTTTGCAAGAGTGTGATTGAAGAAAATTGTTTAAGCCTTCTTATGAACTGAGTTATGCATGGTAACACACTTAACCTGCATTACCATCTCTCTCAAATGTTAGAGCAAAATCTCTCACAACAACAATAAAGTATAATAAAAAATAATGGGTAGCGATGGATTTTACCCCTCCCACCTTGCTATTTATACCCTCAGAGTCCCAATTCTTCAATTTTCTTTCCCCCAAGGGCCAGTTGACTAACATTTTCTTCTATTTTCTTCCTTTAATGTGCTGGCGGTTTATCACGATGATTAATTTTATTAAATGGTCATTTTTTTTAACATATTCACCTCAATAGGAAATATTTTTGCTTCAATGGATATTTTTGAATGTCCCATGTGTATCTCCATTCTTATATATCACATTATTCCAAAAAAAAAACTTCGAAAATTCTTAAAAATCTAACAAAATTGGTTAAAAATTCAAAAATCTAAAAATAGGTAAAATTTTCGAAAATCCAAAAAATTGTAAAAATTATTCAAACATTTGAATCATTTATAGGACATAACATCGTTGAACATATAAATTTTTCATACAAAAATTATTTATTAGGTCCTCACTTTTTTCGCGCACACGACTTGTAGATCATTTTGATCCACGTCCATTAATAAAGTTGGTTTACCTATTATCACTACCCTTTCTTGCATATCCAGTTTCTTGGGGTATTTTCATAGAGCACGATTGATTTTTCATAGGACCTTTGTGTCCTCCATGTATTCAAATTTCATGTATCCTTTATTTGGGTGCCATTCTTAACCCTTTTCATTAAGTAAAACATTTGGGAACTTAAGCTTGATAACAAAAATATTGGTGCAACTATATTGAATGTTGTTTGTATGAGTACGTGTGTTTGTGTGTGTTTATTTGTTGATCTACTTGTTTACTTTTTCATATAGAATTACATTTTGTATGTTCATTTGATTCAATATTTACATGTTTATATAAAATAAAGATTTGATAACATAGATCATATATAAATATGATGAAACTAAGTTATTCCTAATCCAACTGATATGTTTTAATCCCCATATATGAGTTTTATTCATCTTCACTTTTCCACATTTCTATTTTCTTCTATCATAATTTTTCTTCAATACCACCTATGGAAATAGGGATTATATTTATCCCCCCTCCCCCTTGTTTCTTCTATTTGTTGAATTTTTTTTTTCCCAATCACTCACATTATACACTCACTTACTAGGTTTGTTTCAAATATTCTTATTTCCTTCTTCTTTTCAATCGTTGATAAACCTATTTCAGCAACCATCAATAATCGAGGGGGTATCCTTAAATATACTAATTTTTCTTCCACTCCTTCAAAATTTACTTGCTTGTAATTGTCTACTATCTTTGAAGTGGCACCACTTACATTACGCCACCCAAAACAGGGGAAAATATAGACACCTAAAATATACTCATGCAGTTTTAATACTAAGATTCCGCTAATTACCCTCTTTCCCATCATTTCCATTACAATTGGTGATTTTATTCTTATTAAATAATGTTTCTCTCCATTTCAATTAATTAGTGACACTTTTTTAATTAACTAACCTTTCCCACATTCTGAATGTCAATTAATGACACTTCGTTAGTTATAATCCTCTTACAATCAATTAATTAACTATTATGAGTAAATCAAGCCTTTATAACCTTGCATTTAACTAATAAACCTTCTTATTAATTAAATCCCCGATTTAAATAATCTCAATCCTACCTTTTTTTCTCTAAATCACCTTCAAATAGATTTATAAGCTTATCTTGGCCTATTAATTAACCCTATTTGATTAATTAAATCATCTCCAACTCCCACAAGTTGCTAATTCAACTTAATTATTTCTAATCATGCTTATTCCTTCTAATTCCACTTTATATTTTGTCCCAAATTAACTTAGATTTTAGCTTCTCTTAAATTATAATGCCATATATCAACCTAGTATCCTCCCTTCACACCAAACAAAACGTTGAATAGTGATTATTATATGCAAATTAATAAGATTATTCTTCCACCATTGAAAGAGATTATTAGTATTTCCTCCGTTGCATCCACTTCTTTGCATAGTATGAGTAGTAAAGGAAGATCCATATATAGCCTTGAAGCCATTTTGGAGAGATCATTTCCTCACTTGTGAGAGATAGCCATCCAAATTGATCCCGTTGTGATCTTAAAGATGCTCATATTACAATTTAGCAAGGCATATCCAATTTATTAATACATTATCTTGATGTTTTCAAGGGACTCCATTTGGATGCATTAGTTTAAGTTTTTTCATCTTGCATAGTCTTATCTTGATGTTTGTAGGTATATTATCATTAGTTCATTTTAGTAACTAATTGGTATTAGCTTCATTCAATTAGTTTAGTTAGTTTAGTATGCATACATCTCCCACATGAAGGACCTCTGTATGATCGTGATATCATATATGATTGTGATGGGTTGTAACTATCCTGGAAAAATCATCTAAAGGAAAGACATGATTGTAAAGCTATTATTTAGCAAAATTATATGATAAGATGTAAGTATAAGGATAAAATACATGGATCGAAGAAGATTTGGGATTGACGACAATCAGGATAAAAATGGTCTATTTCAATAGAAGATGGTAAAATAGACTCTTTTAGATGAAGATAGTGATATTGGAAATGCTAAGATGAGATACAAGGACTATAAAGACATAATTCATGTCGAAATATGAGATTTGAATATTTATAAAGTTTTGAATTAAGTGCAAAAGCATTGGGAATCTGATCGAAAGTGATAGGGGATCAACGTCGATCCTTGTAAAACTGGTTGATATGCTAAAAGATGGAAAAAAGGCTAAATGAAAGACATAAGGTATGTTGGATGGACATCGGTATGAGGAAGAGTGTTTGAAAAATAAAATTTAAAATAAGTTTAGGCCCTGAAACAAGATTTGTAGTTACAAAACTATAGTACCACAATACCTTGCAATTGACATTTTAATCCCCAAAATAGGTGCTCCACATGGCAGAGTGAATGATTAGATAATGTATTCCAAAGGATGATAGAAAAATATGAATCTGTATCTTTCAAAATCGTAATAAGGTCATCTGCAAAACTACTTAATAGTCCCTCTGGAATCTCCCAAAATGTGTCTTATGTGTCTAACTACGGTAATTGGGCCTCAAATTCCCGCATGTAATTTAAATAGTTTTGATAAACGACTTTTGTAACTACAATTCTCTTTGGAAACCCCAAAAATTTGCCATCGATTTTTTCTTTTTATTAGTTGTGGTGGGGGGAGAGCTATCATTTGACAAGGATGGACAATGGTTGACAACCACTTCCCAAACTACCATCGGGCCCCACCAAGACACTTATCATAGTTTTGTAGTCTAGGTAGGAAGAGGTTAAAGGGTTAGGATGGTTAAGGTAATAGCACACTTTGTTTCTGACCTTTTCCTGGTTAGGGAGCCCTCAAATGATGTCATGCTTTCTTTCTTATTAGTTCAAATCTTGGAACTCTTTATGCAATCTGTAACTTTGATTATATGGATAATGAAAACTTCCTTACTGTGATAATAGTATAAATCCTAGTACGAGCGATCCCCAATATGTGTCCACGTGTCACAAACGGATGATAAAATCAATGCCTACAGACCTTTTTTAATGTAATTTATATTTTTTGTGAGAAGGTGAAAAACTGTTCTAAAGTACGATACAACTCCCCTGCATACTTTGAATAATCCAATTTTTCAAAAATTCGGGTCCTATTGCAGTACAATCTGTAGACTTGCAACTGCAAACACTTTCAAAACACCCCAATGAATTACTTAAGTTTTTTAAAAATTTACGTATGTCGTTGGCTATATTTCCTCTAAAATGGAACATGCAGAATAGTTCCTTTTATACCCTTATTCATTGTTGAAACCTGTAACTACAAGTAATTTGTTCTCTCAAACTGAAAAAAGACATGGATCCATACATCTGATGTCTCCCCATATTACAATAGTCCAAAGCATTTCAAGTGCTGTCAAGGGGCCACAAATAGATGGAATTAGGAACATCATGGAACTGCAATGTATCACTCACTGAAATTGACTACTTTCAAACTGTAAATGAACTTTAGGGGTCCCTTCAAAACCTCTCACTAATTCTATTTTGGCCTCAACATATGTGACCTTAAGGAAAATGGGGAACAAAATTAGGTTTAGATCAACATACATCATGGAACAATCTGAATACAATATCATAGGCACAATGACCTGAATAACATGGGAAAGGAAGGGTTACACCAAAGTCAACAAAATATGGATAATATGCAAAGATGGTGCCAATGATACTAGAGGTTCAGAATGAGTTATTCAACATTGGCTCTAGCTCGATATGATAAATACCCCCAGGTTATCTAAAGAACCATATACAAACTACTCATGGATGGAGTAAAATTATGTGACTATCCCATTGGGAAACATGAATCAAATGCACAAACTATCGTAGTATTTTTCATCTATACAGATCACTATGGGTTCACAAAAACCTTCCAAGGTCAATGCAAAAAGGAATAAAAGGAATCTCATAAGGGATATCCATTTTAACAAGGTATTAGTAAGGAACTCCATCACCAGTGTAAAATGGTCTCTAATCAAATATCTCTTCCATCAGATGCCTTCACGATCCTAAAATATGCACATTTAATCATTAGTACATCTTGTATGTGGACTTATAAGAAAATGTGGTCATGTTCAGCAATAGAAATAAAATTTCCCAAAACAAGGTCTTAGTGGCATCAGGATCTCTATAGTTATGTATCCATCACAAAATATAGGTTTTATTTAGATCATATCTCTCAGAAACATCAACTCCTTTTTTTTAAATCATCATGTAAGTCAAACTCTAAATGAAGGAAATGTAGTAGTATCCTTTTACCATTGTATTGTTTCTAATCCTGGCCAAAAACCATACAACACAATTGGAACCATAACATATGGTCCTAACCATTCTCTAGTACTTTTTCAACCCTCTTAATGTGTGATTTATCTTCTCATATCATGGGACCAAACTTCTACTCAAGTTCAATTGCAAATAAAAAACTAAAATTAGTACATCTCACTTTCCTACCATTGGGTACCAACTAGTGATCCAATTATTGTGCAAGCACCAACTCAAATATACACTTAAAAAATGATATTCCCTATTGGCTAACAATGCATCTGATTTAACTTGAAACTAAGCTCTTTAATCAAGAGACAGGGGATTTGCATACTGACATATAAAGTGATCTTATTCTTGAATCAAACATGTGGATTGTATCATTCTCTACATACTGAATATCTATTTTCATCAAGAAATATCTCTTGTTATTGGTGTTCACAAACTTCTACCAAGGATATCAAAACCAGGTCAACTGATCAGTTATATGCACATCAACAAAAATCACTAATCATTACACTAAATAATAAGGTTCAACAAGTTGGTTAACAAACTCTAGTTCGGAATCATGAATGGGTCTGTTACCTATGACGTTATTTATCACTCAATAATGTGAGATATGCTAAGTACAATTATTAGCATCTATAATGTGATCTTCTTGAATATGATATTCAAGATAGTTAGAATAATAAAAAAACTACATGTGCTAAATCATAATCATTATTAGTGGATTTGTAACTTTTGCATTCAAATCAAAACATGGTGCATCAAGAAATAAAGGAACCCATAAAAATTAGATATTTATTAGTTAATAATCCAAGAAATTAGGGAAGGTCGAAGTCATACCACATAATCCTGATCACCTTGTATGGTTTTGTACCAGAGAGTATTGTTGAAGAAAAAATACCTGGGTTCATTAGATATCTTGGATAGTTCTTAGTTCGTGTGGTGACATAGTATGAAACATATTTAATATTATTTCAGTGATTTCTTTAACCTCTCTTGCAATTTCAATTGTTATGCTGGTTTGCAATGCTTGCAAAAATTTCAGTTCTCATTTTAAATCTATAGATGACTATATATCTCTATAGCCTATAATACATAGTGTCCAAATCTACTCAAAACTAGTTGCATTCAATAGTAAAATATAAAATTAATCAAAATATTTATTAGTTTTGATACATTTTGGTGAATCCAATTTTGATCAAACTTTTCCACCTAATTTTGGATAATTTTAACTAGTTTTTATTAGGACTACTATATTCCAAACTCTAGTGCTACCTTAGGGCATGTATGTAGTTTTTATAAGCATCTTCCTTATTATTTGTGTGATTATGGCTTTATTTAATTCGTTATAGCAACATAGTGGTTACCATCCCTCTAATGAGGTCCATATCAATTATGTAAATGAAAGGCATGTGGCTCTCTCTCCATATTAAATTATAGATAATATGGTATACAATTATGATCAAGATACAAATATTCTTGTATTATGATAAAATTTACCCCAAATTTATCCAACACATAAAAGACCCCCTCCACATATGTGGATATTTTTAAGAGCATATCCACTAATAATGTAAATGAAATTAGTTCTATGCATAAATTTATTTTTTTGAAGATTACAAAGTAGTTTTACTTGATATTATTTAATGACCTATTGAATCTAGGAGATAACTATGTATAGTATAATACTTAGATGTGTAATGTGAATATATTTTCATGTTAGAAGTATTTTTGGTAGAAATATGATATAAATTTAAATGAGAATGCATTGGTGTGCCAAAAAATTCACGCATGTATAGATGATACCTAATTATTCTATGAGACACATAACTAGATAAAACATGATACATATAATGAGATGTGACAGGAAAAATGTGCTCATTATAATGTCATATCTCCGAATGTCATGAGATATGTACATTAAGATTAGTATAGGAGTATGAAAAGTTTTTACCTCATTACGAGATATTGTTTTTGTAGTAGGAACTAGAATAGGTGTCGAGATAGATTAAAAAAGGCACTCAAATGGTATAATGGGAATATTAACTAAATTTTTTATGTGTACTTAAATAAACTCATAATGTGGATAGAAAACATACATCTTAATGTTCTAAGGGAATTTGAGTGGCATATAAGAATATTGTCCTTAAAATGGGATAAAAGGAACCATGTGAGGATCTGACATAGGATAACCAATCAATTTAAGAAGTTTCATCATGTAAATATTCTGGATAGATCTAAATTATCTAGGATAACACTTTCAATTTGTTGTAAAAAACATGTAAATGAATTAATATATGCCTAGATTATTTTTCCACATTTGCAGGAATATTTGAATTTAAAAAATTAATATGTGGTGTTACTTGTGATATTATAGATAAAACATCATGAAATTTAGACATTATTTAGTCCTGGTCTCATACTACTATTCATATGATTTTTGAATGAAGAAAGTACTAATTAACCCCCATCTTTTGGCCATTTTACTTTACTTTTTGTCGTCACTGCCAACCTTCAGCACATACTTGCCTAATATGTTTTTGTCTTTTTTTTTTTAATTTTAGACTTGAATGGGGCACCCAGGCTTATACTGGGGTTCCCATAAGCACCCTGATCCTTTTCCCATTTTCCCACTAATGTTTTGGCACTTTCTAGCCATTTTAGATTTATATCTTTTAGTGGTTAGCCTTTTCAAGGTTTATTATGAAATTAGAGAAAGAGAAACATATACATAAAAAGTTATGAGACCATAATGAGGGACCAAGAAATAAGCACTACTATCATCACTTAAGGTTTCATCCGTCAAGGGCTCCATTTACATCCATCAAGCTCCATCACAAGACACAAGGCTAGTTCATCTGCATCATGCTACATAGGAAGGAATTTTATTCTATTCCATCCACAATTCTATTACATTTCTATGCATATTTAATTCTTGCTACTTTCACAAAGTGCGACTGACACAAGACCACCTAGGGGATGATTACACACAAGCACATAAAACTACATTGGTTCTGAGATTTAGTGTAATGCACAATTAGTAAGTCCATTTTTGTTGTAGATGAGGAAAATCTAACCCCTTCATATGCATCTTTATTTTATAGGGGTTTGATGCTTATCTTGGGGTTTAGCAGGTCTCATCCTCATGTTAGATTTTTGATGACACAATATTTAATCTAGCATAGCTATTGTGATAGGAAGTGAAGGTAGGTGATCACTTAGCGACACCTCAAAGGAGGTTTACAATGTTTTCTCATAGACCTAGGCACCCATAGGTGCCCATGTACCTATCCAGGCACCCCAATCCACTCAGATTTCCTAGATATGCACTTTTATCGACCTTTGTATAGTTTTTTTCTCCTCTTGTTTCTCTAGCCATATCTGCAACATGGTCCAAAAAACTTGTTGAATCAATTAAGATTTTGATAACTCTAATTAATAATTAGGGTTTCACATTTTCATTTACTTAGTTTCTTGGGTCATTTTCCTTTATAAATTTACTACTGTAATTTTAGATTAAATTTAGTATATCCACATTTTAGTTCATCATTTTGGTGAACCCAACTTTCAAATTTTCTCTCCTTTTATTTTTCATTTTATTATGCCCATCACCTATAGTGGTCATTTTGGGTCTTTTCAATATTGTGAGCTTCATCCATTTACCCATTGCAGTCCTAAGTCTATGGCTGATACCACTACATCCATGGCTACAACTGATAACCTCTTAGATAATTCCTACCATGTTCCTCTTCATGAAATAGAAGCATCTGATAGTGAGAATTCCTATGATGAAGACACAAATGTTGACCAATATTAACTCAACAATAGTAATTACTTTTGAAAATATTTGTGTGCTAATCCTACTCATCTTCTTCATGTCTTGCATGCTCTAATCATTGCTAATAAAAATTATGAAGATTCAACCTCAGTGCTCACTCATTATTTTTCTCCCATTGTCTCCAAACTTCCCACTTATACTTCTTATTATAGAAAATAAATCACACACTTTGGGTAATATTTAGTCTTGGTCTCATACTACTATTTAGAAGGTGAAGAAAGTACTAATTAGCCACTATATTTTGGCCATCTTAATTTGTTTCCTTTCATCATTCCTAGCCTCTTGCACTTGCATGCCTAGTCAATTTTTGTCATCTCACGTTATTTTAGATTTGACTAGGGAACCTAGGATAGTACTAGGATGCCCATGGGCACACTAGTACCACTAAGGGTGCCCCAATCTGTTTTGAAATTTCCTACCTCCTTTTAGGAACTTTCTAATTGTTTCAACTTCTTATATTTTTGGCGGTCGTCCGTTTAAGGGTTAATTACAAAATTAGATCAAGATAACCCTATAAATATAAATTTATGAGACCATAATAAGGGACCAAACACTAGTCACTACTATCATCCACCTGGGATTGCATTCATTAAAGGAATTTAGAGATCATTTACATTCACTTAGCTCCACCACAAGGGAAAAAGCTTGTTCATCTGCATCACAAAAGAATCCACCATTTTTTGACATTTTTTACACCTAGTTATTACTCACTACTTCACAAAGTGATCCTAACAAAAGAGCACCTAGGGAATATGATTCACACACACATTAGAACTAAATTTCAATTTGGAATGTAGTGTAGCAATAAGTTAGTAAGCCCATTATTTTGGTAGTTGAGGTCAGTCTGACCTATTCATATGTAATCTTATTTTTTCAAGATTTAATACTTCTTTTAGTCTTTTACAAGTATACTATTCATCGTGGATTATTAGAAACACCTACCACAATGTAACAAATCTGATGCCACAAAGAGTGAAGGTTTCATATCACTTATAGAACCTATGAAACTTAGTTTTAGAAATTTCTCCCAAACAAGGGAGAACACAGGTGTCCCATTCCCTCTCTAGGTGCTCCAATACACTCAGATAGATCTGATCCTTCCTTTTCGGGGTCTCTGCATAGTTGTTCCCACTTCATGTTTCTCTATACATTTCTATGACACTATCCAATGATCTCATTTGATCAACTGAGTCACTTCCTTACTCTTCTCACCTATAAGGGTTTCCATTTTCATTAGTTTAGTTTACTTTTTCCATTTTCCATACTCATTTACTGCATTTATTTCATATATTTACATGTTATCCTATATTAGATTAACTACACCTATTCCCCATTTTTAGTTAAAAATTTTGGTTAGCAAATTACCAAGGTCATCCATATTGAAATTATCATCGAATGAATGGACATAATGACAATGATTTCCACACTTTGCAACAAATAATCAAACATCTCAAGCATCAAGGATTTATTTCATTTACTGTATAAAATTCTATTACATCCTTATCCACAAATACTACATTATCATGGGCCCTTAAATCTACTCCTTCTTGGTTAGTCAAGAGCCTTAAGCAATCATCTACGGTATCACTAAGTCAACATAAGAAATAACCTCTCACAATTCTTTCACCATCTCCTCCTACTCATTCGTCTATTGCATTTACCAAGTCAATCTAAGAAACCTCCCTTACAACTTGGCTTCCTCTCAAGTCTAAGCTCAAACCAATAACTTTCTTCAATGGAACTAATTATATCACTAGTGGTCAAGATACATATCTAATTTCACCATCATTGCATGGTTTTACTATTAATTTTTTCCACAATGGTTCAACCGCATGAAAATTTGGTCTTTGGTAGGTAACAATATTTTTTATGAATTTATACACATCCCACATATTAGTATAGGTGAATTATCATTCATTCATATCCTCACATAGTCATACTCATCACATGTGCTAGTATCGACCATTACCCAATGACACACTCTTATGCTTTAGTTAAAACTTGACTATTGAGGGATTACTACACATGAACCCCACACATAGCACCATAGGTACTATACACTATGGGTATTTCACACATTTTTCATCATACACTCTACATTTTACGCATTTGTATCTCATACATCATAAATCCTATATTTTAACATTTACACATCATACAAGTATTCATCATAATCATCTCACATTGCATCCTACATATTATACGCTCTTAGGAAAAATACACATATTACACATTACATACACATCACATGGTCATTTATCATCTTCATTACATATACTACACCACCTTCTATGCACTGTACTCACTACCCTATGAAAAAATTTACTTATTCGGTCCATACTTGATTGTCGAGGGTTTACAAATCAAATGGACCTTACATTCATCACATGTTTATCATTCAACCTTTCATCATGTGACATTTTTAGGATAATGACACATGCTATAGGATAAATCCTCAATTACTCTATCATCTTGTAGTGGTATATTCTTTAGGCTACATCATCACTTCCTCTATCATCTTGTAGTGATACACGCTTTAGGTAAAAATCATCACTCATACATTCATTTATTTGTGATATATTCTTAGGTTATAAGTTTAACGTACATCTCTTCTATATGTTCCATATCATCAAGACTACACATATCCACATTCATCACAATGTGCTAGAAACAACACACACTATTTAACCCTTTATAAATGATGCACTCTCTTTTATGTTTCATTCTTGACTGCTAGGGAGAAATCCAAATGAACCTCACTACATAAATTTGCATTCACTTAGAAATAATGTCACTTCTACAATTCATCTTGCATTCCATTCCCTCCATCCATAGCAAACTGCATATTATGGTTTCTTTTAATCTTCCATACTTTTAATTGTTCATGGTCACTTTATTACACATGTTAGTTATATTAATTGTATGTCATTTATTTATATCATCCACACATTTTTGTTCTCGTATTTTTCTATTTGTGATCACAGATACAGGTATGTTAGACACAACACACATGCTCTCCTTCTACCCTTCTTACACAATGGCTTTTACAGGACATGGTATTCCTTAGCATTCTAGGAAGAAGTTAAAGGTTTGAGGATACAACATAATTCCTCCCTATACTTCTTTATCTAGTGGTTTCATATCACCCAAAAAATAAGGACATACAAAGATTTCTTCACACATATCCAGGGAAGCAGTTAAAGGTTGGAGGATATAGTGGAATTCATCCATATAATTCCTCCGTCTATGGCATCGAATCGCCCAAAAAACTTGACAGTACAAGATATCCTTCTACACTCTCTTTCTCAACATGGATCAGGTACAAATGTTCTATTTACTTTTTTTTCATTTGCATATTTTAGATTTACATGCTTTCACATACATATACATGCATATTGGAATACTTGATCGTTTTCTCCTTGCATGTCCATCCTTATGAGAAACAAGCAGTATAAAACAACAATGGAATCAAAAACAATATTTCATGGTAGCACATACCATAGTAATCATACATGTACATCACACATATTAGTAGCTACACACATGTTTCTACCCTATGTTAACTCTCATCACTTGAAATTTTCATCTATAGTTTCCACGACCCATCATATTTTTATCACTCCATGCAATTTCTAGTCCTTTGACATGCCTTCTTCATCACTCTACATTAGCATCAAGTACAAATCTCTATCTACTTTATGTTATTGAGTGTTCTGATAGGGGGGAAAATTAAACTCTCAATCACTTGAATATTTAGTCCCGATCATACTAGTTTCCAGGGTTTTTGAGTGAAGAAAGTACTAATTAACCCCTATCTTTTGGCCACATTACTTTGTTTTCTTTCATCAATCCTAGCCTCTTGCACCCGCATTCCCAGTTACCTTTTGTCGTATCATTTTATTTTATCTTTGATTGGGGCACCCATGGGTGCTCTGGTTCCACCAGGGGTGACTCGATCCATTTTTAACTTTTCCCCCTACTTTTTGGGAACTTTCTAGCCATTTCACATTCTTATATTTTTATTGGTCAGCCATTTTAGGATTAATTATGAAATTAGATCAAGAAAAACCTATAAATATAGAGTTATGAGACCATAAAGAGGGACCAAGAACTAGTCACTACTATCATCCACCTAGGGATGTATTCATTAAAGGAATTTTAAGATAATTTTCATTCAGTTTGCTCTATCACAAGGGATAAGGCTAGTTCATCTGCATCTCATAAGCATAGGAGGGGATTTTATTCTATCCCATCCAGAATTTTACTAAATTTTTTTCATATAGTTATTGTTATCACCGAATCACAGCACCCCTGTGCATATATCTGAACTCACAGTGTGATTGGATAACATGGGTACTATCTCCAAGTTGTGGGACTTGCTACTTGAGATAGACCTCCAGAGAAAGCTGGTTCTTGCTCCTAAACTACCTGCCACAATCTACTCTAATGCAGGATAAGCTAACTGTTCCAATCTAAATTTCCAAGGGACCAGGGAAAGAGAATACATAAAATGAAAGCCTACACTAAAGAGGTGATACACCAGAAAAGGAGGATGTGAGAGTAGCCTCCAAATGTGTGAAATACAAAGGCAAAGTGCACACTAGAAGAGGTGATGACAGTTCTCCATAATCTAGCAAAATGCATTCACAGCAGTATTCCAAGCACACACAATGATAATGAATTCCTGCAAGAACATAATAATAGACACAATATTCTTGTGGAAAGATAAAAGGGCAAGAAGAATGCAAGAAAACACAGCAGGGGAAGATACATCCACAAACTTGTATTTTATTGCTTCCTGGTATGCACAGTTCAGTCTATTACAAGATAAGGGCCTGGATCACCATGCAAGGAGTCCACTACAAGGGCCTGCAACACACTGGCTTCACAAAGCAATTTTGGCAGAGCTTTGCTACCCAAAAACTCTCCCTTTTACAATGAGCCCAACACTCCAATTTATAGAAAAAATGAGAAGCGAGAAGAGAAGGGAAAATGGAAATCCCAAAATCTGTCCTTCAACCACCTATAAGAGGCATTAAATTGAGTGAAATGCTTGTATATTACTTGCAAAAGGCTCCCCATACTATCCCATGTGCTGCATCAGAGAAAGAATGATGACCATGCCTCTTAATTGCACTCCCAGCTACCAAATAAAACACTGTTCCGAACCCGGCCACGTTTTCTTAAAAAACTCAATCAATTTCTGATCAAATCAAGAATTTCTTGATTGCTGTGCATCGGGATCGAAACCATGATTCCAACGGTACCAATTTTGTGTGATTTTGTTTGAGAAATGCAAAAGTTATGGCCTTCTGAGTGCGGGCAGCTATTTTGGGTCTAGCAGGCATTTTCTGTCATTTGACGGGAATGAGCATTGACTGACTAGAGCCGAATATGTTTCTTTTATTTAAATATATCTACCCTCATTAAAAATAAGAAATCCAGTTTTTGTGGCGCAGAGGACGTTGTGCTCGTTCCAGAAAGTCCAATTTTATGAAAATCGGAGCTCGGAGTCAAAAGTTATGGCCGTTTGAAGTTTCCGGACCAAACGTTGACTTTTCTCCTCTGTCTTCGGCCATTTTGGATTTTCGCGTCCCACGTGTCCCTTTGTCCCAAATGTCCTAGTGCTGCGCGGGACAAATTCTTCCGAACCGCCCGAAATGGGCTTCCATGTCCCTTTTCTACTGGTGACACGTGGCATGATCTGATTGGCCTTCGGCTCCTTCGGCTATCCTCGTCCTGCGCGTCCCTTTGTCCTATTTGGCCCAGTGCTGAAGTTCCCTATTTCAGCCGAACCGACTGGTTCACGTACTTGCGGCCCACATGTCCCATTTGCTTTCGAACCGTCTAGGAAAAATTTTCCTGATTTGCCCGGTTCGGCCGGTTCGCGTACTTTTGTCCCACGCATCCCGGACTGAAAGTTCTCATTTCGGCCGATCCGGCCAGGTTCGCATACTTCGCGTACCTTCGGCCCAACTATTCCGGGCTGCCTTGACTCATTTCGGCCGATCTGGCCGGTTCACGTACTTTTGGCCCAGATGTCCCAGACTGCCTGTTTCAACAGTTAGTCAATTTTTTCCATTTTTCGGCCAGTTCGGATTTCCGCGTCCCGCGCGTCCCTTTGTCCCAAATGTCCGTCCCGACGGCCTTTCAGCCGGTTCGCGCCCTTTTGTCCCAACTGTCCCGACTATTGTGAGGACTAGGACTTAGCCAATTTTCATGATTTTTTCTGGCCCGAGCCTGTTTTTGCAATTTTTCTTACCTTTCCTCAGAACTTGCTCTCTTCTACTTGGACAGGGGAGTTAGAAAAAATGAGGGGACCCTAGAAACATGACTTTTTTCTAGACTCAATATAATGCTTGGGACTAAAGAATTTGATGCATGTTATCAAAATTACCTTGAGGGGTGAATTTTGGATAACAGTTATAGCTCATTACTTCACAAATTATGAATGGCACAAGACCACCTTAGGCACATGATTCACACACTCACTAGAACTACATTTAGGTCTTGAATGTATTTCAATGCTCAGTTAGTAAGCCCACTATTTTGACAGCTGAGGTCAATCTAACCTATTCATATGCATTCTTTTTTTAGGGTTTTGATACTTCTTCTCATCTTTTATAAATTTTTTATTCATCTTGGATTATTAGTGACACCTGGTGCAGTGCAAAGAACCTTTTGTGAAAGATAGAAAAGGTTTCAGATCACTTAATGAGCCTGTGAAACTTAGTTTTGGACCTTTCAAACTGACCAAGGCACCCATTCTGTAGACTAGGGTGCCCACATGTGCATCAGTGCCTCTCTAGGCACTACAGTCTACTCAAATATCTTGGATCCTTACTTTTTGGGACCTCTACATAATCTTTCCTACTTCTTGTTTCTCCATGAATTTTAGTGACACAATCCAGTGAGCTCCTTTAATCAGCTGAGTCACTTTCTTACTCATATTACCTATTACAGTTTTCATTTTCATTAGTTTAGTTTTCTTGCGTCATTTTCCATAGTCATTTACTATATTTATTTACTATATTTACATGTTATAGCTTAGATTAAATACTAGTATCCCCCATTTTAGTTAATCACTGCTCCTATTCTTACAACTAATGCTCCCATCAATCACCCTAAAACACCTGATATATAGCTTGGCTCTTCCTTGAATGTTCCTGATTTAACATCTTTATATCAAGGTTTGTAAAATCAAATTTTCTGGTTCCAATTCACTACTTATCGTTCATCACCATATTTAGACTCTACTTCATTGCTGCATACCCATTTCACACCATGTATATTTTCTTATCCATTTCCACCTAACTTCATCTCCCCCAAATTACCCATTTTTAAAGGCCATGGTGGTCCATAAGAGCATCTCCGATCTTTTCAAGTAGCATGTCTCAATTATACACATGATCACACTATATTAACTAATATTTTTCCATGTAGTTTGAAATATTATGTGATGCGTTAATTTTATGACCTCCCTTTCCATTCAGTAGTCTATTTTACACATTTAGATAATAATTTCATCACTCACTTCTCTATTAACATTCTCTCTAAGATATTTTATGCTCAACTTGTACAACTTATATAAGGGTCTAACAAAAACTTTTCATATTATGTCTTACATTAATTTTTTTTTATCTAAGATGTCTAAAGTACTTACATATGTCAAGCTCAAAGATTTTTTCATTCAAAGTATCTTTCCATCTCTCTAAGAAAGTGTTTATTTTGATACCTCTCCTTTGTTTGATCAACTTTTTCATACTCTTAAGCTTCGTAAAACAAATCTCTTAGTTATAATCAAGCTTAAGTATCAAGAGAAATCATCATCATATACACGATATCACGGTAAGTCAAAATTAAATCCATCTGCAACTAAATTATTCGATAAAAAGGTTACTGTCAACGCAGTCTCTACCACTAAGGAACTACAATCATAATCATTTAGGCATAAATTTTCTAGGTTTAACATCCCTCCATAAATGTTTCTATCACAACTGGTTGATAGTAACCTTACTAAATTACCTTCCCTTCTACAAGTTAATCCATCTTTACTAAAAGGGCTTACCTTCGATGAAAATTTACATTTTGATTATCATCAATGCATAGGATACTCCACAGATCATTGCTTTCAATTACGATTACTCAATCAAGGTTTGATTGATGAGGGTAGAATTGAGCTTTCAGAATCTACACAACCTCCACCTATCAATGAGATTCATAAGCTTAAACTATTTAATAACCCTCTACCCAAAAATGATACAAAAACAAGTAACTCATCAGCTAATCATGTCTATCACATAATTCCTCCTCTTGCATTAGGGGATTTTGATTACTTAGTTGCACATATTGACGCTTCGCCACCGATCATTTATTTCTCTAACCATGATTATCATGTGAATTTCATATATGATCACTTACATATTAAGGCATTTTTCACTTAATTCCCCATAAATAATACTAAGGTTGACCCATCATGGCCCATTATTACATGTTCCATTCCACTTGTTGAGGCTATCAGTTACCCTCTATCACAAATTGAATACCCTATGAAAAAAACCATTAGTGTCTTCAAACTACAAGTTACAGTTGGTCTTCTTACTATGTTCGTGCCTTTTCTCATTGGAAACATAGTTAACAAGTGCAGCGTGCTTCTCAGTATCAATTGGATTTTTCAGTCTAAATATATCATCCCTATGAATCATTTGGGACTTAAATTCATCCATAATAATTAGGTTATTTCTATTAATGGTGTCCCTTCACTTCTCCATGGTCACCATATGCTCGCACATCAGTTAGCACACCTTATACATCGTATAGCACATCCCTCTCTATTTTATTCTAAGCACAATCTACTCGTAATTCACCTACTCGCACATTTTCTACATGATCTCACCACTTCACTAGTCCTACATAGAGGTATAGGCCCATTTCTAGGACAATTACTACATCTAAACGTAGATCACCACCTTGGTTTAGACCACATGGGTTTCCATCACCTTCACATTCAGCATCACATAGATCTCCATCACTGACACATTTTTATCTACCATGGCCTTCATAATGGATTCATCCATCACATGCACATATAATTTATTCACTAGTCCAACATCTATCTCATATACCACCACTATTAGAGAAGGTTCATATACATTTGGCCCCACATGCATCAGATGGAGGACCTTTGTCCTTCACTGTCATTGGATAGTTCATTCATTCACACACACTCGGGGAGCATAACATGTAACACACTCCCCCTCATCATATTAGCATTAGCACATCACTCATTCTTGCATTATATTACATTAATATCATAGCTTAGACATACTCATCAGAGGTGTTAGCATTTTCATTACTTGATGAAACACTCTTGTACTTTGGTTCACACCTTACTATTGAGGGATACATAATACACATGAAACCCACACATTACACATTAGATACTATAAACTATGTCTATTCACACATCTCATGTCATATAGCCTACATTATATACATTTATTCTATATCATTTAAATATTTATGCATCTAGAAATCATACATCATATTAGTCATCATCATATATATATCAAACTATTATGGTCTACGAGTCTAACATTACATAATCCTTATCTTATATACTACGTACTACATAAGTTACACTTTTAGATTACGTACACATATTTGATTGCATCGTATAAATCGTAATTTACATAGTTTAAACTCACATGGTTGTCTATTATCATCATGCATTTTACATCGCCTGCTATGCACTTCATTCACTACCCTATGATGCACTTCAGTTCCTCAGTCCACACTCGACCATAGAGAGTTTACAAATAAAATGGGCCTTATCATCCACACATGTTCATCATTCAACCTTCTATCATATGAAATTACTAGGTTAGTGACATAATAGTTAGGCTAAATGGTCACCTATCACTTCATATTTTAGTGGCATTTGCTTTAGGATACATGACCACTGCCTCTATTCATATAGTATTGGTATAAGCTTTAGGCTACATCACTACTCTCTCTATTCATCTTGTAGTGATATACGCTGCAAGCTACATCATTAATCTTTTGATCATCCTGTCATGATATACGCTTCGGCTATAAGGCTCACACACACATCATTTATAGGAGGCATCTCATCAACACACCCATACACTCATCATAAAACATTATAAAAAAATACATACTTTGATCATTTCTCAATGATGCACTCTATTTTATGGTTCATTATTGACTTCTAATGGGGAAAACCAAATAAACCTCATTACATACAACTCCATTCACTTGGGGTGTACGCGGCTCCTATCATCCATATTGCATATCTTGGATACTTTTACTCTTGCTTGAATTTTCTTGTATATGGTTGTCTTACTACACATGCTAGGTAGATCTCTTGTGTGTAATTTATCTACACCATACACACATGTACGTTAACATTTTTCTCTAGTTGTGATCACATATACAATTCCTTTACATGCAACATAGATTATTTCCTTATACCCCTCCTACAACAGTCGCTAGGGGCATCCACATTTACCTCTTACAAGTGTTATTGTATCATTTTATACTTAGAAATTTACATTACCTAGTTATACATGATTTTGACATACTGGTTATCTTTCTGATATGGTAACAAATGCTTTATGAGATTTTTTTTTTTTTTAGGATTACTTGATTCCATGGCTATTTCTCATTTGTACTTGATTGTTTTGTTTTGTATTGTATGCGGGCCTTTCCATTTGTTTTGTGTGCACATTTTTTTGTTGTATGTGGCCATTATAGTCTTACATGTCTTGTGACATCATGAGTGCTATCCCATGTTTACAACCCACTTTGGAGGTCTATGATTGTCTTCTTGCATGCTTAATTGCATTTTAGCTTACACATTGTATGCGTAGTTTACACTTGGTTTCTACATGAATTCTTATTCATACTAACACTTGTTTCTAGCCACTTGTTTTCCTGCAACTTTATTTTTACCAAACACATTTATTTTCCCCTACAAGGCACAATTTATGCAGTTGGTTCTCTTTTGGGGCTGAATTCTCATATCAGTGATGTCGTATTCACCCCTAAAGAGGGGGGAAATCATTTGGGGTATTTACATGTTATCAAAATATTGTGTAACATTATTAAATAAAATGTAATATTATTAATAATGAGTTTATAGAACTCATATTAATAATATAATTGTAATATTTTTATTATTGGTGAGTTGTGAGAACAACTCACTTAACTATTTTAGTGTGAGAGATATCTTATTGATAAGTTTAAGAGATTGTAGGGATTGGAGAGAGATATGTGGGTTGTTGAGGATTGATGTTGAATCCTTGTATTAAGGGGAACATCCTCTTATATAATGTAAAATATATCAATTTAATTGATATCCCGAATGAATTTAGTTTAAAAATTAAAATATTCGATGTTTTATTATTGTTTAGTTTTTATCAGTGGTATCAGAACAAGATCATGTTTTATATAGTTTGATTTTTGTATTAGGGGCATTTCGACTTCTTCATTGTCCTACTAATGGTAAAATTGTTATATGAGAAGTATTTTGTAGAGAGTATTTCAGATAGCTATTATCCCATTTATGTTTGTTCGTGATTACATTTTGCAATTGTTGTGTGGATATTTGTTGGTTGCTACCATATATTCTTGAGGAGATTTGTGGATTTGTGCATATACATAGTGTGAAATCTTGTAGATTCACTTCAAATGATCTTGTCATTTGGTTTGGAAACTTTGGTATATAATTTGCAATATGTTTTGGATTGAGAGCCAAAATTCATTGTTCGTGGAAAATTTGTCTCATTCGATTAATAAATTGATCTCTCACTATAGATATGAACTGTTTCTTGTTTCCATGGACATTTATAGTAAGCTAATTATATATATTTCCCTATCATTCGTGCCTCATTTCATTTTCATTTGGTCTTCTATTTACACATTATGTCGTAATTCAAATCTAAGATATGATCATTGTGCATTGTCTTATCTAATACATTTTAGCACAAAAGTATGTTTATTTTATAAGTTTTTTCTCAAATATTCACCCAACTGACTTGCCAGCAAAACCTGCACATTAGGATCAGTTTTTAAACACCGAGTAAAGTATTGTAAGGAGCACTAAATAGAAATCACAAAAAATTGAGTCCAAATTTGGTAGAAATGTGCAAACCGTAACCTTTTGGAGTTCAGGCATGAGAAACAACTCCAAATTCACGTATAGCTTAGGCATGAACAAATTTTAGGTCAGGTGATGAAATCAAATTTGGTTGGTTCCATTGCATATATCTTGAAAGAACCTTTCCAACACATTTTTCAATTTCTAAAATGGAGCTTTGGTTTTCAAATTATCAGCAAATCATTCTATCACTTGAATGAAGCCATTAGTTTTTTCAACCAGTTGTGATTGGCTATTTTTTTAATTTTTAGCAAAGACTATAGTTCAAAAAAATTAATTTTAATATAGTTTTTGTTTAATAGTTACATTTTAAGGGAAATTATTATGTTTCTTAAGCCAAATTAATATTTTCCACACCTTTTTTTTGGGCCTTAGACGTTTCTAGAATCCTCATTGCCTCCTAGTTCCAACGAGTGGTCACAAGATAATTTTTCTCTCCATATGGAGTAATTTTTTAATCGTTGAATGAATTTTAGTTCAAATTGGGCCTTTTTTATGGAAAATTAAAAACTTAAAAACTTTTCTCTGGTACCTCGAAATCAAGTGCCATTTTTTGCAAAAGTGCTTGTTTTTCTATACTTATTGCATTGATTTCAATTTTATTGAAAATATGATGTTTAAAAATGCCCTCTATTTTAACCTCATCATGTCAATGTCAAAAATTGTAAAATTACATCATGGATGCATTTTCGGTGTTACCCAATGTCTAAAAAGTAAATTGTTTCACATTGTGGGAGTGAAGAAAAGAATAAATCCAATGTGGAAACAAATGTGTATCATGGTCACATTCTGTTGAGGTAGTAGCATAAATTATGCAGAACATAGGTGATAGAGGTTGGAGGTCAATCAATGACATCTCATTAGTCACCAATGATGGGGACACATAAAGCTACGGTGGTAGTGTGTGTGTATGTGTGTTTTTGTTTATTTCAGATTTGCAATATGATTTTAGAGTTCTTTTTTGAATAAGTAAAATTTTCTCATTAAGGGGGGGGGAACTGGAATGGTCTTAATGTTCAATTTTCCCTTTATTTAGTTTGTATTCAATAAGCAGTGGTTCCTACATGATTCTCTGAAGGAAAGACATAGTGGACAAAGGAAAGAACAAAGGAAAAGAAGAAACATAATATTTGGGTTCTTGGTTGTCCTGTAAAACCATCTTTTTTTCTAGGTTGTTTGTTGTCCTATAAAACCATCCTTTTTTTAGGTTGTTGATTGACCTACAAACCCATTCAAACCATGAGCACGCATGGGTGAAAATGTATAGAAGGAAGTGTGATTGTTGTTTCTATAATGTCAACATTAGGGTAGTGTATATTTCTAATTAATAATGTTAACAATAGGGGAGTGAATGTTACCAAAATATTATGTAACATTATTAAATAAACTGTAATATTATTAATAATGAGTTTATATAACTCATATTAATAATATAGTTTTAATTGTTTTATTACTGGTGAGTTATGAGAACAACTCATGTAACTATTTTAGTGTGAGAGATATCTTAGTGATAAGTTTGAGAGATTTTAGGGATTGGAGAGAGATATGTGGGTTGTTGAGGATTGATGTTGACTCCTTGTATTAAGGAGAACATCCTCCTATATAATGTGAACTCTATCAATGTAATTGATATCCAAAATGAATTCAGATTCAAAATTATAATATTTGGTGTTTTATTATTGTGTAGTTTTTATCATTACATATTACACAACACTTCTACAATGGTTCAGTTCAGTTTTGTTTCCGCCCTTAGTATTGTGAGTTATACAGTGAGTGGATTTAGACTAGTCTACAAACCTCGTACAAAACTTCATTTACATGAAATGGTTGTCCTTAGTATTCTAGGGAGTAGTTATAGAATTACACGATACAACAAATTTACTCTCTACACTACTTCACTCAGTGGTCTTGGATCACCAAAAAAACTAGGCCGTATAGAGATCTCTTCACACATTCTTCAGGGAAGTAGTTATAGGTTGGAGAATAATGAAGCTTTCTCCCTACACTACTTTGGCCAATGTTGTCGAATTGGCGAGAAAACCCAGCCAATAGACAGTATCCTTTTTAAACCCTTTCTCTCATCATGGATCAGGTGGACATGTTCCTTTTACATTTTTAATTTCCATTCTTTTTACTATATATATGTGTTTTTGACATACATACATGCACAATTGACTACTTTATAATATCGTTCTTGTAGGTCCGACCATATGAGAAACAAGAAGTTAACAAACACCACCAACAACAGTGATAACCACAAAATTTTGTGGCATCTCAAACCTTATACTAACCATGTAGGTACATCGCACAAATCAAAAACTACACACATTTCCAGCCTAGTTTCACTCTCATCACATTTTTTATTATTTACATCTTTATTTTCCATGCTCGAGTATTTTCTCATTCCACGCTTTGGCTAGTCCATCGGCACACTTTCTACATCACTCTATATTGACATTAGGTGTGTATATTTACATACTTTATGTTATCGAGTGTTCTGATCACCAACATAAAGTGGGGGAAAATGTAGACACAAAATTATTTAGTCTTGGTCTTATATTACTATTCATATGGTTTTTGAGTGAAGAAAGTACTAATTAACTCTTGTTGTTTATTCATTTTACTTTTCTCTCTGTCATCATTGTTCACCTTCAACACATACTTTCCCAGTTCGTTTTTGTCATTTTGCATCATTTTATACTTGACTGGGGTGCCCAGGATTATACTAGGGTGCCCATAGGAGTCCTGGTGCCAATTGAGGTGTCATGATCCTTTTCCCACTTTCCCACCATTTTTTGGGAACTTTATAACCATTTAATCTTTCTATCTTTTTTTGGTCATCCTTTTTGGGGTTTATTATGAAAATACAACAAGAGATCCATATAAATATAAAGTTATGAGACCACAATGAGGGACCAAGAACTAAGCACTACTATGATCACCTAAGGATACATCCATCAAGGGCTCTATTTACATCCATCTATCTCCATCACAAGGCACAAGGATGGTTCATCTGCATCACATTGCATATGAGGGAAGTTTATTCTATTCCATCCACCATTCTATTACATTTCTACAAATATTTATTGCTCACTACTTTCAAAAAGTGTGACTGGCACAAGTACACCTAGGAAATGATTACACACACAAACACATAGAACTACATTGGGTCTGAGATGTAGTACATCATTTAGTTAGTAAATTCACCATTATGTTAGCTGAGGATAGTCCTACCCCTTCATATACATCTTTCTTTTGTAGGGGTTTTATGATCTTCTTGGGGTTTTATAGGTTTCATCTTTATTTAGAATTTCTTGTCACATACTGCCCAATCCAGTGAAGCTAGTGTGACAGGAAGTGAAGGTAGATGATTAATTAGTGAAACCTTAGAGGAGGTTTAGAGTTTTTTTTCACAAAATAGAGCACCCATACCACAGACTAGGGCTCCCAAAGGCTCCCTTGTACCTATCTAGGCACCCTCGTCCACTAAGATTACCTAGATTTGCACTTTTTTGGATCTATGCACATTTGTTTCCTCCTCCCATTTCTCTAGCCATCTCTTCAACATGGTCTAGTAAGATCGTTGAATCAACTAAGCTCTTTCTAACTTTACTTATTAATTAGGGCTTAACATTTTCATTTACTTAGTTTATTGGGTCATTTTCCTTTATGCATTTACTATTGTAATTCTTAGATTAAATTTAGTATATCCACATTTTAGTTAATCGGATATACATAGAATAACATTAGTAATACTATAAATTGAATGAGCATCATCCATATAATTTAGTGGAGTAGCTAACATATGATAATATCTACATGATTCATTCTTTTTTTTTTTATATGATTCTGTTATGGATTGAGAAATAAATTCATTCATGCATTGGGTTGATATACTTTTGTGTTAATGGGTGGATCTCATACATGTAAATAAATAGTCCTAATATCAATGAGATATTGAATGTTTTTGTGTAATTTGAAACATTTTTTCGTAGTATGTCCATGAAATTTGTAATAATCAAATGATACATTTTCATAAAAGATCTCATTGTTTTTTCATGTCAATAATATGTGGAGGGATGGGAATGAAGCCACACTCAAGGATTTTTCATTAAATATTTGTTATAGGTTGTGAAAAATAGTTGTATTTTTATATATGACTTATTTTAAGTATTTTTTATGAGATTATTAGGTGCCATTTATAACTTTGACATTATTATTAACAAAGACATTTCCTTTATATGAGTAATTTTATTGTAATTTATTTGTTTTGGATGAATTTATGGTCTAATAGGTCAACATCTTGGCTGTCAAAATATCAATCTCATGTAGTTGGAGTAGTTGACACATGACCTCAAATGATATTTACACGTAACAAAAAAAATATTTTTCTTATATCCTAGGAATAAGACTAATACTGAATACATCAATTGATTCTTTGTCATCAATGAGTTAAATACCTTAATAAAAATAAGTCTCATATCATGATATAGAATCCAAAACCCTTTCATGAGATTGTATCTTGACGTGAGTGATTTGTGCAAAATATAGGCATTGTCCAATATTGATAGAGACATGAATATAAATTTGATTAGCTATAACTTTGAATGTCCATATATAATCCAAAAGGGATTGACATATAGAACGATTCAAGTGCGTATTCTTTGGGCTACATGTGGTAATACATTTATAAGTAAGGTATCGTTATGTATAATTTATTCCATTCAATAGGCCATGAAGGTAAAAAGGTGATACTATTGATCAATTTTAACATCATAAAATGATAATTTTGATGGAGAAAATATCTTTAGTATTGGATAGTTGACAACATCACTTGGATATTCAGTTACTAAGTAACCTAATTGAAATTATTCTTATTCGTAGTCAATTTTGTAATAAAATATATAGATGTGGTTTGTTGTCTTGAAATTGTTGGATATAGACACTAGGAGTAGGTGCTTGTGCCATGTGAGATGCACATGATCCAGATGTACTTCCCATATATTGTGTAGGTATCATAGCTTGGGGGACACTGTATGATTCCCCCATAGTTGGAATATTAATTTCAAGTAATTATTACTTAAAATATCGAGTAGTATCACGTAGAGGGAAAGGAGATCTAATAGAAGGTGGATTCGTATCACTTGAATTCAACTTTATTTTACCTTACTTTAATCCATTGCATGCATTATTGTTTGTGGGTTTCTTATAAATTTTGAGGATATTATCAAGGTGTTGCATCTTAGCCTCCAGGGTCCTCGAGTGGAAGTATCAATTTAAATATTGGATTACAAATGATTGATTGAAATTAGAGTCATATTGGTCACCTTAATGGTAATATATAGTTTCAATGATAATAATATTCTTCATAATGTGTATAGGATCACCATGAACATAAATATTATCAGCCAGATTTGTACCAACAATAATCTCAATAAGAGATGACCTAGGAGCTTAAGGGAGATTCACCATCTTTTTAATACAATGAGGAAGTACTTTTATTTGGACATGACTATGTGAGTTACATGTAACTAAGCACTATGATGTTTTGGGGTTGTAGATTTAGCTTGATTAAATGGCATATTCAAAGATAACAATTTATTATGCTCTAAAACTCAAAAGCGTTTTGAATACAATATAAGATTAAAAATATCATACCTAAAACAAATAATCATAATAAGATGTTAAAACCTACGATAAAGGATGGAAACAATCAATTTCATATCAAATTAAATAAGAAGTTTCGCTAAAATGTATACCAATAATTTACTATAAAAATTTAGTGCACTTCAATAATTGCAATTCCATGCTTGTAATATAATTAATGTGACAATATATTTCTAACCATGAAAAAATGGATTGAAAAAAATCCTCACAAAAAAAAAAGTCTCAAAAAAACAAAAAAACAAAATTGCCATAACCGTCTATACTACTAAAAGATACCAAACAAATTAGCCAAATAAAATTGTCTTAACTGACCTACGAAAATACAAGGTATGCAACCAGCCTTTGGAAAGATTGAAGTTGCCACTCCTAACATTGATAGAAGTAGAATGTAGAGACACAAACGAAAAAATAAAAATAAAATAAAATTGTCGTGAGTAAAGATAAAACAATTCAAATTCAGATGAAAATCATATTTTTATGATCTACCAAATGCATTTCATTTTTTCCTCGTGTAGTGTTATTTTTGGTTTGATATTCACATCCATTATCAAAGCTATCTTTTAAGGATATAAGTTAACATAAAGATTTATTATTACATGCGTGAAATGAGCGTTGAAAGTTTCAACATAGTTAACAATATAAACACTGAATATTATATTGGCTCTAGAAGTGTTTTGAGAACTAGTAATATATTGATCAAGTTTCCTTCAAGACTAGATCCACTTCCTAATGTATATCAGTTGGAAATTCCGTGTTTGTATGGGACGGTGCCACAAAGAGAGACACACTAAACATGATACGCTATAAACATGGTATATGTTTGAGACATTGACCTAAGTTGATAGTAGATTATTTGGTCTACAAGAAATATATTCCCACTTTTATTGGAAACCCATCATCAAAACATTTCAAGAATGGTTTACAAGAAAAAGGAAGTTCAATTATACTAAATACAATGTATGAAATAACATGTCTCAAGCATGTTGGCCAAGAGAGACATAATAAACATGATACTATAAAATTGTCTAAAACAATGTTCACATGTTTAAGATTTGGTTATAATAATTAATTGTTTATTAAAATTATTGGAATAGGGAATGGTCAAATTCTCATACCATATAAACTTGGTGTTTATATAACTTACTGTTAATTTTATTGGGAACACATCATTATAGTTTAAGGATGGTTTATGATAAAAATGAGGTTAAATTGTTTAAAAAAACATGATAAATAACATAACCTCTCATAGAACAAGATAGTTGGATGAGAAAGACCAGTAAGCCAAACCTATGAAAACTTTTCTTTGAAATGCAATATTCTTCATAATAACTTAATTTTTGTAATCAAGAGGGATTGATGAATACGCAAAAACTTGGAGATGTGAATCTAAAATGATGTGAGTAGCACCAATAAACCTCTAGAGAGGAGTAAAAATGTTCCGCTACACAGAAAATCCAGAAAACTAGAAATCAACATACAAAAAAGGAATCCTTCAAATTGTAATAGAAGAAAGAGGAAAACTAAATCACAATGAAATGAGGTGAAGACATCCTCACAATAATTGAGGATACAAACACATCAAATACCTAGATGCTTTCATCATGAAAAAATGAGGAACATGACTATCAACCAGATGTGAGCTATGTGATAGATCAAAAATATTACAGCCAACACCACTCTAAGGAAACTACAAAAAATCACCCACAACATTACTATGGCCACAATTACTGAAAGACAATGAGAAACATATCCCTTTACAGGGAAAAAAGAGGAAACAATGACTATAAAATATAACATGAGTGTTTCTATGAACAAGAACATGTATGATTGGAAGAAGATTGTCAAAATGTCACACAAAAAGACATGCCTCCACATACCAAAAAAAGTAATAAAGTTGCCATAAAATTTCTCCTTTCTTACCGAAGAGAGAATTTCCCCATGGGCCACAGTTTTACCTAGAAAATCCTATAGGTTTCAAACATAAAAAAAGACTCAAAATATTCTCCTTAATACAATGCACAATTAATATTTCCTCCTAAGACAAAGTACTATAATTTTGAGTACTTTTCAACTACTGAAATCAACTTAAGTTTCCTTTGCTCAATTAGACGGTAGAGTGTGAACCATCACCAACTATTAATTATTTTATGAAATAGCTCCCATATTATCAATAAATATGATAATACTTGACTATATATAAGAAAGATAAGGTGATATCAAAACATCTATTAAGTTAAAACCAATCCGAAGGAACGAGAAAAAAAAACAAAATTGGAGCCCACATAAAAAAAAAATAAAAACAAAAAAGTTATGTTGTAGCTGCAAAAAGAGAAGAAGGTGGAGGATCTGTATCGTCATGATTTCCCCACCTGATGTCAGGAATTTATTTCCCATCAAGGATAATTTCCTAGCTAGTGGTAGAGGAAATGATGCCCTCCTATTGATCTTCACTTTGATTTTCCTGCCCCTAAGGTTTTGAAATGGCCAATGCAAAATGAGGGAACTTGCTAGTATTCAGTGGTGGTAGCAAGTTGTGATGAAGAGGAGGAAAATATACCCACCCTCCCCACTAAGCTAGATGAGGAGTGATGTAGGAACATTACAAGAGAATTTGGAGACTACATGTCTTTAGAGTTTTTTTAAGTGTTGGAGTGCATTAAAGGCTTACAAGGGTTAACCATGTAAAGGAGGCATGAAAGAGTGTTTTGGTGAATGCATGAGAGTGCACGAATTTTTTTTAAGACTTATGGGTGTGTAAGATATTTGAGAAAGTACAAAGGTAGTAAACATAGATTGTATGGTATGAAGATAGAGTGTGTGGATATTTCATAAATTAGGGTACAAAACTATACGAGGCAAGATTTCAATGAATATTGAAGGAACTAAAGGACAAGGATGAAAAATGAAAAAGAATGTAGGTGGAGTTAGAAGGAAATAGGAATGGAATGCAATGAGGATGAAATCATAAGAAAATCAAGTAATATGTACGTTTAAACAGATTTTGTCAACTACAAGATCAAGGTATTGTGACACAATTAAAGCACAGTCTAAGTAGAGAAAGTAGGAAGTTTTTAGAAGACACTTTAATCCACCTATGAAAGGGTAGGTCTATGTGAAATTTTGAATTAATAAAGGTTTTTGAATTTTGAGAAAAGAATTATTAAGAGAAGAAAGAGAGAGATTCATGTGTGGAATTTTAAACTGAGAAATTAATCAAGCCAAAGTAAAATAAAACCAGGGAGTCTTTGAGTGCAAAGATTACCCTTATGATAGTTTTAGAAGATTCTAGAGAAGTGCATGAGCCCCATTAGAGAAAAAATCATTATAGACATCGTTAAGTATTTTTTTAAGTTAATATAATTTGGTGGTTGTGTTATCCACTATGTGAATTCATAGAAGAGGTTTAATTACCCCTGCATTAAGCATTATCAAAGTGAGGTTAGTAACCTTAGAGAGGAAGGTTACAAAAAGGTCACATCCAAGGCTATTTACCATGATTGCTAGAAGAATGACACTCGGGACTAGAAAGTACAAAGGAAAAATCCCTTTTAAATTTTTTACATGTGATAAAGCTGGTCATTTTTATACCAAGTGTCCTCATAAACATGTTAAGTGTTGGATGTGACAAGGACTGAGGGGGGGGTGTTGAATCAGTCCCCAATAAAACTTACTCACTTGATCTTCAAACCATAACCACACAAAATCATGGAGAATACATCAAAGAATAAAACATTGTCTAATGAAGTAAATTCAAATGCAAGGAACACAATATGATATCAAAGGTACATATATTGATAATAAAATCCGATCCATACACTTATATAGATGCTCAAATCATATCACAAAGAGTAGTTTCTTCAACAATGAATGACAAGATACAATGAAGTGTTCTCAAGACAATCAATGTCTCATGAATACATAGAAAGATGTAAAACTATAAGAATGTCTTAAAATTTAATATCAGATCTAAATGGACCTTAGAAAACTAAAAAATACCACAACATGATATGAAGAAATCATCCAAATCAAAATCACCCAAATCCACCCTCCTCCACTCGCTCTCAAAGAAACAACACCAACTTTGCACTTGCTCAAATTATCCTCATGAAAAATCTTTGAACAACTATCCTATAATGAGATTCCAGGTTTTTTAGGCTTGTTCCAAATGGTTTTTTTTTCATAAAAAATGGTTCTTCAAAATAAGATAAAATGGGTTTCAAAAAACTAGAAACAATATGCCCATAACTTCAATTTTATAGCCTCTCCAAGGCCAAAATTCAAACTCAAAATTTTTCCCTCCTTTGGCCCAACCCATGCATCATAGAAACATTATAAATTTGAAATATAATAGTCACAAGTGACCCAATTAGGTCATCCTACCTCAAACCATCATTTCGTGTGCCAAAAATGGCTCAAAATCCCATGGACACAATCTTAAAATTTCGCTAACATTAGTACCATAATTTTTCATGACCAAAAAATCATCACACATGTTTAAATAAACATTTAAACATTGTACATGGTCACAATTAATATAAAATTATCAAATTATTTTGTTCAATGGGTCCATTGCTCTTTGTATTTCTCAAAACCATTATTTCTTACACTGTACAACACCCTGGAAACTTCATAATATCGCACGAAATAACTTCTACTTAATCAAAACCAGTGTCATGTGACAACTTAATGCAAATGGAATAACCTTGTAGATCACTTATAATAAATTTATAAGTCCATGAAACAATCCATCATCTTTAAACCACAGAAACTTTTTCCTTCACTAGATCAACTTGATAAAAACTATTATTTCCAAAGGTTATCTCATAAAATACATTTTTAAATACATATCTAGAATACCTAAAAATTGATTCATTGGATGCAAAATAAATATATTCACTCTACATCATTAACTTATAAATCTTATAGGAAGCAATCAAAACTGGGCCAATACATTTCACTACTTCAAATAACATCACACTTATCACTAGAACTACGGTTTAACTAGGGTTCTTAGACCACTTTACAATCTTAATATTCCTATCATAAAGAATGACCTATAAAACATATAAAATTACCTTATCATGTTTATAAAAACTCATATAAACTCACCAGAAATCTATTCCCTAAAATCCACTATGGTCTAATGCAACTTAAATCTACACTTGAAACTCCACAATGTAGCATCTGAAGTTGTGCTTCGATTTGGAATTGAACCTTACTATTTGACCATGTCTCATCAAAATCTATCCTATCTGTAAAAATAGTCAACTTGTTCAGACCTCAAAACACCATGTAAGATCACTATGACTCATGCTCTTAAAAATATCATGGAAATGAATAAAAAATCCAATTCAATAGATGCAATATCAATTTTGTCATTTAGATAGATTTACCTATGCTTATATGAGTTTTTTCCTAAATGGAAATCTAGGTCTAAATACTATTTCTATAATGTTGTAGAGGAACTGATATACAATGGAACCTCCATAAAATGACACTTGGGAAGACTCAAACCATGATTTTGCCATACATACACCAAACATTCAGGACTTCTATGGGATCAAATGCCTCCAATCCAAACTATCAAACCTCCAAGCAAATATACTTAACACCTAAATGAACATCATATGGAGACTCACAGTGAACTACTATGTACCTACACCATTTTCACTATTAATGGGGGTTTACATAACCCTGAAAAACACTGATACCCATATTATTTAAACATTATTCCCAAGAATCCAAGAAGCTCAAGTTTGTCATTGATGGCAGCCATCATTCAAAAACATTGATGGTAACCATCCAAGAAAAAGCACACCTACATGACTCAATTCCATGGTTGTAACTGATGCCTCCCTCCATATTTTTCCATCTATGAAATAGGATAAAATGAATCCTAGTCATGAAAATGATTAACATAATGACATCACAATGATAATAATTCATCAAAAATCATGACTTACTTGCATCAATGAAATTCATCCCCTAGGAGACCATGCTACTAATGCTTCTCCTTAACTCCTTTATGGGAAAACACCCTGGAATTCTTCCCATTTTTTACATTAATGAAAAATGCATACCTGTATCTCACATACTTCACCTATCTCAGTTTTATCTTCATCATTATCTTTATCACAAACATTCTAAAGGTCCATTAAATTATCTTAAATATCAAGTTATTTTCTGCACAATATCTATCATTTTTAGCATTTAGGACTTGAATCATGCTAAACATCCATTTTCCCCATGCATATTTAACAACTTTCTCAAGGCATCTTAAAACCATCAAAATAATCATGTCATAAACATAATTATTTCTCCCCCTGGGAGCTTAAAATGTCATTCTCCATCTTTTAGGCATGCAAAAACACCAATGTCTCTAGTCAACCCTATTTTGCACCTTTTGGAAACATTGTATTTGAAGTTGATCTTCACCCTTCACATGCCCCAGTCCTGCCAGAAAAAGTTTCAGAAGTCATTCACTCGAACATTTCTTGCATACTTATACTTTTTTATGGAATGTCCACTTGATGTCTTATATCAAGTTTAATGAGCAATTGTTACCATGATCATTATAGTCTCTTCATATAAATTCTTGGGACACCCAGAACATAGAACAGTCTCTTGATTAGGGAGAAAAATTTCCTCCCTACAATTCTGTACAAGCTATTAATCATTTCCACCAATAGATGCAAATATTAGGATCCCCCTACTTCTATCATTTTAACTCAGACCTTCATGATGATTGTTCAACGGTCTTCAAGATCTCATAAATCACTGATTTGAGATACTCAGACCATGAGATACACATTCATCTAGATTACCTTGAGACATATCAGTATTCTCAATCCTAAGGGCACATTTCTAAGTCCATATACCATTATACCAGTCACCATCATTAGTCCTATAGATGCTATCCACTTAGACCTGTAGGTCACTGTAAGACACCTCTATAGATGGATCTTAGACTTCTAGTGAGCTTGTGAACACCATTTGGAAATCCCATGAAATATCAACCATTCACTCCCCCTTCCTAACATATAAAACTTTAGTAATCCCTATAGGACCTTCATCTTTGTCATTGAGTACTCTTTGCACACCTGTAGACTGTCAATGTTTTAAAGAAACTTCTCATCTTCATGAGACTAAATGATATCCATTTTGTTTTAGATCACAATATAGAAATGCACTGGATTATAGATGATTTGGCCCTATCAAAAATCTCATTTTTCATTTGAAGTAAATTTCAACATACCACTTGATCCATTGATACATCTCCATTCCATAACCTTGATGATATTTAAGATTCACAACACATGCTTTTGTACCAAATGTAGTTTTTCACATCTTATGTACCATCTCATATTCACTTAGATAACTCACTTCTTGATGAGGTCCATACTTGACTATTCACTTATGTGGACAATTGAAACATATTGAAGGACTTACTATGCATATACTTAGTCAATCATCCTCTAGCTAGAGGGATTCATAGGACACTAGCCCCTTGCCAGATCTGCACCATACTGACACTTCTTCATCCTTTTACCAATATGACTGGAGATTTTGGCTAGAACAATAACTACAACCCTGAGAACATAATGACACAGACCCTTGAATTCTTATTCATAGTTCTGTAGATGTCATTTTAATCTGTTTATAGCACATTGTCCTTGCTTTGATTAGTGAAAAAAAATATACCTCTTTTTACTGAGATAACTTACCTCTAAATTTCCTTCATAGTTCAGGGATCGACCTCTTTTATACCCTCATGTCACTCATCTACTAAGAATTATGTTGTTCAGTGAAGAACTAATGCAGATTATATCAGATTCTAGCAATTCATAATCCCATATAATCTACCATGAACATACTTAGAACCAACACCTGTGAGTGAATTTTTATGGTCTATCATTCTAGGTTGTGCATGATATTTGTAACTCATACTTTAGCATGTTCATCATGGGAAAATCTAGGCGATATGGTACATTCCACCATTTTGTCATCAAAGATGGTGAATCCTATAATTTTTGCAACAGATAAAAGACTACTTTTTTGAATTCTAAGATCTTGACACATCATCCTATGCATGTTTGTCTGTAATATTAAACATCTCCAAGATGGAGTAGAATATTCATCAAAATACCTTAAATTTTTTTTTAACATCATTAACTATTCACCTAAGAATTAGATAATTTAAGAACCATATGAACACACAAAGTACATATCTTACAATCCATGTGATGCATACACACAAGCATTCACATAAATTATATTAGATACTCCAAGAGAGTCATAAGGTAGCATACCATCACAAAATTTCATAATGTATCATAAATTTATTGGAACTCATTAATGCTCTCCTGAGTTGTAACCCTGACCTTATGAGGTCTTCTAACAACCTATTGCTAGCTTTAGACTTGAGTTCAACATTATCATTTTGAAACCTGTAACATGAGATTATGTGCATCTGACACAACTAACTATGCCCTTTACAAATGAGAATTAGTACATAATTTTTTTGATGAAATCAGTATTCATGATAATAACCTCACCTTATATGGATACCAACTTTTTCATTGAAGCATAACCATTATCAACCATTGAGCATATCACTCCAAAGTTGTAAAAAAACTCAGGGGTTTTAAGTCATAAATACAAATCCTCAATCTCTAGGTGTTTATAACACTAAGATATGTTAATCTAGAGCTACTGTTAAATGATTAATAATAACATAGGCACTATTACATCCCCAAACTACTTTAATCACTTGAATTCAATCTATGTCTAGATGTGCGTGTTCAAAATTTCATCTCCAAAGACCACTTTATTATGGTCATCCAAAACCTAGTTTTCATCCAGTACTCACTCAAGAACACTATGAAAACACAGTCTAGGGTAGAGAAGTAACAAAATTGTTCTAATTTTCTCTTGAGACCTAAAAAAATCATTAAAAACTAGCTGTAGATGAAGTCTTGATACATTTTGAGAACTTTTTACAAGGAATGAGGTACCACATGATTAACCTCAATAAAGTCCATACCTAGGACCATTTTAGTTCAGTACCTACCTCGATTCATCCTATATTATTCATAAAAATTACTTGACACAGTGTCATACTCCACCCCTTGCATTAAAAAGTGTCATCATAGCCATCACTCAATAGATGATACTGGAGACTCTCAACCAATACTTGATTCTAGAGCCTTCATATGCTACTTCACGAACAAGCTAGTGACACAGAATCTCAATTGAAGCATGTCTTAGACCCTGACAAGTGCATTTAGACCACTCATGCTAATAATACAACATGCTTTGTACAGACCATAATAATGCATAATTATGAATTCGACAAGCATGACCTTATAGACTACTAAGGTGACACCTTTATGGCTTCATTCTCACTAAGGAATTATGGATAATTTATACATCCTCTTTAAGCAACACATGACATAATCTTATAGACAGGGATCAAGACTACATACATTTCAAACCAAGCTTCTCATTAGACCATATACAACTTTCAATACAGTTAAATGAAAGACTCAATGGCTCAGGAGAGACAAGATTCTCAAGTTCTCCAACACCTACATACTCCTGAGTTTCAATATGACCATGATATTCATGAACAACCATAACTGACTTAGCTAAGAAAATACATCATGAATAGACTAGACACACACTCAGACTAGATGAGCTACTTAATCACCACACAGGTAAGATCATGACTTTTCACATTCAAGGATTACCCAACATAGAACCTTGAATAGAACACACTTAAAGACACAAGATTACTTACCTTTTTCACATGGAAGAGACTCATACTGAAAATACACAAATCTCCCTCACTCCAAATATTCAGTTTTCACCTATATAAATCTAAGAGGCATAGTAAAGGAATATGACACAATGAAGGAGACTAGATGAGATACCTAAGAAGGTCTCAAACCCTCTTCTTGCACCTTGACTTATTTACTGTCTTATCCCTGATTATCCATTTTTTATAGTAGATCTCTCATTTTGATCAGTCACATCCTTTCGAATGCATCTTGATTACTTTTAATAGCTTTATCCTTCTATTTTGTATTCTTGAACTTGTGGCTTGGGTTTTTGGTTCTCTTTATTCAATTGACGTACATCATAAAACCTTGTAATGTGCCCTGTATTGTGGCACCTAAAGAAATTCAACTTGTCTTCCTCTTGCAATCAAAATTCCTATATCACCATATCTATTGCAAGGATAAGCAATACCCATTAAATTTTATTACATACCTTCTGTTATGATTGATGGCTTCATTTCTTGAAATACTTTGCAAGATGACCTTATCTCTCATGAAAAAGATAACATTCAGCTCCATATCATTTGACCTTATCTTTTAATCTCCTTCTTGTCTTTACATTACTCTTCCTTCTTTCCTTCACAATGTTCCTTTCACTCTTCCATCATCCTTATTTTTAGCCTTAGGAATACAAAAACTAGCCCTATGTCCATAAGCATTGCAAATTTGTAACAATTACCATGAAAGATAACCATACCTATATGCATTTGGCTGCATGATAAATGGTCTTCTAGGATGGTGGAAGCCTTGAGCTTTCTCCCTTGCTTGGCTTGCATTCTTTCATTTGATCCTTGAATTGACTCTTCCTCATTCTTCTATGATTTGGATGGAATCTCATTGAATCCTACACCTATTCTATCAGCATATGCATTTTGATTTTCCAACCTCTTACTTAGATTTTCTGAAATCCATCTCGAAAGGATAATACTTTTCTTTTCATGGTGCCTAAATCTTTCTTCAAATCCTCTAATTCTTTCCTCTTGATCTTCAACTGAGTTTGTTCCTCCTCAAGTTGATTCATTATAACTTCCATTATTTATTCTTTCTCATCCTCAATTTTGATACATATTTCTAGTTGATAGTTTAAAATATTAACTACTTCATGAGATGCAAGCAACTTGTTAATTCTGTCAGCATGCGCACTAGTTGTGTTCCTTAACATGAAGGTATTAATCTAAATTGTTTCAAAATCTGCAAGTGTCATCTTTTCACCAAATATTTCCATCTATCTTGTTAGGATAATTCCAAGGATTTCTTTGATACCAATTGTTTGAGGTGACTAGGAATGAGAAGGGGGTGAATCAGTCCACAATAAAATTTACTCACTTGTGCTTCAAATCCTAATAAAAAAATCTTATAGAACACATCAAAGCATACAACATTTTATAATGAAGTGAACTTAAATGAAAGGAACACAATATGATCTGAAATTAAAACATATTGATAATAACATCAGATCCTTACACTTATATTTATGCTCAAAATAGAACATAAAGAGTAGTGTCTTAAACATTTAATCACAAGATATAATGAAGTGTTCTCAAGACAGTCAATGTCTCATGAATACAGAGAAATATGTACAACTATAAGAATTTCTTAAAATTTAATATCAGATCTGACACAACCTTATAAACCTAAAAAATACATCAGCATGCTATAAATCATACAAATCACAAGCACCCAAATCTGCTCTCCTTCTCCTACTCGCTCTCAAAGAAACAACAACTTGGCACTTGCTGAAATTTTCCTCATGAAAACTCAACCAATAGATTTCCTAGAATAATATTCTAGGTGTTTTTGGCTATTAAAAAATGGTTTTTAATTTCAAAAAAATGGTTCTTCAAAATAATATAAAAGGGGTTTCAAAAATCTAGAAACAATATGCCCATAACTTCATTTTTATAGCCTCTTCAAGTCTCAAATTAAAACTAAAACCTTTTACCTCCTTTGGATAGACCCATGCATTATAGAAACATTATAAATTCAAATAATAATAGCCACAAGTGACTCAAGTAGTTTGGCCCAGCCTAAACCATAATTTCATGTGCCAAAAATGGCTCAAAACCCCATGGGCACAAAGATAAATATGCCCTTACTTAAAAACCATCCTTAGTCATAATCCATAAATCAACACACATGTTTAAATTAACATTTAGACATCATACATGGTAAAAATTAATATCAACCAATAAAATTATTTTGTTTAATGGGCCCAGTGCTCTTTGTATTTCTTAAAACTTTTGTTTCCTACACCCTTTTGCGCCCTGGAAACTTCATAATGTCACCAAAACACTTCTACTAAATCAAAAAATTCTATGTTACCACTAAATGGAAATGTAAGAACCTTTTAGAAAACTTATAAGAAAGTTATAAGTCATGAAATAGTCATCTCTTTAAACCACAACAACGTTTTCCTTCACCGGATCAACATGTAAAAAGGTAATTTCCAAAGGTCGGCTCATAAAATAATTTCTACATATAGTAAATACTTCCAAATAGATTCATTGGATTGAAAATTCATCCCTATTCTTATTACAGGTGATAGGAAGCGTCACCCAATCCCATCAAAATTTCATCAAAACACATCTTGTCTTGAACTTCCAAAAATATTTATGTCCAAAGAATTCCTTGTAAACCCTGTCAAATAATCTCGTCATGAGGAAAACCACATATAACTTGAAATATATCTGAATAATATTTCCAAAAAAACTTTAATCATTTCAAAAAATCCACCTATATCTCAAGTTATGCTCATTCTACTAAGCACTACTATTGGAGATGCCAAAACTACCCTTTGACCAGTCAACCTATTTGTACCATGAACCTTCATGAACATGTCCTAAAACCTCCATTTACGTCAATAAAATATCTCAAACATCTTGCAACATAAATTTTTCATGCTAATACTTTATACCATATTGTCCTAAAACATTCTTCTTCAGAAACTATTATGTTTAGGTGGATCCCACTCATCACTATGACCTCAACCATACATTTAAGGAAATCATGATGAGTTCTCTACATCATAAAATCATTACTTTTGATGAATCAATCAAAACTGGGCAACTATACCTCACTTTCTGCCAACTGCTCTTAGCTATATGATCAAATGACCTCAAATTTTTTGAAACCTTATCAACTTAGCACAAAATATTCCCTAAAATCCACAAGGTCCCATGAAAATCACACTATTTACAACAAGCATATGAAGTTACACTTCGAGCTCGAATTTGCCTTTTTTTCACCTTGTCTTACAAAATCATTCATATCTAGAAATATACTCAACATGGGAACCTAAATTTTTTATGAGATCACTATGACTCATCCCTCTAATACCTATAATCATCAAAATGTCAATTTCATAGCTCAATCTCTCTAGCCACTAGGACTTACCTATTCTTGCATGTTATATCCTCACTATAGAGGATAGGTTAATAAGATGTATTTCAATAAATTAACAAGTAACCTATAAAAATTACCTGAAAATACCTAATATGATATTATACACCTAAATTAATGCTTCTATGAGCTCAAATGACTCCAATCCACACTATCACACCTCCAAGCAAATATACCTACTCCCAATGAGCACATGTAACCAAGTGATCCACACATGTAATTGCACCATGCCACTGATGTGACTGTAAAAATCCCTCAAAACATGATATAAATTATATCAACATGGTTCCTAAGGATACAAGAATCTCAAACTATCAAGCTACATCTCCTAGGCACCTGAATAGGCTTGTAAGAGAAAACACATCTCAATGAATCCCACTGTAGAAACTGATATACATATGATCCAGTATGTTAGAATCATATACAACATTCAATTTTTCATTAATGTGGTATTTCATCAATTGCAACACCTATTATGAAACCATGCTAACAATAAGAATGGAAATGATAAACATGATATTGATGACGAGGAGAAACATTAGAAATTTGACAAGAATAAGGAAGGCTTCAAGAAGAATGAATCTATAAAGAAGAAGAAAAAGATGCTCTATACTAAGAAATATGAATCTAATGCAATTATTAAAGTAGAAATATTTTATTAAGATATTGAATCTAATCGCAATGATGTTGGTGATAAAGTTCTTTTCATGGAAAAAGAAGCCATAAGATCTTCTAGTGGTGGCTCTACTCTATGGTGTGATATCTCACCTGATTCTTACAAAGAAGAAGAATGAGAATATGATGGCATAATTTTTGAATTGGATTGTGTCAAATCAGATTTATAACATGCTAAAAATAACAACAAGAAGTTGAATTCATGAGTCAAAGATTATGAAGCAAAGATACAAGAGCTTGAGGGAAAACATTGGGCAATTTCTGAAAAACTTGAAGAATCAGTAAGAAGGCTAGAGTTGCAAATGAGTATCATGACCCTTAATCTAAAATCTAAATAAGAGGATATAAATTTTTTAATAAGGAACTCGCATATGCCACAAGCTAAATAAAGAACTATCAAAAGTTTGAAGAAAGTAGTAGAGTTCTTGATGATCTCTTGAACAATCAGAAAATTGCAAGTGATAAGAATAGTTTAGGCTTAATATATGAAGTCAAAAGAAAAAATGAAGAGAAAGAAGACATGGTTTCATGTAAGGAAGTGGGAAAACCTAGCATTAAGGAAGGAAATAAGGAGCTTCCATTAAAGGAAGGTGAGAAGATAAAACAAATTAGGAAACCCAATGCCTCAAGGTAGAAAGGTCCTTTAATGGTTTTTGTTATACATGTAATGATTTTTTTCATAGGGATAAGGAGTGTAGAAATAATCCTAGGGACATCAGCCATGGAGATATATTATATATGATCATGATAAAAAGGTTGTAAGCTTCACATGCAAAAGAGAGGTCATGTTGCTAGTGACTGTATGGATGACCCATCTAGCCATTCATATGAGTTAAAGATGAGAAATAGAATGGTATGTTTAAATTGTAACAAAGTTTTTCATGTTGCAAGGGACTATTATTAATCATACTCAAGTCAAATAAATAATTATTTAGGTCCTATAGTGCAAACCTTTGGTGTTCAAAGAACTAGAATATATGACAAGGCTCCTAGAAGGGCTCGGGAACCTAGAGGAGATCATGGCGTGTCTTCAAGTGCATATATCAGTGAAAGGAGAAGTGTTTCACAGTGCTCAAATAAGAAAAGAGAGGATGAAGGAGTTTTTCAGGTTCCCAAGAAGACTTGGGACCTCCTCAAAACCTTATTTTAGGTCTTCATGGAACATATATACATTCACTATGCTTATTGAAGTTATATGAATGCACATGAAGCATATAGGAGAGGTGGATTTTCCTAGCTTTGAATATGTTCTCTCCATGTGGTCAAGGTATTTTTGTTCTTGTTCTTGTTCATGGTCTTGATAGTTCATGGTGATGTTTCTTATGTTTAAAGACATATTCTCTATATTGTGGTCATTGGAAGTGTAAGTTGATGTTCTTAAGGTTTGTGATCTACATCATTTTGGTATAAGGTTTATCTAACATGTTGTGTATCTTTATAAATTAATCTCATATGTCATAAAAGGTGTGTAAATTATCCATGACTCATGAAGTGTGTAATCATTTTTGTTGTGTCAAAATTTCACTATGATGAGTGTCTATGCAGTCCATGAAGAACATGGTGTCTTGTTTGTGTTTTGTGGTGTCATGAAGGTTAGTCATGAAGTATAAATACATATGTAAAGTGTGTCTAGTAGTAATTTTTGTGTAAAGATCCTTGAAAGTATCTATGGAGTTGCATTAACTCATCATAAGTCCATGTAAGGTAGTGTAAGTTGTCTAGGAATCTGTCATAGTCTATGAAGGTGCTTAGTGCATATGTCATAAGTTATGCATGTTTCAAATTCTCTATAAACGTGTTGGGGAAGCTCTGAGAAGATGGATGGTGTGATCAAGTGACAATTTGATGAGTACAATGGTTCAAGATGTTAACTATGACTAAGGTATGATAAAATCAGGTGTGCACTAGACCAAAATATGGAATGTTTCAGGTATGATTTGGTCTTCTATTCTTCTTAATCTTGGTAAAGGACTCTCAGATGGTTGAAGCATCATACACAACATGAAAATTCATCTTTATGGTCGTAAATTAGAAGGATATCTTCCTTGGGCTATTTTTTTTCATAGTGAGTGTGACTGTATTAGTGGAAACTTACTTTTGAGAGCACTAATGATGGAATTATGGTATAAAAATTTGCACATAGCTTATAAACAATAAGGAATAAAATATTAAATTTCTTTTAAGTAATTTAAATGCACATTTTTTAGGAGCTTCTAAAAATTTGATAATTGATAGTTTAGATGTTAAGGAGACCTAATTTTGAGTTGTGTATATTGAAAACTAATTATCTTGAGCTCAAGAACCTGGTACAAGGATTATGGGGCAAGATTTAAGGTGAAATGGGTGTTTGTAACCTGTATGGTTTCATCTTGAATGATCCTTCATCAATATTTTTGATATTATTTTCAATGGAACAAAGGCTAGTAAACTGTGTTTATGTTCTTGTTTACAAGGTGAAATAGGATCATGTGGCTTCTAGTTCAGTGGTGTAAACCTACTCATAATTAGACCCTTAGAGGGATTATTCACTATGTGGAGTATGTTTTTGAATTCATTAATATGATTCATCACAAAGTAAAGGATCCTTGCAAGTATCTCGTTCATGATTTGAGCTAATATTGGCATGCTACATGTATAGAAGCTAGATTACATTGATCACTTAGGTTTGACACATCTAGAAGTTGATAAATGAAAGTGAAACAATGTTTTCTGTAAGCCCCATTATGGTGAAGCTGATGTTTCTAGATATAGTAAGACTATTTTTTTTCCTTTTGGGACTCCATGTGTAAGAAATTGAAAGCTACAGGTTAGTTCTTGTACACGTACAGGTAAAAGACGTAGAGTAGACATACCTACTAGAATAATTATTATTTGACATCAATGTTGTGATGAATATAGCGTAAGGAACAATTTATGGACTTTGGTAAAGACCTCAGTATGCCTAGAAAGAAGGATTGACGATGATTTTAAGTATGTGAATGAATAGTGGCCTAACATGACTTGCTAAAGGTATGACCTAGGTTCCATGGGCCTGTCCATGAAAAGGATACATGTATGAGTGTGTCAAGATTTAAATGAAAATCTTTAGATGTTTGACAAGATATGCGAAGTCTAACATTGTACGGTCTAAGAGTATGGATGATCAATGCTTGGTATGAAGTTTTTCGTAGTTGGAAGACTATGTTACATTGTTGAAACATGTTCCTATAGGTATGTAAATGTTATTCAAAGTGTGTATGAGCTCTAAATGATAAGGAGGAAATTCTTGTACTTGCATGCCTAGAATGTTGAAAATGATGATTTGGCTCCAAATAAGGTATTATTATTCTTATATTTTGTTCATTGATGATGTTCAAATGTTGTAGATGCTCATTCCAGGGGGAGAATGGTGTTTGCATGCCTAAAAATTAGATTTTGAGTGAAATTTTAAGATTTATAGCTATGATGAGATATTTGGTTGATGTTTCTAAAAAAAACATGATTCTTTGAAGTTGTGTAATTTGAAGAATATGAAAGTACTATATGCCTTTTTCATTAATGTAAAAAGGGGGAGACGTTCAAGATGTTTTCAATCAATGTCAAAGGGGAGATTGTTGGCATGTGGTCCTATTAGGTGTTTTCAATAATGAAAAACCACGTTAATAACAAAGTAGATGTTGTATTAAGGTTATATGATGATGTAAAATATATTGACATACTATTTCATATGTTTTTATGTTGATTTAGTGATATTTAGTGAGGATTTCTTGCACTTGCAAGCCTATTCCAGTGCTTAGGTGGTGTATCATGAAGGTATAAGATTCTTGGATGCTTGAGAATTTTTTTGACATCATGGATAGAAGGTTTTGAGAGTTTTTTAGGCATTCACTGTAGTGACATGGTGAAGATACAGGTGGTTTACTTTGTTATAAGTTCTCATTGGGAGAAGACATGGTTGCTTGGAGGTGTGACAATGTGGTTTGGAGCCATATGAGCTCATGTTATCTTATATTTATGTTATCATAAAATATCATGTATGTTTGGGTCATTTTTAGAGGTTTTATGATGAGTTATTGCATTCTTTAAGTTGACGCTAGCTTCTACAATGAGAAATTGATAGGTAAAAAAGGTAAGTCTTAATGATGAGATATTTAGGCATGGATTTGACATTATGATGATTGGAGATGTTAGTGTTATGTGTCATTGTTTTTTGAGGAAATTTTAATGTTTATAGGATGTGAATTTTGTAAGATATGACAGTTTATGTGAGACAAGGTCAAGAAGAAGTGAAAATATAGCATGAATTTGAACTTCTGGTCCTCATTGTGAATTGTGTGATTTACATGGGACCTGGTGGATTTTTGGTGGATTTTAGGTATGTTTATATGGTGAGTATATAAGGTTTCACAAAAATAATCAGGCCATTTTATTTTCATGTTTTTATGAACGAATGTTAAGAAGGTAAAGTGGTCTAAAACCTTAATTAAACCCGGATTAGGAGCAGTCTACAAATCAAGAGGTATAGTTAACCAGTTTTTTTTGGTTCATAAAAAATGATTATTAGATTTCATATAGGACTCTATTATATTGCTATAAATGTATAGTTGAGGTCATGGTGATGAGTGGCCCCCACTCAAACAGGTCATTTTCTAAAGAAGAAGGTTATGGGATAAGGTTATCTAAAGGAGTAACATGTTAAATTTATGTTTTTGAATTTATGTGACCTGATATTGATTTCCACAAAATTATGAGGACATGGTCATACAGGTACATGGTCATTTGAGGTCCATTTAGGTTGACTGGTTAATGGGCTTTTTTGATGCCTCAAAAAGTAGGGTTCAACAAAATGGTTATAACTTGAGCTACATGTGGAGTTTGAAGATGATTAAAGTTTTTTTGGGAAGATGATTCAGAAAAATTTATAGTAACATAAGGTTTTTTTCATGATGATTTCATTTGATATGGTTTCCAGGTCATTCTTTTTATAGGAATATTTTTACCAGTGCAGGACATGATGTATTTTGGTGCAAGTTTGGAGTTGTTTGAAGCATAATATGGATTGGGTAATGATTTATATCACCTCAAATGTAATGAGGGATTAATTGGAAATCCAAAATTTCCATTAATATATATTTAATGTTTTTAATTGATTATATGAGCTAACCTTTGGAAACAACATTTTTAGAAGGCTGGTTTGGTGAAGACACAAATTACTCTCGTTTGAGCATAAGGTTGATTCAAGGTTTATAACTTCCTTAGAATGGCTATAAATTTTTTTAAAATTCCATAAAGTTTTCACATGGCATGGTTTGGTTTCTTAGAAGTGATTTGGTGGCCTAATTAAGTTTCGAGCGTGCTAAAGGGTGTAGGAAACAACTGTTTTGAGAAATACAAAGTGCACTGGGCCCATTGAATGAAATAATTTGATTAGTTGAGAAAAATTGCAACCATTTATAAATGTTAAATGTTATTTTAATCATGTGTAAGGGTTTATTGGTCATGAATGTGTATGGTTTTTATGTTAGGGCATTTTTAATATTTGTGCTCATGGAATTTTGAGCCATTTTTAAAACATGTAATTAGAGTTTTAGTTAGGCCTACCTACTTGGGTAACTTTTGAATATTTCAATTCAAATTTTGGAGGTTTCCATAATGTATGGGTCAAACTAAAGGATGGAAAAATGTTGGGATTAAGTTTGAAATCATGATAAGATTATAAAAGCATGTTTTTGGGAGCTTTTTACAAGCTAGTGGTGTATGTGCAAGGTGAGTGACCTAGGTGGGAGTTTGTATATTTTGGAGCATGATTTGAGGCTTATAATTTTTTTTAAAGTTTTAGATAAATCAAAGAGTATGTGTGTAAGGTTTTTAATATATTTAGATGTGAGTGAAGAGCTTATTTTGTGAAGTTTTTTCATGTAGGGTTTGATTGAATAAGTGTGAGCTGAATTAGAGATATCCATCAGTTATGGCAAAAATAAATCAGAGATATGAAAATGATAATGTTTTTGAGTGGGTTCTTTATCATCTTGGGGGGTTGTAGCCTCCTTGTGGAGTTGGTTCTTCACAAAATTAGGGGTTTTTGCTCCTTGTACAGTTGTAGCTCTACTAAACTAGGGGTTGGTGCTCCTTGTAGGGTTGTAGTTCTACTAAACTAGGGGTTGGTTCTCCTTGTGGGGTTGGTGCCTCAATAAATTCATAAAAATATAAATATAATATTTTGTTTCTATGGGTTTTCTTCCCCTTGATATTTTACCACTTATATCTTGTGTTCATGTGTTGATTATATGTTTCATGGTTACTTGCATCTTTGCTATTTTATGGTGTTCTCACATTAAGTATTTTATAAGTGGATTTTTGTTTTAATGGTTTTTTTTTTTTTTAATATTTATATCTAAAACATAATTTTAAATATTGTAAGGACTTCTTCACCCCCCCTCTCATTCCATTGTGTGTTTAATATGGTTAGTGACACAATACGCTCAGAGTGATGTCAAAGGAGTAACATGAGGTGCATGAAATGAAAGGGATGCTGAAGGTGAAGAAAAAGAAGAAGAATACATATATATTAGGAAGTCATGAATCTTGATATCTATCTTAAAAATTGGTTGAGGACCGTGGATGAATACATTTTCATTCTCTGGAAGACTAGAGTTAGAAGAATTTGTATTTTGGATCATAATTATGGAAGAATACTTTGATTTTAAAAACATGATAGACCCATAACACATCAAGGTGGAAGAAAATAACTTAAAAGACCACACAAGACTATGGTGGAATGATATTCAAAATGAGTTCTAAAAAAGAGGTAAATATAATATAGCGTCATAGGATTAGATGACCACTAAGTTTAAAGTATGTTTCTTCCCTCTACCTACCAAATGTGTTTGTTTAATATTTTACAAAAATGGAAGCATAAATATATTTAAGTTAGATATGATATTGAGGAATTTTTTTAGATCATGATCATGTAGAGGCATACTGAATTTTACTAAAATAAGGTCATAAGATATATCAATGGATTAATATTTGCCATTAAAGAAGAGATAAGTTTGATGCACAGACTATAAACTGTTGAGTAATATTATCATCTAGTCTTAAAGGTGGAGGAAAATTTGTCATGAAATTTCAAAGCGAAGCCCAAAGAAGAATCCACAATGCACATTTTGAGGAAGTGGTCATGAATATATAAATCTAGAAGAAGGTGAGTGAGGTCATACATAAATACATACAAAGATTAGTTTGCAAGCTAATGTAACATCTTACTCATCAAGGGGACAAAAACTATTTAGCTGAGGAAGGGGAAGAGTATTTTTCATAATGTGTTTCAAGTGTTAAATAGTTTGGCACCTTGCATTTGAATGTATGCATGTACAAATTGAAGTGACAAGTAGGAGAATTGAAGCTGACAAACATATAGTACATGGAGATGAAAAATAGATATGATTTGTGGAGAATTTTGAATGTCCAAAGTGTAGAGAAGATATGATGATAAGGAAGGTGTTATTAAATATTGTGTAAAAGGAAAACAAGCTTGTACAAAGGAAAATTTTATTCTGAAGCATATGCAATTCAGGAAGAAAGTTCTATAAGGTGATTATTGATATTGGCATCATGGAAAATGTTGTTTCCAATAAAATTATGGATAAGTTAGGGATGAAGAAGAGTGCACATCCCAACCCTTATAAAGTTTCATGGTTACAAAAAGGACACCAAGCCTTTATCAACTAGAAAATCCTTTTCAAGTTTCATATTGGGAGCTATTGCAAGGAAGTGTTGTGTGATATGATTGAAATGGATGTTTTTTATATATTATTAGGATGTTCATGGAAGTATGAAAGAAAGTATTTCCATGATGGACACGAAAATTTTATTCAAATAGAAAAGGATGGAAGGAATTTTGATTTTTCACTAATAAATGAAAATGGGAAGTCAAAGTGTGGAGTGCAGTTTACACAAGATTTCTTGTTGTGTTAGGAAATGAATTCCTAAGAGAAGTGGAAGAGGAGAAAGCATGTTATTTGTTTGTGCTAAAATAAATACACAAATAGTGAGAAAATGACGAGGAGATCCCATTTGAAGTACATTAATTTTTGATAGAATTTATAAACCTAGTGATCAAATATTGACTGTAAAAATTACCGCTATTAAAGAACATCAGTCTTAAGATTGATTGTATACTAGGATCGAGTTTTCCAAAGAAAGCACTGTATTGGCAGAACCTAGAAGAAAATGCGGAGGCACGTTGCCAAGTGCAAGAGATTCCTAGTAGAGGTTTGGTGTGTTAAATTTTGATCTTGTGTGTGGTACATACAATCCTAGCACCCAATAAGGGAGGATAATGGATCATGCATATTGATTATAGAGACATAAACAAGATCACAATCAAGTATGTGTTTCCATTTCCTAAAATAGATGATCTGATGGATTGCATTAGTGGTGCATGGTAATTTTAGGAGATTGAATTTAAGAATGGTTATAAAAATATCTAAATTAGAGAGGGAGATAAGTGTTAAAAAATTTGAAAATAGATTAAGTCTTGTATGAATGGCTGGTTAAGTTTTTTGGATTAACAAATTTACTAAGCACATATATGAGATTGATGAAGTGTTGAAGCCATTCCTTGGGAAATTTTGATTGCATATCTATATGATATAGTTGTGTTTAAAAATTAAAAATAGGATCACCAATTACATTGAACATTTTTGCAAAATGATGAATAACTTATAAGAGGATAAGTTGTTCTTGAAAATAAAGAAGCATATTTTTATGTTTAAATATTCAATATATATGGGCTTCATAAAATCCAATGATGGATTTTAAATGGACCCAGAGAAAATGGGAGAAATAATAAAGTGGTCATCACTAAGGAATGTAACCAAGACATAGAGTTCTCATGTATTGGTGAGATTCCATAGGAAGCTCATTAAAAAATTTAATGGAGTGTGAAAAATGACCACAAAGACTATGAAGGGTGATCAAAAAGAATGTGTGGACCTGCGAGGTAGACCATAACTTCCATTAATTTAAATACAAGATGATATGCAGCCATTTATATTGTTTCTAAGTTTCAACAAAGTTTTTCAAGTTGATTGTGATGTGAGTAGAGTATCTGTAGGCATAGTGTTGAGATAAGAAAGGAAACCCATATCCTATTTTAGTGATAAATCAAATGATGCCAAGAGGAGATACTTAGTCTATGATCAGAAGTTTTATGCAATTTTATAATCATTGAATAAGTGGAGGGTTACTTGTTTTTCAGTGATTTTTCGATGTAAAATGATCATCACATGGTTCATTTTATACGAAAGCATAAAAAGAGGAATCAAATGCACATGAATTGGAAAGTAAAAAAAAATAGTAGGTGCATTAAGTGGGAGAGTGCTGCTATTAAAAGAAATAAACAATGAAGTCATGTAATTTTACACCATGAAGGAGTTATATGTGCAAGATGCAGACATAAAGGAAGGATGAAAAACATGTTTAAAACTAATGTGTGGCAGTGAAAATTTTAAGGAACCCATGATAAAAAAAAACTTATAGAAAGGGTGGAATTTTTTTCTAAAATAGGATTCTTTAGTTTTTACAAAAATGGTTATTGTGACTATAGCAAAAATGCAAAAAATCATTAAAAAAATGGTTACATATGTAAAGGCGAACCTTAGCTAATTTTATAAAATATTTAGGCAAGTTTCTATTTTCTGATTAAGGATAGATTTCATTTTTATATTATACTAATGGCATGAAGTGTATTATTAGCATTCCTTACTTAACCAACAAACATTATTGAGTTATGAAATTTCAACCCATTTTCCCCAATCATTTCCATGATTAATCCTTGATCATTAATCCATTGGCCACATGTTATCATTTCATGCAATTTCAAGTAGCCAAGTGATCTCTCAATCCTTACTCACAAATCCTACTAGAATTATATCCCATCTATCAAATTCTTACAATGTGTCAAAAGACTAGGCTATTTTTCATCTAGAGTCTCCTACCTTAGTTTTTATTTAATTTGAAACTTGTCAACAATTTTCCAAAATGTTTCATGTGAAGCCTTTCTTCCACTATATATTAAAAGAGAGATTCTCTATACATATCCATATGATATTTGCTTGTTGGGAAACAAAGGATAATTTCAAAAGGAAAAATTACCAAGGCCTCCATTGTTGATGCAAAGCCATAGATGTATTCAATGCACTTCAACAATCTATAACAAAAAGTAATGTAAAAACTACCCCTTAAGCAGAAAAAAAACCTCAAATTCTTAAGCTTGAATGGACTATGTACATGCAAAATTTAGACTTCTTACCTCACTCTTTACCTTTTAACCATTGCAACATGGTGAATTTATAAAAATAACTTATGAAATATTTGCGAATGCCAAAAATTGAAAGGAAATTGGGTTGGCTAGTAGTGAATGTTAGAAGGTATCATAATGCTTCCAGCTAATAAAAAATTCTCTTTTGTGCACATGGTAAAGGTGATTTGAATATAAAAAATTGGATATTATTGTAAACACTAAGTAGATCAACTAAAAAAATTAACTTGTACCCAAATAATTTAGGTGAAATAACAAGCAATCTAACACCTCAAAATTATGCAAATCCAAATTACAGAAACCCAAATATTCATGAAATAAAGAAGATTAGCCACTAACATTTACACTGGAATGACTTTAAAACATAGAGAAACCATGGTTTCAAAAATAATATCATAAAGGTTACATAGGACACATAAAAATAAACAAGTACATACATGCTAGGAATATAGACACAATATTAGGACACCCCTGGTGTCAAAACGTAAAAAAATTTCTCGGTTTCCTTGCAAAAAATTCAAGTAGTTATGCAATCAAGTAAAAAAGAAATGTAAAAATAAATTAATAAGAAAAATTAGTAAAAGGGAACATAAAACAAGAGATGTTATCATTGTACAAGACACATGGTATTCATAATATCTTAATAGATAACATATACAAAATATATGGGATCAAACATAATGAAAAATTGTAAACTAGTTATAATGAATTAAAAACACATGTACAATGTAAAAGATGTTACCAAATTCATCGAATAGAAAAGTATGAAATACTTCATCATTTAGCTATTTTTGTGTGTCCTACATCAAGGTCAATATACATTGTGAACACATGCGTGTAAAAAGAATATATAAAATTATACTAACTATCAAACGAATATGACAAAAAACATGTGTAAAGGAACTAACTAATCAATCATGTGATGAACAAATCCTAATTATGTATTTTTTCAAACATTTGAATGTGTTTTTTATTATGTGATTATTTGAATTTTTTATATTGTTGTGAGATAAATGTATACATTAAATAGGGGTATCACAAGATCTAATTAATGGCATCATCATGAGGAAGTGGGGAAGAACCATAAATTAAAGGAGGATTATACCTCAGACATGTCATAAGTGAAAAGTTACTATCCCATTTGACTTAGCTAATAGTCATGGTATGTGTTGTAGGACACCTAGAATGAAAAGACTATACACATATTGCCATCGTTAGGGGATTTATTTAGGTTGACGATGAAGATATATAATATATATGTAACTATAAAGGTATGTACATATAAGAATTAATTATGGGTATATTTGTACTAATAAGGGTTAAAACATTACATGGATAATTAATAGGTTTATAATTAATAGGATCATGTCTGATAAAAACCTAGTAGTAGGCCTATATATTATAGGCAAAATAAAAGTAGTATTTGAATAAAAATATTAATTGAGCACTATGTTTTCATGAGATTGTATTTGATTGATAGATATTTTTATTTTTTCATGAAACTCATTATGATAGAAATGGTTTTAATATTGTTGTGATTGAATAATCTGTAAATTATCAAAACTTATTGATATATCGATGTGGAATGCTCACCATTATTAGGATGGGAAAGAAATAAACTCATATATACTAGAACAATTTGTTGACATTTTCCAGACCTTTAGGTTTCTCAGATTAGACGGTTTAACAGTTTCAGATATGTCTATATCAGCCATCCTGGAAAGGAATACATTTTTAGTTTCTTGATTTTGGACAAGATTTAAATACCATGCATCAAATTAGTAGTTGAAAGTATTTCCCCAGAAATAACCACTCTGCATATACCGCCTCTCCTTTTTATTTTCTTCAGAAAGACATTGCAGTAGCCTAGGAAGACTATTGTAATGCCTTTGTGAAGGTGGGAAAGATGGCATATGTAGGGTTTTATGTTCTAAAGCAGAAGTCTCAGTTGCATATTTCAAGCATGGAAAGGTTCAGTGCTATAAGTAGTTTGCATTCTCGATGAGCATAAAAAAGGTATACTTGATTTTAATTTATTTCTATGATTAAGTGAATTACTTAAAGGTTTCTAGTTGTATAAGTTCATTTATTATTGATACAAATGAAGAAAGTACAGAAAATAAAAGATATACATCTCATTACATGAAAACAGTTCATTTATTCATGAGTAATAATAGTACAGTCAACCCACACAAGCCCTGGGATGTAACTTATCTCTAATAAAGTTAAGAGGTACATATACATAAAACTGAGAACAAAGGATTAAAGGAGGAACCCATCATTTCCTTGGGTTTTCATTGTCCTTGTGTTCTTGTATATCTCCATCTTTAGTGCACCTCCATCCTCAACTCTGCCTTCAGGTTTCAACAGCACATGGACCTGTGATAAGAAAATGAAATCTATTAGAGCTCCAGGTTTTGAACCTTAAATATTGAGCTATCAATTTTAGGTAGATGAATCTCTTAAACTAAGTAGATATAAGGTACATCCAAAGGCTGAATCAGAATCAGAAATAAAATGTCTTAATGTTTTTCTCAGGATTAAGTACAAGAAATGGTGTTATTATCTTTAGATTGAAAGAGTAAATAAAATATTATCATAGCATTACTACTGTACAAATAGTTACAAATTTATATTAGAACATATTCAATAGGTGCAGGAACATGAATATTTAGCAAATCTGTTGTACTCTACAAAGAATTTTATCAAAAAACTTTGGAATTAGGCTCAAGTAATAAGCCATAATTTACAACAAGCTCAATGGGAACTCAAGCTACAATAGGATCAAGTATCAACAGTTACAACTATAGAAGAAAGAGTTTTTTCAATTCAAAATGCATATTAAAAGTTACAGATTCAGCATTACATCAAGTAACCAAGGGTGAGATGAAAGTACACAGGTTTTAATAGCTTCAACAAATTGCATGTTAAGGAATCCAAATGAAATAAAACTCTATTAATGCATTTTCTAGAGTTATTTAATATAAATATCTTAAATTTGAAGAAACAAGTACAAATGACATCATTTTTATGAGAAGTTGATTGATATTCCTATAGGAAATAATATGAAACAAATGAGTTTAGGAAGCATACATATTGAAAGAAGGCAAGGAAATACAGTATGAAATCATAGTATTCATCTCATGGTGGCAAGAAGTAGTATAAATTCTACTTTAGAAACTAATTTGAAATATAATTGACCGAGTATGGAAAATGAGAAGCAGTGGTTCATTAAATCACAGTGAGAGGAGTTCATCATCATTGCTAACACACATAAAGAGATTGGAAATCATATCAGGTTGACCTTCCATACAACGCAAGTTAGGTAGCACTTGATTTACATTTAAGTTTATGCAAACTTAAAAAACAAAGCTTCATCAGATGCAATTTACATACATGATCGACATATATTGTAAGTTAGAGAATTTATAATGCCATTATAACTAGAAAGTGTATAGCATTCTTCAAAGTTTCAAAAATATTGACCTACAATCAGATGAAAGACTCATAAAAACAAATATCAATTCATCAAAAACCTAAGTTGTAAAAGTCACGAGTAATGTTCACAGTGGTAAGAGATTTTAGAATCTCCTAAAGAAGAGCTCTAAAGCACAAAATGGATGCCACTAAAGAACTAACAGAACGGGTTTCGAGTAAAGCCCTAAGTCAAAAAAAAAGTGAAGTACACAAAACAGAAATAATCAAAATTATATTTAATGGAGCTCGAATCATGAGTACCCATAACTCAGAAGCATTTAGATATAAAGTAGAAGAAAAATTGAAAGAATTTTAGTCAAACCCTTCTTTCAGACCAACATGGGGGATTTGAATTTATCCTATTAGATAAAGGAACTATGCTTGTTTTAGATTTTGAAAAACCAGTTCAATAATACAATAGGAACAAGTTGAACTGAAAGCTTACTAAGTTTCCATTCAAATCCATTGAAGCTCTCAGTGAGGATCAAGTGTAAAGCAAAATGATGAAAAACCAGAAGTGTTTTCAAGCTCGGAAGATTTCCATAGAGGTGAAACCACAAAACAACAATTTTTCCCAAATTTTTTAGTACCGAATAGAGTCATAAAGCCAAAAACGAGCAAGTTATAGTCAAGAAAACAAGAGCTCACCTGTTATCAAGCAAATGATGGCCATGAAAGGATTTTAGAATAAAATACAACAAGCACAGTGGCTCAAAAGGACAACACAGATACTAGTTAGATCCCAACATGAGTTCAATGTTTCATCACTGGCCACCACTAAAAACGTTTTGCCAGGGATTCACCCTCTTAAAGTTCCAATTGCAAATGAAAAATGATTAGGGTTCGAAGTCATTTTTGTATCAAAACTCAACCCAAGTTATGAAACTGTTCATGTGTCCATCATTACAAAATCCCTAAAGTTGACCTTGGTTCAAAGAATCCATTAACATGATAAGGTTCAATCCATCATGGGAGGGGAATTTTATTTTGTTTTAAATCATTGTGTTTTGACCTTAGTCTATACTACGTTGTGTAACCTTAGATATCTAAATGGACTAAGCAATGATCATATTTTAACCTTTGAAAATTAAAAGTATATGCCATGATTAGAAGAGGACAAAAGCATAATGATCTATATGTGTCACATCAAATAGTTGAAGACTAGTTTCATGAATTGGATAAGACTTACTCAGTAAGCAAGGGCTTTTATTAGTAAAATCATTCATCCTAATTTGTTAAAAATAAATCAGTCAACTATAGTTTGACTAGGATGTATTTTTGTAATCAAGGCTATTAATGCCTCTTTATATTAGCATGTCTTTTTATCCTTTATTTATTCATGATAAATGGGAAAAAACAAGATGCATGGGAGATTAAAAATTTTAGCTGATTTTTAGGATGGGTGGGATGAATAAACTTTCTATATATTATGTGTGATTATAAGGCACAAGCGAGGAATTTTTGACATAGGAGTGTTGAAGCAAATTTGTCAGTTTTTCCCTTTGAATGAGAATTGATTTTTACCTTTCCAATTATTTGTAGTGTTGTGTATACCTTATTGTTTCATGTGAATGTCAAATTCCCTGATTAATCATCTTACCTTGCTGTAAATTTAGTAATTTCTACATAATATTAGTGTGCATGTTTATCTTAATAGTATTGTTGTGAATCATTCCCTCAATACATCAAGTTTTTTTCCTTAATATTCTTTTGAAAACTATTGGTTTGTGCATCCAGAATCCATTCTCAAATTATTTGTGCATGTACATAGTCAAATCCCTCAACACGTTTGGTGTATCACCCTAGATTTCAATTCAATTACAGTCATCTTTTACCCTCAAAACCCCCTAAAATTAGTTTAGGATACGTCAAGAGGAATCCACCCTTGATACCAGAGACTCACCTCAACAATAGGTATACCCACAGACCTGAGGTGTTTCCATTGTATCTATGAAGGAGAGAGATCCATAGAAATCTTAGAACCTTTGTGGTCATCTCTCTATAGGGTGAAATTTTGAGAGATAACAATTTTTGGCACGCTCGGTGGGTCCTCACACACCTTAAAGTTTCAATTTTCAAAGGTGTTTCATCATTCAAGTATATTAGACACCATGCATAGAAGTTTTTGATAGAAATACTATATATGAATTCAAACAATTGAAGATTCAGGTAGCATAATTCATCTAGTGACTTTGTAATCTGATTTCAAATCAGGACAACACTTTTCAAATTCACTAATTTTCAGCTATAGTTTTTCAGGTATTTTTCAAGAAAAACAGGTCTTTTATTTTGTTGTTACCAGTTGTGTTTGTGAGAAGTAGACCTATTTTAATAGTTTCAATACTTTATGAGGTCTTGCAAACATGAACCCTCAGTTTCAGTAGTATTTTCATCCAAACCAGCATCCCTTTTATCAACCTTCCTCTTCACATCAGTTTTATAACCCCTATCAGAATGAATATCCTTATAACCAAAGCCCTACCAATCAATATGATTATCAATAAAAGGGTTATCTTATTCAAAAACAAGGTTATATAGAGGGTTATGTGGATTATGCATGACAAGAAGATCTTAGAATTGAGTTTAATAGTTTGAAGCAGCAAACTTTAGCTATCAAGAAACAAATTTACAAATCGAAGGCATTGAAGAATGATCGACATCAAGGTTTTGGAAACTCAATTGGTTTGCATAATTTATGTAAATTTCATGACCTATAAATTCATTAACTAGGAAAAAATTTCATCCATCGTAACTCTAAATTTGATATCTAACACAAGATAAGACAAATTATTTTCCTTCTACTTCATTTGTTTCACCAAAGTAGTGTTGTCTTGAATCAGTCAAACTAAGTCAACTTGTGTCCTCAACCATGACACCTCAGTACACCTTCAAAGCTCAACCAAAACATGAAACATGTCACATGATATTTAAAAAACATATCCAAGGAAATAATAATTCATCACCATACTTATAAGTGCTCAAGCACTTCCATTTGCTAATACTGCTAAAAATACCTTTTTGGCCCAAAAACTAGTCTTCAAATATAGGGCACATTTTACACTCTATAACCTCAACCATGACCTTAAAATATCATGGAAATGTATTAAAAATCCCAAGATTACATAAATGGTGATATATTTATTTGGTTAAGTTTACATATTTTCCAAAAACTAAAAATCTTTAGATATAATCCTTTTTGAGTGGGCCCCGCATACTGTCATAAGGTATAAAATAGATCATTTGAAATCTTATGGTGTCCTCTAAATACTCTAATCATAAAATGTATAAAAAACAATCCATTCTTGGCTCCTACCAAGAATATATTCTCCATTACTCATTGTTGGAACATAATGATTAAGTGGTATGGCCAACCCTTAATGTATATCCGTTCATCACTAATACATAAGTTAATATTTAATAATATGAAATATTTATATTTCTATTATTAAATATGCTAACCTAGGTATATACTTTAGGTTAAACATTGAATATCATAAAATGAATATATTTCTAATATTAAATATTATAAACCTAGGTGTATGTGACAACCATTTTAGGTTGAAAAGGTGGGTTGGGAGACATACCTGATCGCCTTATATAAAGGAAATACATCAAAGGTGTGTAAATCAAGCGATTTGGTTTTACCCTTGGTAAACAAGGTTTCAAAGGAGGAGGTGATCTTACTAGATGTAAAATAAATTCTCTAAAGTAAATGTTTATTTTCAAAGTGGTTTTTACCCTATTGGGGTTTCCCATTATAAATACTATGTCACTTGTGTTATTTTTTTCCTATAAGTATTTCTTTATTTACTTATGTTATGATGTAATCTTTATTTAAATATTTATTATAACATTATGTAATATGTAAGTTGATTAAAAATTTATTTATTAGAATCCTCAAATTCTATCATGGTAACAAAGCGAGATAAATTAAATAAATTAAGTTCAAATGTTTGTATTTAAAAGTATCTGTGCAATTAAAATCCTAGTAAAATTTTTAGGGTTTTTTTAATTTTAAATCCCTAATTTTTTTTGGGATGATATATAATATGATATGATCCTTACTTTCATTCACATTTTGTAAATTATATGGAATTAATATTTGTTTAGATATTATATGTGCACAGGTGAAAGGGGCTTCAAATATTTACCTGCGTGAAAATCAAATACAAAAGGAAATGATTTATCACTATATGAAATAATTTTCAAGTTTTCTAAGGTTAAATATTTTGGAAGGTAAATTCATACCCGTGTAATCTGGACCCCTTTAAAAGAATTTGATTTCAAAAACTATAGTTTATAGTTAATCTATAAATATATGTTTAAAAATTAAAAAAGATATAGAATAAAGTTTATATAATAATTTCTATAAAAAAATTGATATAATTTTAAAAAAACTATATATTAAAATCCTTAAACCATATTTTAAGCCTAAGTTTAAATCATATTTAAACTTAACTTATAGATCTAGGCATATATAGTTTAAAAAAAAAGAAACAAACCTAAGTTCGAATCATATATATATATATATACTAGATGAGATGAGATTGCTAGGACACTTCAATGGGAGTAGGTTGAAGCCCTATATATATATATAGTTAATTTAAACCGTTTAAAATATAAATTTATTATATTTGGTCTATATATGTTTTTTAAAAAAATTAAGTGCTTTTTTTTTTTTGCGAAGGGGGTCCGTGTTTATTACTTGGCCATGAAGGGATTATTTAAACTTCCCCCCCCCAAAAAAAAGAACTTATATTTAAAAAAAAACATATATAGACCAAATTTAATAAAATTTATATTTTAAGCAATTTAAATTAACTATATATAGAGTTACACACACACACACACACACACACACACACACACACACACACACACACACACAGAGAGTTATACATATGTACATATATAACATATGTATAACTCTCTGTGTGTGTGTGTGTGTGTGTGTGTGTGTGTGTGCAACTCTATATATAGTTAATTTAAACCACTTAAAATATAAATTTTATTTAGATTTGATCTATATATATATATTTTAAAACTAAGTGCTTATTTTTTTTGGGAAAGGGGCTGTGTTTATTACTTGGCCATGAAGGGATTATTTAAATAAAACATAACATGTGTCCGTAACCATTCATATTATCCATGTAAGGGGGCGGCCCCATTCATTTATATCTTATAGTTTATAAAAATTATATAAATAAATCTATTTAAAGGTTTTCTTTTATATAAGAGTGAGAATAGACAATAAAATGAGATAATATCTCAGGTATAAATGGAGATTTTTTTTAAAGATAGTTTATTGGTGGCCCACATGAAGTATGGTAAATATTTATTAAAATATTGGTAGTTATAGCCACATAAAAGTATTAATTTTTTTAGATTGCAAGAATTATATAAAATATTTTGCAATCTTTGCATAGTTTTAAATGTGTGTAGGGTAAAATTAAGAGTAAATGAAAGGAGGAGACAAGGTTCACGAAAATATGAATTTCAATTTATTTCATTGGTCAGGTGAAATTACTTGTCCCTTCTATAAAATATGCAAGTTAATCTATACTCTTATAAATCTACTTGCACTTGGTAAAATTCTTTTAACTTGGTCTATGTCCTTTAAACCCCTTTAATAAGGGTTATGTGTTTTTTTATAACAAAAATACATACTATAGTTTATAATATTATGAACTATATGTTGTTTTTTATTTTTATTCTATAAACTATATACCTTTTTTTAATAACAAATGTGTATAGATTTTTACATTATAAATTATAATAACTTATTATAATGTGTTAAAATATAACCTCCCTAATATTATACAGAAGAAGAAATTATAGAATTTCACATTCTGGAAATGCATAGCATGTTTTGGCTTCATTAAATTTAACGATCAAATGACCATCACAGTAGACCAAACATAAGACAATATGACAGTCATTTAGTTGTCAAATTTAAGCTCGTAGGTTCCAGGAAAATTTTACTGTGTTAAAATTGGCAATCAAATGAATGTCACAATAGACCAAAATATAAGCCATTATGATGGTCATTTAGATTTCAAATTTAAGATGGCCATGTTTTTTTCAACATTAATTTTTTTTAGAAATTTGAAGTTGTTATGCATTCTTAGGGGTCTCTTCTTCACTTCTATATGATCAGAAATATTTTTTATATAAAATTGGGGTATAATGCGGAGCCCCTTATATTGCGGATTATTATTTTGATCATGGAAGGTTAATTAGTATCCATTGTAATGAAAAAATTAGGTATGATCAAATACTTTCTTTAGATCTATAAAATTTAGATATGATTCTATTAAAAATGTTGTTTTTATTATCGATAAATATATATCTAACTCTGTGGTACATTGTATATTATAATGAGGTGTGTTTTATAAGTTTAAGAAAACAATGGCATCCAACTATTTCTATCTTAACAGAACCCAAATCCTGAATGAAACCAACTACAACATTTAGGTCAAAACATAATTAATGCAAGGAAACTTTACATGATTGTTTTATGATCTGAGGTTGCTCCCACCAGTCATCAAACAACTATAAATAACATGAATGCTTTCTTGTAATGAATGCATGAGGCTATTTCTATGATTTTGCGCAATGTGAACGACGAGTACTTTCTACACATTGACCTAATATCGAACATAAAAAAGAGGTATGAACACAACTAGACTCCATGCATGAAGGATACTTGGTGTTGGTGTTCAATTTGATCTCGCCCCATTTATCCTTGAAATTCTTCAATTTGTGGGCTCTGTCGTCTTTTCTATCTCCCTGTATTGATGCATGAAAAATCTATCCTCCATTTGGTTTCTATGATCAGTCCCTTCCTTGTTCGAGGATCACTTAAAGTCTAAAATTTGTTTTTCGTTCCTCTGTCCTTTGTAAAATATCTATAACTTGGGTGAAAACTTAGGTTTCTTCCCTTCCTTTCATTTTCCACAGTCACATTTTTTTTCCTGTTATTTTTGTCCCAAGAATCTGTGGAAACATGATTGGATGTGGCTCAGAAGATCATATTTGGGCCTTATATCATTTCCAAATCATCTGTCCTTGAAGAAAGATTCATTTCCTCACGCAAATGGTGATTTTCCTAAATTTTATGGTTTGACGGGTGTGTTTTTCCTGCCAAATGTACATCTCAGCATCTATGGAAACGTGGCCCTTTCTAGTAGGATGCAGCTTGGTGGGGCACTTTGAAACTCTAAGGCCCACTTTAGCTCAAATCTTGTGCACGTAGACGGCTGATGATCATCTAAATTCACCTTTTGGTTTGACCTTAGAGTTGCATTGGGGAAACACGTGGAGGTTTCCACTACCTTTCCCAGACTTAAAAACTTTTTTTATGCGGCCAATACAACTTTGGCAGACCATGGACACATGGAGGGTCATTGCTCATTTGAGGATTTACCTCAGGGTCCCACCTTAACAATTGCACTAAGGAGACATGTGGAGGCTTTTACTGGCTTAGCTCTATACTTCAACTTTTCACAACAATTTTCTAAGGCCTGGGACACATGGAGGGACCGCGCCTGTTTAGGGACCAGCCCCTAAATTTTATTTTAAAGAAGCACTGTGAGGACACTTGGAGGCTTCCGCTCACTCTGCCCTTACTTGGAATTTTCAACGGCCAAAGAAAAATTTCTCGAACCCTAGACACATGGTGCCTTCTGTTGATCCTTCAACTTATTTAACAACTCTATCATACTGAGACACGTGGTGAGCCAGCGCTTGTTCGGGGTCTCCACTTTTGGGGACCATCTCAAAATGTGCCATTGAGACACGTGGAGGCTTTCGTTGGCTCCTTTTTTTTACTGAGACTTTTTTAAAGACCAAAAGGCATTTTTCTTGGGACCAGGGCACGTGGAAAGCCCGCGCTTGTTTGGAAACTTGCCATTGTACTTCTCCTTTGCATTTTTGCTAAGGAAACACGTGGATGGCTATTAAATAAAGTAGAGAAGGGGAATAATCAATGGTTTTTTTGCATTTCACCTTTTTTCGGCCATTTTTGCTCCAACACTCTTGGAGATGCAAATATGCACTATTTTTCAACATTTTTTGATGAAATTCCTTGTTTTTTTGTCTGCAAAGTGCCATTGAATAGATTCAAAACTTAATTTGTTAGTCCAAGGATTGTTAAGGTTGATATTTGGAAGTTGGAATTGCTCGGGCACTTGTAAAAATGGGAATTACCAAAGAATATGGATGTGAGGCAGAATAGCAGAGGAAAGAGAGGGAAAAGAATGAAATGATGGAGGTTGGAGGTGTAAAAGATGAAAAAGGTGTTGCCTCGAGGGTGAAAAGGATTACTTGTCATATCCAACTATGCAGAGCCTCTGAAAAATGATTAAAATAGGGATTTCTCACATGAAAGAATCAAAATTATTAGGACTACCAAAAATTTGTGACATGGCATCCTAGTCATTAGTTGAGGGTCTGAGAAATGTGATCAGTTCATAATTGATCAACCTGTGAACTTTCAGATGTGAATTTGTTAAACGTCACTTTCTGAGGTAAATTGGTAACAAGAAAAGGTCCCTCAAATATTCTTCTTTTTTTGTGGGGAAAATTTGGGATGAGTGAGTGAGTGAAATGTATAAATGCAATGAGAAGACTCTTGCAAATGTTTGGGGGTTGAATTCTTAAGAGAAAATTTGAGAAATCCCGTCTCCCTGAGAGACCAATCTGAGATACCTGGTTAATTTCTTCTGTGCTAGATTTTCTATCATGTCAAGTTGGTTACAGATGTATATCCATTAACAAGCTCTAAGATTTATATGGAAGCTTTCCCCTACTGATGAATCTAATCACTTTCGATTTAATTTGTGTTAATCTTGGAGAAATTTGAGTCTGCTTTGTTTCAAAATGTTTGTAAGCAGTTTTTATTATTCCTATTGCAATATTTTGTTAAATTCCCTCCAAATCACATAGGATCTCATCCCTATGATAGTTTAGTGGCATTTGCTGCAATTTCATTTCAAGAAGATATTTCAAACTGTGATGAGATAAACAATTTAAAATCACTTCACTATCATTTGTTGATAAATATTGTCTGTAAGCCTTCGGCTATATCTTAGGCATGAGGAACTAGGGTCTTTGATGTTTAATTGAGTCTTTCAACTTGAGCCTTTATACTAGATTCTTAAATATTGTGTGAAACCATATTGATATGGGCTTCCATTGAAGCACACCTTCTGGTTGAAGTAATATCTTTACTATTCCGTAACTTTTTGTCATTTAGCTTTCCAATTGTTGTGAAGTCTCTCAAAAATCTGGTATAATCAATTTTATCCTGCTTAATCTCCCACCAAAATTATTCAAAAACAATGAATCCATCTTGAAATACCCTTGTTTTCCTTTTATATCAACAAAGGAAGAAAATATATTTACTAAAATATGTAGAACAATCAAGATTTCATAATGTTTTCAGTAACCTTAGCCTTGTTTTGAAAGTGTCTCCATTTTTTAGAAGTGAAAACTCTTGAGAGTTAAATTATGGAGTATTGATCATACTTACCCAAGGATTTCTTCATAAAAATTTTGTAAAAGAAGGATATCTCCATCTCCTTCATAAAACAGAGGTTACACTATGGGTCCTCTCACCCTCGTCAAAAGGCACGACCTAAAGGAGTGAGGATAGGTCAAATCCTCTTGAAGGTGTTAACCATCTCTCCACAAATATGAGTAACAAAGGGCCATTTAGATCTTATCCTTGCCTAAAAACTAGCATACATTATGATCTATCTTTCTCTAAGCTCCATGTCAAATCTGTGATGCTGCTCATCTTGAAAAGGAGAACAAATTTGGATACCAACACTCGTGGCACTATTTACGGGGATCTGATTTATGTTCCTGGGGATGATTTGTTGATTTTTTTCCACTTCATATCCATTTGGCCCATCAAAAACACTCGTGGTGTCATTGTTGGGGATATATTTTACATTTCTGGGGAGGATTTGTTGATTTTTTTCTAGTTCATATCCATTTGGCCCGTCAACAACACTCGTGGCGTCGTTGTCGGGGACTCAAAGTATTTTACAAATGCAGTACATATAGACCTTGGTAATACTTATTACACTTGTTGTGTGTAAATACATTGTTGAAACATCATTATCTATTCAGATCTGTAAGAATTGTTCAAAGTTGTAAGTTTTGAGTGCAATATTTCCAGCTTATATAGTTATTGCACTAAAGTTTGAATCATCATTGATAAATTTGGGTAGAAGAAGAGAAGATATTGTAAGATTTGCATGAATATGATATTGAATGATATCTGATATGTATTTCATAGTGTATTTACATAAACTAAGGTGAAAATCCTTAGTGGCGACTCCGTGCTATTTAAATTCTTAATAAATATCAGTGTCTTAACATATATCAAGTAATATTTTTCATTATTCTCTGCAAAGCTAGAATGAAGAATATATTTCTTTTCCAATGACCGTAGTAGAAGGTTGTTTCAAGAGCTAGGAAAGTCTAATTCAGAAGGAAGAAATATTTGGAAGATTGTTGGAGACCAAACATCAAGAAAAGAGATCTCCATTGGTGAAACTGATCAGCCTGTGATTGAAGATTGCAATACATCATCAAGTGAATCTAAATCACGTACTCTCTTTGTTGAATTGAATTATCCATCTGGAGAGGGGCCTTCATTTGTATTTGAAAATTTTTCTTCTCAATCTACCCCTATATTTTTCAAATCTGATAGATTTTTCCAAGAAACAGAACCTTTAGAGGGCAGTAATTTTTAGAATTACATCCCTGTACTACATAGACCCCTCACTCCTCATCATTTTATTTCTCCTGTAAGATCACCTCTGAAAAACAATATGGCTCATCCTCTACCCAGACCTCCATTTCTTGTTAATACTATTTGTCCCATCAATTTTAAAGGTATGGCTGGCTATCCAAATGTTGTGCCACGAGATGTAAGAAATATATTTCCTAAGTTTCAACAAAATAATGCAATCACTAGTGATTAGCACTTGAATCTCTTTGTATATATGATGGAGGAATTTGAAATATAATTTGAGGATGTGGACATTAAATTGTTTATCCATACTCTAGAAGAAGATGCAAGGGACTGGTATAAATCTTTGCCAGATAATTCCATTGATTCTTGGATAGAAATAAAGAACACTTTTAGATTACAATATTGAGATAAAATAGACCCTAGGTTTCGTTTATCAAAATTTGAAAATATAAAAAATAATCCTAATGACTCAATGCATGATTTCAATATAATATTTAACAAAACATTGATAATTTTGTCTGTTAATTTGAGGCCATGTAATGAATCATGTCTGATAAAGTATTCAGATGCATTTGATAAGAAAGTTTCTTACTATTTGAGGGATAAGAACCATGGAACTTTAAGGCAAGCCTTTACCATGGCTTTGCAAATTGAGAACAACATTAAAGTAGTAGGAAAATATCCTAAGAGGGAGGGTGTTAAATTGATCAACCCTTAAAAGCCTCAATCAAGTAAGACTATGGATCTTGAGGAAGTTGTATAGACTTTGGTCGGAGTTGTCAAAGAAGTCTCTTACAAGGTAGTCAGGATAGAGAAAGGAATTGGAAAAGGTTCTCAAGGTCACCATAAAAAAGGATAAGACATATTTGTAAATCATCCTAGAAATTATCGGAGATATGATGACAGAGGTAAAGGACCCATGGAGCTACACAACCCCAAGCTAAGGAAAATAGAGTAGTGCCTAATCCTCTAAATGTGAAAGTTGTTGTTGTTGAAGAGACAAATAAAATTTATTGGTGTGATAAATTTTTCTTACCCCATCCACCATGTGAATTAGATCAACAAGCTGAAGAAGCTGATGATGATAACACTGATGATGATGCATGCATGGTGGTCTGCTCTAAGAGCTCACAACAAGGAGAAACTTTAACTGAAGTAATAAGTGCAAGAAGTGTTGCATGTTTTTGGGATTGCATTCACCGGGCACCTCTTCTTCCCACCTCTCATAATTTATAAATAGATATGGTACAAGATTTTGAACTTCTTAGTAATGATTGTGAGTACCTAAGATCTCTAATGATTAAGAAGTATGATGGAGAAATCCCATTAGAAGAGGATACACAACTGCTAATGAATGTTGTTGTTTCCCAATAAAAAGAGTATAACACAAGAAGTAAAGTTGTCAAAGGGGTTGGGCCTCAAGCCAAACCAAAATTTCATGTGCTTACCAGTATCCATAAGCAAACCCCTAAAAAGGATGCATCTAGCAAAGGCTTGGTCACCCCAAATAAAACTTGTGTCCCTCCCCATGCTCATATTGTAAAAAATATTGTGCCATCATATGAATTTGTAAACCTTACTCCTAATATTGCATTATCCAAATATGTTTCTTATGACATAGCCCAAATCTTGAGTCAGATCAAGATTTCTATTCCTATTGTTGAATTGCTTATAATCCCTAAGCATAGGATCAGAACATTAAAATATTTTCGATTTAAAGAAGAAAACGTCACCCAGGATAAAAATGTAAACAATGTAGAGGTTCCTCCTACCATTTCAGATTTGAAAAAACCCCAAGTATTGGAGGAGATAGGTGAACCACCTGAAGTTTACTTGGGAACATCTTTGGTTGAGTATCAATTAAATGTTGATCCATTTTTTACAACGTTGTTTATTAAGGACAAACTACTACACAATAGTCTATTTGATTCCAGAGCATCATGCATTGTTATGCCTATAGAGGTTATGAATGAATTGAACATTAAAGTGAAAACAACTTATGGAAAGTTTACTATAATGGATTCTAGAGAGGTGCTAGTTGTAGGGTGTGTAAAAGGTTTGGTGGTACAACTTGGAGATTATCTCGGTAAGAACTTGAAACTTGATGTTGTTGTTGTTGATTTCCCTGCCAAATGGGGCATGTTGTTATCAAGAAAGTGGGTTGCGATTTTTGGTGGACCTATTTAGATTGACATGTCTTATGCCACCATACCAATTGAGGGAAGCCTTGTGAAGTTACTTGGTGAAAAGAAAATGTTATATCTTATTGAGGACCCTATTAATGCTTATTATGAATTATTGCATGTAGATATTGATATTGATAACTCTGTGAGCTATGTTGCTTTCAAGGAATATGAAATTGATCAATGTAGGTATCATGAGCAGGATGATTTTCCTGAGAATTTGATGTTTGATGCAGTCTCAAAAGATGTTAAAAAACTTGACCTAGGCATAAAGAATAAGCCTAAAGAAATGTGGTTGGATAGTGAATTGGATGGAAAAGAGAGACAATCATATGACCAGATATTAAAAACATATGATAACTGCTTAGCATGGTCATATCCAGAATGGCAGCCACTTGAAGATTTTCCTTGATTATTTTCTTTGAATCAAGATGCTTTCCATGGTACAGTGTATAGTATTTTGGTTTCTTTTTGCTTTCATGTTTTTATAGTTGTCCTTGTCCTTGGCGGTTATTTTGTTGGTTTCTTGGTTCATCCTTGGGGGAGTTGGTTATTATTAGTATACTCTACAAGCTTATTCTTTGACTCTTTTTCCCAATGGTTTATTTTTGGCGCTTGGTCTACTATTTTTTCTTATGGCACTCACAAGGAGTGCCCATCCCCAAGTCGGAGCTGATGTTGGTGCTTAATTTGATCTCACCTCATTTAACCTTGAAATTCTTCAATTTACAGGCTCTGTTGTCTTTTCTATGTCCCCGTATTGATGCATGAAAAATATTTCCTCCATTTGGTTGCCATGATCAGTCCCTTCCTTGGTCGAGGATAACTTAAAGTCTAGATTTTTTTATTCATTCCTATGTCCATGTGAAAATATTTGTAACTCGGGTGAAAACTCGGGTTTATTCCCTTCCTTCCATTTTCCATAGTCATGTTTTGTTTTCCCTATCATTTTTGTCCCAAGTATCTATGGAAATGTGATTTTATATGGCTCAGAAGATCATATTTGGGCTTTATATCATTTCCAAATTCTTTTTCCTTGAAGAAAGATTCATTTCCAGGCGTGACTGGAGATTTTCATACATTTTATGGTTTAATGGGTGTGTTTTACCCATCAAATTTACATCTCAACATTTGTGAAAACGTGACCCTTTCTGGTTGGATGCAGCTTAGCGGGGAACTTTGAAACTCTAAGGCCCACTTTAGCTCAATAATTGTCCATGTGGAGGGCCGATGCTCATCTAAAAATTTACCTTTTGGTTTGACCTTGGAATTGTGTTGGGGAAACACGTGGAGGTTTCCACTGCCTTGCCTAGACTTAATTTTTTTTTTCATGTGGCTAGTATAGATTTGGCAGACCATGGACATGTGGAGGGATGACGCATATTTGAGGATCCACCTCAGGGTACCACCTTAACAGTTGCACTAGGGAGACACGTGGAGGATTCTGCCAGCTCTTCTCTATACTTAAACTTTCCAAAGAAATTTTTTAAAACTTGGGACACGTGCAGGGACTGCGTCTGTTTGGGGACTGGCCCCTATATTTTATTTTGAAGAAGCATCAGGAGGACACTTGGAGGCTTCCGCTCACTCTTCCCTTACTTGGAATTTTCAACGGCCAAGGAAAAAATTTTCAGACTCTAGACACATGGCACATTCCGCTAATCCTTCAACATTTTTTAAAACTATACCAGACTGAGACACTTGGTTAGCCAACTCTTGTTTGGGGTCTGTGCTTTTGGGGACCATCTCAAAATGCACCATTGAGACATGTGGAGGCTTCTGTTGGCTCTTTTTTATTACTGAGACTTTCTTAAAGGACAAAAGGTTTTTTTCTTGGGCCCAGGGCATGTGGAAAGCCCACACATGTTTGGAAACTTGCCCATGTACTTATCCTTTGCATTTCTGCCAAGGAAACATGTGGATGGATATAAAATAAAGTAGAGAAGGGGCAGAATCAACGGTTGATGTGCATTTCATTTGTTTTTCCACTATTTTTGCTGCAAGACTCCTGGAGATGCGAATACATACTATTTTTCATCATTTTTTGATGAAATTCGTTGTCGTTTTTAACTGCAAAGTTTCGTTGAATGGATTCAGAACTTAATTTATGATTCTAAGGATTGTTAAGGTTAATATTTTGAGGTTGGAATTGCTCAGGAACTTGCAAAAATGGGAATTACCAAAGAAGACGGATGCGGGGAAGAATTGCAGAGGAAAGAGAGGGAAAAGAATGAAATGATGGAGGTTATAGGTGAAAAATATGAAAAAGGTGATGCCTCGAGGGCAAACAGGATTACCTATCAATCCAACTGTGCAGAGCCTTTGAAAAGTGATTAAAATGGGGATTTATCACATGCCATAATTATAATGATTAGAAGGACTACCAAAATTTTTTGGCATGGCATCCTAGTCATTAGTTGAGGGTCTGAGAAATGTGAAAAATTCATAATTGGTCCACCTGGAAGCTTTCGGAAGTGAATTTGTAAAACGTCACTTTTTTGAGGTAAATTGGTAATAAGAAAATTTCCCTCAAATATTCTTATTTTTTGTGGAAAAAAATTGGGATGATTGAGCCAGTGAAATGTATAAATGTAATGAGAAGAAGACTCTTGCAAATGTTTAGGGGTTGAATTCTTAAGAGAAATTTTGAGAGAGCCCATCTTCCTGACAGAACAGTTCGATATACCTAGTTAATTTATTTTGTGTTATATTTTCTATCATGTCAAGTTGTTTGCATATGTATAGCCATTAAAAAGATCTCATATTTCTCTAGAAACTTTCCCCTACTAATGAATCTAATCAATTTTGAGTTAATTTGTGTTAATCTTGGAGAAATTTGTGTCTGCTTTGTTTCATAATTTTTGTAAGTAGTTTTTCTTATTCCTATTGCAATCTTGTGTTAAAGTCCCTTCAAATCACATAGGATCTCATCCTTGTGATAGTTTAGTGGCATTTGCAATTTAATTCAAGAAGAGATTTCATCTTGTGATGAGATAAATGATTTAAAATCACTTCATTGTCATTTGTTGATAAATATTGTCTGTAAGCCTTCGAGTGTGTCTTAGGCATGAGGAACCAGGGGTCTTTCATATTTAATTGAGTCTTTTAACTCAATCCTTCATGATAGATTCTAAAATATTGTGTGAAACCATGTGGATCTAGGCCTCCATTGAAGCACAACTTCTAGTTGAAGGAATATCTTAGCTATTATGAAGGTTTTTGTCATTTAGATTTCTAATTATTGTGAAGTCTCTCAAAGATCTGGTATAATAAATTTTATCCATCTTAATTTCCTACCAAAATTATTGAAAAATAATGAATCCATCCTGAAATACCCTTGTTTTCCCTGTGTATCAACAAAGGAACAAAATCTATTTACTAAAATATGTAGAACAATCAAGATTTCATAATGTCTTCAATAACCCTAGCCTTGTTTTGAAAGTGTCTCCATATTTTAGAAGTGAAAAATCTTGAGAGTTAAAATTGTGGAGTATTGATCAAAATTTCCGAAGGTTTTCTTCATTAATTTTGTGTAAAAGAAGGATATCTCCATCTCCTTCATCAAATAGAGGTTACACTACGGGTCCTCTCACCCTGGTGTAAGGCACAACCTAAAGTAGTGAGGATAGGTCAAATCCTCTTGAAGGTACTATCCATCTCTCAACAAATGTGAGTAACAAAGGGATAATTAGATCTCATCCCCAACTGAAAAATGACATAGATTATGATCTATTTGTCTTTAAGCTCCATGTCAAATCTGTGATGCTTCTCATCTTGAAAATGAGAACAAATTTGGATACCAACACTTGAAATATCAAGGATAGTAATGAGAGTATAATAGCTAAAGGAATTCAAAGAAATGGTCTATAAATTTATGATGATTTATCTTCTGCATCTTATTTTATATCTCATAGTTTGAATAATTCAAAACTATGGTATGAAAGGTTAGGACATGTTAATTATCGAAGCTTATATGAAAATTATGGATATAATCTAGTGAAAATTTTACATGTGTTGTCTTCTTCTCTTGAATTTAATTCATTAAATGCTTCTAAATAATGGTTTTGATTCTGATTTAGTAAATGGTCATGATGATGTTTTGATGTTATAGATGTTTATGAAACTCTTATCTTCTTAGTTAAGAAATTAAATTGGGCTCAATTCATGTTAGAAAGTTTGAATCCTATTAACCTTAGTAAAAATACCAGAAGTCATCATATGTACCATGCATTAATTACCTTGTATGAACTTGAGACGTGAAGTATTATAGGGTCTAGGTGGATATACAAAGTAAAATATAATGTTGATGGTAGTATTAACAAACATAAAGCTAGACTTGTTGCTAGAGGTTTCACTTAGAAACCTAGTATTTATTATGTTGAAACATCTCCTGTAGCTAAAATGTGTATTGTTAGGGCCTTATTTGCAATTACCACTCGATTTGGGTGGAAAATCCACCAAATGGATAAGAAAAATACTTTTTTGAATTGTGATTTACAAGAATAAATTTACATGTTTCAACCTAAAGGATTTGAAGAAACAAGTAAAGAAAAATATGTTTGTAAGTTGACAAATTCTTGTATTGTTTAAAACAAGCTCTTAGAGCTTGGTATGCAAAATTTGTTTTCTTCTTTAAACTGTTAGGTTTTGTTAATTGTTCTTATAACAATGATATATTCATTAACCAATAAGGCTCACATATTATCATTATATGTATATATGTTGATGATTTGCTTATGTCTGGTGACAATTCCAATTTAATTCATAGGATTAAAGAGAAATTGAAGCATTAATTTGAAATGAATGACTTAGGTCTCTTACATCATGTTATTTTTATGATTACATTTCATTATATTGTTATTTTTCAAAACACAATATGCAACCATTGTATTGAAACTTTTTATCATGATCAATTGTAAACCTTTTTCTAATTCAATAGAAGTTGGAATAAATATTGATCCTAAATTTGCATATGAAAAAGGTTAATCCTATTTTATATACGTTGTTAGTTGATAGTTTGATTTATCTTACTATAACTAGATCGTATATTTCCTATAATTTAGGAATTACTTCAAGGTTTATGTAGGAACATTTTTTAAAGATCATTGGAATCTTGCAAATATAATTTGTAGATATTTGAAAGGAACAATCAATTATGGGTTGCATAATACTAAGAATGAAAATGCTATCGTATATGGATTTTTTGATTCTAACCATACTGATGTTGTGTTAAAAAATATATTCGATATGTGTTTAATTTTTTTGGTGTAGGAACCATTACTTGGAACAAAAAACACAATCAACAGTCTCCATTTCTTTTGCTGAGGTAGATAAGTACAATGGAAGAAGTAAAGAAGCCATGTGGCTACAATGGCTATTGGTAGAGATATACATGGAAGCCAATGAAAGAATTTATCTTTTATGTGGTTTTCAGAGTTGTATTACTCTTCATTAAGAATCCAGTTCAACATCAGAGGATGAAGAAAATTGAGATACAAATACACTTCACCTGTGAGAAGGTGCAAAGTGATGAGATAAATCTCAAGTTCATTTTGACTGAAGAGCATGTTGCTAACCTCTTCACAAAGTCCCTGAGGGCTGCAAAGTTTTTTCAGTTTCATGAAAAGATTGGATTTTCAAAGTTTCCATTGAAGGCGAATCTGCATGAAAATGTCACCTCCTAATGCAAATTGGTTTTTGTAAAAAGACCTTTGGGCATTTGTAAAAGACCTTCGGGCAAGTGTAAAAAAATACCTTCGAGCAAGTGTAAAAATACCTTCGGGCATGTATACCTCCTCAGCTTGTTTTTTAGAAAGAAGTGTAGAAATATCTTAAAGGTGGTCTTCAGTAAACTCTTTAGTACTTTTGAGTTTACAGGTAAACATCCAGTACAAGCATACTGTTAAGGAGGTCCTTGGTTTTAAAAGGCTCCTATATGCTTGGGTTCAATAACCTTTTATGAGAACCTGTGAGAACATGTAAAACTCACAAATCATACTTAGCCACTGATCATGGGATGATCTTTTGGATTCCAAATCCTTTTGTACCAAATAGTAATTTGAGTATGATGAAGGTGTTATAATTCCTTCAACCGATATGCTAGCTTAAAACCTTTATGGTTTAACGATTGTAAATCCTATAGTGTACTACGAGAAGGTAATATATTGTCGTATGTTATGTTATCCCACTTAACATTAAGGGGGAGTGTTGGAAGATAATTATGAAGTGGTCTTGCCAACCCTTAATGTATATGGGTCCATCACTAATATATAGGTTAATATTTAATAATATGAAATATTTATATTTCTATTATTAAATATGCTAACCTACGTATATACTTTAGGTTAAATATTTAATATCAAGAAATTATTATATTTATAATATTAAATATTATAAACCTAGGTGTATGTGACAACCATTTTAGGTTGAAAAGGTGGGTCAGGAGACATACCTCATCACCTTATATAAAAATGACTTTAGGTCCTCTTTTGATATATTCAGGAAATATATCAAAGGTGTGAAAATAAAGTGATTTGGTTTTACCCTTAGTAAATAGGGTTTCAAAGGATGAGGTGATCTTACTGGATGTAAAATAAGTTCTCTAAAGTAAAAGGTTATTTTCAAAAAAAAATTTACCCTATTAGGGTTTTCCATTATAAATACTGTGTCACCTGTGTTATTTATTTCCTGTAAGTATTTCTTTATTTACTTATGTTATGATGTAATATTTATTTAAATATTTATTATAAAATTATGTAATATGTAAGTTTATTAAATCTGTATTTATCAGAATCCTCAAATTCTAACACTCATAACCAAGGGTTTCAAATCCATAAAAAGTGACTTACCTTCTCAACAATTGTTCATAAATGTTTTGGACTAATTTGACCTCATCATAACTCTGACATCTTCTTAAATCCATGCCCCAACATCTTTGTAAGGGTAATTTCCCCATGATATCCATACACGTTCAAAACATGAGCATTTATCACACTTTGAGCTAGAAAACATGCTTGTAAGAACCCTATTGTGGTAAAGACCTTATATCTTACAAATTTTCATCATAGAAACCTGAATTTTTTCCCACAACACTTTGACACCCTATTATATCATATCCAATCATAACTTTATCTCAAATAATTCCTCATCTTCTCAACCACCATGAATTTCATGGTTAGGCCTTGGGGTTTTGCATGTTTTAGGCCACAATCAAGTAAAAGAATAGAATAAACAATCATAAAAAATCAAAAAACTACCTCTACATGTTAAAAAATCTAAAATACCTTCATGAGTGACCTCAAGAGCTCATAAACACCTACAAGTGACTTTTGTGCCTAATTAGGTGTTTAAACACTAGGATTAGGTCTAGTTTAGACCTAAACCAAGTGGAAAACAACCGTCAATCTGTTTCTAAGGTATCCAAAATGACATAACATAGTTGATAAAATGTGGCTGACACCCATGCATACTTCCATGATCTTACATAGATCTCAAACTGATGATCATGCCTGATTAGGTCTCTAAACACATAAACTAGGTCTAGATGAACACTTGGAACTGAGACTTCAACATGTAGCTACACTTTGAATCTGATATGAGTGTTTCAATAATTTCCAATAATTATCTCTATGGATATGCCATTCTTTTCAAGACACCATGCAACTATGTTCTCCATGATTCATCATCTAAAATAACTAGGTCACATGATTAGCCTTGATTGAACAATCCATTCTCACTAGGTCCACTCATTCCATCATGTCACACCTGTCAACATCATATAAATCACCCTCTATCACTCCTACATCATCCTATTTATAATTAATGATATTTTACATCAATGAAAACACTCAAACTCACTCATGCCAACAATCTTCCAGTTTGTCGTTGAAGGAAAACCACCTATTTTTTCCCCCTTTTTACATTAATGATAAAATACATACCTCAGATAGAATTATTCATATTATTCAACCCCTTAGAGCATTTCTTCAATGGAAACTACAACCAAAATCATCATTTTGGACTCACAAACCCATTTTACCTTCCTCGTACTTTGTTTTTTGATTCATCATACTTGAAAACATTGTAGCACTCCTTAGATAGATTCATATCACTAATGTCAACAATCATTTGATCATGAGATATCACTCAACCTAGTTCTTGAATCCTTATTTACCTATATCAACTGAAACAAATCTCATATAGGCTTGGATTTTACATTTCATCTTGTAAGCAACAATTAGGACTTATAGCCATGAATCTTACCTTCAGACCACTTTTGTAAAATGTTTTCACCTCATAAGAGATCACTCATCACATGAAAATCTACCTTATGAAATCCCTTGGGGTCATACTATCCTCCTCTAGCTCCCTAATCAAATATAAAATCTCTTACCTTGCATACAAGCCATGGGAATGGATCAACAATAACGCATTTATCCTGAAGCCATGTTTCATTGATATTTGCCTTTTCTCATGCTATCATGACTTATTTGACTCATAAATTTATTCCCCTTGGATTTTTCTACAATAATCAACAAATATTCCTTTCTAGCAGTCTTAAACACCTTATACACCTAGTTAGAGGTCGAGACAAGCTTCCCCTGTAACACTCTGATTTTGTAAGTTAACTTGGTGAATATTTTTCATACTGTTATAACTGCTGAAATGAAGGAAAACATGTTAAGATATGTTCTGATCTTAAGAGAATGTGTTGCTAACTTGGATTCTTGCATGCTGTGATTTATTGCATAGGACAACAGTTATTGTACTTGTGTGTCTGCTGATGTGACGACAAATTGTCGTATACTTGCTAAACTCTCGTTGCTGATTGACAACACACCTTGAATCAATTTCATTGATCCAAAGTATGCTGTGGTCTTCTTGTGATTTCTGTGTCGATTTACTCTGGAACCGAACCGGAGGTTGATATGAATGTGCAGCGCCTGATTGCAGGTATGAGCAGCTGGCACGTAAATGCCAACGACAAAGGTTCGATCCTTGAACCCTGTACTGTCGAACTTAAAACCTCGTGAGGCAAGAAATGCCTGGACACGGGTGGCCTTGGCATGTGATTCAAAGGACGGAACGTCCTGCACAACATAGTTACGAGAGTCAGTTGAGAGATTGGGTTAGGGGTTGATTAGTGTTAGTGGTTAGTAGGAATAAAATCCTAAGCTAATCCTAAGTCCTAACATGCATCCTAAACTACTATCCTAAGTGGATTTTAAATTACAAAAAAAAAGAAGAAGGAAATGAACCTAAGTCCTAATAACCTAAGACTAAACTATGACCTAGGTTGAACACTAATATACAACCTAAACTAATCCTAACCTAAAGGGGACGTGCAGACCCTTGGAGGAAGAGGATAAGGATGAAGGGGGTATTCATTGGCATTTAATGGAAAGTCCATACGTGGACAGTGCCAGTTTGGCGGGGCAGGTAAGTAGCGGAGGTATCTGTTTGGAGATGGAGCTAAATTTGGTTTTTTGCTTGTGAAATTTGAAAATTTGAGTTCGCCAACTCAAGTTGGCAGTGGCGTGGAAAGTTGGGAAAAGGCAGAGCCTTTAATGCATTAAATTCTCTTGGTCCTCGCGACCAGCTCGCCTTGGAAAGTGTATGAGGGAAAATTGATTTTTCATTGTGTCGATTCGGACTTTGCAAAGTTGCTCTGCATTTGGTTTTTTTGGTCTGGTTCAGTCGAACCAGTTCTTTGGATTTATCACTGTTCTTGGGAGATTTTGAGGCTGTTGCTGAGCCTGAAGAGGAAAGGATTGTTGGGAAGTTCTTGTTGTCGCCGTGGAAGGAAATAACTTCGGCAAATGTAGTTTTCTTCAAGTTTTGGAAAAGAGATCACAGGCATGTTAAGCCCTTCTCTTTAAAAATTCTTGCTTTGTTTAAATGTCTCATTAAAACAACCCTGCTCTTGGGTTTTGGGTTTATGTGATTGTTGATTGTGTTGATATGATTTGGATTTCGTTGACTCTTACTGTCATTTTTTGGAAATGGTAGGAAAATCGTCCCTGGTTGCTGTGTTTAACTGTCTTTGCACTTCTTTGAATGGAATACCTCCATGTTGTGCTGGTTGTTGACGTTAGATGGAAATTTGAACTGGTTTTTCTCTGTAAAATGTGATATGGGAACTGTGCAGGCAGTGTGGGTTATTTTATTGCTGTGTGATTGTTCTTTTGTCACATGAACTTGTGATACGATTGTATAGGTTGTGTGAGTGGCTTGATGTCATTTCTATACTGAAGTTTTCTTGAAGGAAATAAGATCTTTCTTGTTTGCTATCTACTGTTTCGGGATTAAAGGGGATATCATTTCTTTTCGAGCTTTAAGGAATGGGTATTTCTCTGCTTAAGTGTTATATAAAAAGTTAGCAGATTGTGTGGGATTGTTTTCACTGCTATGAGAATGTTCTTTTGTTATATGGTCTTTTGTGATATATTTGTACAGGATGTACGAGTTGCATGAGGTCGTTTCTATACTGAAATTTCTTTTAAAAAGGAAATAGATCCTTTCTCTTCTGCTGTGTTTGATTAGGATGAATACAACATTGGGTTTGGTATGAGCATACGAATTTGCTTGGGAGAAAGAAATGATAACACGTTTTTGTTGTTTCTTTCTTTTTCTTGCTTAAAAGAAATAAAACTTTTCTCTTCTTTCTGCTGTTTCGGGATTATAAGGAAATGGAATTTTGTATTTTAAAGGAATTGGCATTAGAGTTTTATACGAGTGTTTTTGAAAGTTGGAAAAGAAATAGTTTGTCCTTCTGAACTTATAGTGTAATATGTTGTTTTCTTGCTGAAGAAGGTATGATGATTTGTTGTGTTTTATTGATGACTGTTTGATCTCTAGTTCGGACTGTCTTGTGAATGCGAACTTGACTTTGGATTGCTGTGCAAAAGAAGAGATGCATGGGAAATTTGTCTTGCTGTTTGGGTCTGTCTTGACTGTACCAGACTTATGCATTTAACACCCTATACGGGTTTACTTTGAAAGAAGTATTGATAACTGATTATTGCATTCTGAAGTTCTGCATATTATCATGAATTCGAAAAATGGATTTCAGGTAGAAATGTTTGTTGGCAGTGAGCTCGATTTGAGTGTTTTATTTCATTCTGAGCAAATGATTGTTCTTACTGAAATTATGGGAAATTAGTTCTTCCTTTCTCTGCTGTTTAGATTTCGAAAGAGATAGTAACTGAGTTTATTGAACCTTATAAGATCGGATTGTTGGAAGTGACAGTTGTAATTAGATTATTTTTCTAAGTGTTGTGCTTTCTGTGCAAATGAAATATTTAATTGTTTTGTGTGGTCTTCTGATCTTGGTACTGTCATTTGGAAGAATTGAAATCAGCTTGAACAATTCTTGTTGAGTCTGAAGAAAATGGTTGTTTTCTTGGTGAAAGGTTAAAGGAATGAAATTTTCTCTTTTTGCTGTTTGAATTCTGGGGATAGCATTAGAGCCTTACTGTGCTTTATGATTGGTCTTGCTGTAGGTAACAACAATGAGTAAATTGTATTTTGAACTGTATGCATTCATGGAAATAGAAAGTCATGTGAATAATTGATTTCGTGATTGAATAACTGTTATTTGGTTAAAATTACAGTGAAAGAAATATGGATTCTTCTAGTACCGTAAGTACAAAGTATGCAACCATATACTATTTGATCTATGATAAATACGATGTTGTACTAACCTGTTTCGGATATTCATATGAGCCTGATTTAAATGAAGTATGGATAAGGACGATGAATTCTTCCTTGTTTTCATTTAAAGCTGATTATGAATGAAATTACTCTTGCTGCCGGAAAGTGAATTCTGAATGGATTTTGTAAGTTTCACTCTGAACTGTTATCTGGATTTGTGCCTCGTTTGGATTCCATTTTTAGGACAGTCATGTGGAAAGAAATAGGGATGAATGACTTGGAAAAATGATCTTTTCTTCTTTCATTCAGTTGAAAATTTGTAATCATTATTAACGAATTTTGTAATGCTTAGATATGAGCAACTATATGCATTGCTGTTCGCTTTCGTGTCTGTGCTTGATTGCTTGGAATCTAATATGATGCATGAACTGAAAGGAAGGTAATGGGTTTACATTTCAGTTAGTTTCATCCCTTGCATTTATTATTAATGAAAGGCGTGGAAGGGATAACAATATGTTATATCAGCAGTATGCTACTTGTATTCCTAACTTTACAAATATTGTAATTTGAGACTTGTCACGGTTATGTGGAAAATGGGACAGTAGTTCTTTGGCTGATTGTGATGATATTTTGATGGTTCAGTTGTTATGCTGATCTTTCTTTTGTGCCTATTTCGTGATTGATGTCTTACTGTCGTTTCATAAAAGCAGGGTTCTTTTATTGAGACAGTTAGTTGAAGCACCTCATTTTAATGATAAGTGCTTAATATGCTCAGTTCATTGAACTGACCCGTGTAAATCATTTTGCAGATGGAAATTGATTAGAATGAAGACATGGCTATTTTCTGATGTTTCTTGATTGGTTGAAGATGAATTGTAATTGTTTGCTTTTATCCCTCTTCGAGGAATTGTGAAAAGAAGAAAGTATATTCTTCTATCTATGAGTTGTAATGATGTTTTATGTAAACAATGTCCATTCAGTTGGATTGGCAAATGTATGGATTATGACATGAATTGATGAATACAATTACAAGTGTGATATTTTAATAATTATATCAGTTTGATATTGTTGACTAAATTGGAAATATAATGTTATTTCTTGATTTGGATTTGTTTAATTGTCCTTGGATGGATGATAAAAAGGAACTGATATCTATTCTTACCTAAATGCAACTTTTAAGTTCAAATATGCAATTAGTTCATACTTGGGTAAAGATGAATTTTTAATTGACATTAAAAAGGATTAGGAAGAATATGATTTCACAACTGATAGGTATTCAGGATTAGCTTGGAAGCTAAGGAATATCAAGTAACTTCGGAGTAATCAAACTTCACTTTCGAACTCCATTAATGACCTCGTATGTTAAATTCAGAATAAAGGATATAGGATAAGTATATCCATAACTAATGGAACTTAACTATGTAATGTTAAGGAGAACAAATGAATACATTTCTTGGGAATTAGGCCTCGTTTAAATGACGTCTAATAAGCTAGAATTCTGAATTTAGTTACAGTTGGGAAATCTTGGTTAAGTTTAATAGGTTAAACTTATCACGTCCGTCGATAACGGGCTGCTTAATCCAATGATTAAGAAGAGAACCAAGTAGAGAAATGCAGCCCTTCGACATGGAGGAGAAGATGCATAGCAAGCTAAAGGACGGATTTAGTCTCTCTTAGCTATATACAACTGTAACGGGAATGAGGATAAAGGGATCAGCATGGTTGCTGAAAGTTGATTCTTAATTATTAAAATCATATCCAAATCACTTGAGCAGGATGTGTATTCTCGATGGGAGGATTCAGTAGGACATTGGCATATGCCAGCTACAGCAAGGTGTCTTCATGAAGATGGGGTCTTCATGACGACACAATGTTGCAGCTGACATATTGCAATGCCCTCCCGAATTAAAACATCAAGAATACATAGGCTGAATGTGAAGTTCTTGGCAGGGGATAGGAGTATGATCAGGTATACGGAGTGACTCCAGGATACTAAAGATAACTAGACACACGGAGTCGTGGGGAACGACACCGTATGTCTGCGTATCTTTAGTTACCAGGAGTGCCTTCCTATATTCGTTCATATTACTAGTTGGAAATTGGAAGTTTAAATCTGACCTTAAACTGAGAGGACTGGTAGGAACCAGGAAAGACCATTCTAGATAACAGGTGAAGTGAAGTGAAGGACGTATTCCATTGATGTGTATCACATCCAGGAATATGATCATGCAAAGCATGTGAAAATCTTTGGCCAAAGTATCGCAAGTGCTGGTTGCGTTGTCCTTATCACTTAATTTAAGATGCAGGATGTCAGATGAATATCAGTAACAGATATTCAGATAGGCTTCTTAAATGGATCACTTCGATAACCGGAAACGGTTAAGAGAACTGGTATATATAATATACTATGCATAAACGAACATGAAGGATCGGTTGTTGCCGAGTCATGAAATGAAGGATCGTTGAAACTCCGAGCCATGAAAATGGAAGATCGGCAGTTCCTCGAGTCATTTACAGCAGCATATAGAATCTGTTATAGGATTGAATGGCATTGAATGTGTGTTCCATATTGTAAATATGCGAACAGGGAACATTAGTTTTTTAAAAAAAAATTGTGTGACCCAAACTGTGTTGTTTGGGCAGAGAACAATTATTAAAACTTGAACGTGTGTTTGAATTTTATAATTCATAACAGAGAACGTTATCAAAAAAAAAAAAAATTCCCTTGTTCTGGTATCTTAAAATGGGGATGTTACATCTTGGTATCAGAGCTGAAGGTTGCAGCTCTTGGACCTAATGAGTCCACGATATTAATAAGGTTTACATTTTCTTATTGAACAGAAAATGGTCAGAACAAGAGGGAATGCTTCAAATAACCCGTTACAGGGTGGAGAAGCAGTAATTGCTCAAAAGCTGGATGAAATCCTTGCTTCCCTACTTGATACGAGGGATCGTTTGACTGTTCTGGAACAGTAGTCAATGGGCAATGAAGAGGAGGAGAATGAAGCTGAAATAAATGATCAGCTACCTCCTGTGGACAACATCAATGGAGGGAATCCGGGTGTTGATGATAATAATGTAATTGCTCCTAATCCCCCTGAAAATAAAAGGGCAAGATTAGCAGCTGAACTTACAAATGATATAAAGAGAATAAGTCCTCCAAAGTTTGATGGAACAACTCTTGGGGACAGAGCTGAGAACTGGCTCAGTGAAATGGAGAAATACTTTGCAATAAGAAACTTCTCTGAAGAGACTAAAGCGATATGGGGAGCATATCAGCTTTCTCATGAAGCATCATCATGGTGGGACAACCGTAAGGTTGAGCTGAATATTGTCGAATCAGACATAACTTGGGATCAATTTAAGGGTTATTTTAGGCAACGATGGCTGCCTCAACTCTATTTTGATAGGAAAATGATTGAATTTCAGAACTGGTCGCAAGGAAGGCTGTCAGTGATGGAATACTGGGAAGGGTTTACTAAACTCCTTAAGTATGTGCCGCAGTACCAAGCTGATGAGAAGTTTAGAATACGGAAATTCATAATGGAACTGAATCCCATCATTGGTGGCGAAGTGGATGTCCACGGCCCAACCACCATGGATGGAGTTGTCGAAAAGGCAATCAGACAGGTACAGAAATTGAGGGCAATATCTACTCACAGGGAAGAGATAAGGAAGAAGATTCCCAATTCTTTTTCATCTCTTGCACCAAAAAGGGGACCTTGGAAAAGGTTTGGTGTGAAAAACAAAATTGTTGTAGATAACAACAAGAAACCTATGATGAACAGACCTATAAATAGCATGCGGAACAACTTCACAAAAGTTAATGGCATTGGACAGAAGTCCTATGGAAGCCAGAATGATAACTCCAAGGCTGGTAACAAATTTGAGCCTAGAAAAGGACCACTATGCGAATCACTGTCCTCTGAAGAAGGATGATCGCGGACAGCAGCATAGGATACACACTGCAGTGGCTAACAGACAAGCTGAAAAGCAAGTGACGCCCATCGAAGTTACGGGTAAGTTATTCGGTACACCTGTAGTTATACTTTTTGATACTGGAGCTACAGAATGTTTTATTTCTTCTAAACTTGCTATGAAATTAAAAAGAAAGGCTGCAAGAATGGATAAAACATGGACATTGCATTATGGGAATAATGTTGTCCATACAGTCGAAATGTGCCTTTTTGGGGCAATTCTTGATCTGCCTGGTTTCTCCACCGAAGTTGACTTGTATGTCACTCCTTTAGGATCATATGATATCATTATTGGAGTTAACTGGTTGGCTGGACATAAGGCAAAGGTCGACTGTTATGAAAAACAAATCTGTTGCTTCGACGACCTGCAGAAAGCAGCAGTCATTCAAGGTGTAAAACAGGAAGTTGGAGTTAGGAAACTGATGGCTATGCAACTAAAAAGGGCTAAAAACAAAGGCTGCACTTTGTATGCAGTAAAAGTGACAGAAAATGTGAGGGAAGATAATGATTTCATGGAAAGATATCCATTTTTGAGGGGATTCCGTGATGTGTTTCCGGAGGAATTGCCAGGTCTTCCACCCAAACGTGAGTTTGACTTCGCAATAGAAATCAAACCATGAACTGAACCCATATGTAAGGCACCTTATAGAATGACTACCATTGAGTTGGTAGAGCTGAAGGCTCAGTTACAAGAACTTCTGACTAAGGGGCTGATAAGACCGAGCGTCTCACCTTGGGGAGTGCCGGTAATATTTGTAAAGAAAAAGGATGGCACATTGAGGTTGTGCATTGATTACAAAATGCTGAACAAAGCAACTATTAAAAATTGATACCCACTTCCTAGGATTGATGATCTGTTTGATCAGATGCGAGGAGCATCAGTTTATTCAAAAATAGATCTTCGATCAGGGTATCATCAGCTGAGAATAAAGGAAGAAGATATTCATAAAACAGATTTTAGAATGAGGTATGGACATTATGAGTTCACGGTGTTACCTTTTGGGTTGACTAATGCACCTGCTGCCTTCATGAATCTAATGAACTATATTTTTCAAGAATACTTAGACAAGTTTGTGCTTGTATTCTTAGACGACATTCTTATATACTCTAAAAATGTCGAAGAGCACCAAGAACATCTCAGGATAGTGCTGGAAATCTTAAGAAAGAGGAAGTTGTATGGCAAACTATCCAAATGTTCCTTTTATGATGCAGAGGTGCATTATTTGGGACACGTTATAAGCACGAATGGGATAGCTGTTGACCCTTCAAAGATCACAGCTATAACTGAGTGGCCTATGCCTAAGAACATGCACGAAGTGAGGAGTTTCATGGGGTTGGCAGGATATTACCAAAAGTTTGTTAAGGACTTTTCAAAAATTGCTGCCCCAATCACTTCGCTACAAAAGAAAGAAAAGAAATTTTTCTGGACAGACAAATGTGAATCTGCCTTTAAGAATTTAAAGGAATAGTTAACTACAACACCTATTTTGACTGTACCTGATCCAAATAGAGATTTTATGGTTGTAACAGACACCTCAGGAGAAGGCCTTGGAGGTATTCTATTACAGAATAACCATGTCATCGCTTATGAAAGCAAAAAGCTTAAGTTACATGAACAGAATTATGCTCCACATGATCTATAGCTCGCTGCCATTGTTCATGCACTTTAAATGTGGAGGCATTACCTTTTAGGCAAGCCCTTCGAGTTAAAAACAGACCATCTGGGGCTGAAGTATATTTTTACTTAGCCAAATCTGAATGCAAGGCAACGAATATGGTTAGAATTTCTATCTCATTATGAATTTCATATAAGCTACATCAAGGGCAAGGAAAATAGAGTAGCAGATGCTCTGAGTCGAAGGAAGCATATCTCTGCTCTTATAACGTTAAGAACTCAGTTTAAGGATAAGGTGAAAGATGCCTTGGAATCAGATCCTTATTTCCAGCAAGTCAAATCAGCACTTGTTGCAGACCCGAGGGATGTCAGGTATAAGGGATTCCATTTTGATAATGAAGGAATTCTGAGGTTTGAAAACAGGGTATATATACCCTTGGCGAATGACTTAAGAGGGAAATTGTTAACTGAATTTCATAATTCACCTTTTTCTGGACACCCTGGCATTACAAAAAAGTTCACTGATCTTAAGCAGCAATATTTCTAGAAGGGAATGAAAAAGGATGTGGTAGAATTTGTAACACACTGCTTGGAATGTCAGCGTGTTAAGGTGGAACATATGCACCCCGCTGGATTATTGTATCCCCACAGTATTCCGCAATATAAATGGCAAGTGATAACGATGGATTTCGTTCAAGGATTGCCTATGTCAAGAAATAAGCATGACATTATCCTGGTTGTAGTCGACAAATTGACCAAAGTGGAACACTTCATTGCTGGTAATTTAAAGGACGATGCACCAGTGCTAGCAAGAAGATTTGTACATGAAATCTTTCGATTGCATGGAATACCAGAATTAATCATATCGGACAGGGATCCGAGGATGACATCAAGGTTTTGGCAAACGCTTAATGCGGCCTTGGGGACTAAATTGAACTTCAATTCTGCATATCATCCGGAAACGGATGGAAAAACTGAGAGAGTTAATCAGGTTTTAGAGGACATGTTAAGGATGTATTGCATGGACCAGCAGTATAAATGGGAGAAATACCTTCCGCTGGTAGAATTTTCTTACAATAACACCTATCATGCCTCTTTAAAAATGGAGCCCTTTGAAGCATTGTATGGAAGAAAATGCAGAACCCCTATCAGTTGGGACAACGTTGAGGACAGAGAGGTAATTGGGCCAGAAATCCTTATGGAAATGGAACAACAAATCAAAATGGTTTGGGAACATCTAAAGGAGGCTGCCAATAGGAAAAAGAGCTATGCAGACTTGAAGCGGGTTGACAGGCATTATAAACTGGGGGAGAAGGTCTTTCTTCAGGTGAAGCCGAAAAAGAGCTCAATAACTTTTGGTAAGGCTGCCAAGATGTCACCACATTATGTGGGACCTTTTGAAATTGTTGAAATAATCAACCTTGTAGCTTATCGTCTAGCATTACCTCCTGCTTTGTCTCAAATGCATGATGTTTTTCATATTTCTTTGCTTAAGAAATATGTGACAGATTTATCACATGTGCTAAATTAGAATTCCTTGTAGGTCCAAGACCTAGGAATAATCGTGGTTAAGCCCATTCGAGTGCTGGGAACTCACCAGTTGTACTTGAGAAATCACGAAGTGAACCAATGTAAGGTCCAGTGGGACCAGTTCAGTGAAGAAAGTGCAACTTGGGAAAATTTTGAAGAAATGAGATCTACTTTTCCACATCTGTTTAATCAAATTTGAAATTCAAGGAACTGATAATTCTACCAAATTTAGACAATTATTAGTCTATCATACAGTTGTCTTAAAATGTTTTTTTTAAGAGTGAATCTGTTTTTGGTATGAACTTATGAATGAAAGGACAATAACTGAACTTTGTCCTAGGAACTCCTTGATTTGTTTAATCTGATCATTGGGACGATGATTCTTTAAGGAGGGAAGAATGTAACACTCTGATTTTGTAAGTTAACTTGGTGAATATTTTTCATACTGTTATAACTGCTGAAATGAAGGAAAACATGTTAAGATATGTTCTAATCTTAAGAGAATGTGTTGCTAACTTGGATTCTTGCATGCTATGATTTATTGCATAGGACAAAAGTTATTGTACTTGTGTGTCTGCTGATGTGACAACAAATTATCGTATACTTGCTAAACTCTCGTTGCTGATTGACATCACACCTTGAATCAATTTCATTGATTCAAAGTATGCTGTGGTCTTCTTGTGATTTCTGTGTCGATTTACTGTGGAACCGAACCGGAGGTTGATATGAATGTGCAGCACCTGATTGTAGGTATGGGCAGCTGGCACGTAAATGCCAATGACAAAGGTTCAATCCTTGAACCCTGTACTGTCGAACTTAAAACCTCGTGAGGCAAGAAATGCCTGCACATGGGTGGCCTTGGCATGTGATTCAAAGGACGGAACATCCTACACAGCATAGTTACGAGAGTCAGTTGAGAGATTGAGTTAGGGGTTGATTAGTGTTAGTGGTTAGTAGGAATAAAATCCTAAGCTAATCCTAAGTCCTAACATGCATCCTAAACTACTATCCTAAGTGTATTTTAAATTACAAAAAAAGAAAAGAAGGAAATGAACCTAAGTCCTAATAACCTAAGACTAAACTATGACCTAGGTTGAACACTAATATACAACCTAAACTAATCCTAACCTAAAGGGGACGCGCAGACCCTTGGAGGAAGAGGATAAGGATGAAGGGGGTATTCATTGGCATTTAATGGAAATTCCATACGTGGACAGTGCCAGTTTGGCGGGGCAGGTAAGTAGCGGAGGTATCTGTTTGGAGATGGAGCTAAATTTAGTTTTTTGCTTGTGAAATTTGAAAATTTGAGTTCGCCAACTCAAGTTGGTAGTGGCGTGGAAAGTTGGGAAAAGGCAGAGCCTTTAATGCATCAAATTCTCTTGGTCCTCACGACCAGCTCGCCTTGGAACGTGTATGAGGGAAAATTGATTTTTCATTGTGTCGATTCGAACTTTACAAAGTTGCTCTGCATTTGGTTTTTTTGGTCTAGTTCAGTTGAACCAGTTCTTTGGATTTATCACTGTTCTTGGGAGATTTTGAGGCTATTGCTGAGCCAGAATAGGAAAGGATTGTTTGGAAGTTCTTGTTGTCGCCGTGGAAGGAAATAACTTCGGAAAATGTAGTTTTCTTCAAGTTTGGAAAAGAAATCACAGGCATGTTAAGCCCTTCTCTTTAAAAATTCTTGCCTTGTTTAAATGTCTCATTAAAACAACCCTACTCTGGGGTTTTGAATTTATGTGATTGTTAATTGTGTTGATATGATTTGGATTTCATCGACTCTTGCTGTCATTTTTGGAAATGGTAGGAAAATCGTCCCTGGTTGCTGTGTTTAACTGTCTTTGCACTTCTTTGAAGGGAATACCTCCATGTTGTGCTGGTTGTTGATGTTAGATGGAAATTCAAACTGGTTTTTCTCTGTAAAATGTGATATGGGAACTGTGCAGGCAGTGTGGGTTATTTTATTGCTATGCGATTGTTCTTTTGTCACATGAACTTGTGATACGATTGTATAGGTTGTGTGAGCGGCTTGATGTCATTTATATACTGAAGTTTTCTTGAAGGAAATAAGATCTTTCTTGTTTACTATCTGCTGTTTCAGGATTAAAGGGGATACCATTTCCTTTCGAGCTTTAAGGAATGGGTATTTCTCTGCTTAAGTGTTATATAAAGAATTAGCAGACTGTGTGGGATTGTTTTCACTGCTATGAGAATGTTCTTTTGTTATATGGTCTTTTGTGATATGATTGTACAGGATGTACAAGTTGCATGAGGTCGTTTCTATACTAAAATTTCTTTTAAAAAGGAAATAGATCCTTTCTCTTCTGCTGTGTTTGATTAGGATGAATACAGCATTGGGTTTGGTATGAGCATACGAATTTGCTTGGGAGAAAGAAATGATAACACATTTTTGTTGTTTCTTTCTTTTTCTTTGTTAAAAGAAATAAAACTTTTCTCTTCTTTCTGATGTTTCAGGATTATAAGGAAATGGAATTTTGTGTTTTAAAGGAATTGGCATTAGAGTTTTATATGAGTGTTCGTGAAAGTTGGAAAAGAAATAGTTTTTCCTTCTGAACTTATAGTGTAATATGTTGTTTTCTTGCTGAAGAAGGTATGATGATTTGTTGTGTTTTATTGATGACTGTTCGATCTCTAGTTTGGACTGTCTTGTGAATGCGAACTTGACTTTGGATTGCTGTGCAACAGAAGTGATGCATGGGAACTTTGTCTTGCTATTTGGGTCTGTCTTGACTATACCAGACTTATGCATTTAACACCCTATACGGGTTTACTTCGAAAGAAGTATTGATAACTGATTATTACATTCTGAAGTTCTGCATATTATCATCAATTCGAAAAATGGATTTCAGGTAGAAATGTTTATTGGCAGTGAGCTCGATTTGAGTGTTTTATTTCATTTTGAGCAAATGATTGTTCTTACTAAAATTATGGGAAATTATTTCTTCCTTTCTCTGCTGTTTAGATTTCGAAAGAGATAGTAACTGAGTTTATTGAACCTTATAAGATCAGATTGTTGGAGGTGACAGTGGTAATTAGATTATTTTTCTGAGTGCTGTGCTTTCTGTGCAAATGAAATTATTTAATTGTTTCATGTGGTCTTCTGATCTTGGTACTGTCATTTGGAAGAATTGAAATCAGCTTGAACAATTCTTGCTGAGTCTGAAGAAAATGGTTGTTTTCTTGGTGAAAGGTTAAAGGAATGAAATTTTCTCTTTTTACTGTTTGAATTATGGGGATAGCATTAGAGCCTTACTGTGCTTTCTGATTGGTCTTGCTGTAGGTAACAACAATGAGTAAATTGTATTTTTAACTGTATGCTTTCATGGAAATAGAAAGTCATGTGAATAATTGATTTCGTGATTGAATAATTGTTATTTGGTTAAAATTATAGTGAAAGAAATATGGATTCTTCTAGTACCATAAGTAAAAAGTATGCAACCATATACTATTTGACCTATGATAAATACGATGTTGTACTAACTTGTTTCGGATATTCATATGAGTCTGATTTAAATGAAGTATGGATAAGGACGATAAATTATTCCTTGTTTTCATTTAAAGCTGATTATGAATTAAATTACTCTTGTTGCCGGAAAGTGAATTCTGAATGGATCTTGTAAGTTTCACTCTGAACTGTTATCTAGATTTGTGCCTCGTTTGGATTCCATTTTTAGGATAGTCATGTGGAAAGAAATAGGGATGAATCACTTGGAAAAATGATCTTTTCTTCTTTCATTCAGTTGAAAATTTGTAATCATTATTAACGAATTTGTAATGCTTAGATATGAGCAACTATTTGCATTGCTGTTCGCTTTCGTGTCTGTGCTTGATTGCTTGGAATCTAATATGATGCATGAACTAAAAGGAAGGTAATGGGTTTACATTTCAGTTAGTTTCATCCCTTGCATTTATTATTAATGAAAGGCGTGGAAGGGATAACAATATGTTATATCAGCAGTAAGCTACTTGCTTTCCTAACTTTACAAATATTGTAATTTGAGACTTGTAAAGGTTATGTGGAAAATGGGACAACAGTTCTTTGGCTGATTGTGATAATATTTTGATAGTTCAGTTGTTATGCTGATCTTTCTTTTGTGCCTATTTTGTGATTGATGTCTTACTGTTGTTTCATAAAGCCAGGGTTCTTTTATTGAGACAGTTAGTTGAAGCACCTCATTTTAATGATATGTGCTTAATATGCTCAGTTCATTGAACTGACCCGTGCAAATCATTTTGCAGATGGAAATTGATTAGAATGAAGACATGGCTATTTTCTGATGCTTCTTGATTGGCTGAAGATGAATTGTAATTGTTTGCTTTTATTCCTCTTCGGGGAATTGTGAAAATAAGAAAGTATATTCTTCTATCTATGAGTTGTAATGATGTTTTATGTAAACAATGTCCATTCAGTTGGATTGGCAAATGTATGGATTATGACATGAATTGATGAATACAATTACAAGTGTGATATTTTAATAATTATATCAGTTTGATATTGTTGACTAAATTGGAAATATAATGTTATTTCTTGATTTGGATTTGTTTAATTGTCCTTGGATGGATGATAAAAAGGAACTGATATCTATTCTTACCTAAATGCATCTTTTAAGTTGAAATATGCAATTAGTTCATACTTGGGTAAAGATGAATTTTTAATTGACATTAAAAAGGATTAGGAAGAATATGATTCCATAACTGATAGGTATTCAGGATTAGCTTGGAAGCTAAGGAATATCAATTAACTTTGGCGTAATCGAACTTCGCTTTCGAACTCCGTTGATGACCTCGTATGTTAAATTCAGAATAAAGGATATAGGATAAGTATATCCATAACTAATGGACCTTAACTAGGTAATGTTAAGGAGAACAAATGAATACATGTCTTAGGAATTAGACCTCGTTTAAATGACGTCTAATAAGCTAAGAATTCTGAATTTAGTTGCAGTTGGGAAAATCTTGGTTAAGTTTAATAGGTTAAACTTATCACATCCGTCGGTAACGGGCTGCTTAATCCAATGATTAAGAAGAAAACCAAGTAGAGAAATGCAGCCCTTCGACACGGAGGAGAAGATGCATAGCAAGCTAAAGGACATATTTAGTCTCTCTTAGCTATATACAACTATAACGGGAACGAGGATAAAGGGATTAGCATGGTTTCTGAAAGTTGATTCTTAATTATTAAAATCATATCCAAATCACTTGAGCAGGATGCATATTCTCGATGGGAGGATTCAATAGGACATTGGCATACGCCAGCTACAGCAAGGTGTCTTCATGAAGACGGGGTCTTCATGACGACACAATGTTGCAGCTGACATATTGCAATGCCCTCCCGAATTAAAACATCAAGAATACATAGGCTGAATGTGAAGTTCTTGGCAGGGGATAGGATTATGATCAGGTATACGGAGTGACTCTAGGAATATTAAAGATAACTAGACACACGGAGTCATGGGGAACGACACCGTATGTATACATATGTTTAGTTACCAGGAGTGCCTTCCTATATCCGTTCATATTACTAGTTGGAAATTGGAAGTTTAAATCTGACCTTAAACTCGAGAGGACTTGTAGGAACCAGGAAAGACCATTCTAGATAAAAGGTGAAGTGAAGTGAAGGACGTATTCCGTTGATGTGTATCACATCCAGGAATATGATCATGCAAAGCATGTGAAAATATTTGGCCAAAGTATCGCAAGTGCTGGTTGTGTTGTCCTTATCACTTAATTTAATATGCAGGATGTCAGATGAATATCAGTAACAAATATTCAGATAGGCTTCTTAAATGGATCACTTCGATAACCGGAACGGTTAAGAGATCTGGTATATATAATATACTATGCATAAACGAACATGAAGGATTGGTTGTTGCCGAGTCATGAAATGAAGGATCGTTGAAACTCTGAGCCATGAAAATGGAAGATCGGCAGTTCCTCGAGTCATTTACAGCAGCATATAGAATTTGTTATAGGATTGAATGGCATTGAATGTGTGTTCCATATTGTAAATATGCGAACAGGGAACATTAGTTTTAAAAAAAAAATTTGTGTGACCCAAACTGTGTTGTTTGGGCAGAGAACAATTATTAAAACTTGAACGTGTGTTTGAATTTTGTAATTCATAACAGAGAACGTTATCAAAAAAAAAAAAATTCCCTTGTTCTGGTATCTTAAAATGGGGATGTTACATCCCCAGCCTCAAGAATTCTCTAGACACTTGTAGCTTGCTATTTTAGTCAACAACATCCTATATTACTCTGATTTAATGCAAATTTCACTAATTATGCAAGAAAATAGTCATGCAAACCTTGAAACATTGATATTTTCATTTTCTTTGGAATCTAGAGCATACAAGCTCCCCCTCAACATGTGTCGTCATACTAAAACACCCTGATTCTTCAAGCACAGTCACATACTTCTCCTTAAAAAATTGTAGCTGCTTCATGAAAAAGCACAAAAACCATACTTTGGTTCATGATGATTTTTGCATAGGTTCAACATAAATTTCCTCATATTCTAGGAATGAAGAGTAAATCAATCTCACCTTCAATGTTATGAATAATCATAAAGACATCATTAACATCATTCCTTAGTCAGTACCAAGACATTTTCACATTAACATTAAATTATTTCCTCAAAGAAGGAACTCAGAAGGAATTACTTAAACACTATCATTATCACCCTTCATCAAGATGCAAAACTAGATGTTAGGCATAAATGATCTTATCAGACTCTCTTGGCATTCTATAATCTTGGTTCAGAAAATGTTGTAGACCTCAACACCCATGCACAAGCTTAACACACTTCATACCAGCTTAGAAGCTTATATTTTTCATTTTCACAATTCTAATCATGATTATTATTCTTCACACCTTTCTTAATATTCAAACACACTCTTGATGTATCTCAAAACATCATTCAAATATAGCTACCACAACATCTAGACAAAAATGGTCATTCTTATACCTGTAACCATGTCTGTACTTCAAGGAACGAGATTATGAATCAAAACTTACCTCTATGAAAACTTGTATACTATCATCAAGGTACAAATATCCATCTTACGCATGAGAAGCCTATTAAAAAATCTTTTCATACTTCATTATTTGCTTGAGGTAATACTACAGAACTAAGAAAACTATGCAAGTATTTGGGAAAATACATATAAACTTAGAATCTCAATTCCTGTATATTAAAGTCATGTCAATATGTCATCCTTTTTCATAAAAATTATATGATGTATAAACACTCTTATCACACTTAAAACTTGAACCAAGAACTAAAGGACCACCTTATAGGCACAATTAACTTATGAACATACCTAGAAAATATTGTTTCTCCTTGCATTTGATAGTCAATTAAGCACCTATATAGGATGAATGACTTTAGTTTCATAAATATGACCTCCTTGTTCATTTTTCAAACCTATAAATTCATCAAAAACATGTTGAAGACATTAAAATGCATGAAGATCATATCTTTAATTTATAATATCACAACTATACTTCCATTTCTCAACCTTCAAATCATTTCAATCCATAACAAGATCCCTTTAAAAGCTTAGCCCATGAAAATGTGATTTTTGATGTGTCTAAACACTTTGAAATTACATCATTCCTAATCACATCACCTTGAGTTATTCATGGTTTTCTTATTCATGTCTAAGACTCAAATATAGTATTCCAGTCAATCAAGCAAAGGTAGGAAACTATGATTAGAAACATATAATCCTATTTAGTTAATTTCTCAGATCTATAAGTGCCTAACAGTTTCCATACACCTTATATTGTACATGAAATATCTTGGAGAAATTTCAAAAATTTCTCAAGGCTTAACAACACTTCATAGACAATGTCAACTAAATTACATAACTGTGGAGCATAAAATCACCTTTCCCATATGGCCTGATCAAGAAATCATACCAAATGGCTTGCTTCTTCGCAAGTCTAGCACATCTATCATGCTAAATCACCTTCTTAAACATAAAAAATATCAGTTTTTACATTATGATAGTACATATACATCTTCAAACCACTCAATAACATCATACACATAACTAGGTTTATATCATGCATAATATCTTGAAAAACTTGCCTTCTTAGCTTTCATAAACTCACACCATTGATTTCATCTTCCTGATACTAATCTCCTTACATCATGGAAATACATACAAAAAAATAAACAACTTTGTAATAATAATGAACATATATTGACACCTTGAATACATTTCTACAACAACATACTTCAAACTAATTTGCTTCCCCTATATACACTACTTCATATGGATGATTATACCTCTAAGAATCCTAGTAGAAACATATATCTTCATAATAACTATAGAAGAGTGAATTAAAGAGGTATCAAGCCCTCTTTGAAACTTGAAAATCACTTATTTCTTATTATTTCTGATATATACCTTGAAAATATGCTTGATTAGCATCAACATCTACTCTTAGAAGAGTTCCATTGTTCATTCTAGGTTTCCATAACATGCCTTGTTTTCCTACCTGCATTCTAGAGTCTTGAAACTTCTTGGATTTCGTTAAAGGGCCATAAAATTTCTCTAGAAACATGTACACTACTATTGAAATTTAAGCACACATTTTTACTCCTTCCCTTATAACATTCTTTACCTCAAGTTCTTATTTGAAGGTTCACATAGACATTACCTAGTAGTGTTAAATTTCTCATGACAATTATAACATATTAATTTCTTTGATATATCACTCATAATATCCTTCCCTAGATTCCCATCCTTGATAAATATTGTACACTCCTTAGCCCTAAGTCTAAGGTCATTGCAAGAGAAACACTAACCATTAAATGATTTTTTTTCCTTGAAGCATTAGGTTGCCTTATGGACTTTTCCTTCACATTGTCTTTGACATATTTCTCATTTTGTTATCCTTTGGAGATTTTTCATTTAACCTCCTTGTTAGGAACACTATCCTCTTGCATTAGTCCTTTTCCTTTGGTTTCAACCTAAAATCCCAAACCTGATCTACCTCATGTAGATCTTTGGCTGATTTGAAGATCATTAGTACTCATTTCAAAAAAATTGATTTTCCTAGCTCTATAGATTGCATCAGATAACTCTACCTTAAGAAGGATAAATTATTTTTCCTTGGATTAAAATATTAAATTCATGGAAGTAATTTGTATCTCCATCCTTTTGAATATATCATCTAGTATCTTTGTCACTTCCAAATGTTTCTCCTCTATGTCATGAATGTTGGCCTCATATTATTTCACTTGAGATCTCATCTTCTTATTTTTTTCTCAGCATGCTTCAATTCATATTAAATACACATTAATTCAGTATATTCTTCATCTTCATCTGCTGATAGGATGAAGTCTCCAAAAATTATGGGGCTATCACTTTTAGAACTCGTGCAATCCTTGGTCATGAACAAGACCTCATCACCAACATAACCATTTTCAGATCTAGAATTAGAATCAGAGACACCACTATCACCACTTACTTCAAATAAACATGATAAATCCTTTGATTAGAAGTTATTCTTGAACTTCTTCTTGTTATAACACCTTTTGAAGCCCTTATTACCTTTTTCAAAAAAATTATCCTTCTTTTCGTGGTATTCATCATGTTCATACTCATCATGATCTTCCTCATTATTCTTGTAAAGACTTTTGATAGAAAAGTGACCTATCTTACATCAATTAAATAATTTTAATGGAATATTCCCTTTGTATTTACCTGATCCAACCTTTAGTCTCTGAGAAATCATTACAAATATCTATTTATCATCAATCTCATGAGAATCATCACCATCCTTAAATTTCTTACCCCTAGTCTTCATTTAAGATTTTAATGCAATCTCCTTACTATCTAGTTTAGAGTTAATATCCCTCATATAATAGAAGTAAAAGTCCTATGCAACTCATCCATAGTCAAGACCTTTAAATCCTTGGCTTTAACATATATCTTAGAGTTAAATCTAGGAGTTAGAGAACTCAATACCTTTTGTACCATAACTTATTCCTTCAATTCTTCACCTAGACCTTTCATGGCATTGATAACCTTTTAAACTCTAGGAAAATATGCAACAATTGACTCTTAATCACTCATCTTTAGCCCTACAAACTGATTTTTGAATGTTTGAAGCTTAGATATTCTCACCTTGGAATCACCCTCATAGATAACTTAAAGTTTCTCCCACATTAACTTTTCTAATATGTAGTGCATCACCTTCACAATTTCAGGTTAAACTAATCCACACATGACTTCATTCATAACCCTAGAGGTGTCTCTACTTAGCTTCTTACATACATAAACTATTGGAGGGGTTTTAGGATCAGTGTATCCATCTAAAATAGATTACGAAATATCAAAACCCAAGGAAATAATGTGAGTCCTCATCTTAAGACTCCAAAAATCATAATTTATCCCATCAAACATTGGTGCCTTGTTGGAAGAAGAGACCCTCTAATGACTTTCCATTTTTTGATTCAAAAAATATCCTTTCAAGTGATGAGACTTCTCTAGAAGGACCTACTCTAATACCGATAGTTGGAAGCATAATGGAATGAGGGGGAGTGAATAATTCCTTCAAAAAACTTAAAAAATTTAAATTAAATTTCATAGAACATTTAACATTAAACCATGCATTAATGTGATCTTCAAATTTTACAACTATCCACAAGAGCATAACCATGAAAGAGTACACAAGAACACAAGATATAAGTGGGAAACCTGTTGGAATGTTATGATTTGGGTGTTGTCATTGATGTAAAATATAATAAATGAAAAATAGGATGATGTATTAGATTCATATGATTATCAAAGTGACAATGATATGGAGATTCAAGTATGTTCTTTGTTTTATGAGTTGATTCAGTGAGAAATACTTGTCCTTGCTAGCCCATTCAAGTGATTTAATTATCTTAGGTGATGGTGCGTGGTGGTATGAGATTATTGATTTATTTATAATTATTTTGGAATAATTTATATCATATATGGGGAGTGTTTAGGAACTCACATGAGTTACAGGATGTTGATACAGGTTGGACAATAGGTTTATGGTTCTAATCTAGATGATGTCTATGTGCTAAGAGGCATGAGGTTGGGTTTTGGAGCCATATGAGATCATGGATGTATGTAGGAAATTTTTTAATGATGTACTAGGTATGTAAGTACCATTTGGAGAGGTTTTATGGCGAGTTATGATGGTATTTCAATTGACGCTAGTCTAGATATTGTAAAATCCTAAGGGTTACCTATGAAAATGAGATGTTATGGAAATATGGTGAGATATTTGTGATATGATTATGATTGGAGATGATGAAAATATGTGTATTAGAGGTGTTAGAAAAATTTGGAGTCATTCTGAAGAGGAATTTTCAAGTTAATTTAGTATAAGCGAAATAGGGTCTAAGAAAGGGTGTTTTCTAGCTCAAATTGCACGTTTTGATGCTCACCCTGAATTATATGCTTTCCATGGGACCTTTTATATTTCATATATTTTTTATAAATTTATTCTATAAGGTTTCACAAAAATAATGAGGTCATTTGATTGTAAATTTTTTAACAGCAGATGTTAAGAAGGTAAACAACTTTTTATGTGCTTGAAACCCTAGGTAGAAAGTAGTTTGAGAGATTTTATTACTAAGTGCAAAAAATTGATTGGTAGTTCATGTATGATGATTTTATGATGTATATTACTCCTCTAGTTTCTTGAAAGGTATGTTAGTGTTTGTTGCGATGAGTGGACCCCAATCAAATAGGTCGTTTTCTGAAGAAGTTTTGATGGGACAAGGTAGTCCAAAGAAGTTGCAAATTAAATAGAATTTTTTTAGAATGTGATTTTTGATTTATGTATATGATGTTTTAAGGTAATGGTGATGCATAAAAATAGCAAAGTATATCCTATTTTTGAATACTAGTAAAAGGGAAATTGTGGGGTAGCTTCAAGAAGTTTGTAGAGATGGGCTTGATTGAAAGCCTTCCAATTAGAGTTTGAAGTAGTTACAATATGTTTTGGAAAGAGGATTTACATATATTTTAAATGGTATGAGGTTTTTCTCATGATGATGAGATTTTATGTGTCATTCAGGTCAATTTGTTGAGATGAAGGATTTTTGGTTTTCAGGACAGGAGTGGTTTTACTAAAGGATTGAGTTGATTCAATAATGAGATGGTTGAGATGATGCTTTCTACCACCTGTAAAGTGAATAGGGATGAATTTTTTCCTATTGAAGGAACTTTTAGGTATTTAAAGTTTCTATAAGGGTTAAAACTAGATAATTTTACAAATTTTATTTTTGGACAACTTGTTTTGGTAAAGAGGAATGTAGATTTTTTTTGAGCATATGGATGTTTCAAGACATATAAATTTCATGGATTTGTTATAATTTTTTTTTATGTTTATATAGATTGGTCACATTCCATATTTTCTATCATCTTGAGTGATATTGAGGCTCAAAGGTAAAATAAGGGTGTTGACAGTAACTACTTGATGAAGGATATGAGCCTATGACACAATTTAATGAATTCTTTGATTGGTTAAAGTAAATTGGATACCATGTATTCTTAATAAATGTTATATTAATCATGTATGGTTAATATAGTATCTTTACTACAAATGGTTTTATGATTTTTGGTTTTAGCCCATCCTAGTGATGGGGTTTTGAGTATTTTTAGTGTAAATTGGATGGTTTTAGGAATGAACGACCTATATGGGTCATATGTGAACGTTTAAATGTTTCAAATTGAATGTTATGAATTTTATTGGGTCAAACCAAAGGATTTAAACCTACCCCTCTTGAATTTCAATCAAGGAGATCTTACAAAATTGATGTTTTGGGTGTTATTTTCCACTAGTTGAGTGTATATGGAAAGTGCGACCTAGGTAAGAGGGTTTTTGAGGTATGAAGGGTTAATTTAATGTTTAATAATGTTTTTAATAGCATGTACAAGTGTTTGAAGGAAATATAAGTGAAGAAGTGAAATATAAAGTGAGTTGGAGAAGCTAGGGTTTGAAGTTGTTTGGAGTTGAATCTAGTGATCACCATAAGATGAGTTATTACATCATATCATTAGTGATATCTTTATAAAAATATTATGTGATGGGTCATATTCAAGCAAGTATCTTATTATGAGTAATATCAACAAGGGTTTAGGGGTTCGTTCTCCTTGTGGGGTTGATGCCTCACTAAAGAAATATCTTGTCGTGTGTAATATTAACTTGAGTATTTTTTGTGATAAATATCAGAAAAAAAAATTCGTTGGTTTTCATCCCCTTGAGAGTTTCCCACTTATATCTTGTGTAATGGTGTTTCTTCTCCTGTTCATGGTTAATTAAATGAATGTTGTATAATTTTGTTCACACTCTAATGGATGGTTAATTAATTAATGGCTTATGTGAGTAATATAGATTTGAAGCTAAAATTGTAAGGAATGATTCACCCCCCCTCTTGGTAAATTTTTCTTCTAACAATTGGTATCAGAGTGAGGCTTTTTGAGAAGTTTAATCACTTGAAATGAGTCTCTCTTGGACCATAGGTATTGGTAAACAAAATTGGAGAAGAGTTACTGCCATATGAAGGTCCTAAGTTCAATGGAACAAACTATGCCCTATGGATATTTTGGATTAAGGTATATCTAAGCATTATTTTTTATGAGGTTTGTGTACAAGATTTTGATTATTTATATCCAATGGAAGAAATAGCTAAGGAGAGCATCTTTGATTCTTTGGAAGAATGTATGCATATAATGGTTGTGGATAGTGATTCAACTAGGGTATTATGGAATATATTGGAGTACTTGTATGAGGATAATATCCCTAACAGTAGTAGTGAAACTAAAAATTCAAAATTCATGAATGAAAGACTAAATTATATCCTTAACATGCTTGAATATAAAGAGAAAGAGTGTACTCAGCTGAAAACATAGATTGGATTGCTTAATGATATTTTCAATACTAAAGAGGATGAGTGCATCGAGTTTGAAATGGACATGAAGTCCTTAAATTCATAGATTTAACTAACTAAAAGAAAGTTGAAAATGTTTGAAAATGTTTGAAAAGAGTGTAAGTATCTTAGGTGATGTGTTGAGAAGCCAAAGACATTCAAGTGACAAATCAGGTTTTGGGTTCAAAAATGAATCAAATAAGGATTATAACATATCTTAATCAAGTCAAGAAGATTCCAAAGAATAAGAAAAGTTTTAAAGGTAAAGAGGTCATTTAAAATGATGGTGTGTTAAGAAAGAAGTATGCTGGTTCAAATATAGATCACATTAAGAACAACTAAAAGAACAAATCAATGAGGAAACCAAATGCTTCAATGTATGAAAGGTCATTTAATGGTTATTGTTTTACTTATAATGGCTTTGGTTATATGGAAAAGGAATGTAAGATATTTTCTAGAGTTGATCATCCTTGGAAGGATAGTGAAAGTGATAAAGCAAAGAATAATATTTGTTACAACAATCATGAGAGAGGTCATGTTTCTAGGAATTTCTTGTATGAACCACTAAGAAAAAATTAGGATAAAGAAGGATACAAAGGTAAGGATTCAGTTGTATATTTTGGATGTAGTTATGTTGGACATATTTCCACATATTTCACTCAAGGGAAACAAAGAAAAGGTTGGAAAGATATAACTCCTAAAGGTATGAATATTATGATTTGTTTCAAATGCAAAAAGTGTGGTCAAATTGCAAGATACTATATAACCAAGATAAAAACCTATACAAAGAAAGATTATATCAAGTCTATACAAGTTAAGAAAGTGAAAGGTGAACTTAAAATAACCAAAGGTGATCCTAAAGTTGTTGATTCTTGTCATGATGATCATACTACTCATAAAGGTATGTTTTCTCTTGTTGAACCTCGATAAATGTTGTTATCATCTCATGAAGTCCCCAAGAAGAGTAAAAGAGAGAAAAGGTTAAGATGGTACAAGAGTTGATGAAGGATCTTGGTGTTATGTCCCATTTGGACATGGATATTTTACCTTGTTGGGTACATTCAGGTGTCATGGGTGTTGTATGATAGAAAATCAACACGTGACCTTCACAAGTGACATCTCAAGGTCGTGACAAAACAACTAGTGTAGAATGAGTGTGAATGTGAGTGTAATGATGAGGATCAAGCTAATTGGGAAATAGTATATCTTCAACATGTAATATTGGGATCTACAAGTTTAAAGAAAATAATGCTCTCCAAACTTGAAGTGTTGTGATGGCTCGGTCTGAGATAATAGCCACTTGGATACTCCAATCAATGTCGATCTCTACCGAGATTCTTTTTTTTGGTTGTTAAACATGTGGAAAATGACCTTTAGGCACCTCGTATAGATTTCAAGACAAGTTCATGGAAGTAATAAAGAAAGGTGTGATGGAGAAACAGGGATTTATGGGTGATTTTGTGGTTTGGTCAAGAAATTCTTAGCCTGATCGGCTACTATGTTTAGCAAGGAAAGTTGCGCAATAATATTTGGTGAAAGTGGTGAAGATATGAATACCAATGTATGTAAACTAGTGTCAATGTCTAACTGGTTAGCAGGCCCGTTGGGTTGAGGGACTTGAGGATCACAACCAAAGACTCGTGGAGGCTGTGACCCTTGTATGGCCATGCATGTAATCAAACCCTGTTCCCAGGATCAGTCCAATCTTCACAGGCTTCATTATTAGTGAGGTTTAGTGTATTGAGTTGTGTTATGTTCTCAGCAAAAGTTACAGGTTTGCGTAAGACTGTCAAATGTAAACTAGTATCAATGTCAGTTATCAATTCTGGCCTATTGGGTTATGGTACCAAGGGATCACAACTGTATGTATTTTATTCTTTTGGACAGTTTCTGGTCATACAGACTGAAATAAAATGATTTTTGATAAGAAAACTAATTACTAGAGGAAATATAATATATATTTTTTATTTTTCACAATATATCAGATCAAAGCAATAAAAACAAACTAATCTATCAAAGGAAATCTTTTTTATCTTTTCTAATTTTTAAGAAATGCGTTCTAATATAATAAATAAACTAAAGACAAGAAATCAACTAGATATAGTTAGTTACTTATGTGAATGTGTGAATATAATCTAAAACAAATAACCTAATCCAATAAAAAACCCTTCAAACCCTACGTCAGAGGTGAAGAACAAATCATGACCCTAAAAGGGGCTATCGTTCCCACGAATTCCTTGGTAATCTTAAAGAGGAAAACTTACTAATGATTTGATATTTTTTTAATTATCTACTCTATTGAACTTAATGATATTCTACTCTATTTCATATGTAACTAAAACTAGTGATTTGAAATTGACAATTTGACAAATAAAGAAAACAAACACACAATTCCAAATTGGACAAGCAAGAGCTTTGGAAAATATAGTTGTATTTGTATTTTTCCCCTTATTATGTTCCTTTCTTTCTCTAAGTATTCATGTGAGACTAAGGGATTGGGAATGCGATAACAAAAGCAGGAGGATGATGCTTAAGGAATGACAAATTTATGGCAGTCCAAATGTAATGCAAGTAGAAGAGAGATACCACAAGAAATCATGACAGAAATATAATGCAAGATATGAAAAAATTCTCAGGCCTTTTACTTGAATAAAAGCATGGAATATATAGGAATTGAGGATGGTAGGTGCCTTCATGCACAAGGAAAGAAGAAGAAGTTCTGACTAATTAAATCTATTTAATAATAGGAGGAACAAGAACCAAGTAATGAAAGATAATTTTAGACAAATTGGCTAACAAATGCATGCTAAAAGTGAAATTAAGTGAACTATCACATGTTTAAACATGCATGATGGAATCTAGAAAAAGTGGGCAGGACCGCCACCATGCATAGGGTAGTAATTTCAGGACCACCGCCCTGTTTTGAGTGGCAGTTTTAGAACCACCACACAAGAAGGGTGGTGGTCCTGCACTAAAGCCCAAAACATTCGCATAAGGATGCAAAAGATGGAAAAAAATTGGGAAGGATAAGAAAATATGTCTAGGAAAAAAATATACACTGCGAATGGAAATTGAAGCTCCAACACCTTCTGGAAAGGAATTGAATCATCAATAGGGACTTTTATTAATGTTTTCTGACAATGTAGCACATTCAATTTTGGGTGCATACATATTACCCCCTTGGAGAATAATTTTAGCCATGAGAAGGCATAAAACGTAGAGTCTGAGTATGGAATTCCTGAAAAGGGGAGTTAGAAGTTATACCTGACACGTTCATGTGTCAAAATGTCACCGCCAAAACTCCTGCTACTTGTAAGAGAAAAATAAGACTCAAGTGCAAATAGATAAAACATTGAAAAATAAACACTAAATAAAAATGGCAAGAGGAATTACCATTTGTGTGGGGATATAGAGGTATACCTATGTCAATTTTCTAGCCTTGTGAAAACATATGCTCAAAATGAGGTTAAAAATAACATATATATCAAAACAAAGCCACTTTTTGATTCATTTGTGCATTCTTGATTTGGTGAATTTGGAGCTTTGGATTCATGGTGACCATTTCTGATGAGAGTACATCCAAAATGACCATTGTGTAATAGTGATCATGCCTCCACATGTGGGATATTGACCAACACGGTCAAAGGTTAGTTATTTTCACTATTGTCTTTTTATACGTAACATGTAAAAACTTTGAAAAGTTCACCGACAGGGGATTATTTCCAAAAAAAAATTGTCTTAAATTAGTCATTTGGGGGGCTCCCATAGGGCTTCTCTACTTGTATACATTACTAACATGTTATCTTCTCATGTTTTGGTTAATGTAGAACGAGGAAGACATTCGTTAGAGTCAAGAGAAAGAGTGTGATTGGCTCCCTGGGATTATGGATTAGATCACTCAGGACAAGAGGGACATTGTGTAGAGGGAAGGTATGTATAGGATTGTATGGGTACCCCATGTTGCCCCCAATAGTCACATATTATGTGAATTTTTTTTCTACTAGGGTGTAGATCGGAACACTTTCTGGTTTTCAGGTGTTAGGTGCAAGTGGACCATTACTCTGGAGGATGTATATCGTATCCTTGGGCTCCCAATTCTTTAGAGAAGACTAACTTTAGATACAGCAGTATCCAAGGCCATGATTACATAGTGAGTCATGTATATGGGAGACATCGTTGTCTCATTTGGTTTGAAGAATGGATTGAAAGTCTTATCAATTGCTACTGCTCCTATTCCAATCATTTAGAGAGCCATCATGGGTATCTTGTTCTCATGATTGATCAGGGAAAAGGGAGGCGATACTCTTATCTACTACTGGGCTCCCATTATCGCATAAATTTAGGGACATGGGCATATGTACTCATAAGGATCAGACATCCTAGGGATTACCTACCATTGCTTATAGAGGGTAGTCTGATTATAGCGGCAGTCACTAAACCACCCCAATCTTGTTATGAACTGGGTATATGAGCATATCACCCCCTATGCAAGGGGAGTAAAGGTATTGGACCCAGGGGTCATCCTGACAGTGAGGTGGATAGCTATGTCAGTCCTTAAGAAACCAAATCAACTAGTGGCTTCTCTTACTACAAAAGACATGGTTGTTACCCCCTACTAGGACATGGCAGGGTTATGGGGATAAGAGGTGACTACAGTGGTAGCTTGTTCCAGTATAGGCTATCTAATTGACATGGCTGGGAGAGTTGAGATCCATTTATTTGATTGGGTTCCTTAGCAGTTTGGCCTACCATTTTATGACATACTTCCCCCAGTGGTATCAATCTATAGGACCATTTGGGAGGCTCGGAGGCACTAGAAGATATCTTGGATGGACACTGGTTACTTTAGGTGTGCCTATTGCAGTTAGGCACATGGTTTGTGCTTGAACAGAAGATGGTGCCCCTCGACTAAATTTAATCTAGATTATCATTGCTTCTGCTCACAACAAAGAGGAGGATGAGCCTATTAGTGTGGACTTCGATTCTGAGGAGCGTACAGGAGGTGATACTGAGGAGGAGTCAGTCAGAGAGGAGACTGAGAAGGATGAGAGGAGTTATGCCAATACTGATGAGGTATCTTGTATGGCAAAGGAGGAGAGTGATCCTGAGTGTCATAACACTCAAGACATCCTAAGAGTTGTACATTAGGAGGCCAGTGCAGAGAGAGACCTTAGTCTCAGAGGAGCCATTTCCTATAGGTGGGGAGGGGGATGATGAGTCTATGATCAGACAACATTTAGCCTCTGGATTTGGGGAGGACCAATAGCTGCTAATAGCATTGGAAGAAACGGTCAGTAACCCTACCTAGATGCCTAGAGATCTGAGTATGTTTGACACTCTTCTCTCAACTTTGTTAATTCTAAACATTAGTTCGGGTATTCTCTTTTGATTTTCATTTTGTATTTTTTCTAACTTATATGTTTCTTCTCCTTTCACTACTTGTAGGGATTACATAGGAGTGGAAAGAACTCATTCGGTGGGTGTGTGTGGACACCCTATTAATCACCTTGGTGAAGACATGAGCCGAGATGACTGATGATTCATGACAACCACTAGCTTCCTGTAGAAACACTGACATGTTTGCTCATGTTTGCAGGTGGTGACCTCTCTTCATACCATGGTGGCCGGAGATAAGGCCTTCAATCATCTAATGAGGTGGAGCCATTCTCGTAGTAAGACCATAGCTAGCGGCCACCACCACGAGAATTCACACCATTTATTTCACTCCCAATGTCATCACAACAAAAATAGGAGCTCTGGACATGGCTGTGCACCATCCAAGGGATCCCATAGGGATTGACAAGCTATTGTTCCATTTATTTATTTTTTCCATTTTGTCAGGCACTATACAATTTTTTAATATTTCAGGCTCATTGCAAGTGTTTTGACCATGGCTTAGAACACGATGGCATTGTATAGAAACTTGACTCATTATGATATATACAAACTCTTATTTTTTGTTCAGTAATGCATTGTATCTGAGTTGAATCTCTTTTGGTTTATTTCTCATGTGTACTCTAGATGTTTAGAATATCTATTTTTCTATGCTTTTGAGAAAGCATGCAATGAGTGTGAAATGATAACATAATGATTTCTTTTTGTATTTTATAATGCTGATATATGATAATGCGAACATAATGTGATGTTGAATTTTAGTTTCTTTAAGCAATATTTGATACTTCATATTGTCTTGTAAAAATGTGGTGATACAATGATATGATAAGTAACTATACTTGTCACACTCCTAACTACATACAACCAGTAGGATGTGAGGGCTCAACACCAAGAGCTGGAAAGGGCACAAGTTAAAAAAAATTATTGAATGGTAATGACAAAGGAAAGACATTGGTTTGATAGGACCAAATTGAGACACTATAACCTCACCCTACTCAAGTTACCTCATATCTTAGAATGTGATTTACTTTCCATTTTATCCAGAATTAGATCCATGGATGGCTACTTGGTTGACAAAATATGGTTTTGAGGTTTTAGACTCTTTTGGAATTTTGGACATATAACGTGTTTTTGTCATATGAATTCACAAGATTTGAATAAATTATTTCTAACTTCCAATTTTATCAAAGAGATCCCCTACACTTTTCCCCATGCTAATAGTAAGAAGCATGGGCTCATCACCATGGATAGGGAATAGGTGAGTAAGGGCATTTCTCTCCTTTCCCAACCCTACATCACCAGTAAGAGAAGCAAGCTCAACACCAAAGGTTGGTAGGGCAAAGAAATGTGTAAAATAAATATTTTCTATCGATTTTCATTTGAATTACTCATCTAATAAAAATTATTATTATGTTCTTATTTCCAAATATATTTTTATGGTATAGATGTGACACCATGAAGCTTCTAGAAAATACTATAGGAAAAGAAACATAATCTAGAAAGAGACTGTGAGTGCAACCAAATATGCAGGCCTTGGTATGATCATGGTAAAAAAAATTATTATCATGTTTGAATTGATGAAATGATTTGAAAACAATTGATGATACCATGAAAATTTGAAGAGACATGATTTGAATTTTTTTTCAATGTTTTTCAGAAGTTTTTAGGAGTTTTTATAAGAATAAATCCCTTGATCATAAGTTTTACAAAATGAGCTGGTAAATGAAAGTGCAATGTAGATGTAGTAATGTACATATGAAAATGTTAATGGATCATTTGTAATACATCGTTAGGTGAAGATATTTCATAGATTCGTTAAAATCTTCACCCTCTTATGCAAGCAGGTGAAATGCACTATTTTTGTAGTCTTCTACTACTCGATATGGACCCAACCACCCAGGTCTGAATTTTATTCCCTCACTGGTCTTTTTGTCTATCTGGATGTCAAGTCTTAAGATTAAATCTCCCTCATATATTTCACACTCGTAAACCTTATTTTTGTATTTCCAAGTCATCCGGTCAACATAAATGTTGTATCTTTTTTCAACATTGAGCCTAATGTCATCAAGAATTTATTACTGAGAGAGTCATGCTTCTCTATAGCCTTATTCTCCCACAATTCCATGTAGTGAAATATGAAGACTAGATATTTGACCATGGATTGCTAAAATCGCTTCTGCACCAAATACCAAAGAAAAGAGGGTTTCCCTTGTTAGTGCTCTAAGTGATGTCCAACAGGCCCACAAGTTCGAAAAAAGCTTTAAATTGAAATATCACTTGTTATCCTTAACAGTCTTAAGGAGGATGGACTTTAATGTTTTATTCATAATCTCAACCTATCCATTGGCCTAAGGATAATAAAGAGAATCTATGTGATGACTTATCTTGAACTTTACACACAATTCACACATCTCTTCATTTTTGAAAGATGTTCCATTATCCAAGATAATGAATTTTGGGACACCATACCTAAAAATGATCTAGTTTAAGATGAACTTAGTGGTCACAGACTAGGGTACAATGGTAAGAGGAATGGCTTCTACCCACTTTGTAAATTACTATGTGGACATGATTATGAGTTTATGGCCATATGTTGACAAGGGAGAGAATTTCCCTATTGAATCCAAGCCCCACGTGGAAAAGGGCCATGGGGTTGTGATTGGTTTCAAAGCTTGTGCCAGTATGTGGATATAATGGGAGAACTCTTGGCATTTGTTGTAATCACACACAAATTCTACTGTGTCATGCTCTAGAGTGGTATAGAAATAGCCCATCTAATGTATTTTATGAGAAGTGGCATGACTGCAGAAGTAACCTCCACATACTTCACTATGTGAATCATAAAGAACATTTTTAAGATTCTTCTGCATCAACATATCTTAAAACCATTCCATAAAATTCTCTGCAATAGAGAACATGCTCTACAATAACATACTTAGCGGAAATGACACGTAAGCATCTTATTTGTTGAGGTGTTTCCCCCTTTAGATATTGATGGTCTGTTGGTTGGATATTTTGTCAAACCAAAATATGAGGTTCAACCACAGTACATGGGATTAAATCCCTCCTCAAAGACAGGTGAGGCTGCCTGTTTATTGCTAATATAAAACACAGTAAATAATATATACAATATTCACACTAATCTAACCATTGGGGGTTGGGATGAAATCCCGAAATCCACATTCACACGATTCAAGAATATTGCTTTCGTAAATGAAATAGGTTAGAAACTGTTACAGTGAAAGAAGCACGGAAGAAAGGAAATGGGAGAAACGTATTTTCTTTTGAGTAAACACAGAACACGAAATAATCATACGAGTTTTAGATCACAGATGTAATGTCTGATATAATTAGAAACACTGAGATTCTATGCAAAGAATAGCTTAAGATCATGAACATAAGAACACTGTCTTAAATAAGATATATTTCACAACAAAAAGTCTGTAAAACAATATCAACTCCTATTCTTCAAAATGATTGAAAGAAAACACAAAGTTTTTCTCCTTTCCAATAGCCTCTTAATGCTCCAAAAATTCTCGACCCTTTGGAATGCACAGGAATCCCTTATTTATAACAAAAGGAACTAGAGATGAAATAGGACAGATCCTAAAAAATAGCATGTTAACTGGAGTTCAGTTTTGCATGATTCTCACGCAGGAGATCAAGTCAAAGTATGAATCAAAAATATGACAAAACGGAAATAAAAAAGACATGTCAATCTAAAAATAGAAATGACATGTGACGTTGGGACTTAATCCAAATCATCATCTTTTGCTCCTTTCTCTTTTTCTTCCTCCAGCTGAGACTGTTTGTTCTGAAATTCCTGGAACTTCTGAATAATGCCTTGCATTTCATTCTCATCAGGTGCGGTGGAATGATCATTCCACATTTCGCAGGTCTCATGAATATCACTGGCACTTCCAGGAAGCTTTTTCAATCTTTTGCTGAGCTTTCTTAAGGCCTCCAATGTATGTTCAATCCTTACAAACTGACCAATGACTTCAAGGTCAAATCCGTGTACAGGTTCATGCTGAACAGATTCTTGGACTTGTTTGAAAAGATCATCTGCTGATAGGGTACTTGAGTTCCCAAATGAAACCTTTGGACAAATCTTCAGCAACTCTTCTTCCAAATCACTTTTCCCATCAATCAATTTATCCCTTGATTCTCTCAACTTGCTGCAGGCTTCATTGAGAATCCTTACTCTAAACCTGATTGCCTTGGTCAGCTGGAAATGTTTATCTGTATGTGGGAGAATACCTTCTTCCACCAAGAGGTGTGCTGGTAATTGCTTTAGCACTTGGAGAGCTTCACAAGTCAAATCAAGCTGTCCAATTTCTTCAGTGAATTCCTCATCCATCTCCTCTCCTTCTTTCTGAATCTCCCCCAAAGACTCATGAACCTTCACCACGTCTTGAATTACTTCCTTCCCCTGTTGGAGCAAACTTTTGGATCCATTCATCAACCACCCTTCCTTTTTTAGCAATCTTCTCAATCGCAGGCACCGATGAGAAATCGAACCCGGTAGAAACAGAAGAAGGTGGTATGGATTCAAGGGGTTTTGAGAGTTTAATCAAAATCTCTGTCAACTGCTCCACTTTTTCCTTAAGCTCATTTCTGCTATCCTTTGTTTCTTTCAACTTTTGGCACAGCACGTCTATGGAAGCCCGTGCATCTTGTTACGCTCCTTCTGCTGTCACTTTCCCTAGAGCCACCTTGGTTATCTGATAATCAGAAGCGGTTATATCCTCTCTAGTTTTGTCAGCCGAGGGAGTGGCAATCTCTGCGAACTTATCTCCTGAAGCATCTACCAAAACCCTCGAAACCTGTTTTTGGGTTTCTTGGCTGATTTCGCAGTAGAAGCCTTGAGTGAGCTGAAATCAAAGGCTGGCAGGGGGTACAATCACTTTCCTCTTCCTCGGAGTTTGGTCGAGTAGCCATTGTGGCGTATCAGAGGAAATTGCCAATGTTGTAGTAACTGGTATTCTACTCTCAAGAGGAGAAGATCCTACTATTGGAGGGGGAACAGTAGCCAACGTGGTAGTAGATGCAACAACGAGAGGTACAGGTTGGGGCGTACTGGTGATCACTTGGGTTCCAGCAGAGAGGGGTGAGAGTCCAGAGAAAATACTGGCCATGGATGCAAAAATGGATGGAGAATGAGGAGGTAGAAGTGGCTGTGAGGGAGAAGGTGCAGAATTCAGACTCCAAAGCCTTGAATGCAAGAGATAAGGTCTCTCCAGTTGAGCAATCAGCAAATGGTGAAGACAGAAGCTGGCTTCCTCCTTCTTCCAAATTAATTTCTCCTATTTCTGGTGGTGTTGGTGATTCTGGCACAACCACTGTTTCAGCTGAAGAAATAATTGAAGAGATTTTTCTTTCTTTCCTCTTCTTGGGAATCCTGATTTTTATAGGCCCCTCAGAAGATTCTTTGTCCTTTTTCTTTTTGGAGGGCCCCCACCTCCGAAGCAGCCAACTTTGGAAACTTGTCATCTTTAAAATTCATCCCCCAAGAGGAGAGCCATTTTTTGGGTGCGAGCAAGAATGAGAGCCGACCTATCTGTAATAGAGGCTTTTTCGCTGGCTGACCAATCAATAGGTGGGGAAAACATATTGATCCTCCTTTAGTCCATCATAAGAAAGATCCAACACACTTTCATTGTCAGTCGTGCCATCTGGAAAATCAGAAAGCTCTAGCGTCTGAATCTCATTAATAGTCAACCTACTATTATCTTTTCTGCGAACCGCAACTTCGTTACGTAGATCAACCCATATATCCTCAATGTCAGGCCTGTGCAGATGTTGGGCTCCGTAGGCTCTAAGCACTCCTCGGATGTCAAAACCATCCCGAGACTTCATATGCTTTTTCAATTTTTCCTAAAGTTCGCATTCAACATTTTTGGCCTTTGCTACTGTCGAGCAAGTATATCTCCCGATAGAAATTGGGAAGGATACAGCTTGCCTTATGCTTGCTTTGTTGGAATTTGTGAAAATCCAATAGCTATCTGACCAACTCTATCAATATCAATATATCTCTTGGATAGCGAGGTAGACGGAAAGGCTCTCCTGAGTACATGACTGTTCGAAGATATGTAAACTTCTTGAATTGCAAGAAGATACACCCCCATTTGGATACTTCAGTCCAAGCCTCGTCTGAGACTCTTGTCTTTCTTAGCCCTGGGTTCAGCCGGCAGATATTCTCGTAGAAGAAGGCATCATTTACCCTTCTAAAATGTTCTTTGGACCCCTTCTTTGTTATTTGAGGGAAATATTTATAAACTGGGTTTGTCATTCTACTTCCCTTAGTATCCAGCCCGGGATAGTTCCTCATCCCGGCTGCTGCGTAAGCCACATATGAAAACATATAAAACTTTCCAGTTGATAAAACCGTAGTCATCTGAGAATCAATTTCATTGCTGATAAGGGTCCCCCAGTCAATCCCTTGCTGATTCTTCTTGATGGTGACTATAAACTGATACATCCATCCGTGAAATACATTTGATTCAGGCAAGCCAAAAACCCGGCTCAGCAGGGTGATAATATCTTTGATTTCTTGTATAAAATCACATCTGGGGATAGTCCTTGGAAATCTAGATACTGCTAGGTTTAGCCTTAATCAGGAACTTTTTGTTGACATCCTTAATGTAACCTTCCTAATTACTATCCCAGGCCTTCTGAGCCGACTTGATGTTCAGGTCCCCATACTCTTCAAAATCAGGTAGTTTTAGATGATCATCAAAATACGCTCCAGCTAGCCTGATCACTACCTCACCAGCTTGGCTCTTCACGGAACGAGAAGCCGAGTCATAACTAGACGCACAAGCCAAAACAAATTCTAGACATTGGGCGGACATGGGAAAACCTGCTGTAAGGGGCAAGCCACTTTTAGCTAAAGCTGTCATCCATGGGGTTTGAGAGGAACTCTTCACCCTATTCCAGAAGTCATCCATATCTATATTGCCAAGTTTAGTGTCCCTGATATCATAATTGCAATCAATATATGATGGAAATTCTAGCTTCTTGAATTTGTACTTCATCCTACTAGACTTCTCGGCCTTCTCCTGAGATGGACCAGGGTCCGACATGTAGAATGTTAGAGGGAGAAAGGCTTGAAACTCAGGAGATGTTATCCATACTGAAAATCCCGATCGACCAAAAATTCCGGAAGAAGAATAGAAGAATCCGACACGCCGAGGAGGATGTCGGAAAACCCTGAGAACCCGACAATTTTGATATGTCGGAACTTTGGCAATACCCGACACTTGTGTTTGATGACAGGAACTTGGAGATACCCGGCACTTGCTTTTGACGTCGGAACTTTGAGAAACCCTGACGCTCACTGTGGAGATCAGAACTTTGAGAAACCCCGACGCGCCAATCTGTAGAGATCGGAACTTTGAAAAACCCCGACGCGCACTGTGGAGATCGAAACTTTGGCAAAACCCCGACGCGCCAATCCGTCAATACACTTCGGGTTTCTGGCTCTTCAAAACAATCTTCAAAACCCAAGAAGTAAAAACAGGGTTTTTCTTTGAATTCCAAATACACAATCTCCTTTTGTTATTCATGCATCATGCATATAATTAGAATTTCAAGAGAACAGAACCAAGTGATAGTTCAGAAGAGATAAACCCAAAAAAACCTAAAACCCTTTCCAAAGTAACACAGAAAGAAGAAGGAAAGAAAACCTTCAACACCTGGCAAGAAATTGGGAATAAAATACGCTCAATCGATCCATAAAAACCAAGAATAAAGAAGGGAAAGAAAAATACCTCCAATTCGAGAAATGTAAGATCGAAAACAGACGATCCAATCGAGCAAGGTGAGTTTTCGGGTTTTGAAAATGAAAGAGCACGCACAAAACTTCCACGAATTAAAAATACGAATGGTAAGAATGACGTGGAAATCTACGTATTTATAAGAAAATTGGTAATTAATACACTTCAGCACGGCACGTGCCAACTCACCTACCACTCGGCATGAATGCCATGTCAGCATGTTTAGGAGGTCCGAAAACCCGACATGAGGGGACTTAATGCAATTCAGGTTTCGGGTTTCGGAAAACATGATGCATAAAACATGAGGTGCTTAGATGCAATATAGCCCCAAAAACCCGATACAAAGGATTAAGCGGACTTCGGGAATCGGAAAACATGATGAATAAAACATGTTTTGGATTATGGATGTTTCGATGCGCCGGGGGTCCGAAAACCCGATTTACACAATACAAGGCGGGTTTCGGGTTTCAGAAGACAGTTGACATAAAGCATGTTAAAACTCATGTCGAGCTGTTGGTAAAACCCAAAAACCCGATTTTCTTAAAAAGAGGCCACAAAACAAAATCAACTTCGAAAATTTCGTAGGGGTTATCCGATCGTTTTGTCGTGAACTCAAAACGGGGATAACATACCTCCACCGGCCCGCCGACCCACTCTACCCGCCACGTGTCTCCTTTTGTACCATTGCAGACCCACGACCCCATTTGCAACTTTCATCCCTTTCGCCAAATAAGGCAAAAATTGCCTAAGTCTTCCATGCCTACCCTACCACGTGTCCAGCCCTGATTGGCTTGGTGGACGCACAGGCCTTTCCTTACCTTTTCCCCCTCTTCTCCAAAAGGAAAAAAACTTCCAAGTCCCCTGCCAGCCTTCCATCTTGCCTTTGCATGAGAATGTGACACGTGCCCTCCTCTGAGACTTGCGGAGCTACGGTAAAAATTTGCAATTTTTTCCAAAAATAAAAAACACTAAGTTTTTAGAAAAAAAACCCGCTGAATCTAATCCAACCAGAAGTGGCCATGTATGAGGGGAGGCTCGAGCTTAATTTTGACAAGCAAATGACACCTGTATAACTATAAAAAAACACAGAATTTTCTCGTGACCTCCAAAATCAATTTTTTCTTCGTGGATGAAGGATTTTTTGATCAAAAGGAAAATGGAAGGTATTTTAAAGCAATTTTTGACCATGGGGATATATTTTTGAGGGAAAATAAGCACAAAATGAGCAATCATGAGCTTCAAAGGCCGAGAAAAGTAGAAAAAATGATAGAGGCCCGTGGATTTGGAAATTTAGGGCACAAAATAAGGCATACATGTATTTTTCCTTCACATTGGGGCAAAATAATAAGTTTATGAGCTTTTCAAAGTATCTAAACTAGAGGAAGAAAGTTGCAAATCACCAAATTCAAAAAAAAATGTTTTAGAGCATGTAGAACAAAGGGGAAAATTGGCAAATAGAACAGAGGATTAAAATGGGCACCAACATCGGCTCCTACTCAAGGATGCGCACTCCTAGTGAGTGTCACATGAACAATAAGTAGAACAAGTGAAAAAATAATCCATTGGCCAAAGGAGTCATGAGCCAAAACCATCAAAAACTAGCTGAGAAATTGACAAAAATGTCTGCCACACACAAAGGCAAACCAAGAACCACCAAAACACCAAAAATAGAGAAAAATCTAAACACTATACACTGTACAAGTTGGTGTAAACCTTGATTCAAAGAAAACAAATCAAGGGGAAATCCCTAATGTCCTCCATGCTGGATATGACCATGTCAAGAGGTTCTGATATGTTTTTAGCAACTGGAAATATACCTCATTTTCTTCCTTTTTAAATTTGTAAACCATCCAGTTTATTTGAAGCTCCTCCATTGTGTTCAGGCTAAAGCTTTTAACATTTTTTAAGACTGAACCAAGGACCAAATTTCTAGAAAAAACAACATACTTAGGAGATATGTTTTCAACAACTTCATACTCCCTGAAATCCACAAAACTCACAAAGTGATAAGTACTAGCATCTTCCTGCAAAACTTCATAAGATGCATTGTTTGGGTCTTCAATAAGGTGCAATATCTTCTTCTCTCCACATAATTTCACTAAGTTTCCTTCAAGGGGGATAGTGGCATAAGACATGTCCATTTGGACACTCCCACCAACACTTGTAGCCCACTTTCTTGACAATAACATACCCCATTTAGCAGGGAAATCAACACTCACAACATCCAATTTTAAATTCCTCCCAGGATAAGATGCAAGTTGCACCATCAGATCTTTGACACACCCAACAAATGACACTTCTCTGGAATCCATGGTAGTACACTTTCCATATGTTGTTGTCACTTTGATTTCCAATTCATTCATGACCTCAAGAGGCATGACATTGCATGAGGCTTCTGAATCAAACATACAGTCATGTAACAACTTGTCTTTGATAACCAAGGTAATGAAAAATGGATCCACGATCAACTAAGATTTAACCAAAGAAGTTCCTAAGTAAACCTCAGGTGGTTCCCCCAATTCTTCCAACACTTGTGGCTGTTCCAATTATGTAATGGCAATAGGAATCTCAAACTTTCTTCTAACTCTGATTTGGGTATTCTCTTCCTCTTTGAATCCTAAATATTCAAAAGCCCTCTTCTTATGCTCAGGAATCCTAAGCAACTTAGAAATTGGGACAGAAATCTTGATCTGACTCAAGACTTGGGCAATATCATATGGAGCATTCTTGGGTAAAGCAGCACTGGAATGGATACAAGCAAATTCATTAGCTGGTATGGAAGTATTTTCAATTTGGGCATGGCGAGGATCACAAGTTTTGCTTAGGGGAATAGGGCCTTCACCAGATGTATTTTTCTTTGGAGTTTCTTTAGTAAGCAATGGAAATTTGGACTTAGTTTGTTGCCCTTTGGCAACCTTACCTCTAGTATTGTGCTCCTTCTCTTGGGAAACTACAACATTCATAAGCAGCTGCCTATCCTCTTTCGAGGGTACACCTCCATCATACTTTCTAATCATCAATGCCCTCAAGTATTCAAAATCATTATTGGGCAGCTTAAAGGCTTGTACATTATCAATTTCTAAAACATGAGAAGGAGGAATAATATGTACCCATTGGATACAATCCCAAAAAATAGCAGGAGTCTTAAAAATTCTGACATCTGTTGAATTTTCTCCCCTTAGTGAACTTGCAGGGATCTCCATCATGTAGGCATCATCATCATTAGCTTCACCATATTTTTGGTCCACTTCACATGGAGGATGGGGTAGAAAACACCTATCACACCAATCAATATCAGTAACTTCTTCAACAACAACAACCCTGGTAGTTACGGGATCAGGTAACACTCTTCCTTCATGTGCTTGAGGATGTTTATTTGCAGATCCCATGGGTCATTTTACTCTATCATCTGCCCTTTGATCACCTCTAGGATGATTGGTAAATCTGTCATGGTTTTGTGCTCTTAGTTGACCTTGTGAAGTCTACCCAATTCCCTTCTCAGTTCTTGCCAACTTGTACGAGATTTCTTTGACATCCCCTACCAAATTTTTCATAACCTCCTCCAAATCAGTACCCTTGGTAGCTTAGGGGTTTTCAGGGTTTATCAACTTTACACCATCTCTCTTAAGAGGTTTCCCAATTTCTTTGATATTGTTTTCAATTCGAAGTGCCATGGTGAAAGCTTGTCTCAGATTAGTAGGGTTCTTGTCTCTTAGGTAATAGGCTGCCTTTTTATCAAATGCATCTACATATTTGATTAAACAAGACTCATCACAAGGCCTCAGACTAACATTCAACCTTCTCAAAGTTTTTTTAAACCTTGTGTTGAAGTCATGGACTGATTCATTGGGATTCTTCTTGATATTTTCAAATTCAGACAAGAGAAATCTAGGACCAGTCTTGTCACCATATTGTAACATAAATGCATTCTTCATTTCAGTCCATGGATCAATAGAATTATTAGGTAAATCCTTGTACCAATCCCTAGCATCCTTTTCTAGTGTATGAATGAAAAACTTAATATACACATATTCAAACTCTATCTCAAAATCCTCCATCATGTTAAAAAAGTGCTTGAGATGCTAATCACCACTTATAGCATTGTTACCTTGGAAATTTGGCAACCTATTTCTGACATCTTGTGAGACAACATTTGGGTAACCATCCATTCCTCTAAAATCTATAGGACCAAAGGTGTTAACAACAAATGGAGGTCTAGGCTAAGACATATTGTTTAGTGGAGGTGATCTTAGGGGTGATACAAGCTGATGAGGAGTGCAAGGTCTTTGGGGCTCAAGAATGTGATTCACAAGATTGGTATTTTCTAAGTGCTGATTTTATTGGAAAGTTTTATTTGAATTGAAACACAGAGGTGTAGATTAAACAAGGAAGTTACCAGGTACAGTAGAAGGACCTTCATTAGTTGAGTAAAAAAAGTTTATGAGAGGATTGCTTGAATCAGAATCACTTGAAGAAGAATGATAATTCTCTACCAAAGGCTGATATCTCTCACCAATGGATACATCTTTTCCTAATGTCTGACCTTTAACAGCCTTCCAAACTCTTCTCCCTTCCAACTCTGAATTCCTTGAATTTGAAAACAAATTCTTAGTAGAGTCTCTAATGAAGAGAGATCTTCTTCCTTTCAGTTTTGAAAAGATTAGCAACACAAAAATAAATGACATAAAGGTAAGACACTGATATTTATCAAGATCATAATAGCATGGAGTCGCCACTAAGGACTTTCACCCTAGTTGTGTAAATGTACTAAAATACTCTGTCAAACACCTATCAACATTGAGAACCTTGAAAAACTTTATAGATCAGACCTTCCTTTTTTTGAATTTATCAACCACAAATGCAAATGAAGTGCAACAACTACTGGAAACTAATAAAATTATAGGAAAAACTTATATATTCACTTAATCCTTACAAATCTAATTATAAAATGATGCTTCAACAATGTATTTGCATCCATAATTTACAAGGGACATTACTGGGGTTTGAAATGCATTCAAATATCTCAAATATGTATGCACATGGATCGGATTGAACTAAGAAAATATCAAACTTAGAACTCTACCCTTCATTCCAGCATTATAAATCTGATCAGAAGATGATACTCATATTTGTAATTGCACATAAATCACATAAGAAGTATTACCAGGGATCTAAAATACTGAAATAATGAATAATTTCCTCGAAAACGGTGCCAAGAAAGTTTTGTTGACGGTATAAATAGACATGGATGGGAAAATGAATCAACAAATCAATCTTAGTAATGCAAATTATTTCCCAGGAATTCAAAACAGTCCTCGGTAATGGTGCCATTGGTGTTGGTACCCAAATTTGTTCTCCTTTTCAGTCTAAGCACCATCAGAGATATGGCATGAAGCTTGGAGACAGATAGATCATGTTGTATGCCATTTTGTATCCGGGGATGTGATCTAACTGGAACTCAGGTTTGTGGAGAGATGGATAGCACTCAAATAGAACTTGATCTTGTCCTAACTGTTTTAGGTTGTGCCTTTCAACCAAGGTAAGAGAACCTACTTTGTAACCCTCAAATGGTGAAAGAGATGAAGATATCCCTTAATTTGTGCAAATAGTATGAAAAGGCCTTGGAAAAATATGATCAACACTCCAAATCTGACTTTCACAAGCTATCACTTCCAGATTATGGATATATTTTCAATGCAAGGTAAGGGTTACTTAAGACATTGTATGGTCCTGAGTTGCTTTGTGAATTTTTGTATATGGATTAGATTCTTTTGTTGACACACAGTGAAATGCAGGGGTAGTATGGGGTAGGATTAGTTATTCTAAATGAATTTTTGGTGGGATATTTTAGACAAGATTAACTAGAATTTGCAAAATTCTTTGAGGACCTTTGCAATAAATTTGTAAGACCTAAACAACAGAATGCTTCAAAGGGGTTAAGGTAATCCTTCAACCAGGATATGTGCAACAAATGGAGGCCAAGATCTAGACTCTTCCACACAATATTTGACAACCTGCCACAAAATCTTGAAGCAGATGAACCAAGAAAGCATCCAGAAACCTCTATTCTATCATGACCTAAGGTGCACCCAAAGGTTTACAAACAATCTCTAAACTCAAGGAAGGTAAAGTGATTTAAAATTTGTTTATCCCTTTATCAGATGAAAGCTCTTCTGAATGTGAGATTGTAAATTCCACTAAACTATCAACAAGAAATGAGGCCATGTATGATCAAGAGAGATATTACAGAAAAGACTGCAACACGAGCAAGAAACACAAATTGAAAACATTATGAAACATAAGTGCATGCAAAATTTGCCAAGAGACAACACAGAATAATCTAGAAATGATAAAATCTATAAGTAGGGGAATGTTATAAGAACAATCTCAAATATTGTTGATGGCTTTACAACTGAAACCAACTCAACATGATACAAATATGATGCAAAAAGGAATTAGAAATGGTTCTCAGGCAGTTTCTCAAAGAATGGGCTTCTTCCTAGATTTTCTCGTGAATTTCTAAGTTTCTCTGACCTTTTACATGTCTCAAAACATGCATTATATAACTTTAAATTACATTTGGTCCTTCTTTCCCAAGAAAAGAATATGCCCAACATCAATTTTGTTACAAAATTCCAACATGATTCACAGATAGGGATGTTTAACATATTTACAACAAAAGTTTCCAGGTGTTTCAAAAAGGTGAATCATTACAAATCCTTCATCATTATCCTTCATTCTCTAAGCATGCAGACTCCTTTGATTTCATTATTTCATCTTGATCATTTCAAAATTTGATTCTGCAACTTCTTGATTTGATATTTCACGTTTTACACGGGCTGGGGAAAAAATTATTTCAAAAACACCTCAAATCTGCAAATTGATCCCCAAAACCACTTGAATTGGTCCTTGCAGGCACAAACAACATGAATTTGCCAAAAATTCGATCAAAATTGATGCAAAATTTGCATCTCCAAGCTCCCTGGAGCAAAAATGGCGGCCAAATTGAAGAATGTACAGTTATCGTTGATTTGCCTTTATCCCTTCAATCTGATCCCTCCACATGTCAAAATGTGATTGGGAATGAATTTGGGATCACTTTTTGACCTTTTAACATTTTTGGAAAAATGGAAAAAATTGACTTTTTTCTCCACCCCTCCGCCCTTGAAATTTGCTGCTGACACATGGCATATGGTGGGTCCCAATGAAGTCGCAGCTCAATTATACACATTTCCACCTTTTTTGGAAATTTGGAATTTTTTTACTTTTTTCCCCGCAGACCCGTACCTCCACCTTTGTCCTTGACACGTGTCCAACTCTCTATCGCTAAGAATCCATGGGCTTATTTCATGTTTTAATCCCTCTTTTTGACAAGGGAAAATTTATCACTTTGCCTCCGCGGGCCCGCGCCTCTGATTTCTTCCCTGCCACGTGTCTCCTTCTAATTTTTTGCGAAGCCACACCTCAAATATTTATTCTAAGTCTTTTTACAAAAAGGGAAAAAATTCCCTTTTTCCTCCATCGGCCTGCCACCCGCTCTACCCGCCACGTGTCTCCTTTTGTACCAATGCGGACCCACGGCTCCATTTTCCACTTTCATCCCTTTCGCCAAAAAAGGAAAAAATTGCCCAAGTCTTCCATCGGTCCGCACTCCCTTCTGATCCCGCCCTGCCACATGTCCAACCCTGATTGGCTTGGTGGATGCACGGGCCTTTCCTTACCTTTTTCCCCTCTTCGCCAAAAGGAAAAAAACTTCCAAGTCCCCCACCAACCTTCCATCCTGTCTTTGCATGAGAATGTGACATGTGTCCTCCTTTGGGACCTGTGGAGTTGCAGGAAAAATTTGCAAATTTTTCCAAAAATAAAAAATGCTAAGTTTTTAGAAAAATCCCGCCGAATCTCATCCAACCAGAAGTGGCCATGTATGAGGGGAGGCTTGAGCTTAATTTTGACGAGCAAATGACACCCGTATAACCATAAAAAAACATAGAATTTGCTCGCGACCTCCAAAATAAAGTTTTTCTTTATGGATGAAGGTTTTTTTGATCAAAAGGCAAATGGAAGATATTTTACAGCAATTTTGACCATGGGGATATATTTTTGAGGGAAAATAAGCACAAAACAAGCAACCACGAGCTCCAAAGGCCGGGAAAAGTAGAAAAAATGACAGAGGCCCGTGGATTTGGAAATTTAGGGCAAAAATAAGGCATACATGTATTTTTCCTTCACATTGGGGTAAAATAATAAGTTCATGGGATTTTCAAAATATCCAAACTAGAGGGAGAAAGTTAAATATCACCAAATTAAAAAAAAATGTTTTAGAGCACGCAAAAAAAAGGGGAAAAATGACAAATAAAACAGAGGATTAAAATGGGCACCAACAGAACTGACATCAACAATATGATCTTCCACATTATGTAGTTTCTTCTTACAATGGATGATGGTGATTCTATATATTATTCGTTGCTATTAAAAAAAAATTCTATATATATATATATAATTTTCAAAAAATCATTATCCCCTTCTTCTCTACTATGATGTACAATTTTTAGATATCTACTCTAAATAATCTTTTATTTTCTCTTCTTTTGCAGCTTCACACTTTCAACATAGACACAAGCCTCATTTTAACAAGAAATTAGATTAATTTATTTTATATTCCAGTCCCCTACTCTACTATCTTTTCAACTTCATCTACCTTTAGATTTTATCATGTGACTCTTCATTTTTCTGGGTGCTAAAAAATTAGAATGGTCTAGAAATGTTTAAATACAAAATGCTAAAGTAAAAGAATAAAACACTAGCTCTCCTTAATGTTTGTACACTTGTATTTTTATACCTTTTAATATGATATCTTCCTTTCAATGATGAAGATTCAAAGATTATTCATCAGGAAAATGGTTTGTGACTTTTGGTATTCCATAAACAAATAATAAAGTATGTAATTTGTGGCCTTTGGCTTTCCCTCACTACTTCACACACATTGTGCATTTGTTATACACATTCTACATAATGGCTACATAATTGATGTACACTGGATGCATAATCAATGTGTATTGGCTGCATAATTGTTGCGCACTGGCTGCATACTCAATGCACACATCTTTCACTCATCAGTTCATTGTTTCTCCTCTCTGATGCATACTCTCACACATCCTCCTTATTCTTCACAACATCTTGCCTCCACATATTGCTTTAGATTTTAAATTCCATTTACAATTTCTAATTCCTTTTCTAAGTCACCATTTTATCTGTATAGTCATACTATTTATACCTCTTAAACAGTTCGAGTGGAGACTAGATGAGGGTTGGATTGGAATTTAAATCTTAATGCCAAAACAAATTCGACCTTAATATGGAAAATAGGGGTTTCAAAATGTTAACGCCAAGGCAAGTCATATTTATTACTTGCAGTCATGTCTTATTTATCATACCAGATGAATTGAATAATGATGCTCTATATTTAGCACATTATGAACTTTGGACCAACTCTTCAAAAATTATTGATCATTTAATTTTAATGACAAATCCAGTTAGAATTTGAAGCTAAAATATGAGACTTTGAAGTTCTTTGGCAAAACCCCTAAGCTCTCTGATCAGACTCTAAAGATCTCCAATTAAACTCTAAAGCTCTTCGAGAAGGCTCCGAAGCTCTAGGAATAGAATCCAAAGCTAGAAAAAGGAGAATATGAAGATATAAATAATGCTCTTTCAACATAATAAGCTATATCTAATATCCTTCATCATCATTTGAAATCAATGAACATTATTCCAAAAATCTCCCCCTTTATTATTGATGGCAACCAAACACCTTATATGGAAACTAACCACCTTATATAAGAATAAAATGTGAATGTATTTTTCTCTTCCTTTCTACCAAAACTCTCCCCTTTTGACATCAATGGAAAAGGAAAAAATTTATCAAAACTCCCCCCTTAGAGTATGAATTCACTAAACATTTTAAAACTTATCTTCATTAGGTAGTTGAGAGAAAATGAAATTATTATCCTCTCATGAGTTTATGCTTCCATTTTGTGACTTGATGATAACGATATTACTCCCATATTTCTCCTGAGATATTCAAATGTTTCTTTTTGAAGAGGCTTAGTAAAAATAACAACTATATGTTCCTTTTTGGAAATATATACCAACTTGACTTGTTACTCTGTAAATTTCTCTCTCAAAAAATGATACTTGATGGGGATGTGATTTTTCCTAGAGTGCATAGATAGATTCTTTGATATGTTTATTACACTAGTGTTATAAAAAACTATGAAAATTGGAAAATCAAAATCTACCTTGATGTCATTCAATGTTTACTTCATCTAAAGAACTTGTGTGCAACATGATACCAATGCCATTTATTTTGCCTCTAGTGTATATAAGGAAATAGAATTGGTTCTTACTAAACCAAGATACCAAGATATTTCCAAGAAAGAATGCACCAACACTTGTGCCTTTTCTATCATCAACACTTCCAGCTCAATGTACATTTGTATACACTATTAGAGTGAAGATGTTTTCTCCTGAATACCATAAGCCATAATCCAATGTACCTTTCAAATATTTGAATATTATTTTAAAAACTTGCACATGATTTTATTTTAGAGTAGCTTAAAAACATGACACCATGCCAACTGCTCGCATGACATCTGGACTTGATCCTGTTCATATAAAAGGATTCTAATCATTGATCTGTAAAGAGTTTGATTTACTTCAGAGGATCCATCATCTTTGCTTAATTTTTAGCTTGTGACCATGGGAGTAATAACTAGTTTTTAATCTTCCATTTTAAGATTCTTCAACATCTCTTCAACATATTTAGTTTGTGAAATAAATATGCCTTTTTTCTGATTGAGAAATTTGTAAATCAAGAAAGAATGATAACTCACCAAGCATAGAAATTTCAAAATTCTTTTGAATTTCCACAAAAATTCTTGACTCATTTTTTCATTACTTCCTCAAAAAATGATATCATCAAAATAAACAACAATGATTAACTAATTCTCACGTTTAATTTTAATGTAAAGGTTTGTATCTGCAATACCCTTGTTAAAACCTTGCTGTTGTAAATACTTGTCTAGTATCGATTACCACGCTTTGGGGGCTTGTTTAAGTCCATAAAGAGATTTATTTAGATTGTACACATAATCCTTACCATTTGATAAAATAAATCCTTCTGGATATTCAATATAGATTTCTTCTTCCAAATTACCATTTAGAAATGTTGATTTGACATCCATAGATATACTTTAGAATTTTTATAACATATAAATTCCAAAAACATTCGAATGGATTATAAACACACAACATGAGAAAAGGTGTCTTTAAAATCAATACCTTCTACTTGTGCATACCCTTTACACACCATCCTTGCTTTGTTTCTTAAACATTGACCATCTTCATTCAACTTGTTTTTAAAAACCCACTTGATGCCAATTAAGTTTGTGTCTTTTGGTCTTGGAAAAAGTTCCCAATTATCATTCTTTTCAATATGATTCAAATATTCTTCCATAACACCAATCCAATATTTTTCTTCACTTGTTTCAGTAAAAGTATTAGGTTCTATTTTAGATAACAAGGATACATTTTGCATGTTCATATGTAGTTTCTAATCTTCTTCTTGTCTATACTCTAGCATCCTTATCTCCAATGATTTGATTATTTGGATGATTATTCTGAACTGATCTAGATGGTGTCTTTGTATCTTTATACTTAGTCTCTTTTTCTTCAATTTTTTCTTCATCTTCCTTTTTTTTCTTTCTTCTTTTTTGTAGTTACTTTCTTCTATGTTTAATTTTTGATATTTTATTTCATCTAATTTCACATTAATACTTTCAATAATTTTGTGCAAGTTTTATTATAACATATATAGGATTTACTTCTTGAAGAATATCCAAGGAAAATCCTTCATCATATTTGGAATCACACTTTCCCAAGTCTTCTCATCTCTCTTTATGTAACACTTACTTCCTAACACTTTGAAGTATTTAACAGTTACTAGTCTTCCCTTCCATAAATCGTAAGGAATTTTACTGTTATTTACTTTGATTTTACCTCTATTCAGAATGAAAATTATTGTGCTAATCAATTCTCTCTAAAATGTGTCTGATAACTTAGATTCATTTAACATTGTTCTTGCCATCTCTTGTATAGTTCAATTTTTTCTTTCTACAACTCCATTCCGTTATGGATTCCTTGTAGTTGAGAAGTTCTTCTTTATTCCATGATGATCATAGAAATTCTCAAACTCATTTGAGGTAAACTCACCTCCCCAATCAGATCTTAAGCACTTGAGTTTTAAATAAATTTAATTTTCAACCAAAGTTTTAAAGGATTTAAAATTCTAAAATACCTCTAATTTTTCTCTCATTAAAGTGACCCATGTCATTCTAGAGTAATCATCTATAAATAACATAAAGTAGCTCTTAACTTGTACAATTTATGTTCTAATAGGCCCAAAAAGGTCTGCATGAACAAGTTCTAATAGCTTTCTTGTAGAGTACTCCTTCAACCTAAATATTATCCTTGTCTATTTCCCATGCCGAAACTACTTGCAAAGAGTATTTGAAGGTTTTTGGAGCAAGGGTTTATACTTAACTTCACTATATTCTTCTCATTGAAAGATTACCTTCTAGGATGCCCTTCTTTGACTTAAAGACCTCTAAGATTTCTTATGTTTACTTATACCTCCCCTCCAACCGAGGATCTCTTTTATAGCTTCACAACACCATTCCTATGCTAAAAAAAACTTGAGGTATATTGTTTCCTTATGCATACCCATATTAGTACTAATATTCATATGAAAGGAAAACAATGAGATAGCTATAACTTTTGGTTAGGAATCATAATTCCATTCTCTTGCTACCTCCATCATCTCAATCTACCCTTATTGAACTCTTAAGACCATTCCAATCACTTTATATCCTTTTACCCAATCACTATACATCCATTCTATTTGACCTATAAGACTAGGAATTTTTGGTCCAAGTTCTCAAAACAACCTATAGGGCCATGAATCATCCACATCACTCTTGAAACATCTTATCTATCCTAAAACAAGGTTTTTAGACTCTTAGCTCAGCCATACTCTTTCCTTTCATACCACTTCTCTAGTTTCGGCCTCTTGGCCTTGTAATGCTTAAAGTTTTTCTGAAACAACCATGCAACTAAACAAGTGATCTAGAGACCCTTTATGGAGTACTAAAATACACCAAAATATCATACCTTGCTCATTTTTATGGAATTGTAATTCCTTTGTAATACATAATGCAAATGAGGCCTAATTATCCTCCTACTCATGATAATAGACACTCACCTCTATGATCTCACCTAGAAGTTGATAGATCCACCTTGGGAATGTTGCTAATATGATGTCTACCAAATTTGGTGACTTGACTCCATAATTTGTTCACTCATGCACCTCATTTTCTCTTCAACATGTACACTCTTACAGTCTGTAATACAAATCTTGATGATTATTCCTCACACGTGTGAGTTAGAAGTTGAAATTGGCATACTTATACAAAGGTACCAGACAAAGATTCCCTCAAATTTTCATCAAGTTTTTAGTTAGAATTAAATTTATGTAAATCCCTAGTTTGTGCCCGAGAGTAAATATTTAGGGCTACAGTCCTCTACAAAAGGTTTCAAGAGCTACTAAAATTTGATATGACTCCTTATGACTTTCCTTAGCTATTCATACTATCACAGACTTCGAAACATTATTTTATCCCAACTGTCATTTTCCTTCTCTTAGCCTGGGCAGAGTAACATACCAAATTATTCAATCAAACTTATCACAAATTTTACCTATAACATTAATGTATATCTTCAAAATTTATTAAAAATATTAAGTACATCTTTATCCTCCATATTCCATCACAAATTCCTTCAAATAACTCCTACTTTATTCTTACTAGATTCCCTAAATATCTTATTATTAGCTCCTAGAAGAGCTCAACAACATCTAAACTTGGAATAGGATGAAACTACATCCCTGTATGATCTCCACTTGTTCCAAATCCTATTTCTTACCTCTTAACAAAACCATATTCTCTGGTCTAGTCCAGAAATCCTTAGCTTGATTAACTGCTACATCTATTGAGGATAGTTGTGCAATAATGATTGGTGGAAGTGGAGAGGACCTAAATACTAATGTACATAAACTAGCATCAATGTCTGATTGAACTATGGGCCCGTTGGGTTGTGGGACCTATGGATCACAATCGTAAGTTCATGGTCATTGTGGACCTCTTATGGTCATGTGGAGAATCAATCCCTAATCCCTAATATCCAGTAGTCGTATGCCTTTTTAGCATCTATGTTTAGAACTAAAAGTTGCACAATCTTCTCAGAGTACCTTACAGGCTTTCTGGCAACTTGAATTCTTAAGCTAGTTTCTATGTCAATGAGGATATCTCCTGTATTTGGATGTGGGAAAAAAGGATCACAACTGAATGTTTTCTCTCTTTCAAGCCCTTCTATAGTCATGTAGATATCTATTAAGGAAATTTGTAGTTTGGATGGTTTATCCAAAATGTATGTGCTTTGTCGTCTTCTATGTTTAATTCTCTTAATTGTGAGCTAATTTCTTGTAGGTCTGTTGTTGTTTAGAAGACCTGGATTATGAGATTTTGGTCTATGTCAGTTATTGCTGCAACAAGATTGGGTTGAGGCAATGATTGTCTCGAATACGTATTCTTTGGGATCCCTAGGTCCCATGATTGTCATACAAAAGAAACAATATAAATCTAACTAAAGCAAAGCAAACTAATTATGCAAAGTATATCCACAACATATATAAATTCTCTATTTTTGTATTTTTGACAGAATATTTAACATAATTAAGATAACAACTATTTAATATATCTAGAAAATGACAACTAACCTAATAACCAAATTAAAAACAAACAAGGTAGCCGAGTATAGCTACTTGTCTGTGGCAGTTGTGAATATATAATAAATAACTAAATAACTGATTTAATTTAATTGAAAGATTTTTGATCCTACCTCAGAAGTGAGGAATGAATCATAGTTTCTCAGAAAACTATCGATCTCCATAGCTTCCCCGGCAATATCGAAAATGAACGTAACCAAAATGAAGTAATTCACTACTCTAGTTGGTATATTTTAATTAGAACTTTGAAAGCTTGAACTTGGATTTTTAGAACAGTGGAAAATTTGATTGTGTGTGGCTTTGTCGCCTCAGTGTGGTCTCCTCGTTCCTTCATGCTCACGTGAACCCAGAAAAGCGTGTAATGCTAGCATCAACAGAAGTAGGTATTGGAACAATGGTAGCTTTAGATGTAGACTGAATACAATGTGAGTAGGAGAGGGATTTAAAACAAGAGAACGTTCCTGTAATGTCTCAACCGATCGTTTTTTACCTGATATATACCCCTGACCTGATTAACAATCAGCTCCGCATCCCCCTGAACCTTGAGATTCCTGATTCCCTTCTGTCTGGCCAATTCTAATCCTAATAACAGGGCTTCATATTCGGCCGTGTTGTTAGTATTATCAAATTGCAACTTATAAGCTGATGGGAAAATCTCGGAGCTAGGAGATATGAGAACAACACCAGCGCCTGATCCAGAGGTTGAGCAGCTACCATCAAATTCGAGCGTCCAAATAGCATTGGGATCTTCCTCTTCAACATCTACAATGGGTATCTCTGAAGCCATGAAATAATTCCCAAAGCTAGCATCTTCGAAAAGGATCTGAGCTTTCGGATCATCTGATTTGGTCACCAAATACTTCGCCTGTGGTCAGGATGAAGAACCCGATGAACCCCATTGACTGGGATCTTGGCTTTGGTCCAATCCATATTAATTTCTCCTCCGACGTCTTTACAAAATCCTCTACCCAAGAGGATACCGTAAGCTGCAGGAATGTCGGCAACCAGAATAGTCATTTTCACTCTCTTCTCAGGAAAAGCAACAAATGCAAACTGTGCATCCTTGATTTGACCAATCAGAGGGACTTGTTTAGTTTCCATGGAATAGCACCGTCCATATGACTTAGTCAAAGTAAGCCCAAGGGCATGGGCCACTTTTGCGGGCATAACATTATCAGAGGCCCCTGAGTCAATGATGCAATTGCTGAGTTTAAACCCATTTATAAGTAGAGACAAATAAAATGGTTCAATCTTTCCTGAGGAAGAAGCAGAGGTCAGATTATTCTGAGGTGTGGGTTGAGTAGGATTTGGAAGGAGACCTTTTGAAGGTGATGGGAATAGCTGCTTTACTTCTGATAAACTTGGCCAGCTTTTCAAACTGTTCAGGATTTGACTGAAGGTATTCTGCTTCTGACATTTGAATTTTGGTTCTCTTTGCATGATCAACAATATCAAAAGCAGTATAAGAAGGAATGATGGTAGGTTCAGTTCTATTACATGAGCTTGTGCGGGGCACTGATCTTAGGAGAAGGAGAATAAGGAGCAGCAGCTGCCTTTTGGTAACCTCTCTTTCAGTTTGTGCCGAAATAGGGGTACCCCTCTTAACTATGGATATGGGAGGATCCTTATTCTTCTCCTTTGTGCTTTCAAGAGGTTTTCTGGGGTTCTGAGATTGGGACCGAGTGAAGAAGACAGCAAATGACTGACCATCTGGCGCACATTCATCTTCATCATATTCCAAATACCCAATGCTGGAGTCGCCAGCTGACTCATCATAAGACTCATCAGCATATCCTGAAGCTTCGAAAGCCTCATGGGATCTTCTTCTTCTGGTTCATCTTCTTCTTCAAGTATTTCCACTGCTGCATTGACGGGAGGAGCTTCAATTGCTAGTCTCGGTTGAGCAGGAGTTAACCGTGGCCTATCTCTGGCAGGTGCACCATTGTTGTTATTGAAATTCCGCCTAGGTATATCCCGATACGGAACATTGTTCACCTGCTGAGACATTTGCTTCTTTAAAGCAATCAAATCATTAGCATTTTTTGAAACATAGGATCTGTGTTACCTTGGAAGAAACCTTGATTTTTGAGTTTGGGTATTTCTTTCTTGATCCTTCCGGCCAAGATGAGATCATCCTCTATTTCAGTAGCTGTTGACTGAGCAGTAGCCAAATCTGGGATAACCGACCTTCTCAATAAAAAGCTTATATCAGGAGGTTTGCATTGATGAAGAAGCATTTTTGGTTTTCCGGAGTAGGTACAGCTATTTCTGGAATCTTCCGGATCAGCTTGTTGAACTTAGCCACGAATTCCCGCATAGGATCATGCGATTCTTTCTTCATATGTGTGAGTTGAGCTAACAAAGCATGAGAATCTTCAGCTGTTTGAAACGTGCTTCGAACTTAGTCCGCATGGTAGCCCAGTTTGGGATGCATGCATTTGGAAGGTGATAGAACCATTCAGCTGCTGCTCCCTGCAACGTTTCAACGAAGAGTCGAGACGGAGACATCTTCATGGGCCACTCCGAGGACACCGCATGCAACAAAGAAAGATGCAATGTGCTCATCAGGATGCTGCTTCCCATCTCCATTGAACTTGGGAATATTTTTACGAGATCCACGTGGTAACTCATTCAATGGAGGGGTCAAGGAAAGAGGACAATAACTACACCCCAAGGCACAAGTTAAACCACCATCCTTCTGAAAAGAGTGTGTACAGGGATCTGAGTATCAGACAAGAGTAGTGCACGACAAGTTGCAGATGCTCCCCGTTCCATAGGGATCCGGTTTCTCGGAACAGGTGAAGAACTTCTGGCTCGATTAGAGACAATGCTGTTGGGAGAAAGACTGAAATTGTGCTGTTTGCAGTAACTCAAAGAGTGGATCAATTTCACCTTGAGCTCGGCGAGACCGAGTGAAGATCTTCCTGGCCAGCTTGAACTGAAAGGAGATCTTGTTGAAAAATAAGGCAAATACGGAGTCACCAGACACCGAGAGGATAAGCTTTATACTATAGATCCGTATTCCCCAGCGGAGTCGCCAAAAACTGTTGGTTGGATATTTTTGTCAAACCAAAATATGAGGTTCAACCACAGTACATGGGATTAAATCCCTCCTCAAAGACAGGTGAGGCTGCCTGTTTATTGCTAATCTAAAACACAGTAAATAATATATATACAATATTCACACTAATCTAACCATTGGGGGTTGGGATGAAATCCCGAAATCCACATTCACACGATTCAAGAATATTGCTTTCGTAAATGAAATAGGTTAGAAACTGTTACAGTGAAAGAAGCACGGTAGAAAGGAAATGGGAGAAACGTATTTTCTTTCGAGTAAACACAGAGCACGAAAATAATCATACGAGTTTTAGATCACAGATGTAATGTCGAGATAATTAGAAACACTGAGATTCTATGCAAAGAATAGCTTAAGATCATGAACATAAGAACACTGTCTTAAATAAGATATATTTCACAACACAAAGTCTGTAAAACAATATCAACTCCTATTCTTCAAAATGATTGAAAGAAAACACAAAGTTTTTCTCCTTTCCAATAGCCTCTTAATGCTCCAAAAATTCTCGACCCTTTGGAATGCACAGGCATCCCTTATTTATAACAAAAGGAACTAGAGATAAAACAGGACAGATCCTAAAAAATAGCATGTTAACTGGAGTTCAGTTTTGCATGATTCTCACGCAGGAGATCAAGTCAAAGTATGAATAAAAAATATGACAAAACGGAAAAAAAAGACATGTCAATCTAAAAAATAGAAATGACATGTGACGTTGGGACTTAATCCGAATCATCATCTTTTGCTCCTTTCTCTTTTCTTCCTCCAGCTGAGACTGTTTGTTCTGAAATTCCTGGAACTTCGAATAATGCCTTGCATTTCATTCTCATCAGGTGCGGTGGAATGATCATTCCACATTTCGCAGGTCTCATGAATATCACTGGCACTGCCGGGAAGCTTTTTCAATCTTTTGCTGAGCTTTCTTAAGGCCTCCAACGTATGTTCAATCCTTACAAACTGACCAATGACTTCAAGGTAAAATCCGTGTACAGGTTCATGCTGAACAACTTCTTGGACTTGTTTGAAGAGATCATCTGCTGATAGGGTACTTGAGTTCCCAAATGAAACCTTTGGACAAATCTTCAGCAACTCTTCTTCCAATCACTTTTCCCATCAATCAATTTATCCCTTGATTCTCTCAACTTGCTGCAGGCTTCATTGAGAATCCTTACTCTGAACCTGATTGCCTTGGTCAGCTGAAATGTTTATCTGTATGTGGGAGAATACCTTCTTCCACCAAGAGGTGTGCTGGTAATTGCTTTAGCACTTGGAGAGCTTCACAAGTCAAATCAAGCTGTCCAATTTCTTCAGTGAATTCCTCATCCATCTTCTCTCCTTCTTTCTGAATCTCCCCCAAAGACTCATGAACCTTCACCACGTCTTGAATTACTTCCTTCCCCTGTTGGAGCAAACTTTTGGATCCATTCATCAACCACCCTTCCTTTTTTAGCAATCTTCTCAATCGTAGGCACCGATGAGAAATCGAACCCGGCAGCAGAAAGAAGAAGGTGGTATGGATTCAGGGGTTTTGAGAGTTTAATCAAAATCTCTGTCAACTGCTCCACTTTTTTCCTAAGCTCATTTCTGCTGTCCTTTGTTTCTTTCAACTTTTGGCACAGCACGTCTATGGAAAGCCCGTGCATCTTGTTGCGCTCCTTCTGCTGTCACTTTCCCTAGAGCCACCTTGGTTATCTGATAATCAGAAGCGGTTATATCCTCTCTAGTTTTGTCAGCCGAGGGAGTGGCAATCTCTGCGAACTTATCTCCTGAAGCATCTACCAAAACCCTCGAAACTGTTTTGGGTTTTTCTTGGCTGATTTCGCAGTAGAAGCCTTGAGTGAGCTGAAATCAAAGGCTGGTAGGGGTACAATCACTTTCCTCTTCCTCGGAGTTTGCTCGAGTAGCCATTGTGGCGTATCAGAGGAAATTTGCCAATGTAGTAAGTAACTGGTATTCTACTCTCAAGAGGAGAAGATCCTACTATTGGAGGGGGAACAGTAGCCAACGTGGTAGTAGATGCAACAAAGAGAGGTACAGGTTGGGTGCGTACTGGTGATCACTTGGGTTCCAGCAGAGAGGGGTGAGAGTCCAGAGAAAATACTGGCCATGGATGAAGAAATGGATGGAGAATGAGGAGGTAGAAGTGGTTGTGAGGGAGAAGGTGCAGATTCAGACTCCAAAGCCTTGAATGCAAGAGATAAGGTCTCTCCAGTTGAGCAATCAGCAAATGGTGAAGACAGAAGCTGGCTTCCTCCTTCTTCCAAATTAATTTCTCCTATTTCTGGTGGTGTTGGTGATTGGGATCCTGAGGTGGGTGTTATAGGGGGTGGGGCGGCCGCTGCAGAAGATGTTGTGGGGTGGTGGCGCGGGGTGGGTTTTCTTTTTGAGGGCCGCTCCGCCGAAGGGCCGCCAACTTTGGAAACGTTGTCAGCTTTAAAATTTCATCCCCCACGAGGAGCGGCCATGTTTGGGGGGGGGGTGGAGAGGGGAATGGTGCGAGCAAGAGATGGAGCCGAACTATCTTTATGAGGCTTTTTTTTCGTTGTCTGACCAATAAGGTGGGAAAACATATTGATCTCCTTTGGCGCAATCAGTAAGAAAGATCCCAACACACTTTATTTCAGCGTCCACAACGCCATCTGGAAAATCAAACGCTCTAAGCGTCTGAATCCATTAATAGTCAACGCTATCTATTCTCTTTTCTTCGAACACGCAACTTCGTGTACGCAGATCAACCCATAATCCTCAATTCAGGCCTGGCAGGATGTGGGGCTCCGTAGGCTCTAAGAAGCACAGCCTCGAATGTCAAACTCCCCGAGACTTATATGCTTTTTCATTTTTCCTGAAGTTCGCATTCCAACATTTTTGGCCTTTGGCTACTGTCGAGTCACGTATATCTGCCCGATATAATTGGGAAGGATCCAGCTACCTTATGCTTGCTTTGTTGGAATTTGTGAAAATCCAACAGCTATCTGACCACTCTATCAATATCAATCTATCTCCTGGATAGTGCGGCAGAACGGAAAGGCTCTCCCGAGTAACATACTGTTCGAAGATATGTAGACTTCTTGGAACTTTTCAGAAGATCCAATCCAGCCCATTTTGGATACTTCAAAGTCCAAAGCCTCGTCGAGACTCTTGTCTTTCTTACCTTACCCTTGGTGTTCCAGCCGGCAAGTATTCTCGTAGAAGAAGGCATATCATTTACCCTTCTAAAATGTTTCTGTTGGAACCCCTTCGTTTGTTTATTTGAGGGAAGATTATATAACTGGGTTGGTCCGTTCGGCTTCCCTGAGTAATCCAGCTCGGGTAGTTCCCCTCATCCCGCTGCTGCGTAAGGCCACATATGGAAACATATCAAAGTCTTTCCAGTTGTAAAACCGTCGTCATCTGAGAATCAATTTCATTGCTGAATAAATGGTCCCCATCATCCCTATGGCTGATTCTTCTTGTGGTGCCCATAAACTGATACATCCATGCTGAAATACATGTTGATCAGGCAAGAGCCAAAAACCCCTGTTCAAGCATGGTTAATATCATTGATTTCTTGTATGAAATCACATCTGGGGATGTCCTTGGAAATCTAGGATACAGCTAGTTAGCCTTAATCAGGAAATTTTGTTGACCATCCTTATGTAACCTATAATTAAATCCCAGGGCCTCGAGCCGATTGATGTTAAGGTCCATACTCTCAAAATCAGGTAGTTTATGATCATCAAAATACGCTCCAGCAGCTGACACTACCTCACCAGCTTGGCTCTCACGGAAGAGAAGACGCCGGTTCATAACTAGACGCACAAGCCAAAACAAATTCTAGAAATTGGGGGACATGGGAAAACATGTGTAAGGGGCGGGGAGGCAAGCCATTTTAAGCTAAAGTGTTCATACATGGGGTTTGAGAGGAAAAGAGGAAACCTCTTAAACTATTCCAGAAGTCATCCATATCTAATGCCAAGTTTAGTGTCCCTGATATCATGATTGCAATCAAATATGATGGAGATTCTGGCTTCTTGAATTGTACTTCCATACTGCTCGACTCCGGCTTTCCTGAGTGGAACCAGGGTCCGAACATGTTAGAATGTTTAGAGGGAGAAAGGCTTGAGCTGATGAAACTCAGGAGATTTATCCATACTTGAAAATCCCGATCGGACCAAAAAAATTCCGGAAGAATAGAAGAATCCGACAGACGAGAGATGTCGGAAAAACCTGAGAACCGACAATTTTGATATGTCGGAACTTTGCATACCCTGAAACTGTTTTGATGACAGGAACTTGGGATACCCGGCACTGCTTTACGTCGGAACTTTGAGAAGAACCCTGACGCTCACTGTGGAGATCGAACTTTGGAAACCCCGACCCCAATCTGTAGAGATCGGAACTTTGAAAAACCCCGAGCGCAAATGTGGATATCGAACTGGCCAAACCCCGAACGCGGCTCCGTCAATAACACTTCGGGTGTTTGGGCTCTTCAAAAAACATTTAAACCCAAGAAGTAAAAAAACAGGTTTTTCTTGAATTCAATTAACCACAATCTCCTTTTTATTCATGATATGCATATAATTAGAATTTCAAGAGAAAACAGAACCAAGTGATAGTTTCAGAAGAGAATAAAACCAAAAAACCTAAACCCTTTCCAAAAGAACACAGAAAGAAGAAGGAAAGAAAACCTTAAACACTGCAAGAAATTGGGAATTAAAATACGCTCACTCGATCCATAAAAAACAAGAAAAAGAAGAGGAAAGAAAATACCTCCAATTCGAGAAATGTAGAAGATCGAAAAACAGCAACCACATCGAAGCAAGGTTGAGGTTTCGGTTTTTGAAAATGAAAGAGCACGCACACCCAAATTCCACGAATTAAAAATACGAATGGTAAGAATGACGGGAAAATCTACGTATTTATAAGAAAATTGGTTTAAGTAATACCATTCAGCACGGGCACGTGCAACTCACCTAACAATCAGGCATGAATGCCCGTCAGACATGCTTAGGAGGTCCGAAAACCCGACATGAGGTGACTTAATGCAATCATGTTCGGTTTCGGAAAACATGAATGCATAAAAACATGAGGTGCTTGATGCAATATAGCCCAAAAAACCCGATTCAAAGGATGAAGCGGATTCGGGAGGAATCGGGAAAACATGATGAATAAAACATGTTTTGGACATCCCAAATGGGTTTCGATGCGCCGGGGGTCCGAAAACCGATTTACAAACAATACAAAGGCGGGTTTCGGGTTTCAGAAGACAGTTGACATAAAGCATGTTTTAAAAATCATGTCGAAGCTGTTTGGTTAAACCCAAAAACCGATTTTCTAAAAAAGGCCACAAAACAAAATTTCAACTTCAAAAATTTCGTAGGGGTTTATCGATCGTTTGTCTGACTCAAAACGTGGGATAACAGCGGGCTCCAGTTGGGGACTTTTTGTAAAACAAGGAAGAGAATTCAGTAATCTCTGCGTCTAATTCATTGGGCTACGGAGAAATAAGAGGAAAACCAAAAAACAAAACAAAGAAGAAAAAAAGGAAAGAAAGAAACAAAAGCAAACACACCCACAAAAGCCAAATATGTACCAATGCAAGAGAGCATCTTGCATTAATGGTGGAATAGCTTTAGATGTGTACACTGAAAGGCAAAAGGAGTAACCATCCATATAGATTATGCTAGAGGAAACTATTTTCACCATTCACTCATGGATCTTGAAAGGTCATTCCATAAAGATCAAATTTCCATGCATTCCTTCTGTTCTTCCTTTTATCCCAAGCAACACCAGGTCTTCCAATCTGGTAAGTTGCGCTGCTTGATTTTTTACGAAAATCTTGCTTCACCCTGCTCTGATGATCTGATATCGATCAACAACCTTGATTCGCTCTTTTAGCCTGGTAGCGTACATACCCTCTTCTCGATAGGAATTTGAAAAAAGCTACATCTTCAACCGCTGTTGCAAAGCAAGGCGGCATTCTACGGTGAGATAGAATTTTAGAATCAATCCTGTTATAGCAATTGGAAAGGAGACATACTATGGCTCGCTTTGGAGTGATCCGATATCCCACAACGCATATACAATGCTTGTGCCAGTCCTCTGATGATTCTCTATACTAGTTTCTGATTATAGTAACCAGATTCTTAGTGACTGGACTCAGCTGCCCATTGCCCTGGGGATCATAGTCGATGAGTGAGCAGGTAATGCCGATCCAGAGCAAACGTCTGGTCAAATCCTGTGACGAGAAGTTAGAAAGCATTATCAGCTCAATCTTATGAGTACGCCGAATCTGACGATTATATTTCTTCAGGAATTTGCAAAAGGCTTCGAAGTTGCTTGCTTGTTGACAGCTTTACCCCTTGGTACAATAGTGTAGAGTCAACCATAGTTATTGGCCAGCACGGAAGTAGGATTCAATGTTCGATGAAATCCATTCCCCCATTGGCGAGAAAAGGTTTCTTAATCACCTACAGGTTTCAGAGGAAGAGTGCTAGCTTGGGACGACCACCGAAATGTGAACAAGGCTTCAATGTTTATAAGAAACCCATTCTGCTGAAATCCCGGAAAAAGAGTAGAGCCAATAATACATAGCCCGTAGGATCTTAGATCTGTTACAGAGGATGAAAAATTTCCTCCGCTGTTAAGGCTATGAAAGCGATTCTAATAAATTTTTTGTTGATTTATCAACACAAACGACAAGACGCCACCCTCAAACCCTTTTCTTTGCTATATTGCATTATTCCACAAAAGGTATTTCGTAGATTCTAGGTGAAGTTCCTCCTTTTTTGATTTAAATGCAGAGGGCATTCACCATTAAGTTAGGAGAAAGCACCAATGTCTGTGTACCATTCATCGGTTGGGCAGATCGTAATCACAAGAAGCACCCATAGGCAGCTTCGAAGATTATCTTGAGGTCTTTTACACAGTTTCAGCATGATTTCTGCAATCAATTGACACAGGCCCCTTCTCGTACCAACTGGTAGGTTTGATGTCAAGTCATACTCCTGAACCTTAGCTATCCAAGAACCTCGTTGGCTTCCCAGCTCTGTTGAGTCAGCATGGATTTTTTAACAGTTGTTTCAGGAGGACATGAGAGAACGAGAGGGGGAATTTCAAGAACATGTACCTTGGAACATGCTTTATGCTCGTTTACCATGGTAAGCATGTTTTTCAAATCTGTGACATCTTAAACTCGTGGTCCTCAACGGGAACTCCTGAAACGCGATAGGAGCTTCGATCTTCTTTCATTTTCTTGCACAGGATGGCCGACACTGTGTGGGCAGAGGTAAGCTGTTGTACATGATGTGAAATTTCTTGAAGTCTGGACAACTAAGACAGGGAGCGCATAGCAAACCTTTTGATTCTTCGAAATGCTAGCTTCCCTTTGTATCCAACAAAATGACTTTGCCTTTCATAATTCCAGGAATCCTTGTCTTGCAGCAAAATCAGGTACAAATTATCAAGAAATTAAACCTTTTCGAAGAAAGAAGAAACTCCGTTTTACTTGTGGCAAACGTAGGCTCTGATAGCTTTTCCCTCTCTGGGTCAATTTAGTGTCCTGCTTTATTCAACAATATGACCCAGCAGCTTTCATTCTGTCACCGAACTGGCTTCGTAGATCAACGAAATCCCGTGACGTCTGCATCTTAGAGTACTGTTCTAAATGAACATAAGGGACCACCCGTTCTTAGAAGACGGTCAAGTCATCAAATACACGAATATGACCTTGCCATCATCTCTGAATGCCAGGTCCATAGCTTCTGAAAAGTAGCTCCGGGCGTGATCAACCCAAATGGCATCTCCTGTAAGCAAGGGACCCCCCCCACAATTGGCGTGTGAAGCTGTCTTTTTGTTGAATCTTCTGTGGTTACCTCGATTGATTATATCCTGAATATCCGTCGAGCATGGATAAATTTCCGATTCCAGTAACAGTTTGATACCTGGTCCATGATGGGCAAGGGATGTTATCCTTCACGCGAGGGACTTTGATTTAAGTTCCGGAAGTCAGCAAAATCCGGATCTGGCCATTCTTCTTCCTGACAGGAAAAAGTTGCAATCCAGGTGGGCAGTGATGGATTGGGAAAAATATTCTAGCATCAACATCTTCTGAATTTATGCCAGATTAGTCCCGAAATCTTTAGTTGTAATGTCTTTGTTTCTGTCTATACCGGCTTTTACATAGGTTTAAAGGGGATATGTGCGTACGTCTTTGGATTGAAAGAATTTCAAATCCGCATAAGACCAGGCATCACATCGAGTTTTCTTAAAAGCAAGTGGAATTTTTACCTTCTCTTCAGGAGACAACATTTACCAAATTCACATCCGAGATGATCAGATGAACTAGTATTTGATTCTACTTCAGAGGAAGAAAGAAACGCATTAAACTTGCCTTTTGTTTTGGATAAAACGATCGTGCTTGTAGAAACCTCCAGAAACCAAACTTTGGGTATCTATTGCTTTCAGCGATATATTCTCATCAACCTCTGATATGGATTTGAATGAATAGTTCACGGAAGGATGATTCTGAACCCGTCAAAATATAACTCACTGAAAATTGCAGCATTTCTAGGAAAGCCAACACCGTTGACATCATTGAAATTTGCAATGAAGTGGTTAGCTGGGATACTGGGACGATATCCAATCTCAATAGAGTATGTATCTTGATTGAATGAGGATGAGGAAGAAGAAGAGATGTAGAACGGCCAAAGATCAGCCTGTCTTATATAAATCTCTCAAAACTTGCCTTAATAGAATGTTAATCAAAGCATTCGTAACTATCCCAAACTTGTTCTGTATGTCTCAACGATCTTTTTTACGATAATACCTGACCTAATTAACAATCATCTCCGACATTCCCCCTAAACCTTGAGATTCCTGATTCCCGTCTGTTTAGCCAATTCTAATCCTAATTAAACCGGCTTCATATCAGCCGTGTTGTTAGAGTATCAAATTGAAATTCTTATAAGCTGATGGGAAATCTCGAGTAGGAGATATAGACAACACCAGCGCCTGATCCAGACGTGAGCAGGCTACCATCAAATTCGAGAATCCAAATAGCATTTGGGATCTTCCTCTTCAACCTCTACAATGGGTGATCTCTGAAGGGCCATGAAGTAATTCCCAAGCTAGCATTTGAAAAGATGAGATTTCGGAATATCTGATTTGGTCACCAATACTCGCCTGTGGAAGGATGAAAACCGATGAAACCCCATTGACTGGGATCTTGGCTTGTCCATCCTATAATTTCTCCTCCGAGCTTACAAAATCCTCATAACCAAAGAGGGAAACCGTAAGATGAGGGAATGTTAGGTAACAGAATAGATCATTTTCACTCGCTTTCAGGAAAAGAAACAAATGTAAAACTGTGGCATTCCTTGATTTGACCAATCAGAGGGACTTGTTTAGTTTCCATGGAAATAGCACCGTCCATATGACTTAGTCCAAAGTAAGTCCCAAGGGCATGGCCACTTTGCGGGCATAACATTATCAGAGGCTCCTGAGTCAATGATTGCAATTGGACGTCTAACCCATTATAAGTAGAGAACAATAAAAAAGGGTTCAATCTCTGAGAAAGAAGCAGAGGTCAGGTTATTCTGAGGTGTGGTTGAGTAGGATTTGGAGGAGACCTTTATGAAGGTGATGGAATAGCCGCTTTTCTCTGATAAACTTGGCCGGCTTTTCGAAACTGTTCAGGATTGACTGAAGGTATTCTGGCTTCTAACATTTGAATTTTGGTTCTCTTTGCAATGATCAACAATATCAAAAGCGTTATAAGAAGGAATGATGGTAGGTTCAGTTCTATTTACATGAGCTTGTGCCGGGGCACTTGATCTAGGAGAAGGAGAATAAGGAAGCAGTTGCCTTCTGAACCCTCTCTTTCATTTTGTGCTGAAATAGGGGTACCCCTTTAACTATGGATATGGGAGGAATCCGAATTCTTCTTTTTGCTTTAAAGAGTTTTTTGGGTTTTGAGATGGGACCGAGTAGAAGACAGGCAAATGGACTGACCATCTTGGGCACATTATCTTCCTCATAGCCAAATACCCAATGCTGGAGTCGAGTGACTCATCATAAGACTCATCAGCAGATCCTGACGTTCGAAAGCCTAATGGGATTCTTCTTCTTCTGGTTCATCTTCTTCATCAGTATTTCCACTGCTGCATTGACGGGAGGAGCTTCAATGACTAGTCTTGGTTGAGCAAGGAGTTAAACCGTGGCCTATCTCTGGTAGGTGCACCATTGTTGTATTTTGAAATTCCGCCTAGGTAGATTTCCCGATAGGAACATGTTTCACTGCTGAGACATTTGCTTCTTTAAAGCAATCAATCATAGCATTTTTTGAAAACATAGGATATGGGTTACCTTGGGAAGAAGAACCTTGATTTTGAGGTTGTATGTCTTTCTTGATCCTTCCGGCCAAGATGAGCTCATCCTCTTATTTCCGAGTAGAGTGATGAGCAGTAGTAGCCCAAAATCGGGATAACGACCTTCTCAACAAAAAAGCTTATATCAGGAGGTTGAGCATGATGGAGACGCATTTTTGGTTTTTTGGATAGGTACAGCTATTGGAATCTTCCGGATTTTTTTCCCAGGGGCTTTTTTTTTTGGTGTTGACCTTAGCCGAATTCCCAAATAGGTTCATGGGGCCGCTTCTTCTTCATGTGCGTGAGCCGAGCTAATATAAAGCATGAGATCTTAGCTTGTTTGAAAACGGCTTCGAACTTAGGTTGCATGGTAGCCCAGTTTGGGATGATGCATTTGGAAGGTGATGAGAACCATTCAGCTGCTGCTCCCTACAAAGGTTTCAACGAAGAATTCGGACGGAGACATCGTCATGGGCACTCCGAGGACACCGCATGCAACAAGAAAGATTGTGCAAATGTGCGCATTAAGGATGTTGCTTCCATCCCATTGAACTTGGGAATTATTTTTTACGAGATCACGTGGGGAACTCATTCAATGGATTGCGGGTCAAGGAAAGGGACCAATAATACACCCCAAGGCACAGGTTGAACCGCACCCTCTGAAAAGAGTGTGTAAGGGATCCGAGATCAGACAAGAGTAGTGCACGGAAAAGTTGCAGATGCTTCCCTTCACAGGGATCTGGTTTCTCCGAATAGGTGAAGAAATTTGGCCGATTAGAGAACATGCTGTGGGAGAAAACACTGAAATTGTGTGTACAGTAACTAAAGAGTGGATCAAATTTCACCTTGAGCTCGGTGAGACCGAGGGAAATCTTCATGGCCGGCTTTTTGATTGTTTGAACTGAAAAGGAGGATATTTTTGAACAATAAGGCAAAAATACGGAGTCCACAAGACACGAGAGGATAAGCTTTATACATAGATCCGTATTCCAACAGCGGAGTCGCTCTTAAAAACTGTTGGTGGATATTTTTTAAACCAAAATAGGAGGTTCAACCACAGTACATGGGATTAAGCCCTCTCAAAGACAGGTGAGGCTGCCTGTTTTATTGCTAATATAAAACACAAGTTAAATTAATATATACAATATTCACACTAATTAACATGGGGGTTGGGATTGAAATCCGAAATCCACATTCAACACGAATTCAAGAATATTGCTTTCGTAAATGAAATAGGTTAGAAACTGTACAGTGAAAGAAGCACGGTAGAAAGAAATGGGAGAAGAGAAAAGGAGGGTATTGGCAGAGCCCTTTTCTTCGTTAAACACAGAGCATGAAAATCTCATACGAGTTTTAGATCCAGAGTTATGTCCGAGGATAATTAGAAACAATGAAGATTCTATGCAAAGGAATAGCGTAAGATCATGGACATAAGAACACTGGTCTAAATAAGATATATTTCACACACAAAGTCTGTGGTTAAAACATTCAACTCCTATTCTTCAAGTGGATTGAAAAGAGGAAAAAACACAAATTTTCTCCTTTCCAATAGCCTCTTAATGCTACCAAAAAACTTCTCGGACCCTGTGGAATTGCACAGGCATCCCTTATTTAGAAACAAAAAGGAATAGAGATGAAACAGGACAGATCCTAAAAATAGCATGTTAACTGGAGGTTGGAGTTCGTTGCATGATTTCATGCAGGAGATCAAGTCAAAGTATGAATCAAAAAATATGACAAAACGGAATAAAAAAGACATGTCCATTAAAAATAGACAGGACATGTGACGTTGGGATTAATCCGAATCATCATCTTTTCTCCTTTCTCATTTTTCTTCCTCGACTGAGATGTTTGTTCTGAAATTCCTGAACTCTGAATATAAGCCTTTGACCTTTCATTCTCATATGGTGCGGTGGTGGAATGGATGATCATTCCAATTCGCTAGGTTCATGAATATCCACGGGCACTTCCGGGACGCTTTTTCATCTTTTGCGGAGATTCTTAGGCCTCAACGTATGTCAATCCTTACATGACCAATGACTTCAGGTCAAATCCGTGTACAGGTTCATGCTGAACAGATCTTGACTGTTTTGAAAAGATCATCTGCTGATGAGAGGGTATGAGTCCCAATGAAAACCTTGGACAAATCTTCAGCAAATCTTCTTTCCAAATCACTTTTCCCATCACATAAATTTATCCCTGATTCTCTCAACTTGCTTTGCAGGCTTCATTGAGAAGAATCCTGACTATGAAACGGTTTGATGCCTTGTCAGCTGGGAAAAGTTTATCTGTATGTGGAGAATACATTCTTCCACACCAAGAGGTGTGAGGTAATTGTTTAGCACGTGGAGAGCTCACAGTCAAATCAAGCTTTGTCCAATTTCTTCAGTGAATTCATATCCATTTATATCCTTATTTTGAATCTCCCCCAAAGCTCATGAACCTTCACCACGTCTGAATTACTTCCTCCCCTATTGGGCAGTAACTTTTGGATACATTCACAACCACCCTTCCTTTTTTAGCAATCTTCTTAAGTGCAGGGCACCGATGAGAAATCGAACACGGGTAGTAGATTAGAAGAATAAGAAAAGTTCCACAGAAGAACTTGGTGGTATGGATAAGGGTTTGAGAGGTACTCAAAACTCTGTCAACTGCTCCACTTTTTCCTTAAGCTCATTTATGCTGTCCTTTGTTTCTTTAATTTTGGCACAGAAGTTCTGATGGAAGCCCGTGAATCTGTTTGCGCTCCTTCTTTTTTTATGCTGTTCACTTTATAGGAGTCCACCCTTCGTTATTGATAAGCAGAAGCGGTTATATCCTCTATCTCGTTTTGTTCAGCGAGGGTAACCCCCCGAGTGGCAATCTCTGCGAATTATCTCCTTGAAGCATTCGACAAAACCCTCGAAATGTTTTGGGTTTCTGCTGATTTGCAGAAGAGAGTAGTAGAAGCCGTGAGTGAGCTGAAACAAGGTGGCAGGGGTACAATCATTTCCTCCCTCGGGTAGTTTGCTAGAGTATCCATTTGTGGCGGATTAGAGGAAATTCCAATGTGTGTTGTAGTAACTGGTATCTACCTCAAGAGGAGAGATCCTATATTGGATGGGGAACAATAGCAACGTGGGTAGTAGATTGCAACAACAGAGGTACCGGTTGGGGCCGTAATGGATGATTCACTTGGGTTTTTCCAGGAGAGGGGGTGAGAGTCCAGAGAATAGGAGAAAATATAGCCATGGATGCCAGAATGGATGGAGAAGAGGAGGGAGAAGTGGCTGTGAGGGAGAAGGTGCAGATTCAGACTCCCAAAGCCTGAATGAAGAGATAAGGTTCTCTCCAGTGAGGCAATTCAGCAATGGTGAACATAGAAGCTGGGCTTCCTCCTTCTTCCAAGATAAATTTCTCCTATTTTGGTGGTGTTGGTGATTTTGGCACAAAACCACCGTTTCAGTGAGAAATAATTGAAGAGATTTGTCTTTCTTCCTTCTTGGGAATCTGATTTTTATCGGCCCTCAAAGATTTTGTCCTTTTCTTTTTGAGGGCCCCACCTCGAAGGCCAAACTTTGGAACTTTTCATTTAAAATATCATCCCACCAAGAGGGAGGCCATTTTTTGGTGCCGAGCAAGGAATGGATCCGACCTATCGTAATACAGGCTTTTTTCACCGGCTGACCATCAAGAGGATGGGAGGAAAAACATATTGATCTCCTTTAGTCCATCATAAGAAAGATCCAACACACTTTCATGTAGTCCGTGCCACTGCAATCAGAAGCTCTAGCGTCTGAATCTCAGTTAATAGCTAAACCTACTTTATCTTTTCTGAAAAAACCGCACATTCGTTACGCAAATCAACAAATATCCTAATGTCAGGCCTGTGCAGAGATGTTGGCTCAGTAGGCTCCTAAGCCACTCTCGGATTGTCACAAAACCATCCGAGACTCATATGCTTTTTAATTGTCCTGAAGTTCAATCAACATTTGTGGCCTTTATACTGTCGAGCAAGTATAGATATCTCCTGAAGAAATTGGAGGAAGGATACAGCTGCTTATGCGTGCTGTTTGGAATTTGTTGAAAATCCCAACAGCTTCTGACCAACTTATCACATATAATCGATCTCCTCGGTTTATCTGAGGCAAGATGGGAAAGGCTTCTCCCGAGTACATGACGTGCGAAGATATGTAAAACGGTTCTGATTACAAGAAGATACAAGAAGATACAACCCCATTTGGATATACTTCAGCCAAGCCGGTCGAGGACTGGTCTTTCTTAGCCCTGGGTTCACCAGGGCCAGATATTCTCGTAGAAGAAGAAGGCATCATTTACCCTCTAAAATTTTTCTTTGGACCCCTCTTTGTTAATTTGAGGGAATTTTATAAATGGGTTTGCGTTCTGCTTCCTTAGTATCCAGCCCGGGTAGTTTCCTTCATCCGGCTGATGCGTAAGCCACATAGAAAACTTTCCAGTTGATAAAACCGTAGTCATCTGAGGAATCAATTCATTGCGTGATAAGGGTCCCCCAGTCAATCCCTTGCTGATTCTTCTTGATGGGACCATAACACTGATAAATCAATCCGTGAAAATACATTTGATTCAGGCAAGCCAAAAACCTGGCCCTCAGCAGGGGATAATATCATTGATTTCTTGTATGAAATCAAATCTGGGGATAGTCCTTGGAAATTAGATTACTGTGGTTTAGCCTTAATCAGGACTTTTTGTTTGACATCTTAATGCAAGCCTTCTCTGATTTTACTATCCCAGGCCTTTATGAGTCGACTGATTTCTTCAGGTCCCAGACTCTTCGAAATTAGGGTAGTTTCGAAGATATCAAAATCGCTCCATCTAGCTTGATCACTACTCACCAGCCTGGCTCTTCACGGAACGAGAAGTGAAGTCATAAAGAGACGCACAAGCCAAAACAAATTTGGGAATTGGGCGGACAGGGGAAAACCTGCTGCAAGGGGAAGCAACTTTAGCTAAAGCTGCTCATGGGGTTTGCGAGGAACTCTTCACCTATTCAAGAAGTCATCTATATCTATATTGCCAGGTTTAGTGTCCAGATTATCATGATTTGCAATCCATATATGATGGGATTCTGGTGCTTCTGAATTTGTAACTTCATCCTAAGACTTCTCAGCCTTCTACTGTATGGACCAGGGACGACATGTAGCTGTTGGAGGGAGTGAAAGGCTTGAACTTAGGAGATGTATCCACACTGAAAATCGCGATCGAACCGAAAAATGCCCCGGAAGAATAGAAGAATCCGACACGCGAGGAGGACTGTCAGAAAACAATGAGAACCCGACAAGTTTGATATGTCGGAACTTTGGCAACTACCGACACTTTGCGTTTGAGACGGGCACTCGGGGATACCCGACACTGCTTTGACGTCGGATTTGAGAAACCCGACGCCACTGCTGGAGGGATAGGAACTTGAGAAACCCCGACGCGCCAATCTATAGGATCGAAACTTGAAAAACCCCGACGCGCAATGTGGAGATGGAACTTTGGCAAACCCCGATGACGCCAAATACATAATACCACTTGGCGTTCTGCTATGCAAAAACATCGTCAAACCCAAGAAGCAAAACAGCGGTTTTTCTTGGAATTCCAAATACACAATCTCCTTTTGTTATTCATGACATGATATAATTAGAATCAAGATGAGAACAGAACCAAGTGATAGTTCAGAAGAGATAAAACCCAAAAAAACTAAAACCCTTTCCAAAAAGTAACACAGAAAGAAGAAGGAAAGGAAAACCTTCACACCCAGCAAGAACTTGGAATATAATTATAAAATACGCTCAAATCGATCCATATTAAAAACAAGAATAAAGAAGGGAAAGAAAGAATACCTCCAATTCGAGAAATGAAGATCGAAAAACAAAACGATCCAATCGAGCAAGGTGGTTTTCGGGTTTTGAAAATGGAAAGGGCACGCACCACAAATTCCACGAATTTAAAATCGAAATCGTTATAAAGGAATGACGTGAAATCGCGCGTGTATTTATAAGAAAATGGTAAGTAAACACTTCAGCACGGCACGTGCCAATCTCGTACAATCGGCATGAATGCCATGTAAGCATGTGAGGAGGCCGAAAACCCGACACGCGGGGTTTTGAGATTTGTAATCAAAATCTCTGTCAACTGCTCCATACCACTGCTCCGCTTTTTCCTTAATGCTCATTTCTGCTGTCCTTTGTTTCTTTCTTCTTTTCAACTTGGCACAGCACGTCTATGGAAGCCCGTGCATCTTGTTGCGCTCCTCTGGCTTCACTTTCCTTAGAGCCACCTTCGTTATCTGATAATCAGAAGCGGTTATAATCCCTCTATTTTTGTCAGTCCGAGGAGTGGCAATCTCTGGCGAATTATCTCCTGAAGCAGCTACCAAACCCAAACCCTCGAAACTGTTTTTGGTTTTCTGGCTGTTTTGCAGTCTAATCCTTGATTGACTGAATGCAAAGGCTGGGCAGGGGTACAATCACTTTCCTCTTCCTCGGAGTTTGCTCGAGTATCCATTGTGGCGTATTAGAGGAAATTGCCAATGTTGTAGTAACTGGTATTCTACTCTCAAGAGGAGAAGATCCTACTATTGGATGGGGAACAATAGCCAACGTGGTAGTAGATGCAACAACGAGAGGTACAGGTTGGGGGCGTACTGGTGATCACTTGGGTTCCAGCAGAGAGGGGTGAGAGTCCAGAGAAGAATACTAGCCATGGATGCAGAAATGGATGGAGAATGAGGAGGTAGAAGTGGCTGTGTGAGGGAGAAGGTGGCAGATTCAGACTCCAAAGCCTTGAATGCAAGAGATAAGGTCTCTCCAGTTGAGCAATCAGCAAATGGTGAACATAGAAGCTGGCTTCCTCCTTCTTCCAAATTAATTTCTTCCTATTTCTAGGTGGTGTTGGTGATTTTGGCACAACCACCGTTTCAGCTGACGAAATAATTGAAGAGATTTGTCTTTCTTTCCTCTTCTTGGGAATCCTGATTTTTATAGGCCCCTCAAAAGATTCTTTGTCCTTTTTCTTTTTGGAGGCCCCACCTCCGAAGCCAGCCAACTTTGGAAACTTTTCATCTTTAAAATTCATCCCCCAAGAGGAGAGCCATTTTTTTTGTGCGAGCAAGAATGAGAGCCGACCTATCTGTAATACAGGGCTTTTTTCACCGGCTGACCAATCAATAGGTGGGGAAAACAATTGATCCTCCTTTAGTCCATCATAAGAAAGATCCAACACACTTTCATTGTCAGTCGTGCCATCTGGCAAATCAGAAAGCTCTAGCGTCTGAATCTCATTAATAGTCAACCTACTATTATCTTTTCTGCAAACCGCAACTTCGTTACGCAAATCAACCCATATATCCTCAATGTCAGGCCTGTGCAGATGTGGGCTCCGTAGGCTCTAAGCACTCCTCGGATGTCCAAACCATCCCGAGACTTCATATGCTTTTTCAATTTTTCCTGAAGTTCACATTCAACATTTTTGGCCTTTGCTACTGTCGAGCAAGTATATCTCCTGATAGAAATTGGGAAGGATACAGCTGCCTTATGCTTGCTTTGTTGGAATTTGTGAAAATCCAACAGCTGTCTGACCAACTCTATCAATATCAATCTATCTCCTGGATAGTGAGGCAGATGGAAAGGCTCTCCCGAGTACATGACTGTTCGAAGATATGTAAACTTCTTGAATTACAAGAAGATACACCCCCATTTGGATACTTCAGTCCAAGCCTCGTCTGAGACTCTTGTCTTCTTAGCCCTGGGTTCAGCCGGCAGATATTCTCGTAGAAGAAGGCATCATTTACCCTTCTAAAATGTTCTTTGGACCCCTTCTTTGTTATTTGAGGGAAATATTTATAAACTGGGTTTGTCGTTCTGCTTCCCTTAGTATCCAGCCCGGGATAGTTCCTCATCCCGGCTGCTGCGTAAGCCACATATAAAACTTTCCAGTTGATAAAACCGTAGTCATCTGAGAATCAATTTCATTGCTGATAAGGGTCCCCAGGTCAATCCCTTGCTGATTCTTCTTGATGGTGACCATAAACTTGATACATCCATCCGTGAAATACATTTGATTCAGGCAAGCCAAAAACCTGGCTCAGCAGGGTGATAATATCATTGATTTCTTGTATGAAATCACATCTGGGGATAGTCCTTGGAAATCTAGATACTGCTGGTTTAGCCTAATCAGGAACTTTTTGTTGACATCCTTAATGCAGCCTTCCTGATTACTATCCCAGGCCTTCTGAGCCGACTTGATTTTCAGGTCCCCATACTCTTCGAAATTAGGTAGTTTTAGAAGATCATCAAAATACGCTCCATCTAGCTTGATCACTACCTCACCAGCCTGGCTCTTCACGGAACGAGAAGCTGAGTCATAACTAGACGCACAAGCCAAAACAAATTTTGGACATTGGGCGGACATGGGAAAACCTGCTGCAAGGGGCAAGCCACTTTTAGCTAAAGCTGTTATCCATGGGGTTTGAGAGGAACTCTTCACCCTATTCCAGAAGTCATCCATATCTATATTGCCAAGTTTAGTGTCCCTGATATCATGATTGCAATCAATATATGATGGAGATTCTGGCTTCTTGAATTTGTACTTCATCCTACTAGACTTCTCAGCCTTCTCCTGAGATGGACCAGGGTCCGACATGTAGAATGTTGGAGGGAGAAAGGCTTGAAACTTAGGAGATGTTATCCACACTGAAAATCGCGATCGACCGAAAATGCCGGAAGAATAGAAGAATCCGACACGCCGAGGAGGATGTCGGAAAACCCTGAGAACCCGACAAGTTTGATATGTCGGAACTTTGGCAATACCCGACACTTGCGTTTGATGACGGGAACTCGGAGATACCCGACACTTGCTTTTGACGTCGGAACTTTGAGAAACCCCGACGCTCACTGTGGAGATCGGAACTTTGAGAAACCCCGACGCGCCAATCTATAGAGATCAGAACTTTGAAAAACCCCGACGCGCACTGTGGAGATCGGAACTTTGGCAAAACCCCGATGCGCCAATCCATCAATACACTTCGGGTTTCTGGCTCTGCAAAACAATCTTCAAAACCCAAGAAGCAAAAACAGGGTTTTTCTTTGAATTCCAAATACACAATCTCCTTTGTTATTCTATGCATCATGCATATAATTAGAATTTCAAGAGAACAGAACCAAGTGATAGTTCAGAAGAGATAAACCCAAAAAACCTAAAACCCTTTCCAAAGTAACACAGAAAGAAGAAGGAAAGAAAACCTTCAACACCCAGCAAGAAATTGGGAATAAAATACGCTCAATCGATCCATAAAAACCAAGAATAAAGAAGGGAAAGAAAAATACCTCCAATTCGAGAAATGTAAGATCGAAAACAAACGATCCAATCGAGCAAGGTGAGTTTTCGGGTTTTGAAAATGAAAGGGCACGCACAAAAATTCCACGAATTAAAAATACGAATCGTAAGAATGACGTGGAAATCCGCGTATTTATAAGAAAATTGGTAATTAATACACTTCAGCACGGCACGTGCCAACTCACCTACCACTCGGCATGAATGCCATGTCAGCATGTTTAGGAGGTCCGAAAACCCGACACGAGGGGACTTAGTGCAATTCGGGTTTCGGGTTTTGGAAAACATGATGCATAAAACATGAGGTGCTTAGATGCAATATAGCCCCAAAAACCCAATACAAAGGATTAAGCGGACTTCGGGAATCAGAAAACATGATGAATAAAACATGTTTTGGATTATGGATGTTCCGATGCGCCGGGGGTCCGAAAACCCAATTTACACAATACAAGGCGGGTTTTGGGTTTCAGAAGACAGTCGACATAAAGCATGTTAAAACTCATGTCAAGCTGTTGGTAAAACGCGAAAACCCGATTTTCTTAAAAAGAGGCCACAAAACAAAATCAACTTCAAAAATTTCGTAGGGGTTATCCGATCGTTTTGTCGTGAACTCAAAACGGGGATAACATGGTCCTCTCTAAAATTAATGATGTCGGTATACCATGGACAAGTAAAAATGGCGGGCCTAGTCTTGATGAAGTATACACACTCCTCAGGGAATTCTAGATCTACGAAATCACCTCCATCTAATAGATTTTTGTTTAACAAATGTTAGTTCAAATTCACCCATAAGATTTATGAAGTGCCCACCCTTCTTAGATAAGGATCTTTGCATAAGGAATGTCCGTAAGTGATTTGATTTAACAATAACCCTCATTCTTGATTCAGCATATAATGTCTTATGTGCTTTGTTGCAAAGACTATGGCAAGACATTATTTCTCTTCTTGGGTATAACGTGTCTCATAGTCAAGAAATGTTTGACTAATAAATTAGACTACATGCTTTCATTTATCATCATCCTCCGGAGATAACATGTAGGCTAGCGAAACATCCATAGCTCGTGAATAGAAGATCAAAGGGTGATATGATCTAGGTGACATTAGTGTGAGAGGGGACAATAAGAATCATTTAAATACCTCAAATTCCTTATTGCATTCATCTATCCAATCAATGTGGGAATCATTTTTCAAAAAATTGTGGATTGCGTGAATAGGAAAGGCCAAGTTAGGGATAAATCTTCAGATTGCCTCAAGAGTTTTCTAAGAAAATACTTAATGCCAGACTCATCGTTGGTGGATTCATTTCCAATACAGCTCAGATTTTAGCAGGGTTTGCATCAATTCCTTATGAAGATATGATGTAACCCAAGATCTTTCCTCTTGTTACACCGAACACACACTTTTCTGGAATCAATGTGACGTCATATTCGATTAAGCGAGAAAGGATGATATGAAGCACCTCTGGGTGATTTGCAACACTTTATGGCCTTAGACAGAAGGTCATCCATGTAGGATTCCACAATCTTATGTATAAGATCATGTAATATATAAGTCATTGCTCATTGGTACATAGCACGAGTGTTCTTAATCCCAAACAACATGACCGCATAATAGTAGGTTCCCCAAGGATTTATTAACATGGTTTTGGCTTGATCCTCTTCAGATACTCTGATTTGATTATACCTAGAGAATCCATCCATAACAGACAAAAAATTGAAACTAGCTATTGTGTCAATGATAACATCGATGGATGGTAATGGAAAATCATCTTTGGGACAATCCTTATTGATATCCCAAAAATCTATGCAGATGCATATCTTCCCATTTTTTTTTGAGAATGGGTACTATGTTGGATACCCATTGAGATTATTCAACTAGCTTGATGAATCCCACCTAAAGGAGTTTTATCATTTCTTCCTTCACCATGAGGGCCACTTTTGGCTTCTTGGGCCTTAAATTTTTCTTAATCAGCTTTGCATATGGTTTGGTGATGAGATTGTGCACCGTAATATGTGATTCAATCCCCATCATTTCTTTGTAGTTAAACATGAATTATTTTTGATGATCCTTGAGAATTTAGTTATGTATTTCAACCTCCTTAGGAGTTAAAGAGGACCCTAGCCTACAAATAATTAGTTCTTCCTCAGTCCCAATATTTATATCGATTGTTTTCTCGATTAAGGAAGCGTTGCTTACCTCAAACTCAAGCGGGGCTAGAGGAAACTCTAAATCCAACTCTTCTCCTACCTTAAAAATTTTGAGTTCCCTCCCAAGGGAGAATTCCATTATGGGATTTCCAAAATAGGAAGAAGAGTGTGGAATTAGAGAAATATTAACCTCTTGATGTATAAGATGTAAAACTATGAGAGTATTTAGATATTCTAGTGTTTCTTTTTCAATGAAAACATGATCTGCAATGATAGACTCTCTCTCAGTCTCCACGTATGTAGACACTAGATTTTGTGGTGTCTTACGAACCAAAGGTTCTACATGAACCAAGATCGTGAAGTTTGAATCTTCTAGCTCACCTCTCAGAGTAAAGCATGAAGTGGATTTTGTAATCAAGCTTGCAAGGAGATTCTGGTCTCATGGAATTGCTTTGATTGATATGAATTCCAACGTATTTGTTGAATTTAGCACTGTTAAATTATAAAGTTTCAAATTATCATCTCTAGTCTCATACACTTTGGATACTTTATTCTCAACCAATTGTGAATCACCCAGCACCCTGATATTAAGAGCACCCATTCTTTTGGCTATGATGAAACCAAGTAGAAGGTCTTCGTATTCAACCCCATTATTTGTGCACTCGATGTTTAATTTGAAGGTAAAAGGTAGAATCCTTCCCTCGAGAGAGGTAAGAATCACACCATCCCTATGTGGCTCATCCAAGGGTTCAGAAAATATATTTTGACTTGATAAAGATAGAATTTTTTTATAAGCCGCATCATGATATTACATATTTCTTAGTTTGTTGTCTTGAGTGCAGGAGAGTGAAGGCTGAGAATTCTCACCTTGTAGCCTTCTTTACCCACATGATATTATGACGTGTATATGTAATGTGGTGTCAATGAATTTTATTGTTCGCCTTCCCATTTTTTTATTTCATCATGACGCCATCATGGTGATGGTGTAAAATTTAACCAAGGTTTCCCATCTTTGACAATCTGAAGAAGGTCTTCGATCATTACCCGTGACATCTAATTACATTTTAGGAGGTAAATTTTCCTCTGGTACTGAGGTTGTAGAGTTTACTTCAATGGTATTTATAGGATGATCAAACTCATAATGGATGCATGGCCTCTATTTGTAATTTTGAGTTTTAAGCTTCATTTAAGTCAGTTTTGGGAACTATGATGAGTTTCAGTTCAACATACCACCCTCAAATAAATGAAGTGACAAAGAGGGTGAACCAAGTGTTAGAGGAATATACCTTCATGCGATGTATCCAAGTGATGGATTCAAGAATCACATTATAGTGGGAGAATTATCTTTATCTAGCCGAGTTATAACGCCCACATTTTCCCCACATGCATCCCCGAGAAACCTAATAGTAACAAGGAAAAAAATAATGGAATATTTTTTTTAAGGGTTACAAGGCCTTAGCTAGGATATTTCATGTTGAAGAGAAATTGGTCTCTGATGTACCCTAAAAATTTTAAACAATTATATGGCAGTCGGGGCTAAAGTAATAATTAATTACCCATTATCAATCATTACACTTAATTAACATAATTGTTGTAAATCCAAATTTCATCTAAATAATGTTCCAATCACCTCTAATTCAAACTATTATACTGCATTTGTGGGCATCCTTGTTGATGTTGAATCCCCAAGGTGGTATTAATCTCTATTTATTGAATGGCCCTGGAGGATTAGACATTCAAACTCTGTATTAGGTAAGCTTAGTAATGCTTCTAGTTAAAAGGGGTGGCATTAGCCATATTAACATGGTTTGATACCCAAAGTGTCAGAGGGTGCACAACAGTGGTCTAACCCGTTTGGCCCCATGTAACAAGGACACATGTGGGATATTATCTTATTTAAAACATTGATCGACTCGTAAATACCCCATCACTTAAGTAATGCTTAGGGTTCATCCTGACACCCTTAGATCTAATCTTTCTCAGCCCTTAGATTTAGGTTTGGAAAAGGTAACCATAGATATCCTTATAGGTTCTCATATATTTCTTTTCTAAACCTAATCTCTCATTTTCTTTGTTTTCACTTGTAGGTTAAGGAAGAAGGGAGGAGACACGTATTCAAGCCATGGAGGCCATTAGAGACATGGATAGATCTTAAATGTATGTAAACTTGTAGCTGGGGAGATATCTTGTTGATCCCTATGTCATTTCCCCTTTGTGAATATTGGATAACACCTCTTCTTTGTTATGTTCTTATCCTAATCATATTTTTTGTAGATTACCTTATACATACCGATGTAAGTATATACCTATTTGGGTAAAACCTAAAATATCATGTTTGAGACAAAAGATATATCTACCTTTCTTTTGCATAAATTTTATAGAGAAGGCCTTGAGGACAATATGATCAAAACACCAGATCTGACTCTAGGGAGTTTTTTATTTCCAGATACAAATATATATCTTCATAACAATTTAAAGGTTATTTTATACCAAAAGTATGATGATCCCTGATCTATATATGCATACTATAGTATATAGGATATATGGTATGTATGTATGTATGTAAAGTATGTATAGGGTTATGTATGGGTATGTATGTGAGTGTGAGTTTAAAAAGATTTCACGTGCCACGTGAAATGGGATGAGCTTGGCATCACCAGATCCTTGACAGTTTATGCAAAAATGGAAGGATCCGCATCATTTTAATGGGAGCGGAAGGTTAAATTGTTTCCTGAATTAAAATGGAGGGGTTTAAATAATTTTGGGGGAGGGGCAGATCTAACCCACCCTTTCACCCAACTTATGGAATGCTATCACAGGGTTGGGGTGGGGTCAAAGTGCCCCAATAAAACACCTAACCTTATTTATAATTAACTTATGCCAAAGGTACACCCAGTGGCTTACATAGAATCTCAATCAACAAAATTAGAATATACCATTGATTTTAAACCATTTATCCCACTCCCAGATGTTAAGGCTCTTCTAAAAAATTCCAATTACAGAGGCCACTAAACTATCATGTGGCCTAAGAACTGTGAGAATGGACTATACTTTTCAGTATTAAAATTTTATTTATAAAATAATCAATTTATTATATATAGTTATATCTATATAGGTCTATGTACGGGTAAGTGCAAGAAGTCGATGGACAAATATAGGGTCATCCGTGGACGTCATATTGCAAAAAATAGTGAAATCTCAACTTGTAGGGATTATTAGCTATACACGTACGCTAAATTAGAAAAAATTATATAAATATGAATCGTAGAATTCAGAATCTTGTTTCTAAAATACTAATTTTTGTAAAAAAACAGACAAGTTTAGCTATATTAAACACTTAAAATTATATGACTTTTTTTTTTTTTGAAAAAAATTATAAGATTGTAGTCCGTTTGCCCGCATTTTGGATGACCAAATCTTGTTATTTTTTTTTTCCTTTGGTGAAATGTTAGATGTAGTTGTCTATCTTGGGATGGATTTTATTTTGTATTTTTTTTAGCAATATTTTTTTTTTATGATTTTTTCCGTGAAAGTGGTCTGAAAATATTTAGAAAATGGAGCGTTTTCCGTTTACCCGCCATAACTATATCAAAAAATATCGAAATCAATTTTTTATTTTTTTTAAGGTGTATATAGTTTTTCCACGCTTGGGATGGTATAAGTTTTATCATATTTTGATAAGCGAAACAAAATTTATAGTCTTAAAAATAGACATGAACATTCACGGGAGAAAATGTCTTAAAGACCTATTGTTAGTAAGAAATTATAAAATGATATTTATCTTATTCTATTCACTTTAAAAACAATATTTCTACAAAGATAAAAGTCTACCCTACGTGATGGCACCATTTTTGTGAAATGTTTTAAGTTTTTTAGCATGGTTTAAGTATTTAGAAGAGTAGATTTGAGGTTTTTTGACCTTTTGCACTTCATAATGACCTTTCATAGCTTTGGTTGGGGAAAAACAAAGATTTTCTGAGGCTTAGGTTCGGTAGATAGATCTGCGATCGCGGTTTTTTTAACAATACCGCGAGAGCGCTTTATAAAGTGCGCTTGCGGTTTATGAAGCACACTCTCGGTTCATAAATCATATTTACACACATCCCAATTTCTGAATTACCATGTAATTTTTACTCTCTGACCTTACCGTATGAATTACTGTGAAATTATGTCTTTTTCCAGGCACGTTTTTCTTATCACCTAAAGCAAAGCATCATGGGAGACAAAAAATGAAGTCAAAAAAGGAATTCATTAAGTAAAAAAACACCAAACGAATTAGAGGCCAACAAAATTGAAAATGCTGAGTGAATGCGGAAACTTCGTGAATCTAAAAGAGGTTCATCTTCAATCCCAACTATTGTAAGCAATGAAGAACTAGATAATGTTTCTACTATCAATGTTGAAGTTGAATTAAATACTCGTGATGAAGAAGTTTTTACAGTCAATATTGAAGAAGAATTAAATACTCATGATGTAGAAAATGTTGAAATTGAAGGAGACATTGAAAATGTGAATAAGGAAATTCATGTTGAAACTGTAGACAAGTAAAATTTGACAAAAACACCTCCTAGGATTTTACGTAAGAAACCTAATTTTTTTATTGAAATTGATGAAAATTTTTTGAAACCAATGTCTGACAAACTTTCTGAACGACAAATCAGAAGAAAAGCCACTGAAATTTGGGATAATCATTTTGAAATTTTAAATGATTCCCAAAGATGTTAGTTGTTGGTTAGTTTGATGAAATTGATTAAAATGAGACCTACATTAAACACCTTAGGATTGACAACATCTAATATACGTGGTCAAACCTCTACAATTGTTGAAAACCTTCATGATGCATATCACACTGTTGGTGTCAAGAGACGCACTAGGGATAGTAATATTGTGCGTCGTGTACTTGCTACTAGTGTTGTAAGTGAATCAATAAAAAAAACAACGTTTGATTATGCAAACAAGTCGAATGTTGCAAGTTAATCGAAAAACTCTAATGAAAGCAATTAAAAGACTTGATATCCTTCAATCACTCAATAATGTCGATTTTTGGGCATTTTCTGCTAGAGCACCACGTAAGGACAAAAATAATTCTGATGCTATAAGAGAAGTTGTTATTAAATTTTGGCATGATAACACTAGAGTTTCACCTAATACAAGAGATGTTATAAAATGGAGAGTTGGTTCTACTAATCGTGAACCACATCCAAAGCATTTCTTAGATATGACTCAAACTCAATTTTTTCGTAAGTTTGAACAAGAGAATCTAGAAATTAAAATTAGTCAACATTTTTTTGAAATGTTGAAACCATTCTATGTGAAAATCAACCATGCTCGCACCACTTGTTGTAGGCAACATGTTGAATTTGCGATGCATTATGCTAAATTTTTATGTATTCGTTCTAATTTTCATTCTTGAAACTATGTTATCTGAATGTGGTGTTCAAGTTCCACCAATATCTTCCAGGGATTTCATTCCTACTATATTTTGTGAAAAAGAAGTTGGACAATTTTTTTATAGTCAGGATTGTTTAGATGGAAGTTGTAGTACATGCAGCGGATTACCTAAATTGGAAAGTTGCATCCATGAGAAAATTGAAGGTACAATAGGACATAATTTAGTTGAGTTTGATAAATATAAATCAGTTGCATACCAGTTGAAAGATGGAAAAGAGTCGAAACGGTGTGAGCTAGTTACAGAACAAATGCCCATTTTCTAATTTATGAGAAAATTTAAGGATGAAATTGTTTATGAGTATGCGAGGCATACACATAGAGCTCGATGGTTGGATGAACAATTCAAGCTATGCAAAGACACATTTCCTATTGGTACTATTGTTTTAGTGGTCGATTTTGCAGAGAATTACACATTGCAACCACAAATGGAGGTTCAATCGCAATATTACAACTCAGTACAAGTTGTCATTTTTGTGCATATAGCATTTCTACATTCTCCTGACAGTATAGAGAATGATCAATATTTTTTAAGAGAGTACCAATTTTATATCAGTGATGATCGTACTCATTCTACTGAATTTGTGCAAGGGTGTTTCCAGTTATTTTATGGAAACTTGTCTGATAGGGACATCCACTTCAAACAACATTATATATGGTCAGATAATTACACGTCTCAGTTTAAGAATGCATGAATGTTTTATTGGATGAGCAGAATGCACGTCAAGATGGGTGTGCAACATATTTAGAGTTTCACTGAGGCTGGACATGGAAAAGGAGAGCATGACGGTGCAGGGGCATGTGTGAAAAGAGCTCTTGCAAGAGAAGAGTTGAAGTACAAAGATGGTGCTAAATTAAAAGATGCAAAGAGCATAGTGGAATGGTGTACTGACAACATGGCCCGAGGTTCTTAAGAAAATTCCACAGTTTGCAGATATTTTTGGTTGATAGAGGAATAACATATTACTAACTGCGAGGATTGTATGACGCTCACTGGGTCCAGTGATATGCACTCATTTTGTAGCTCAGACGCTACTTTGTGGGCCATATGGACAAGAAAGTTGACATGTTTTTGTGCATCTTGCATCGAATTTGTCACTGCTGAGTGTGATTCACAAGAATGGGTGGAAGGATGGATTTGTAGGCCTCTAACTCCGCTTCCTAGTTATCAACCTCCACAAGCATTACGACTTGTTTCTACAGATGAAGTTACAACATCCAAGGACTTTGACGAAATTTTGATTTTGGTGCGACAAGGTATTTATGGTTATTTATTTAATTTTTGTATTGAGTTATGTCCATTGAAATTTTAATATGTAATTTAAATTTGAGTTGTTCAACCTTGGTTATTTTTTTTGTAGGACATGTGTTTGCAGTAATTGCGACAGAAGACAATGAAGAAGGAACAAACTATTTCTTATGTCATTGCATCAAGGAAAGAAAGAAGTTGACTTCTCCTATTATAGATGGCGAAGATATTGAGTATCCTACAGGGTCAGTGGTAGTTACTGGAACTTGGCTTCGACGGTATCCATTAAAAAACTCCTCTATTTGGGTGTTTGAAGACTTTGAGACACACATGAAAATACTCTTATATTCACATCTAGTTCTAGCGACAAATATTCAGCTGTATAGATATCGAGGAAGGCCTAATAACAAGATTCTTTGGAAGGTTCGAGAGTCAGATCATGAAGCAATCTTGTCTGCTATTCAAAGTAGATCCGATCCTGATGGTTCATTGGAATGAATTTACAATGCTCATGTCTAGTATATATAATTTCTTTTCAATTTAGATATATAAATTTATATATTTAGTTTAAAGATCTAGATTTAAGTTTGAATATATTTTATTTTAAATTTGTGTATTTTGTACATATATAGATAATATATGGTTTTGATTTGAAACTTAAATTTCTTTGACTAACACTTTTATGTTTAGGTTAGTGGTGCCAGAAAAGCTTCCACCTTCACATGGTTGACACTGTTAGTAGAGAATTTTAAATTCTCGAAGCTAAGAGAAACTTTCATTTTTTGAAAAAGTTGTAAATTTTGAAAAAGTTGTAAATTTTGAAAATGTTCTAAATTTTGAAAATGTTGTAAATTTTGAAAATGTTGTAAATTTTCAAAATGTTGTAAATTTTGAAAATATTATAAATTTTGAAAATGTTGTAAATTTTGAAAATGTTGTAAATTTTGAAAACAACTCCTCCCTAGGTGTTTACAAGACCATACCTACGCGTATGCATCAAAATGAGAAGGAAAAAACTAAGAGAGGCTATTGTAGAGGGTCTCTACATTGAGGTTCCAGATCAGACGAGGCCTCTCTAGGTGCCGCAAAGTCTAAGTAGTCACCCGTCGAAGTTGAACGATATTTTGGTCTCACGGCTCTTAAGGGACTATACTCAAACGAAGTATCCCGGAAGCAACGAACCTTTTGTGCACCGAAAAATTGCCTTCTCTAGCATTCACCTAGCCACTCAGACATGAAAACGTAGTCGGTTCAGTGCCACGACCCACTGTTTGCAAAATATAGCATTTGAAAACCTTACACTGGCTCCAACTGCACTATTTTACACGTTTGCAAATAGTAGGACAACGAGAGCACCGAAATGAGAAGGAAAAAATCAAGAGAGGCTATTATATAGGGTCGCTACGCTGAGGTTTTGGATCAAATGAGGCCTCTCTAGATGCCACGGAGTCTGAGTAGTCACTCGTCGAAGTTGAACGATATTTTGGTCTCAGGGATCTTAAGGGACTACACCCAAACGAAGTAGCCCAGAAGCAAAGACCCATTTACGCATAAAAACACCACCTCCTGTAGCATTCACCTGGCCACCCAGACATGCCAACACAGTCGGTTCGGTGCCACAACCCACCGTTTGCAAAATATAGCGTTTGAGAACCTTACATTGGCTCTAACTGCACTATTTCGTATGTTTGCAAACAATAGGACAGCGAGAGCACTGAAATGAGAAGGAAAAAAGTGAGAGATGATATTTTTAGAGGGTCCCTATGCAGAGGTTTTAGATTAGATGAGGCCTCTTTAGGTGCCACGGTGTCTGAGTAGTCACCCGTCGAAGTTGAATGATATTTTGGTCTCAGGGCTCTTAAGGGACTACGCCCGAATGAATTATCAAGGAAGCAATGACCCTTTCACGCACCAAAACAACACCTCCTCTAGCATTCACCTAGCCACCCAGATTTTCTGACACAGTCAGTTCGGTGCCACGACCCACCATTTGCAAAATATAGTGTTTGACAACCTTACACTAGCTCTAACTGCACTATTTCACACGTTTGCAAACAATAGGACAACGAGAGCACCAAAATGACAAGGAAAAAACCAAGAGAGACTATTGTAGAGGGACCATATGCCAATTTTTTATATCAGACGAGGCCTCTGTAGGTGCCACGGAGTCTGAGTAGTCACTCGTCGAAGTTGAATGATATTTTTGTCTCAGGGCTCTTAAGGGACTATGCCCGAACGAAGTATCCCGGAAGCAACGAGCCTTTCACACACCAAAAAACCACCTCCTCTAGCATTCACCTAGCCACCCAGATGTGCCGACATATTTGGTTTGGTGCCATGACCGACCATTTGCAAAATATAGTGTTTGACAACCTTACACTTGCTCCAACTGCACTATTTTACGTGTTTACAAACAATAGGACAGTAAGAGCACCAAAATGAGAAGGAAAAAACAAAGAGAGGCTATTGTAGAGGGTCACTACATTGAGGTGTCAGATAAGACAAGGCCTCTCTAGTTACCACAGAGTCCGAGTAGTCACCCGTCAAAGTTGAATGATATTTTGGTCTCAGGGCTCTTAAGGGACTACGCCTGAACGAAGTAGCCCGGAAGCAACGACCCTTTCACACACCAAAAAACTACCTCCTCTAGCGTTCACCTAGCCACTTGGACGTGTTGGGGTAGTCAGTTCAGTGCCATGACCCACCGTTTGCAAAATATAGCATTTGACAACCTTACACTGGCTCCAACTGCACTATTTTATGCGTTTGCAAACAATAGGACATCGAGATCACCAAAATGAGAAGGAAGTAACTGATAAAGGATATTTCATAGGGTCCCTATGCCAAGGTTTTGGATCAGACAAGGCCTCTCTAGGTGCCACGGAGTCCGAGTAGTCACCCGTCGATGTTGAACAATATTTTGGTCTCATGGCTCTTAAGGGACTACGCCCAAACGAAGTAGCCCAAAATTAACGACCCTTCCGTGCACCAAATCACCACCTCCTCTAGCATTCACTTGGCCACCCAGATGTTCTGACATAGTTGGTTTCGTGTCATGACCCACCATTTATAAAATATAGCATTTGACAACCTTACACTTGCTCCAACTGCACTATTTCACGCGTTTGCAAACAAAAAGACAACGAGAGCACCGAAATGAGAAGGAAAAAATAGAGAGAGACTATTGTAGAGGGTCCTTACGCTAAGGTTCTGGATCAAATGAGGCCTCTCTAGGTGCCACAGAGTCCAAGAAGTCACTCTTCGAAGTTGAACGATATTTGGTCTTAGGGCTCTTAAGGGACTACGCACGAAAGAAGTAGCCCGAAAGCAATGAACATTTCATGCACCAAAACACAACCTCCTCTAGCATTCACCTGGCTACCTAGACATGTCAATGTAGTCATTTTGGTACCACGACCCACCGTTTGCAAAATATAGTGTTTAACAACCTTACACTAGCTCCAACTACATTATTTTACACGTTTGTAAACAATAGGACACCGAGAGCACCGAAATGAAAAGGAAAAAACCAAGAGAGAATATTGTAGAGGGTCTCTACACCAAGGTTCTAGATTATACGAGGCCTCTGTAGGTTTCATGGAGTCTGAGTAGTCACCCGTCAAAATTGAACGATATTTTAGTCTTAGGGCTCTTAAGGCACTATGCTCGAACGAAGTAGCCCGGAAGTAACAACCATTTTACACACCAAAACACCAACTCCTCTAGTGTTCACCTGGCCACCCAAATGTGTCCGCACAGTCAGTTCAGTGCCACAACCCACCATTTGTAAAATATAGCATTTGATAACCTTACACTGGCTCCAACTGCACTATTTTACGTGTTTACAAACAATAGGACAGCGAGAGGACCAAAATGAGAAGAAAAAAACTAGGAGAGGATATTATACAGGGTTCCTACACTGAGTTGTTGGATCAAATGAGCCATCTCTACGTGCCATGGAGTCTGAGTAGTCACCCGTCGAAGTTGAACGATATTTTTGTCTCAGGGCTCTTAAGGGACGACGCCCGAATGAAGTATCCTGGAAGGACCGACCTTTTCACACACCGAAACACCACCTCCTTTAGTATTCACCTAGCCACCTAGATGTGCCGGCGTAGTTAGTTCGGTGTCACGACCCACCGTTTGCGAAATATAGCATTTGATAACCTTACACTGGCTCTAACAGCACTTTTTCACGTGTTTACAAAAAATAGGACAATGAGAGCACCGAAATGAGAAGGAAAAAATAGAAAGAGGCTATTGTAGAGGGTCCCCACTCCAAGGTTTTAGATCAAGCGAGGCCTCTCTAGGTACCACGGAGTCTGAGTAGTCACCTGTTGAAGTTGAACGATATTTTGGTCTCAGGTCTCTTAAGGGACTACGCCCGAACGAAGTAGCCCGGAAGCAACGACCATTTCGAGCACCAAAACACTACCTCCTCTAGTGTTCACCTAGCCAACTGGATGTGCTGACGTAGTTGGTTTGGTGCCACAACACACCGTTTGTAAAATATAGCATTTGACAACCTTACACTGGCTCTAATTGCACTATTTCGCATGTTTACAAACAATAGGACATCGATAGCACCAAAATGAGAAGGAAAAAATTGAGAGAGGCTATTGTAGATGGTCCCTATGCCAAGGTTCTAGATTAGATGAGGCCTCTCTAGGTGCCATGGAGTCCGAGTAGTCACCCGTCAAAGTTGAATGATATTTTGGTCTTAGGGCTCTGAAGGGACTACACCCAAACGAAGTAGTGGGAAGAAACGACCCTTTTACGCACCAAAAAACCACCTCCTTTAGCATTCACCTAGCCACTTGGATGTGTTGGTGCTGTCAGTTTGGTGTCACAACCCACCGTTTGCAAAATATAGCGTTTGACAACCTTAGACTAGCTCCAATTGCACTTTTTCACCCCTTTGCAAACAATAGAACAACAAGAGCACCGAAATGAGAAGGAAAGAACTGAAAGAGGCTATTGTAGAGGGTCCCCAATTTGAGGTTTTTGGATCAGTTGAGGCCTTTCTAGGTGCCATAGAGTTTGAGTAGTCACCCGTCAAAGTTGAATGATATTTTGGTCTCATGGCTCTTAAGGGACTATGCCTGAACAAAGTAGCCTGGGAGCAACAACCATTTTACGCACCGAAACACCACCTCCTCTAGTGTTCACCTAGCCACCAAGACGTGCTGGCGTAGCTGGCTTGGTGCCATGACCCACCATTTGCAAATTATAGTGTTTGATAACCTTACACTGGCTCCAACTCCATTAATTCACGTGTTTGCAAACAATAGGACATCGAGAGCACCGAAATGAGAAGGAAAATACTGAGAGAGGCTATTTTATCTGGTCCTTATGCCAAGGTTCTAGATTAGACAATGCCTCTCTAGGTGCCACGGAGTCCGAGTAGTCACCTGTCGAAGTTGAACAATATTTTTGTCTCAGGGCTCTTAAGGGACTACGCTCGAACGAAGTAGCCCGGAAGCAACGACCCTTTTCCGCACCAAAACACCACCTATTCTAGTGTTCACCTAGCCACCTAGACATTTTAGGATAGTTGGTTTGGTGCCATGAACCACTGTTTACAAAATATAGCATTTGACAACCTTACACTAGCTCCAACTGCACTATTTCGCATGTTTGCAAACAATAGGACAGCGAGAGCACCAAAATGAGAAAGAAAAAAATGAGAGAGGCTATTATACATAGTCCTTATGCTGAGGTACTGGATTAGATGAGGCCTCTCTAGGTGCCATGGAGTTTGAGTAGTCACTTGTCGAAGTTGAATGATATTTTGGTCGCAGGGCTCTTAAGGAACTACGCCCGAACGAAGTAGCCCGAAAGAAACGACCCTTTTGTGCACTGAAACACCACCTTCTCTAGCATTCACCTTGCCACTTGGATGTTCCGGCATAGTTGGTTTGGTGCCACGACCCATTGTTTGTAAAATATAGCATTTGACAACCTTACACTGGCTCCAACTGCAGTATTTCACGTGTTTGCAAACAATAAGACAGCGAGAGTACCGAAATGAGAAGGAAAAAACTAAGAGAGACTATTGTAGATGGTACCTATACCTAAGTTTTGGATCAGACGAGGCCTCTCTAGGTGCCACAGAGTCTATGTAGTCGACCGTCGAAGTTGAACAATATTTTGGTCTCAAGGCTCTTAAGGGACTACACTTGAACGAAGTAGCCCGGAAGCAACGACCCTTTCACGTACTAAAACACCACCTCCTCTAGCATTCACCTGGCCACTCAGACGTGCCGGTGTAGTTGTTTCGGTGCCATGACCCACCGTTTGCAAAATATAGCATTTGACAACCTTACACTGGCTCCAATTGCACTATTTCTCACGTTTGCAAACAATAGGACAACGAGAGCAACGAAATGAGAAGGAAAAAAATGAGAGAGAATATTGTAGAGGGTCCCTACACCAAGGTGTCGAATCAGATGAGGCCTCTCTAAGTGTGACGGAGTCCAAGTAGTCACCCGTTGAAGTTGAACGATATTTTGGTCTCAGGGCTCTTAAGGGACTACGCCCGAACGAAGTATCCCGGAAGCAACGACCCTTTCGCGCACTGAAATACCACCTCCTCTAGCATTCACCTGGAAAATTAGATGTTTTGGCATAATCGGTTCGGTGCCACGACCCACTATTTGTAAAATATAGCGTTTGACAACCTTACACTTGCTCCAACTGCACTATTTTGCGTTTTTGCAAACAATAGGACAGCGAGAGCACTGAAATGAGAAGGAAAAAACCGAGAGAGGATATTGTAGAGGGTCCCTACGCCGAGGTTTTGGATCAGACAAGGCCTCTCTAGGTGCCACGGAGTCAGAGTAGTCACCCGTTAAAGTTGAACGATATTTTTGTCTCATGGCTCTTAAGGGACTACGTCCGAACGAAGTAGCCCAGAAGCAACGAACCTTTCGCGCACCAAAACAATGTCTCCTCTAGCATTCACCTGGCCACTCAGACATGCCAGCGAAGTTGGTTCAGTGTCACATCCCACTGTTTGTAAAATATAGCGTCTGATAACCTTACACTGGCTCTAATTGCATTATTTCACACGTTTGTAAACAATAGGATAACGAGAGCACCAAAATGATAAGGAAAAAATTGAGAGAGTCTATTGTATAGGGTCCCTTCACCAAGGTTTTGGATTAGACGAGGCCTTTGTAGGTGCCACAGAGTCCAAGTAGTCACCCGTCGAAGTTGAATGATATTTTGGTCTCAGGGCTCTTAAGGGACTACACCCGAACAAAGTAGCCCGGGAGTAAGGACCCTTTCGCGCACTAAAAAACCACCTCCTCTAGTGTTCACCTTGCCACTTAGATGTGTCAGTGTAGTCAGTTCATTGTCACGACCCACCATTTACAAAATATAGCGTTTGACAACCTTACACTGGCTCCAACTGCACTATTTCACGCGTTTGCAAACAATAGGACAGCGAGAGCACCAAAATGAGAAGGAAAAAACTGAGAGAGGCTATTGTAGAGGGTCCATACACTGAGGTTTTGGATTAGAAGAGGCCTCTCTTGGTGCCATGGAGTCCGAGTAGTCACCTGTCGAAGTTGAACAATATTTTGGTCTCAGGGCTCTTAAGGGACTACGCCCGATTGAAGTAGCCCGGAAGAAACAACCCTTTCACGCACTGAAACACCACCTCCTCTAGTGTTCACCTAGCCACATGGATGTGCTAATGCAGTCAGTTCAGTGCCACAATGCACTGTTTGCAAAATATAGCATTTGACAACCTTACACTGGCTCCAACTGCACTATTTCATGTGTTTGCAAACAATAGGACAGCGAGAGCACTGAAATGAGAAGAAAAAAACTGAGAGAGGCTATTGTAGAGGGTCCCTATGCTAACGTTTCTGATTAGACAAGGCCTCTCTAGGTGCCATGGAGTGTAAGTATTCACCCGTTAAAGTTGAACGATATTTTAGTCTCAGGGCTCTTAAGGGACTACGCCCGAATGAATTAGCCCAGAAGCAATGACCCTTTTGTGCACCGAAACAACGCCTCCTCTAGCATTCACTTGTCCACTCGAATGTGTCGGCATAGTCGGTTTGGTGCCACGACCCACCGTTTGCAAAATATAGCATTTGACAACCTTACACTGGCTCCAACTGCACTATTTCACGTGTTTGCAAACAATAGGACAGCAAGAGCACCAAAATGAGAAGGAAAAAACTGAGAGAGGCTATTATAGAGGGTCCCTATGCCAAGGTGTCAGATAAGATGAGGCCTCTCTAGGTGCCACAGAGTCTGAGTAGTCACCCATCGAAGTTGAACGATATTTTGGTCTCAGGGATCTTAAGGGACTATGCCCGAATGAAGTAGCCTCGAAGCAACGAACCTTTCACACACCGAAACACCACCTCCTCTAGCATTCACCTTTCCACCCAGAAATGTGTCAGGGCAATTGGTTCGGTGTCACAACCCACTGTTTGCAAAATATAGCGTTTGACAACCTTACACTCGCTCCAACTACACTATTTTACGCGTTTACAAACAATAGGACAACGAGAGCACAAAAATGAGAAGGAAAAAAACTAAGAGATTCTATTATAGAGGGTCCCCACGCTAAGGTTTTGGATCAGACAAGGCCTCTCTAGGTGCCATGGAGTTCAAGTAGTCACCCGTCGAAGTTGAACAATATTTTGGTCTCAGGGCTCTTAAGGGACTACGCTCGAACGAAGTATCCCGAAAGCAACGACCTTTTCACACACCAAAAAATCACCTCCTTTAGTGTTCACCTAACCACTTGAACGTGCCAGCGCAGTGAGTTTGGTGCCATGACCCACTGTTTGCAAAATATAGCGTTTGAGAACCTTACATTGGCTCCAACTGCACTATTTCACGCATTTGCAAACAATAGGACAGTGAGAGCACCGTAATGAGAAGGAAAAAACTGAGAAAGGCTATTGTAGAGGGTCCCTACACTGAGGTTTCAGATTAGACGAGGCCTCTCTAGGTGCCATGGAGCTCGAGTAGTCACCCGTAGAAGTTGAACGATATTTTTGTCTTAGGGCTCTTAACGGACTATGCCTGAACGAAGTAGCCCGGAAGCAAGGACCCTTTCGCGCACCAAAACAACTCCTCCTCTAGAATTCACCTGGCCACTTGGACATGGCTGTATATTCGATTTGGTGCCATGACCCACCGTTTGCAAAATATAGTGTTTGACAACCTTACACTGGCTCCAACTGCACTATTTCATGTGTTTGCAAACAATAGGACAGCGAGAGCACTGAAATGACAATGAAAAAACCAAGAGAGGCTATTGTAGAGGGTCCATATGCCAAGGTTCTAGATTAGATGAGGCCTCTATAGGTGCCATGGAGTCCGAGTAGTCACTCGTCGAAGTTGAACGATATTTTGGTCTCAGGGCCCTTAAGGGACTACGCCTGAATGAAGTAGCCCAGAAGTAATGACCCTTTCTCACACCTAAACACTACCTCCTCTAGCGTTCACCTAGCCACCTAGACGTCTTAGCGTAGTCGGTTTGGTGCCATGACCCACCGTTTGTGAAATATAGCATTTGACAACCTTACATTGGCTCCAACTGCACTATTTTATGCGTTTGCGAACAATAGGACAACGAGAGCACCGAAATGAGAAGGAAAAAAGCAAGAGAGGATATTTTAGAAGGTCCATACTCTAAGGTTTTGGATCATACGAGGCCTCTCTACGTGCCACGGAGTTTGAGTAGTCACCTGTCGAAGTTGAATGATATTTTGGTCTCATGGCTCTTAAGGGACTACGCCCGAACGGAGTAGCCCGGAAGCAACGACCCTTTCGCGCACTGAAACACCACAACCTCTAGTGTTCAACTTGCCTCCTGTATGTGTCAGCGCAGTCAGTTTGGTGCCACGACCCACCGTTTGTAAAATATAGTGTTTGACAACCTTACACTGGCTCCAACTGCACTATTTCACACGTTTGTAAACAATAAGACAGCGAGAGCACCGAAATTAGAAGGAAAAAACTAAGAGAGGCTACTGTAGAGGGTCCCTACTCCAAGGTTTTAGATCAGATGAGGCCTCTCTAGGTGCCATGGAGTCTGAGTAATCACCCGTCGAAGTTGAATAATATTTTGGTATTAGGGCTCTTAAGGGAGTACGCCCGAACAAAGTAGCCCAGAAGTAACGACCCTTTCGTACACCAAAAAACCACCTCCTCTAGCATTCACCTGGCCACCTAGATGTGTCGGGGTAGTTGGTTTGGTGCCACGACCCACCGTTTGCAAAATATAATGTTTGACAACCTTACACTGGCTCCAACTGCACTATTTTGCGCGTTTGCAAACAATAAGACAGCGAGATCACCAAAATGAGAAGGAAAAAACTAAGAGAGGCTATTGTAGAAGGTCCCTACACTAATGTTTTTGATCTGACAAGGCATCTCTAGTTGCCATGGAGTCTGAGTAGTCACCCGTCGAAGTTAAACGATATTTTGGTCTCAGGGCTCTTAAGGGACTACGCCCAAACGAAGTAGCCCAGAAGCAACGACCCTTTCGCATACTTTAACACCACCTCCTCTAGCATTCAACTAGCATTCTCTAGATAGTGGTCTTAAGAACAGGAATTTCATCTACATTCATCGAACTTGAGTCCCATTTAGACAAATTTCTTCCAAAACTTGTCGGTGTACTCTTGCACATCTTGGCCTTGTTTTTGCCTGAGATATTTTCAATACATGGACCTCCCTTCATCGTAACAAATACGATATAATTTCTTTTTGATTGGCCTCTTAAATTCATCCCACTTAGAAATAGGTGGAAGATTCCTAACAACCAAGGAATGAACATAGCTTTAAAAACTAGGTTTAAAGCATGAATGGTTAATTTTAACCTTGAAAATGAAATTTATTGACTCTCATTGATTTGATGCAAATTGAAATATACCTCAATTTGAGTTAGCCAATGGTCTAACTTATTGGAATTCATGTCCCCATCATAAGGCTAAATTTATATCTTCACCTTCTCTTTGAATTGAGGAGGAGTAAGTTTGGTATGGGGTTGTTCTTCCCATGATGGAATAAATATTTCCCATAGACAAGGAAATATTTCCCACATATTTGGATAGACTTACGACATCTGCCTCCATCTTGTAGAAACCGTTCTTCTTTAGTCTCATGTGCATCTCACTACGAGCCATGTTTCATATTCCTTGCTTCCACTTCTTGGTGGAAATATATTCTTCAAAAGGAATGAGGATACCTTCATCACTTTCACTACCCTTCTGGGTGAGGGGTATCTAACTAAAAATGTCAACACAAGTTGAGCCACACAAAAACACTTGATCTTAAAATCTCTAATCCATAAACTGTATCTTTTAAACAATAAATGGATCTTATCTTAGTGATGATAAATGAACAATTACCAAAGTTATTATTATGGACAGTATGTTATGAAATAATCATTCATACAATACTAAAATTTAGATATGTAAGATAAGGAGACAAGAATTTTATCCTAGAGAAACCCAATGTGGGAAAAACTATAGCTAGATAAGAAATTTATTCACTTCACTATATAAATCTCCAATACAATACAATAAAATACAAGATCACTACTAAAAGATGTCCTTTAACAAGGATTTAAGATCTCTCTACTTGCATCACTTGTTTATAACCCTCAACGAGAAAGAACTTAGTTGTCTATGAACGAAACCAGAACAATGTGAAAATTTTCCCCCTTTTCTCACACTTGAATTCACTCCAAATGACTTACTTAGATGATTATTTATGTGCTTGCATTTATAGTTGTTATATCCAATGATGAAAGGAGGTGAGAAATGAACTGGTTTGGGAAGTCCAAACATTTTCAACTATTTAGATTCTCATTTTGGCATCGTCAAGGACAAAATCACTACTTTCTACAAGAGGTGTTTGCATTATCACCATGGTAATTACGTAGCTGTTGGTGCCTAATTTTCCATTTTCCATAACGATGAACATGTTGAGGGTATATTTTCCAAGTTTCAAAAATTTTAAATACATATAATTTGGTACTTCTAGATCTATTTTTTGGATCATACTCACGCTTTAATAATTTAATACTTTGTCAATATCAATGTTGTGTCCAAGCCTATTTACAATGAAGAGACGATTTGGAACATATTAAGAATGTACAAACTTAATCAAATTGGAAATAACACAACTTCCATGATTAAAGGATCTATTCTGAATTTATTTAAGATAGTAAGAACTGGGGACAATACTTCTAATTCTATGATCATGAAAACATAAACATACATGAATGAAAATATTGTCTAGATAATTCAAGCACATTAATACTAGAAGTACAAAAAATTAGAATATTTGAACAAGAAATAAATAAAACTTCCATTCACATCGGAGAGGAGTGGCCCTTGCTCCTTCCCTCTGATCTGGTTACTAATGTGTACTCAAAAACACAATTTATTCTAGAATCATGTTCTTTATTTATCAATTGTTCAGTTTACAATACTCTTATTATCTTTCTTCAATGTCCAACCATTTATTCTATAATGATATAAATAGAAGGATATCATAGATGCAATGAAATCAAATCAAACATATATAGTTCCAATTTATCATTATGAAAACCAACATACATGGATATATATATATATATATATATATATATATATATATATATATATATATATAAGAATCAAACAAAGTGTGCTCCAAACGCACATCTCTAAAAATTTATATGTATAGGTTCATAATGTATGTGTACATCTCGAACTAAGTGTGTCATAATGTACATATGGGACCACATGTAGTTGTAAAAGGCTATATATATACAATGGACTATGAATCTACTCATGACCACATATGTACATCCAGGTGGACTATAAATCTACTCATGAAACATCTTCCCTCTCTTCGCCCTACTAGAAGTAGCATGTTCACAACCTGGGGATATAGTGGAGGGAGATTCCACTACGGATTTCATCTGTGTGGTTCTAGGTGTCTCTAAGCATGCCTACAACCTAACCTGCACATTCATAAACAAAAAATTTTTAACACCCAAAATTTTAAAATACATTTAAAATTTAGAAACTTGTATAATTTAGTTAAAATGCATGTGAAATCTTACTGCAATGTCATGATCCATATCAATTTGTTGTTGACACATCGCAGGGACAACAATAGACTCACGAGGGGTAAGCTACATACAAATAATTAATTTTCAAATTAAATATTTCACATATACATACAAAATATGATATTGTAGATTTAAGTTTAATAAGAAATAATGAACCTCCAAAATTTAACAAATTTAAAAAATTGTACCTGAGTTAGTGGATCTACAGATGCTATGGCAGTATCTACAACAACCTCCACAGTCTGCATATATGGAGGAGTCTCTCTGGCAGTCATAAGCTATACAAAAAACATATACAAATCAATATTAAAATCTACATGACAGAGGTCTAAAGCATGTAATCCATGTGAACTTCCAGTAATTAGAAACAAAGGTGTAAAGAGATTTACTAACCTACGTAAAACTCATGTGAGGCATGCCAGTAGCCTCAGTTCTTTGAGCATATGATGACCCACCAGGCTCTTGTGTATAAAAGAGAAAAATATTAATACATGTACAACATACACGTGAAACATTATAATAATAAATCTAGTGCAATTAAATGATTTATTAAAAATGTAAGCTTGTACAACTTGAAACTTACGTTTGAATAACCACGCCCAACCGCAGTAGCTAGCATGTCAACACCGCTAGATGTTTCCCTTCACTCGGCTCTTGCTATTTAAAATAAAATAAAAAATTAGTTTTTTACATGTATGTACATGAAGTACAATCAAATATATATATATATATATTAATATCTCAAACATGTGAATTAAAACTATTGTACATATATAGATTATTTAAATTTATTTAAAATTTACCTGTGAAAGACCAATATCAGTGGCTCCAGTTCCAAAAACATTCCCCAGCATCTCATCTATAGAAAAAAAATCCTGTGAACCAGCAAATGATGTCTCGCTTGTAGTGCATACGGCACCACATGATCCACAGTGGGTGTGGTGCACTAGAAACTGGCACCTCCACCAACATCACCGGATGTAATCTGGGTCACTATGCTGGGTGAGAGTGTCAGTGAGCTCCCTCAATGCACTGCAATGTATCAATCTCCACAACCTCCTTCACTGTAGGAGGGATAACTGAAGGTAATGGGGGTTTTGGGGCATGGGGGATCCTAGAGCTGACCTACGCGTGCACCAGGTCTGCTCTGTGCAGAGCCACCTCCTCGACCAAAAAAGTCTAGAAAAGTCAAAATAATTCGGGACCTCATTGATGCACAAACTCGCAATATAATTTCTTCAAAAAATAAAGAGGAACCTCATTGTTGTTGCATGGTGGATAATCAAAAACCATCCACCATCGGGTCCCCAAAATTGTTTTTTGATTCTATCATCATGGCAACCAATGGATTGGGAATCGTTTGCAAGTAACTGTCAGGGGGGGCATTGGTTCTAGGGTCGGTAAATAATGCACAAATTAGGTCTTTTTCCAATTTTTTTTGTCTTTTGACGGCCGCATGAGATAGTTTTATATCCGCCTACCACCGCCTATAGTCATCTTCTAAAGGTGTTCCAGTCTATGTATTTGGTTGGTTGCAGACTCGACTTTGCCAATCAATGTTTGCAATGTATTGGCTAAAGTCATGCGGGATGGATTTGTAGCATGGTTTTGTCTTATAGTTTGAATTAGGGTTCTCAATGACAATTTTTATTTTCTGCATGATTCTTCCAATGATATTATCTTGCGTTCCTGTTGGCTCAATGGGGGATAGAAGGAGCCACAGGAGGGCGGATCTATGGTTTAGAGGAGGGTTTTGAGGAATGTTCGGAGGGTTTTGAGGAATGATTCGGTGGGGTTTTGAGGAATGTTTTGACGGTTTGCACGAGCCCGAGCTTGCCGACCAACTAATAAAACAATAAAATTGTATACATAAACAAACAATTCACAAAACCCCATGAATAATGCCAGGAAAAAAAAACCTAAAATGCAAAAAAAACAACCTAAAATGCAAAAAAAAATGATTACAATCGGGGACTTTACCTCCTCGTCTTGGCGGTATGGTTGAATCTATCGCTATCTAGAAGTCCGATGAGAAATTTTGAGATAGTATTGAAAGCATGCGAGTGAAAAACAGTTTTGGAAAAGTCGTGGTTTTGAATTGAAAATTGAGGAAAAATAACGAGTCGGCGGGGACTGTTAAATTTTGTCTCAGAGTTCCGCATGATCGCGGTTTATAACCGCGCTCGCGGTTATAAACCGCGATCGCGGAACTAGGTTCGGTAATTACCGAACCTAGAATTCAATAACTTGCGATCGCGGTTTTTAGGACCGTGCTCGCAGGTTTTTATAACCGTGATCGCGGTTCCTTAGGACCGCAGCTCGCTGATTTTAAAACCACGCGAATCGCAGCGGTACCTTTATTTCTGTGTAGTTACCATTTATGTCCACAGGAATTGTCCACCAACTTCGATGCACTTACCCAGTTTGAGTCAAATTGATCAACTGGAAGGCCGAAATTTTCCATAAGTGAATCTCAAAGATGCCCAAAAGATAAACAGATACAACCACCTTGACATGATCAGAATTAGATAGAAGGAGAGATATACAGGGTTCTCTAGGGGCAACTTCTTAAGATGGATAAGATGTGCTTAGACGTTGTTTTTCTAGATGGAGCGAATTAGCTGTCTGATAGCCATGCAAGATAAATCCCCAAGTAAACTCCAAACTAAAGCATGATTAGGGTGTGCCCTTTATAGAATTTCCAACAGAGAAAATAAAAGACAAAGAGAAGAGGCCAAATATAGTTGTCAATGCACAAGTGCTTGCCATGATTCTTTCGTGAATCATATCAATGCTAGCATGCTTGTATAGGACCTATAAATATACCCAAGTGCGAAAATGATCTTTGGTGTCTACAAGTGTTTGTTAACTCTTTAATACAGGAAAAAACATGAAAAACCTCCATCCTAAGTGGCCAACTTTTAAACTATCCACTTTTTATTACTTTGATAGTTGTTCCTTCAACTGAATGATCGGGTACCCAATGCTAACAAACAGATACTATTGCATCAACAAATGAGGCATAATATTCAGCACCAATCCATTGATGGTGATGGACATCTCCAGATCTCTTACCATCCAAACTGTTGATATCACAATTAACTCGATCCTCCATTTGGCGTGTAGAAAATGTTAAGACAATCAAAAATATTCACACTTCTAGGCATTCTCATAGTGCACAAATGGGGGGGGAATACTCCAGAGTCTTCACATGTACTCATTAGGGATCCCTTGATATTTGATTTGAATATATGGGACATCCATTATGGGTGATGGTACAAAAGATAGGCTTGGGGGTTTCATTAGAGATTTTCTGAGGCCTACTATGCTAAATGGAAAAAATTTACCATGAGTGTCTACACCTCTACTTCTGAAACTACTGAGCTTGACACTTGTCTCTTAGCCTGCGTCACAAAGGAAATACGAAGATGAATGTGCTATAATTTGACTGGCATTTTGGGGGAATAGCACCCTCTGAGTCCATGTCGTACGCACTCACGAAGCAGGCCCTCCTGGTGCGTTTAGGCACGTCCCTAATGTGGGTCCCAGCTGAATTCTGAGTCATTTTCTTCCATATGTAACTGCTTTTCCATCAAAGCGTAAAAAATCCGCTGTCAAATCCAAAATAAAAATCCTGGACCTCTGACATTGACCGGGGTTAATAGATATTGACTATCTTGCCATCGGGCTCGTGCACCATTTTTTATTTATATTAACCTTTATGACATAGGTGACTATAAGTGAGACCAGTTCACAATTGCCTCTGAACATCTACTGTGCCCTGAACCCTTAGGACTTTTTAAATTTCCACGTGTCTACCACATCAGCTCCTTTACGCTGGATCGCCAAAATTTGCCTTCCACTTTGAACGTGCATGGGCCCACAATCTATCCTAGGCCATTTAGATAAGGTCTGTCTGAAAATAGTTTCAAGCATCTAGCGGAAGATGCCACGTGTTATGGTCTGTTGAAGTCTCCATTGTAGCTTTGGAAAGTCTAGTTAAAAGTACCTTTCAAGCAGATGCATCCACTTGTTAGTGTTGCACTTCTTCATATTGCATACTCAAGAATGTCGACCCCTGAAAATGTACCCGGATTCATCCACATGAGAGAAACTCCATGAGAATACTAAAATTATTGCACACATGGTGCCCACTCACTAGAATAGAGCATCATCAATGAGTGTAAGCTGGCCAGGGGATTTGATCCCGTTCTGCCAAACTACTCCATTTCCATGGGAATTTGTCCAAGATTGTGAGTGCCAAGGGTATGGTTCATGATAGTCATTCACAACTAATGTCTGCTTTTTTTCCATCCCTCCCTGTAGTCCTGCCAGCACTAAATCTAAGCCACACCAATAAAATGAGTCTCAAGATGAGTCATGGGATTCCTTTGCATGGACTACGTTATATGGAATGCGGAAATTTTAATGGAATTTTTGAAGTATCTAAGTTGCAATAGAAACTCCTTGGGGGCTAAGAGAAGTCAATGGATTTTTTTGTCGATCAAAATTCTTGAAAACATTGTACTAAGTGTGGAAAAATCCAACCTGTACAATTTGACCGTCCCAAACATGAGAAAGGAACATCCATATCATATGATTTCAAATCATGTATTCAAAAACAGGACCTAGTAATTTTAGTTCCCATATTTGAAATCTGAAAAATTTGTATCATGAGGGACACCAACAGTAATCATTGATTCCAATATATTTCAGTATGTTCTTGGAAGGAAAAAATGAAAAGGATAGTAGATCTTGATTGTGGAAAATGGAGGAAATGGTAAAATGTGAGTTTTAAAGGAACAAAGCACGGGAGACCCAAAATATAGAGATTTTTCAGAGGAACAAAGGAACTATGAGACAAATATAGACCCACACATTATCCTCGACCTAGGAGAAAACTAAAAATGGAAATAAGATTGACCAAGCACCATACGGGGAAGGAGAAAATGACAGAGGCCGTGAATGAATAATTTTTAAAAGGCGCAGATGAGGCGAGACCATTTTGAGCACCAACATTGGCTCTGACTTGGGGATGGGCACTCCCCGTGAGTGCCATAAGAACAATAGTAGACCAAGTGCCAAAATATCCATTAGGTAGTGGAGTCATCTTTGCAGGGTAGAGCAATATAGCCATCTATAAAAAAAAAAGAAACTAGCAAAAACAGGTCACCGAGGACAAAAATGTGAAAAAAACACAAAAATAGGACGCAAGTAACAAACTATACACTGTACAAGAGGTGTTTACCTTGATCTAGAGGAATCAATCCAAGAAATGCTTTAGATGCCTACCATTAACAGGTAGTTCAAGAAATTCACCATCTAGATCCTTCAAGAAGGTGTGTTCACCAATTCTAATGTTAATGGAGTAAGGGCCCATCCACAATGAGTCAAACTTGCCATGCTTTCCCTTATCCTCATGCATATTATCCCATAGAAGCACAAGATCTCCAATATTGAAGGCTCTAGGAGAGACCTTCTTGTCAAACAGTCTCTTTAGCTACCAGAGTTGTTGTGGTGGAAGAGACAAAAGTCATTGATTAGTGCCAAAACTGCTGCCACTTTTGTCTCTTCCACCACAACAACTCTGGTAGCCAAAGGATCAAGTAGCATTCTAATTTCTCTTCCTTGAGGCTTCCTATTCCCAAATCCAACAGATCCTTTTCCTCTATCATCAGCTCTTTGATGATTTGTAAATATGTCTTAGATTTTTTGCTTGTGTTATCCTTGTGAACTCTGTCCAACTCCTTTCTTAGCTTGGGATAACTTATAGAAGATCTCCCTGATAGCCCCTGCCAAAGTTTTCACCACTTCTTCCAAATCAGAAGCCTTGTTTTTCTTATGTTTTTCTTGGTTAACTAGCTTCACACCTTCCCTCTTGGGAGATTTTCATATTGTTTTGGTATTATTCTCTATTTGTAGGTCCATAGTGAATGCTTGCCTCAAGTTAGTAGGGTTCTTGTCCCTCAAGTAGGAAGTAGCATTTTTATCAAATGCATCAATATATTTGATCAAACATGACTCATCACATGGCCTTATCCTAACAAGCAATCTCCTCAAGGTCTTATTGAACCTTGTATTGAAGTCATGTATTGACTCATTGGGATACTTCTTGATATTTTCAAATTTTGAAAGAAGAAACCCAGGGTTAGTCCTATAACCATATTGTAAGATGAATGCATTGCTCATATTAGCCCAAGAGTCAATAGAGTTATCTAACAATGCTTTGAACCAGTCCCTAGCATCCTCCTCTAGAGTGTGAAAAAACAATTTGATTTATACATCTTCATGCTTAATCTAAAAATATTCCATCATATTGAGGAAGAGATTTATATGTTGGTCACCAGTAATAGCATTATTTCCCTGGAACTTTGGCATTTTGTTCCTTACATCTTGAGGCACTGCATTTGGGTAACCATCCATCCCCAAAAAATTTATAGGTCCAAAAGTGTTTACAACAAAAGGGGGTCTGGGTTGAGCCATATTGATTCGAGTAGGTGATCCTGGAGGGGTGAAAAATTGATGAAGGGCAGAGGGTCCTTGGAATAGAGGAGTGTGGTTTTCAAAATGGAGATCCCCCAAAGGCCTTGCTTCTTGGAAATCCCTATCTACTTCAAAAAATATAGGTGTAGAATGTAAAGAAAATATTTCAAAAGAAAATGAAGGCCCTTCTCTAACTAGAGAATTTAGTTCCACAAAGAGGCTACCTGATTCAGAGTCACTTGAATAGTAGTCTTCAATGATAGGTCATTCACTTTCATCAATGGAGATCCCTCTTCCTATTTTTTGTTCTCCCAAACTTCTCCAGGATTTTATTCCTTCTGGCTTTGCTTTTCCTAACTCAGGAAACAATGTCCTAGTAGGAGCCCTAACAAAGAAAGGTCTTCTTCCTTCTAGCTTTGCAAATATTAGTAACAAACCTTACTTGACAGTGGTTTTAAGAAACTGGTCCTTATCAAAATCAAATCAACTGGGAGTCGCCACTAAGGATTTCCACCTTAGTTGTGCAAATGCACTAAATATGATCTGTCAAGTGTCTGTCAATGCAAGAGAGTGGAAATGGAAATATTCTGACATTTCTTCACCCAATTGTATAAATTGAAAGCTAGTGCACTAGGTGTGAAGACTGAAGGAACTACACATAACACTTAGAACATACAAGGAGTACTTTACTAGGGTCTTGATTTTGAACTAGAACTTCCTCATCAATGGTGCCACAAGTGTTGGTACCCAATTTTTTTCTCCTTTTAAAACCAAACAACAACACAGATTCAACAAGGAGCTTAGAGGTAGATAGATAATAAATGTATATTGTTTTGTAGCCAGGGAGAAATCTAGCTGTCCCTTTGTTACTTGGATTTGTGGAGAGATGAATAGCTCCTCAAAATCATATGATCTTATCCTAACTATTTTAGGTTGTGCCTTTCAACCAATGTAAGAGAACCTATTGTGTAACCTCTGTCATTTGAAAGGAGATACAAGTACCTTTCTTTTGCATAAATTTTATAGAGAAGGCCTTGGGGAAAATATGATCAAGACACTAGATCTGACTCTCACAAATTGTCACTTCTAGATCATGGAGATACCTTCACAACAAGGCAAAGGTTACTAAAGACATTTGAGACCCTAATCTATTCTGCATACTTTAGTAAAAGGACTTTTGTCTTGTGTGGGTATACAGAGCAAAAATAGGGGTAGTATGGGTAGGATTGGTTGTTTTAAATATATTTTTAGTGGGAGGGGAGACAGGATGGACTTGAATCACTAGATCCTTGAGATTTTATGAAAAATGGAAAGATTCAATCAACAAAATGCCATAAAAAGTTAAATTGTTTCCTTAACTAGAATATGTGCTTCAATGGAGGCCCAGATCAGCACTCTTTCACACAACCTGTGGGATTTTTTCATGAAGGCTTGAGTCAGAGGACCCAATAAAGCACCCAGATTTAAACCAACTAATGCCTGAGGTACATTCAAATGTTGACAAAGAATCTTTATCAAGAAAATGAAATACAAGTTATTTAAAACCGTTTATCCCACTCCCAGATGAAGGATCTTTTGAGAAACAAAATTGTAGATGCCACTAAACTATCACAAGGACTGAGACCTATGTGATTGGACTATATTTTGGTACAAGATTGCAATAGAAATAAGAAAAACTACCTGTATGTATTCAAAAATGAAATAAATACACTTTACTCAAGATTGACATAGGTTAACTCAAAGTTTGATCAAATTTATGAGCAACGGAAAGTTTCTAGAAAAATATCAAATCTTGACAATGGTTGTACACTTGCAACCACCTTGACATGATCAAATTTGACACAAAGAGAGATATACGTGCTTATCTAAATGTCTTCTCAAAATGAATGGGATCTGTCAAGATTTTTCTTCTCGAGAGTATCAATCCTGATCTTTCCAAAAATTCCCCACTTCCCACCATTTGCACGATGAATTTTTTCCCTTTATAACATTTCCAACATAGCCCCTTCCTCCCAAAAGACAAAAAATTTAAATGCACTAGTGCTCGCCATGATTCTTTCGTGATTCATAGAATAAGATCTACAGAAGTCTCTAGGTGCTTGATGGAAAATCTCTTCTGTTTCTACCTATATTCAACTCTTTTCTCAGGAAAAACAAACCTCCATCCATTCGCCAACCACTTCCACCCCATATCAATCAAATCTGGTCGCTTGTGTGCTCACGAGAAGAAAAACAGAAAACCAGACCAGGATTGAGAGTTAGACCGATTTAATGGGGATAGAAATCTCCAGATCTCTCCCACCAAACTCTAGATATCAAAATTAAATCACTCCTTTATTTGGCATGTAGAAAAAAATAAGAAATCATGAAGATTCACACATCCAGGTTTTTTATAGAGAAAATGGGGAGAAAATTAGATTTAGACGCTCAACAGCCATTGATCTTTGATTTTGAATGTGGGTCGTCCACATGGAAGATGCAAAAACATGCTCTGGGGTTTTCTTTGAAATTTTCTGACCTTTTTGAAAAAATGGAAAAATGTCCCATTTTTCTCTGCACCTCCGCTTCTGAAAATGGTCTCGACACATGTCCTGAGGTGGGTCCCAAAGGAAACATGGAGAAATTCTACCATTTGACTCTCTTTTGGAAAAAGGAAAAATTTCCAAGTTTTCCCCACAGCTCTGCCCTTCCGCTTCAAGTCCCTAATGTGGGTCCACACAGAACCCTAGGTCCTTTTATGCCTTTAACTCCTTTTCCATCAAAGGGAAAACTTTTCTCTTTTCCTCCGAAAGCCCACATCCCCGCCGTTGACCGGGGAAAAACATTGACTATTTCCCATCCGGCTCACGGGCCATTTTTGCTATTTTAACCTTTATCAAGTAAAGAGGTGAAAATTTTGAATTTCCTCCAATGGTCTACTTCCCCACCCCTTATGACTTTTCAAATTACCACATGTCGCCACAGCGCTCCTTGAGATGGTCCCAAAATTTTGATACTTTGTATGAGCATGGGATCACCACGTGTCCTGCTCTAGCGAGTTCTATTTGAATGTTTGAAGCTCAATGGAAGGAACCACATGTCATGCTCCGAGGTAGTCTCATTTTTCCGTTGAAAAGTCTAAGAAAAATGAAAACTAAGCTGAAACCTACACGTGTCAGCCTGGTGCTCCTTCAAATTGAAAATAAAGGGCTGACCGCCAAACATGTGTGGTTCCTACACATGTTTCCATGGTGTAACTTGAAGATGGTGCCCAAAGAAAAGACCTTGAATGAGCACAAGCTCGCCCCATGTCCCGTTCCGCCAAACTACTCCAAGTGCATAAAAATTTGTCTAAGTCCAGGCCAAGCAGTGGAAGCCTCCATGTGTCTCTTTCCTGTCAACCCTCCATGTGTCCTCCTGATGCTACTTCAAAGCAAAACCAAAAATTTATTCTCAAATGAGTTTCATTCCTCCACATGGACACATTTTAAAGATGAGGCTTTTCATGGAATTTCTGAAGTATTAAGCTGATCCGCATCCAACCAAGAGGAGCCACATTTCCTTGTCAACTGAATGATGAAAATTCAACCAGGAGAAATTCCCATCAAACTGTAAAACACAGAGAAATGTCCATTCAAGCTAGAAAATGAATTTTTCTTCAAGGATAGAGAGTTTAGATTGTTACAAAGCTCAAACATGATCCTTAGGGACACATCAACTCATTTCTCTTTGAGTATTTAAGGAAAAAATGACAGGGACAATAAATCTTGACTGTGTAAAATGGAGGAAATGGGAAAATGTGAGTTTTGAAGGAACAAAGCATGGGAGACCCAAAATATAGAGATTTTTCGAAGGAACAAAGGAACCATGAGAAAAATACAGACCCACACATGATCCTCGACCCAGGAGCAGACTAAAAATGGCAATAAGAATGACCAAGCACCATACGGGAAAGGATAAAATGACAGAGGCCATGAATGAATAATTATTCAAAGGCGTAGATGGGGTGAGACCATTTTGAGCACCAACATGAGGTTCAATGTCTAACTCTACCAACCCCATAATTTTTCATTTTTTGGTGACCATCTAAAGGAGGTGCCACTTGTGGGTTTGATGAAGTTGAGTCTTCATGATCATGTGTCCCTAGTACAATACCTTTGTTTGAACCATTGGGATCTATTCTACCATCCTTTGGTCACATGGGGAGAGGATCGTTAAACATTTCTAGTGGTGTGTTCTATGGGGATACCGGTCCCATATAGGTATTTTTAGTGGGAGCTGTTGGGTTTGACAAAAACAAGTCAACAAACAACTATCTTTGATCCGTTGGAAAAATCTATAAAAAATTGTTACAATCGTGGCATGTTCTTACATCATACCCATGAACCTTATGGAAACCACAATATAAATTAGGATTGTAATCTCAAGACCTTTGGTTTGCACCTTTTTATGACCTGAAATTATGGTTATTGTTCACCTGTTGATTGTTATTGTTAAATTTAGGGAACCCTTTCCCTTGGTTTTGAAATTGGTTCAGACACCCACTTAGGAATTGGTTAGGGCATTGGTTTTGTTTTTTTCTTACTTTCTGAAATTGTTGTTGTTAATGCTATTGTTGACGGTTAAAATCTACAACATTGACTAAAGGTGATAAGTTATTGTTTCTTTCATTGTTATCATCGTTATTTTGGTTGCTTGAATCATAAGTATTGGGAGCATTAACAATGTTAGGATTCTTAGGTTGGTCCATCACCCCATCCGTCATGACTCCACGATTCTTATTAAGGATTTTCTATCGTTGGTTTTTATTCGTGTTGTTAGAATAACCGGAGTTATTTTTATTAGGGGTGACTAACCTTCCATTAGATCCATACATTATATGACCATTGGGTCAATTCTAAGAGAACCCTCTAACACCTCTTCATAGCTCCTTAGCAGGAACTTTTTAACCTCTTCCTTTGTCTCCTTGTTGATAAAGTCGAGGAACGATTCACAAAAATATGTTTGATCCATGTTTGGAGTGCTTGTAGAGGAGTAGAGAACTTGTCTCCACCTTTGAATGAAGTGGGCTATAGACTTGTGATATTTCTTGATATGACGGAATTCTCTGATTCATGTTCTCAAAAGTTTTTTCATATCAAAAAATTTAATAAAATATGTTACGAGTTGGTTTAACGAGTGTATTGAAACCTCCACTATCTAATAGTAATAGTCGAGAGAAATACCTTCGAGCGTCTTAGGGAAAATTTCTGCAATGAATGTGTCCCATGGGGGTAGATCTTGAATGGCCATTGCAAAAGCCTTGATGTGGGAATTAAGATTTCCTTCTCCTTTAAATTTTGGAATATCAAGAAAGGGTCTTAAGAGCATGATTGTTTGAATGGAGAAGTCTAGGGGTCCTTAATATATTCAGAATAGGTTCCCATTTTGTATGTTTCCACCATTGAAGATCCTTTTTAGGGAGGTGGAGGTTGCATTCATTTATGAAATGGGATAACATAGACATTTTTTTGGGGTGTATGACATCCCCTATAGTTATTTGTATAAACCAAGGTAGGCGTACATGCACCCTTGTGGATATTTAGAATACATGTGTATATAGGGGATTGTTTACCCTGATATGTAATTGAAGGCATGAAGCCAGGGAACGTTGAATTTTTGGCTAGTATGGCATTTGAGAATGCACTTCCAGTTGGTCCCTGTTACAGATATCCATATGTGGCTTGAGGGGGCATACCCAAGGTGCCCATCCCTCTAAGAAGATATCCAAGGTTTTCAGTACTCATGTAAACTGGAGGATTCTACACAGTAGGTATTTGTCCGTAATTCTACGGGTAGGTAGAATTCTTTCCTTTCCCTATGTATGAATTCTGAGTATTTTGGGAAATCTCTATCTCCTTGAATTTTTCTACCAAATCTGAGATGAAATCACTCGTTGACAGGGCAGTTATTTTCTTAGGTGAATTTTGTTGAACCCTCGAAGGTTGTTGAGGAGTATGGTATCCTATTATGAATTATTCACTATGTTGCCACCCCTCATTGGTAGTATTCTCAATTGGTAGAGGGGTAGAATTCTTGATTTGGAACAGGACATCACCTTGACCTTACAACCTATCAAAATCTCGGTTCATGTTCTAGAAGTGTTGTTCACTCCTAGCATATTGTGCTAAATACTTCTCATCTAGATGTGGGAGTTATTTTGATTGCATGCTAATGGGTTGTTAAAATAATACCTAAGGAGATCAACTTGCTTCACCACTTAAATTCATGTTGTTTTAACTTGATTATTCGTGAGGATAGGTATTAGCTTGATTGGTTGCTATGTTAAGTAAGGAAAGTTGTGCAATAATATCTAGTGGAAGTGGTGAAGATATGAATACTAATGTATGAAACTAGTGTCAATGTATAACTGATTAACAATCCCGTTGGGTTGTGGGACCTGAAGATCAAAATCAAAGACTCGTGGAGGTTGTAGCCCTTATATGGTCATGTGATGTAATCAAACCATGTTACTAGGAGTAGTCTAATAGTCATAAGCTTGATTAGTAGTGATATTTAGCATATTTAGTTGTTCTATTTTCTCAGCAAAAGTTATAGGTTTGCGTAAGACTATCAAACGTAAACTGGTATCAATGTCGGTTATAAATTCTGGCATGTTGGGTTTTAGGACCAAGGGATCACAACTATATGTATTTTCTTGTTGTGGACCGATCTGGTCATATAGAATGAAATAAAATGAGTTTTGATGAGAAAACTAATTACTAAAGGAAATCTAATCTATGTTTTTTGAGTTTTCACAATATATCGGATCAAAGCAATACAAGAAAACTACTCTATCAAAGGAAATATTTTTTATCTTTTCTAATTTTTAAGAAATGTGTTCTAATCTAATAAATAAACTAAAGACAAGTAATCATCCTGATGTAGATGGTTACTTGTGTGAATGTGTGAATATAATCTAAAACAAATAACTTAATCCAATAAAAAAGCCTCCAAACCCTACTACAGAGGTGAAGAATAAATCATGACCTTGAAAGGGGCTATCTTTCCCCATAACTTCCCTAGTAATGTTAAAGAGGAAAAATTACTAATGATTTGGTCTAATTTTGATTGTCTACTCTATTGAAATGAATAGTTTTCTACCCTAATTGATATGTAACTGAAACTAGTGATTTGAAATTGAAAATTTGAAACATAAAGCAAACAAACACACAATTCCAACCTAGACAAGCAAGATATTTAGAAAATCTAGTTGTATCTGTACTTGTCCCCTTAGTATGTTTGTTTCTTTCTCTGAGTGTTCATGTGAGTCTAAGGGACTAGGAATGCGAGAACAACAGCAGGAGGATGGTGCTTGAGAAACTACATCTTGAGGGAAGTCCAGATGCAATGCTAGTAGTAGAGAGATAGCACAAGAGATTAGAGCTTCGCTATGTAAATCCTATCAATATATTAGTAGCAATACAATGCAAGATACATACAAATTATCAGGCATTTTTCTTGAATAGAGGTAAGGAATATATACGAATTGAGGATGAGAGGTGCTTTCATGCACAAGGCAAGAAGAAGTAGTTACAACTAATTATATCTATTTAAAAATAGGAGGAAAGAGATGCTAGCAATCAAACTTAATTTTAGACAATTTGGCTCACAGATGCATGCTAAAAGTGAAATTATGTGAACTGTCGCATGTTAAAACATGCATGATGGAATTTGGAAAAAATCAGGCAGGACCACCACCCTGTGTAGGGTGGCAGTTTTAGGACCATCATCTTGTTTTGGGTGGTAGTTACAGAACCGCCACTCAAGAAGGACAGTGGTCCTAGCACTAAAGGCCAAAACATGCGCAGAAGGAGGCATAAAGCTAAAAAATATCAAGAAGGCTAAGTAAAGATGTCTAGGCAACAAATATACACTACAAATGAAAATTAGATCTCGAACACCTTCTTGAAAGGAACTGAATCATCATCAGGGACTTATGTAACTATTTTATGACAATATAGCACATGCAATTTTGGGTGCATACGTGTTCCTCCATTAAGCTTCATGGATTCATCATATTATGATAGATGAAGCATGAAAAGCTTGTATGTTTATTTGGAAACATATGTCAAGGGGGAGTTGATAATTTGATGTTTTGAGGTTTGTCAAGATATATAGTCACAATATCAAAGCATGTCTTGTTGTCTTCCTTTATTTCTCAAGTATTGAGACTATTTTAGTCATTTTCAAGAGTTCTTTGAGATTTTACAATTGTGTTCTTATGTCTATAATGTTATAATCTAAGTATGAAGTGTTGTACATTGGCCCATCTTGGGTAAAGGTCAGATTTTTATTTCAAAGGAAGTCTTTTAAGTCATGACAACTCAATGTAGAGTATTTTCATAGTCATTTTCAGTAATTAGAGTTGATAATAAGGTATAAAATGTCCAATCCAACCCATAAAAATTTCCATAGATCTGTCACAATATGCAATGTGTATATCAAGCATGTTATGTGTGAATGATTGTGTCTTAAAATGTGAACTCAATTCTGGGTTTGTGGTGATTATGTCAAGACAAATGTTGCATATTATGAGTGTTTTTATGTATTTTTACATTCCTTCATGATATAGAAATGGAAGTTGAGTTAGTATGAGTCATTAAATGAAATAAATATTACTAGGTTTTTTGAAGTCATATCAAGAAGTATAGTCAAATGTCAAGGGAGTCTAGGTCAGTATATGTGTCAAAGGAGGTGTTTAATTTTCAGCAACTAGGATATGTGTCATGGTGTCATGTTTAAAATGGTTTAAAGGATGTTAAATAATCATGAATGGGAGATGAAAAAGGGATGAGTCCTTAAATATGATGACTTGATTAGACCATTATTTCAAGATGGAATGTAGCGGTGTTTTGGAGGTTAATAAGTGCAAACTGACACATATTCAAGCATGTAAGTGATATTTATGTTTCTTCATAAAGGAGTGTGTTATTAGGACAATATGAAATGTTGTTACAGTGTTGATAGAAAATTTGGATCTCTTGAAACCAAAGCTTGATAAATATTATTGGTTTTTACTCGAGATTGGGACCTAATAGTGCATTTCAAGTAGTATGAAGGAAAAGTTGAATTTGAAGGTAAAAATGGTAGAGTTGAAAGCCTAAAATTAGAGAAAATATTCTATTTATAGGGTAATTTGTGATTCAAAAGGTTTTATATCTTGGAAAAGTCCGAGGTTCCTAAAATTCATGACAAAACTTACCAGATTTGACACTTAAGAGTGCAAAGAGACATGATTAAGAATGTGTAACTTGAAAAATGGGACTATTTCCTTTGGTTTCAATATTCAAGGTTCTTGAAGAAGTTAATATATCCAAATGGGTACTCAAATCAGGTATTGTTGTATTATGAAAATTAGGTTTGATTTTCATTAATCAAGTGTTAGTAGGATGTGTATGCAAATTGGTGGTGATAAGGTTGTGTAGTGAGATTTTGATGATTATCAGAGCTTATATGACATGAATAAGATTGTGAAACCTATGAATGGGTTCTATAATGTGGACAAGGTTAAAATGTGTGGTGGTTTTCTCTTATGTACTCTTAGAGATTCAAGAAATAGTAATTGAGAATGCATGACATGTCACTAGCATATAGGTCATTATTTTTGTGTGATTTGATATTTCCCAATGTTTTTACATGAGTATAATAGATTTGATATTTTTTATTGATTAATGGATAAGTGGTATTCATGTGTAATTTCATCCAAATGATGGTTTACAGTGAATATGGGTATGAGAAACTTCATTACTAAGATGTAAAGGAGAAGAATGATTCAATTATGTTGATAAGTTTGATACATTATTGATGATGTTGAACATTTAAAGAGTAGGCATATATAGATGTGGAGGATTTTATGGGACTTGGTGTTGAGAAAATAAGATGATCAATTTTGGTATGTTCACTTCTTACTCCATGAATAAGACTCCACACTACACATATAAAAATTATGCTGATGGCATGGTTTATAGGTGATTTTAAAGAAAGAAAGATCCATTCCTAAGGGTTAATAGGTGTGTTGATTACTTACAAATGTTGATTAAATGGTGAATGAGCTTGTGTGATAGTTAAGAAGGTGATAAGTGATAGTGTGATGAAATTACAGTGTGTATGGTGACATGTCATGATTATCTACAAAAGTTGAAATTACCTTGGCATAGGTAATAGTGTCTTCAAGTCCTCTATGTAATAATATAAGGGTATATCCATCTCATGGGTGCAAGAAACAAGTCCACAGACTATCAAATTAAGAAGGTAAGTTGTAGATTGTAAATTTTTTTCTGTAAGACATCAATAGTGATGTTATTGTCTATAAGAGGATCAAACATGTGGCTACAGGTATGTAAGTGTTTCTTATGTCAAGGGGAGTATGTGATGTCTTGGTCCAAGTATCTTAAGTATTTTATATGGATTCAAGAATTGGTCATTTCAAATAAAGGAAAGGTGGAGAAAGTATTAATTTTAAATGAATTAGTTGAACTATCAACGTCTCACTGTTACTTCAAGAAGTTCTTGATTTAACTAGGCATCCAATTCTAGACCTAGTGTATATAAAGAATGAGTTCAAGGCATGTATAGCCAAGCTCAAATAGAGTCAAATTTATTCAACTCATGTAACCTCAAGTGGGAGCTCTAAGTAAAGTTTATAAAGGAATTTATTTCTTATTTTTTAGGATCTATTATTGTAAAACATTCATTCTTAATAATAGGTACTACAAGATTTATTTCATGAAATATTTGTATTTTATTTTTAATAACCACTCATAAACAATACATTATAGTTTTAAAGTTGGATATTTTTGGGGCCCCAAGTGGTGTCAATTTTCTATATATATATATATATATATATATATATATATATATATTAGTTTTATAACCTCTATGGAGGAATATTTTTATGAAGAAAGATCTTGGAAAGTATAAGGATTGTTCAGTGAGTTTTTTTCTATATATTTCTTACTGAGTTATTTGGTAAATTTCATACTGAGTTGTTTGGTAAATTTCTTAGATCAGTTCTTTTTATTTTAAATTATCGTATTGTTTTCTTTATCATTAAATTTTGAAGTGTGTAGTAACTACTTTCATAGTCATAAGTTCAATTAGTTTCATAATTCATCACAATTGACTAGCTCAACTCTGCGAAGAGAGCCCCCATTTTGATAAGACGAAAAGAGACCAACAATCACAAAATTATCCCAAGGGGATTTAAAAAGGGATCGTAGGATTTTCCAGACCCGTCACTCACACATTCCATAGGGTAATTTAATAAGGTATTTCCATAATTAAGATATTCCCTCAAATGAGATATAATTTAAAAATCCATCTCACACGAAAAAGTATCATCGTAATAAATGGGAGTTAATGTGAAATGATTGCTTCCACCGATAACTAGGGGAAAGGCTAATATTTTTTCTTTGTTGACACAAGATAAATCAGAAGAAACGATGAATGAAATAAAAAAAATCTCCCCAAGAGTATTAAGATTTTGGGTTAGAATAATTTTCCAACATGGAGAGGAGGTTCTCAAGAAAATTTCTAATACAAATATGTTGATTGTCAGATAACACCCCAAAATTATGCAAAAAGTGAAAAATTTGTTTCCTTCCCTATAGGTGTGCTTATAGATGATATTTTTGAAGCAGGATTACATGTTGTGGATGTCATCAATTATGTTTTTATAGTAAAACTTGTAGGATAATTTGAATTGAGGATGTAGACGTTGTTGAGAGAGTCACTTTCCACTATACGTTGAACACATCCAATTCTTATTACCAACTACATCACTTTGAAAATAGCTAGGGATTCAACATTGTTATTAGTCCATGTGCTAAAATTAACTGTAGCAGTAGCCAATGGCTGACCTACGTCATCTCTGAGAATATCCCAACCACCTGAGGCACCCGGGTTGCCATTTGCAACACCATCAGTATTAACTTTAAGCCAAAAAACATGAGGGGGGACCAAACAATGCTTTCTCTAGATAGAACAGCTGAAAGGAGGATCCAAATAAATATGAAGTTTCTTATACCAAAAATAAATTAAATTAAGGGAAATTTTCTTCTTATGCTACTTCCAGATGAACATGTTTAAATTATCTTGAAGTACATAAACCAATCCTGATAAAACTTGTCACAGATCTTGAGTATGATCCTTGGAGATTCTTCTATCCCTCTCTTTTCATATATTCTGCATCATGTTAATAGGAGGAGTTTTAAGCTAGAGAGGAAACTAGATGACTTAATGGGGATTCAAATTAAAGAATAAGATCTAAAAGAGAGAAGGGGAACACCCTTAAAATCCCAAATCTGTCCAAAATGAGACTTCAAAGGGAGTGAGAGAAGGAAAATGAAAAATAAGGTGAGTGGAAGTTTCCAAAGCATTAAGGAAAAGGACACATCGACTTGGGACAAAAATTCCTGTATGTTTAATATTTTCTCCTAAGAGGAATGAGTATCAAGAGGCAAGCCATGAAAAAAGCTAATTTTCGGAATAACCTATAGGATTCAAAATTACTTCAATTGAGGGCCATAAGAGGGTCATTGGATATAAATATAAGAAAATTTAACCGAAAAGGCTTCCGAGGGGGAGAGTGACCAAATAGGAGAGTCTTCCTTATGGGAGAATTACTTGTATTTTGAGAAAAGTAGGGTCTTGAGACTGTCTAAATGCTACATCTAGATTAATCTGCAATCTTCCCATTATGATAAGAGCCATCAAGGTGGAAGTTTATATTTATCTTGATGTAACTCTTAATAGTTCTTCCACATAATCTAGTGAGATGATTCTTGAAAGGATACAAAAAATAGTCAAATACTAAGGGCTTATCACCTATGCACCAGTATTCATAGAAATTAATGTGCCTTCCATTATCCAACCACTATTTAGTTCCTAACTACAACATGGATTGAGTGTTGAATATGGAATTCCAAATAGCATAGCCACTTGGTATATGAGAAGAAAGGTATTTACCAATCAACATCTATGTCCATGGGGATTTACCTTTGGAAGCAATAGCCTAACCACAATTAGCTAACATAGTTGTATTCATTTTATACTCTTCAAATACTAATACCCCTAGAGATTTGAGATTACAAACCACATTCTAAGAAACCAAGTGAATCCTTTTACATTATTTAGATCTAGAGCATATGAATTTTTTTTTGGATTTTTTGATGTGAGAGGAATTCTTAGAAGAGACATAAAATAAATAGGAATGATTTGCAAATTTGTTTTAACGATTTGAAGCTTTCCTTCTTGAATGAGAAAAGCACCTTTCCAACTAAGCCTCTTCTGAATTATTTAAATAACTAGGTTTCATAGATTTTTAATTTGTCTTCCTTTAAATAGAGGTAACTCCAAGTAAGAATATGGAAGATCCATAAATTCTATATCCAAATATGGCCACAATATTTCTTTATTTGATAGGAGTATTTATAAAAGCAATATTGCTCTTGGTAAAATTAATAAGATGTTTGGAGGAAGATTAATAGAATTCCAGGATCCATTTCAAAATTTTATCCTCCGCCATTGAAATTGCACCCAACCTAAGTTTATAATTTTCAAATTGGCTATGAGTAACTATAGGTACCCTAGAGGTGATGGTAATACCTGATATAAAGTCAAAGATTTTAGCTGTAACTAGTGCTCTACTAAGAGTGTCATCCATGAGGATAAATAATAAAGGTGATAAAGAGTAAACTTGTCTAATTGATGCAGAGAAAATTTTAACCAACCATACATTTAACAAATCAAGAAATTTTCAGACAACAACTTCACTTTATGCTTTGGAAAATGAGGATCATTCAAAAACCCAAAATGGCTTACTCTTGTAAATTTTGATCAAATTAAAATTAAATGGTTTATCTAATCACCATTCCATATTTTAAACAATTCTTGTACCATACACAATGTCCATTCAATCAAATAATTAATCATTCTTCAAGAAAACTCACTATCTCTTACCTTCCTCTATTGGCTCTTCACACCTTCTTCACCAGTCATTCACTCAAACAAGAAAATTTGGATTTTTATATTCACTAATTCCTTGTAAACACATTACCATGTTTCAAAACCTCAACCAATTTTATATCAATCATAAAATTATCTCAATAGAAATCAAAACATCAAACTTCACCTTTTTTGCCAAAACGGCGAATTCGTGCTCTCAAGAACACATAGTTTTGCAAACATTTCATTCATCTATATATTTTTCTACACAAGACCAATTATTCTAAATTTTTTATAGGTTGTATAAATATATTCAAGGATCATATTTTCTAAATTTCAGCCATTTTTTATTAATATTTAAAAGACTAATTTTGGAGGGAAACCACAAATGAGTTATTATTACAACTCCAAGATTCCAAATTGACCAAACCACTTACTAAAAACTCTAAGACAACCTACTAAGATTATTCAAGCCACAATTTGATTATGTATGTGATGATCCTACATCATACTAGCCATGTGGAGAGAATAATGCTACATACTATTAAAATAAAAATGAATTGAGATGGGGGGCAGTGAATAAGTCCTACAAATTAATTACTTAATTTACCATTAGATTCACCATGTAACATAATTTATCCATTCACACACATTCAAACTGTAGACACCAAGTTTGTGTCTTACGACCCCCTGTGCCCCGCATCTCATTTCGCAACCTAACCTCATCACCTAAACCTTACACAATTATTTATTAATTACCTTATTATTAATAAATCCACATCGACATACCTGCCACCTCATTTCGCCACCTCATCATGACCGAGTCTTAACCCTAAACTAACCTAATTAAGACCTATAACTTGGTCCACATCCACACCTATGATTAATTACTCCTCACCCCCGCACCCAAAACTGACCTCATAATGACTTGACCAAGCCCACAACTAATCCCTCGGGAGAAAAGGAGGGAAAGTTGGCTATTTTACCAAAAATAGCCCACTTTGACCTGACCGATACCGGTTCCTACTCGACCGCCGTCGGTTGTGTAACCGCCATCGGTTCCCTGTAAATGACCACCTCCAACCAAAAACAAAGGATCATATTTTCATTTGATCAAAAAGGAGGAGAAATCATTGAAAGGATCGGGATTTGCTTGGCCGAGCAGAGACAAGTGAAGAAACAAGAAGAGTTTGCAGAGAAGGACATCAAGCCCAAGACTGCAACTGCACAACCAGAGCCCTGTGACACTCAGCTGATCATCGTGAGGGAAGACATCTCATCTTCTGATCGTCAGGATGTCCTATCTGAGTTCTGCCTTTGTCATCACAGTTCTTGGACCTGCATTCTCGTCAATAAACAGTAAGTAGAATCTTGTATGTTCTCTTTGATAACATTTCTTAGACTTTTGAATCACAGCCGTCATAAATCTATTCCCAGATCTACTACCCAGCAACACATTACATCTAACTATCATTCTTCTACCCTCTCATCACCCCGTTACCTAATCCCACTCATTTACTAGCCTTACAAACAACACAACCACCCTACAACTGACCCTCACCAAAAGCCCCTAAAACATAGAACCTACCGATATCGGTTAGCAGCAACCGGTATCGGTTACCTTGACTCAAAACCAAAAACCAGCCTTTCCCCCTACTTGTTTCAACGAGGCAATTAAATTGTCATTTTACAATCTTTTGTGTTAATTCATATTAGCAGGGGAACTGACCACCTTCGAAAGGAAGTTTTATATTTCCTGGGCCCAAGGCAGTTCCCTCATTTATTGTCTAATTAAAATCTTGTGGTCTTGTATTCTTATTTGCAGGTAGTCCTTCCAAGACAAAAAGGAGTTCTTCGCAATCAACCTGATCTCTCTCTACGGTACGTGCACACCATCTCGACATTCAACAGGTATTCCTCCTAGCCCTAACCCTTATCTGTTTCTAAAAGGAATGAAAGGATAGAAGCAACTCTATTCCCAAAAGTTGAAACATTCCGCGCGAAACATTTTGGCACGCCCGGTAGGACCCATTTCGGGTTTCTTTCTTTCTTGCTTGCTTTCATATAGGGAGCATACTTGCTGTTTTCTTCTTCTAAAGATATTCACAAGGTATTTTGTTATTTTGGTAAAAGAACTTGCTTTGCTTTTACATCTTTGTATTAGTGAAAGTCATCTCTTTTGCTTCATCGAATATCATTTTCGATTTGGGTTTAAAACACGTGCATCACATTCTTGCTTGCTGTTTTCAATTCTAGTGAACATAGATTAAGTAACAGGTCATACACGTGGGGGTGATATCCATGGTATTGACAAGAAATTAATCTTACTTTCACTGCACAACACATACTGAATCACTTCACAATTAACACAACAGCTCAAACATCCCCCCTTTTTCCGCGGTATTCCTCCGCCCGATTGAGGTAACCTTATAAGCCAAAACAAACTTGACATTTCCTCTAAAGTCTTCTGTTTAGGATTCTAACATCATTCTACGTCTAAAGGCATAAGCCCACGATAATTTAAATTAACCCTAGGGTTAGTCTCTGGATTTGCGTGTGCATCTTGCTTGTTTTCAGTTCTGTTTTCTCTGTTATACACTGTCTTCTGTGATCACCTTAGAACAAATTGATAAATGTACTAAGCATTGTTAAGATCAAATCAGCAGCTTCTTATATTTTCTCATACCAGTCTTATTACACTAACATCGGTTAAGTGACCGACGCTGGCTATAGTCTAACCGACATCGGTTATCAGACCGATATCGGTTACTGTCTTTTACAGTTCCTGACAAACCAGCAACCTACCAATTTCACCATTCTAAGGCTGTTTCTGTTCCTGATAGATTGAAGCCCTACTGTGTACTCTTGTCCATGGTTGTTATCACTCGGAAGCAAGCCGCCGCCATGGTTTCACATGCCTGCTCTGTGCCTTTACCTGAATCACCCCCTTCACATTCTATAGGGAACCCTACGGACACTAGTGAGATCCCCAAAATTCCTGTAGGAGATAAGGAATTTGCCAAATTTCTGGATGCTAATCCTAGCGCCGTACAATACTATTTGTCTCATGCCCCTGACCGTACACCCGATGGTCAACTCCTTGTTGGCATGCCTATTAGTATAGCTGCTCATTTAGCTCCCACTCCACCTGATAACACTGCCTTGCTTTCTGCATCTTTAGCCCCGTCTCCCAATCTGACTGCTTCAGAGGTTCATACGACACAGATTGGCTTTCCTTTGGTTAATCTGGGACCCCACATATCATTACCACCGACTGCTCCTACCTCATCTCCCTTGCAGACTGTTCCGTTCATGACTTGCTCTCTGCCACCTATCCACACGAGCTTTCCTTCTCAAGCTCCGCCTACCTTTTCATTCCCATACACGTATCCAGTGACCTCAACATCTTATATAGGACATCCCTATTCGGTCGCCTCAACATATTCATCCTCCATACCTTATCAACACTTAACCCCACCATTGTCTAGCGGAGGCCCTTGGCCCAATTTGCCTCCGTTTACCACAGCCGCACCATCATCTCATCCAACCACGGATTTCATCAAACAAATGATGGACAAAATGCAAAATCTGGAGGCTTCTGTTTCAGGAAGTCGTAGCGCCTTGACATACGAGAAAGTTTGTCGGGAGCCTATTCACCCTTCTGTCCCCCTTCATTCATATCCTCCTCAATGGGAATTGCCGAAATTTACTCGTTTTAATAGTAAAGAGGATCCTCAACAACACTTGCGATCTTTTAGACATGCTTGTTATTTGATTGCTCATGATGATGCCTTGCTACTCCGCACCTTTCCCATGTCCTTATCAGGACCCGCCTTGGAGTGGTACAGTGCTTTAACCCAGCACTCAATCTTCTCTTTTAACCAACTAGCCCAATCTTTCTTGGATCATTTCTCCATTAACATTGCCAAGAAAGTATCTATCACCGACCTCTATGCCATCCGACAATTTGACGACGAATCTATCGCAGATTTCGTTGGACGATGGCGGGGCCTTATCAACCAACTTACATATGCCTTGCCTCAGGCCGAACTTATCGAACTTTTTACGCGGGCCTGCGCTAAGCACATCTCTCCTACCCTTCAAATTCAAACTTTCCGTACATTTGACGAGGCCTTTACCATGGCTCGGAAACTAGAAATTCGAGCCTTAGAAGAAGAGAAATTGCGGTTGCGCAACAAAAACCCCAATTTCCGAACTCCAGATTCCACTAATAAACCAAACACCACCACTCCTCACACATCCACTTCTTCGAAATCAAAAGGAGCTGTCCACGCGGTGATGGTCAAATCTCAAGCACCGTCTAATACCCCACCAAAAACCACCTATAAATATAAAGCCGAGCCCATCAATTACACTCCCTTGGGGGAAACTTATGGTGTCATCTTGGAAAAATTGCTCAAAGCCGGAGCTATCACCTTGCCTCCTGTTAAACCTCACTCCGGGTTTGACTCCACCCGTGCTATACCTTCCTGGTACAAAGAAAATGACTTCTGTAACTTTCACCGCGTAAAAGGACATAGTCATGAAAACTGCAAGATGTTGAAAAACATAGTGCAGGAAATGGTTGATGCGGGGGATATAGCCCTCGATAATCCTAATGCCCCTGCTAACCGAAATTTGAAAATATTCAACAAACCATTCCCGAATCATTCTTCTAACAGTAATCTAAACCAAGATATCTTAGCCGAGGAGAGTGTTCATGAGATCCATGCGGTCTTCGATTCCCAGCCAAAAACCTCTATCGAACAAATTCTGAATCAAGCCTCTTCCCTAACGCAGGAAACCGAACCCCCTTCCTCACCATCAAGACAAGCTGAAATCCTTGCCGTTCCTTTACCCATCAAGGAATTAACTGCCCAAAGTTCCCTTCTCACAAATGAGCCTTCTTACACCACATCCCTACAAGACTGCGAACGGATGTTATCTAACTTATCTATTTCCCAAACGTCTCCTTCTACCACTCTTGCTGCACAAGAGGAAGGCTCGCCACTCCTTTTGTCATCCTTAGACGAGAAACCTCTTGCACCGACATCACCAAATTCTTTAACCATGACGGATCCTCTCAAACATACCCTCCTACCTATTAGTTCTTCATCGCCTAAATCTTTTCAGTGACCGGTTGACCTCTTAACACCTATTGATACCGTGCCTCATCTACCTTCTATATCACACCCACAGTGGACCGGAATCACAACCCACCTTTCTTCCATACAAGAGTTCCAATTCACACCTGAAGACTGTCATTCTCCAGAAGATAGATGAGTCCTATGGGAACGTTTGAGTACCCCCTATTCTACTCAAATGCAGATGACCGATCCAGACACCTCTACCATATACCCGAAGTGTTTACAGAAACTCAAAATGCCTATGTCCTCATCTCCATCCCCCGCATCTCTACCAAGTATCTCATCCACCTCTATTAGCCTAACCAAATCTTCCCCTACACTTGGGACCACACCAATACCCAGTCTAACACACCCGCCTAAGCGACTAGATTTATCTAAAAATAAAGCCGCCCCTCCACTTAGGAGACAAACTCAATCCGTGCCTCTATCACAATTAAAACCATCATCGTCACACCTACCTTCCATATTGGGACCTCATCCCTCCACCTTGCATCAATATATCATACCTCCTGCATTTTCTTTAAAACCACCTACACCTTCTGCACACATACAGAGATCTAAGGGTATATTAACACTGTCATCCCACGTATCCTATCCACCCATCAACCCTAAACAAATTTCATCATCAAAGGACTTGTTTTCCGTCACTCCTCTTTTGCCGCCATTGTTTCCGGATACCACGTTATCTGGAGCCTCATCATCTAACCGGCTAAACGTAGCTCCTGCGACAAAGAAACCACGTTTAGTTAAAACCACGTGTCAACACCCCTTGGCTAAACCACCACCCGTACGAACCAACCACGCCCAAACATTACCGAAACCTGCTCAATCAATACCCTCATCCTCCTCCGATTTTGACCCACTCAAAGGATCTTACGCTAAAATCCTTGCTATGTTGGTGGAGAATACGACCATTTCCCTACCCCCACTTAGACCCTATGACCCGTCTAAACCTCGACCTATAGGTTATGATGAGTCTAAAATCTGCGCTTACCACCGCACACCAGGACACGATGTGGAGGGATGCAAAGCCTTAAAAGCCATCCTTCGTCAGTCACCTCTCTCAGATAGAAAGGTTAAGAAAGACAACTTACGAAGGGAGAGACCTTTGGCTTCAATTCCCTCTCCTATACCACCTGTCCCCGCCTCACCAATATCTGTCATTATTACAACCCCACCTATCGAATCCCATGAGTCATCCCTACCATCTTCCTCCTCTTGTGTTCACGAGATCAATATGATCAGTGTTGCTACTCGAGCGCAGAAAAACAATGAGAAAGCGAAAGAAATCACACCTGCATCTTCTCTTTCTCCGTCCACCATCCCGATCACACCACCACCTAAAGTGGTTATTCGTGGACCCGCTTACCCCATTTCTAATGGCGTTGCCCACCGAGCCATGATCAAACAGCTTCACCAATCACCTGTAAAAATGACACTATATGATCTCATTCAGACTTCTGAATCTCATCGACAAGCTCTTGTTGAAATCCTTCAAGGGATTGAGGTCTTACCTAATGAAACCCTGCCTGTTACCTCCATTCTAACACCCAATCACGTTGCTTCCCTCACTAAACAATCTACCGCCCCAACCACTTCTGTCTCTTTACAACAAGCTGCTGCTGTCAGTTTCTCTGAAGACGAAATTGTTGACTTTGGTACAGAAGATCCTGACCCTGCTCTTTTCATCTCAGCTTACGTCTGGGATATTCAGGTACATCGTGTCATGATCGATGGGGGCGCTAGTCTAAACATCATCTCTTTAAAAGCCTTCCAACAAATGAATATCCCTTCTAGCTACATGTGTGCCAACCCCATCATGTTGCGGTCATTCAATGATGCTATTACCTCTACCTTAGGCACCGTGATCCTTAACATTCGTGTAGGACCACGTACTTTACCCGAACTCTTCTATGTCCTTGAGGGAGAGTTCCAATACAATATGTTGTTAGGCCGCCCTTGGATCCGGGCTATGGGATGTGTTCCCTCAACCTTACATAGATGCATAAAATTTGAGTACGAGGGGAAGTCCTACACCGTAAAAGCTGATCCTCCCCCCTTCAAAACCTACAATATGTTATATCGCCCTAATGATGTGCTTGTGCCAATCAAGACGCCCATTCATTCAACCCAACCATCTACTTCAACCACACCTCTACCATTCATTTCAACAGCACCTACACCTTCAACCCATGAAACCACCGTCGTAAAAACCACTTCCCTTCTCGCAGCTAACATCCCAACCGCAAACCCCTTAGTAGATGTTTTTCAGCGCCTTACGCTGGGGGAGTATCGCCTATATAACGTTAGTTCTTTCCATACCCCACAGGAGTACGGACAGGTACATGCACATCCTACCTATGACCGTCGTGTGGGGGAAGTAATCCCCTACGGACCACCTCATTGCCGCACCAACCTAACATATGGGGGTGTCAACGCACCTTCCGTAACCCCTGAACCTCCTCTTGGTGTGGTTCCTTTCCAATCCGACTTTCAATACCTGACAAATCATCGTTTCGCCCTTACCTTCTTGACTCGCTGTGCTTGGAAAGGCTTTGGTTTTGGTCTTTATGAACAAGGCCGACATACAATCATCCCCGTAACTACACACAAGCACAATGATCGTAGTGGTCTCGGATTTCCTGGAACACTTACACCGAAGGAACCTCATGTCAGTTGTCTCCTGGAAGATGATGATGTCACCCCTACCGAACCATCATCACCCATTTTGCCTTCGTCACCCACAGAGTCGATAGATCCTGAATCTATCCCTCCTAACTTTTTTTTTCATAAATGCTATCTTCCTAGGTCCTCTCACTTATCAACGCGATAATGAGGACCCCTCTTCTATCCCCCTTCTATATCTAGACATGATTGAAGAGGACTCACCTTCAATTAATGTTGTTGAGTGCCAGGATGATGACTCCATCCTCACTTACCTTGGTGCAGATGACTCTTATATTCAACGCGCCTTACCATCTGAAACTCAAACCATGCTGAACGAGTCTACTATAGAAATCAACATCCACACAGAGGAAGATCCTCACATTGTGAAGATCGGACAATCCCTTAACACATCAGAACAAGTCACCTTTACTACCTTTCTCCGTGCTCACAACCAAGCTTTCGCTTGGTCCTACGCTGACATGCCAGGAATTGATCCTGACATTGCTGTCCATAACATTACCCTGAAACCCGATTCCAAGCCAATTAAATAGAAACTGAGAAAAATGCATCCACGCATTGCCCTCTTGGTCAAAGAAGAGCTTCAACGACTCCTTTCTGTTTCCTTCATCCTGCCTATTGACTATCCTCAATGGATTTCTAACATCGTACCTGTCACTAAAGTGACGGGGGGACTTCAGATATGCACGGATTTCTGAGATCTTAACCTCGCTTGCCCTAAGGATGACTTCCCCCTACCTAGTATTGACCAACTTGTTGATCTCACTACAGGCCATGAGATGCTCTCTCTCATGGATGGCTTTTCAGGATATAACCAAATTTTGGTTGCCCCTGCCGATCAACATAAAACTACCTTCATAACTCCTTGGGGAACCTTCTGTTATTGTGTAATGCCATTTGGCCTTAAGAATGCTGGTGCAACCTATCAGCGGGCTATGACCTACATTTTTCATGACATTATGCACACTATCCTTGAGGATTACGTCGATGATCTTCTTGGAAAATCTAAACATCGCAGTGAACATCTCGATGTTTTAACCATTATTTTTGATCGCCTGTTACAATATTCTGTCCGGCTTCAACCAAAGAAATGTGTCTTTGGTGTCCTTTCGGGAAAACTTCTTGGTTTTATCGTCTCTTTGCGTGGCATTGAGGTCGATCCATCTAAAGTCAAAGCTATCCTAGAAATGCCCCCACCTACTAACCTCAAACAATTGCGTAGTTTACAAGGTAAGCTCCAATCTATCCGGCGTTTCATCTCTCAACTCTCGGATCGATGTCAACCTTTTCATCACCTCCTTAAAAAGGACATTGACTTTCAATGGAGTGAAGAGTGCCACCAAGCCTTTGAAGCTCTCAAATCTTATCTCTTGCAACCACCCATGCTTATCCCACCTCAGGACGATCGCCCCTTCTACCTTTACCTTTCCGCCACCGACCACGTTGTAGGGGCCATGCTTGCACATCGTGACTTGAGAATCGAGAACAAGCAGTTTATTATATAAGTTCGTACTTTGGTAGACTATGAGACTAGGTATACACATGTAGAAAAAGTTGTGCCTAGCCCTATCATTCGTGGCCACCAAACTCCGACACTACCTCCTGAATCACAAAACTTTCGTCATCACCAACACGGACCCCATCCATTATATGTATGCCAAACCTCATCTAAACCAATGCATCGCCCGATGGCTTATGCTCCTCGCCGACCTCGACCTTGAGTTTTTCCACCAGAAATCAATCAAAGGACAAACCATCGCAGACCAACTTGCGGAAGCCCCTTTACCTGGGGAACAATTTACTAATTTTAATTTCCCTGACGAACTCATCACCACTCTTTCCCTCAGGGAGGAGTTGTATCCAATGACCCTCTTCTTCGATGGATCCAAATGCCAGTGCGGCGGAGGAGCCGGCGTTGTTCTCATTCCTCTCGATGCTGAGCCTATGCCTCTTTCATTCCAACTCGATTTCCCCTGCACTAATAACATAGCGGAATACGAGGCCCTTGTTTTGGGTCTCCAGGTTACGTTACACTTAGGTGTCAAATCTATCAATATTTTCGGTGACTCTCAATTGGTAGTCAATCAAGTTATGGGCATCTACCAATGCAAAAATGAGGAACTTCAAAAGTACAAACATTACGTGGATTCTCTTCTAACCTTATTTACTCATTATTCTATCCAAACCATTCCCCGCTCCACTAACAAATTTGCGGATACTATGGCTTGCTTAGCCTCGCAAATTCCAGCTTCATCAACTGACTCTGACATTTTTGTCTTGGTCCAACAACTCTTTGCCCCATCTTACTCAGCCCTGGTTGTTTGTATGATAAATAATGTGACTGCTAATTCGTAGGATACCTGGTATCACCAATTTCACGACTACCTTACAACTTCCGTTCTCCCATCTGACCTTACAAGTACCGGCAAACACACTTTTCTTAAACGTGTTTCTCATTATGTCGTTATGGGGGGACTCCTTTATAAACGTGGCTTTGATGGCATCCTCCTTCGATGTCTAACCAGCCCGGAAGTCACCTATACCATCCAACAGGTCCATGACGGTATTTGTGGTGGACATTTTAGCGGCCTTGCCGTGGCCAAATGAATCCTTCGCCTAGGTTATTATTGGCCTACTCTCAATAACGACTGCTACGAATATGTTAAGCGTTGTGTTATGTGTCAACAACATGCCAACCTTCAACATACTCCTAGCCATCCGCTACAGGTCGCACGAGATCTTTGGCCTTTCTCACAATGGGGTTTAGACCTTATTGGTGAGATTCATCCGCCTTCTTCACAACGTCACCAATGGATAATCACCGCAACCAAATATTACACAAAAATGGGTGGAGGCTATTCCGCTCATTTCAACTAAAAAAGAAAAAATTGTAGAGTTCATTAACCATCACATTATCTGTCGTTTTGGTGTTCCTCATCGCCTGATAACAGATAATGGAAAATATTTCAAAAATAAGTTGTTGCAAGACCTTTGTGACAACTTTGGTATCAAACTTAGTTTCTCATCACCCTACTATCCACAAGCAAATGGACAAGCTGAATCTTCTAATAAAACCCTAACCAAAATTCTTATGAAAGTTGTCAATGAGTCCAGAAGAAATTGGCATGATCACATCCCCTTTGCCCTTTGGGCTTATCGTACTAGCATTCGTACCTCCACTAATGCCACACCATTTTCTTTGGTATATGGTACCGAGGCGGTCTTGCCTCTCGAAATACAAATACCCTCCCTCAGAATATCTCTTCAGGATATTCTCACCAATGATGATTTCCGCCAAGAGCGGTTAGCCCAATTAGAGCTTCTTGACGAGTGTCGTCTTACGGCTCTTGATCACCTTCAAATCTACCAAAAACGCATCAAGCGTGCTTATGATAAACGACTTCATGAGCGTACCTTTAAGGTTGGTGATCTTGTCCTCAAAGAGAATCAACATGTAACCAAACTAGAAAAGAGCAAACGTGGAAAATTTGCTCCTAATTGGATTGGGCCTTACATTATCACTCACACTTATGGATCAGGCACTTATCATTTAGCTTCGCTTAATGGTAAACCTGAGCCTGAGCCCCTTAATGCCTTGCATCTTCGACCATTCTACTGTTGAAATTAGTGTTATATCACTTCTCATCTACCTTACGCTCGTCCCTTGAGCTCATTTACCACCACATACACTTTTTTTCTTACATTGCAAAATCAAATCAAGCTCACATGGTTTGATTATCACCTCCCCTTATTAGTCTAGTCCATGACTTCAAAGTATCAAAATAACACATTCTTAATTAAAACACTTATGGGATTTTCTTGAGTCAAAATTCCTACATAAAACTAGATGCTTTATGCCCAACAGACATCTAGACCTCTAAATTATACAATATACTACTCCCTTGAAGGACAGCTATATGCCAAACTATTGCTGCTATTATATATAGACTGCTCCCCTGAAGGACAGCTATACATAAATACCGCATCTGCTACTATAAATAGACTGCTCCCTTGAAGGACAGCTATACACAGTCAGCCTTTATCAGAAGCTTCTCGCATTGATCAGCTTCGTGAAGACCTCAAGAACAACAAAATACATATCCCATGTAGACTTCCCGCATCAATTAGTCTATATCCGAAAAAATAAAATAAAACTAAAAGCAGTGTTTCATAACACTTTTGAGTCATGGACTTGTCTATTTAGGTCTGGTTCTCTTTTGTCAGAATAATCATCTTATAATAAGTTCTCTGCATCCTCGCCCACATCAACCACCTCACTGCACCATTTGTCAAAGCAACAAAACTCAAGGGACGTGACGTATATCCGATATATTGTGATTATACCACTCTTTTCACCTATCGACTTCTCGTCTATGCAAGGTACCTAGGGGTTCAACTTCATTCTACGTTATTATGTGGTTTGTTTGGCTCTTCTCAACTACAGGACACTTTTGCCTCTTTTTCTCAACTCTGGGATTATGTGTTGACCTTAATCAGGATAGGGTTCCCTACCACATGGGTAGGCTAACTTTTGCTTCACTTATACCTATTCCAACATCACCAATTCATTACTAGCACCAACAATATTACCCTACCAATATCAAATATCAATATTTTTACCAACCAACAAATTGCCTAACCATATTTAAAATTGCCTAAATTCACCTCTCCCTGGTTCTAAGGGAGAACTACATCGGTCTGAGGCCCCTCCTTGCTTTGTGCAATGGGCTATGTAGGCAACACTTTGGAGACATGGGGTCTCCCAAGGTTAGCTCGACCATCCCCTACCATAACCTATCATGTGTGGTAAATATAAATATTTTTGTGTATTTCTATTTAATCACATTCCTCTTTATCCTTTTTCAAAACACAAAAAGGTTCAAACACAAGCATTCTTATTATTATCATAACTCAAATCAACATACATATTCAGTTTTATTTAGATGTTAAACAAATACATCTTCTATATCATCGACACATAGGTCGACATCCTTATTTATTCTTATACCTCGATACAATTTACTTAGACCCTCACGCCTCATCCTGAACCAGGTGATGATCGTGATCGTCGACGCCTCTCGTTGGGCCTCTCTGTCCTCAAAGGTACCACGGCTATTGGTACCACCCACTGATCTGCCAATCTCTCCTGTAACATCTGAATACGCTCCCTTGCATGGAGGTATCTCGCCTCCAGTCCCTCCGCTCGTGACTCCGCAACCGCTAACAATCCTCTTGTCTCATTCACCTGCGTTTAGAGCTGATGAACTAATCTCTGCAGACGATCTCTCTCCACTGTAATCATAGCTATGTCAGGACGATCACGTACCCCTCGTAGCTCTGTTACCCACCATAATCTATAGGCCTCTGTCGTTCCTGCATCCATCACCCTGTGATCAGCTGCTACCTCCTCTGGCCCTTCTGGAGGTGTTGGCCGGGGAGGTGAGAATGCTGCCTCGACGTCGATCCTCATATATGGTCTATAAGCCAGGGGTATATCCTGGACAAATCCAAATTGTTGCCGCACACGATCTAGAGGAATCCTCTCATACACCCTTGGCATGTGCCCTGCAATCCACCTCAATCACTCTACACCCCACAACTCCTCAGCTATATTCTCTGTTACCATATAGTTCCCGTAAGGCCTCCAATAGATATCCACAATCGTCACCATCTCCCATACCTACCTATAATACTCGATGCCACCCATCACGGCCTGGGACCTTGCCTCTTGTTCTGTCTGAACCCATCGTCTGAATCCCAACCTCTGCACTCCGGTCTCTCCTGACTGGATGGGTCAGCCTATTGGTCGCACACAAACAATGTGCTCATAGGCCCAACAATGTAATAAAAATAAACAATCCAGTGTCGTCCTGTGATTTCGTCTACAAGCCCATAAACCCCTGTATAGCTCCGCCAAATATGCAGGTGCCCATGCAAAAGTCACGTTCCTTTCTATCATTTCCCAAATAACACACATCAATGCTTTTGGAAATCTTCCCCCATCCGCCCTCGGTAATGCATAATACCCTACCGCTATCATTAATATCACTGCTAATCTTGTCTCCTCAGGCTGTGCAACATACATTATACCATATGTGAATGTCAAACCTCGCTGTGTCAAATCTCGTGTGTATGGACCAAATACTGCTGTTATCACTCCTCGTGCTGCGCTAGGCAATGCTTGATATACTAGTCTTCCTGTAATTGGGAGTCTCAAAATATGGAACACATCTTCCAAAGTCACTGTCATCTCCCCTGGTTGCAGATAGAAGGTATTCTTTTCTGGATTCCATCTCTCAATCAACGCCTGCAACATAGCATGGTTACGTGTGATTCTTGAATAATAGCAGATTCCACTTAACCCCAAATGATTTATCAATGCCCATTCAGCTAGTGTTACATCCGCTCGGATTCGTGACAACAACGCTGGCACAGTATCATTCATCCTTAACCCTGCTTCTGCCTGCATACATCAAAACGACACATAATTATTCGAAAGAAAAAATCTCTACGGGTTTTTTCTCAAGTTCTGGAAACTCTTACAGTGACCGATATCGGTTATGAATAACCGATACCAGTTTGCTAACCGATACCTGTTCCTCTTAAACGATACCAGTCACTGTCAAAATATACCTACCCTGCATAAAAACATATACCTATGATAATTATTTTTGCCCGTTTACTCCTATTTTTTACCTAAAAACATACGTGACCACCCTGTTTACCTACACAACACTCACCCCATCCCCAACCCTTGCCTATCACCTTTTCTTTCTCATCTTTCCCCACTTACACTTCTTTCATCCTATTCACAAAACATGCAAGAATTGAATTACAACCAAACAGTTTACCTCTCGGGACGTAGCAGCTTGGGGCGGAACATATCTTCCCCCTCGTCCCTGCCTGCTGGATGTTTCTCCTCATTCAGCCATGTTCACCACCCTCTTCCAATATAATTTGCCTTTCTAACTTCTTAATCTCAGCCCACACTCACTTCACCTGTCTCTTTTCTCCTTATCACTCAATTCTTCCATGCAATTACCTGTAGCAGTCGTCAAACAGTGTCGCATTCGCATATTTAACTTGTTGCATGACTCTAAAAATAAAAATGCTAAAAATAAGAACTTAAGTTGCCAACCCAGCAGTTCTATTTTTAGGGAAATAGTTCTTCCATAACCGATATTGGTTGCGTAACCGATACCGGTCATGTACCCCTTGTTGCTTAAACATAAGCTGTTTCTTCATTTTTGCAAATTTTTGTGGCACCCATCCCTTTTTCCTACATAAACAACACCATTATCTATAATTTTTCATCAAATCCATATCTCATCACAATTTCATCAACATCATCTATCCATATCACAAAAAATAAACAAGCCATCAATAAATGATATCCACAACCATCAATCTATACACCATTTGGATCCAACTCAACAAGCTACATACATTCAATTTCACAAACCAGTGACAAAACATACAACATTTCATAACACAACATGTCAATTAAACTCATCATCTATATATATACATACATCTCATCAACAAAAGACATCAACACCATCAATATATAAACCATGTGGATCAAACTCATCATACATTCTATATCACAAACCATCGACAAAACACTTAAAAACATTTTAAACACAGCATGTGGGTCAAATCATCATATCTATATATCCAAAGTTTCAAATGTACAATGTGTCCTGCATAGGGGCCTCTGTGATCTCATAATACAACAAAGCCGGCACGCACGCTGCAACAACTGTCAAAATATCGACTCGGATTGCAGGCCGGTCTCTCATAACAAATATATATATATATATATATATATACATACATACTCGGCTTGCAGGCCGGTATCAAAGGTACAACCTGTACTCAGCTCGCAGGCCGGTATATACAATAAATGAATCAATAAATGAATGAATAAATCATATGTGGGCACGCAGGCCTCTATAAACATAACCGGTTCGTAGACCGGTGCCCATATCCAATGTACAAACACTAAAATATGCAGGGATCCCTCAGCTCTCTCCACCGCCCTTTTCCTGTCTCCCTGTTGGTCCTTGTGCCATCTCTCGCCTCCTGCCTGTAACAGACCCACCGGCTGTGGCTGCACCTCCTTGAGATCTCTGACTCCGAGAGGTCTCTGCTCTATGTGCCGCATATGGCTGATAGTCAGCCCCGGTACCATCAAGAACATCCTGATAGGACCGGGCCTCCGCTCTAGCCTCCATATAATGGTTCCGTGCCACCATAGCTGCTGGGGCTGGTCCCCTGACTCCTAATACCAGTGCCCCCTGTGCCTGTGCTGGTGCCACTGGTGGTGCCTGTGGCTGTGGCGGTACCTATACCTGTGGCTGTGCCGGTACCGCAGGTGGTGCCACTGGTGGTGCCTGAGCCTGTACCTGTACCTGAGCCTGGGCTAGCTGCCCCTGTAAGACACCTATCTGTGCCTGTGCAGCAGCAAGCTGCCCCTGTAATAGCTGTACCTGGCCCCTGAGTTGATCCCTATCTGCTATCACCGCTGCCAAGTCTGGCTATGCGGGCTGTGCTCTCCTCACGGCTCTCTCTCTTGCCCACCATACCAAAAATGCTCCCGTACACCCGGCGTCATCCACTGTATCATCTACCTGCCGCTCAGCTACCCAATCTGGGTCCATAGGCTGTGGTGCAGGCAGTGGAGCCTCTACATCATCCCTCCGGTACTTAGGGAAGGGAGGTGGCTCATCCTGTCGTAGCCCCAGATGTCGTCATACCCTCTCCAGGGGTATCCACTCGTACTCTCCTGGCCTCCGTCCTGCTATCCAGAATGTATACTGGATCCACTGCAACTATGCTCGGGCTCCTCCGTGGGGGTGATGACCTCTATAAGGTCTCCATATAATGTCTAACGTTGTCAAGCCCTCTAATACATACTAGTAATATGCTATATCTTGTCCGGCGAGAACTACTTGTGGCTGGCCCACGACCCCTAACCACCTCTGGAAGCCATATCTATAGATCACCTGTGGCCCTAGCTGCTGGGGCAGCCCTACTAGTCTAATGCATATGATATGCTCATATGCCCAACAGTGTAGCAAAAACGTAGAGTAAATCCCGAATCGACTCATCCGGCGATAGCCCCATAGCTCTCTGTATAACTGCACCAGGTATACTGGTGCCCAAGCATAACACGTATGCTCCTCGACCATCTCATGTAAAACCCCCATCAGCGCCTGTGGAAAGCGGCCTCCCTCTGAGTCCGGGAGGGCGAAGCAGGCGATCATGATCATCATCAACACGGCAAGCCATGTTTCATGTCGGTGGGCCCGGTACATATCCCCATACGCGATGCTTGCGCTGTGATACGTCAGTAGCGCGGCTGCATCCCCGAATACGTGTAGGATGCTATCCATGGCCGTCTCTGCGTCCACCTGAAAGACTACCTCTCCATCAATCGATAATCGAAGGATGCAATACACATCCTCCAATGTAATGGTCATCTCTCCAGTTGGGAGATGGAACACATTGGTCACCGGATCCCATCTCTCGATGAGGGCGACCATCAAACTATGATCCCTATGGATCACTCTATACCACTGGACTCCGATGAGTCCCACCTCGCGCATGATACCCCACTGCGCTGCAGACACTTATGGCCGCATCCGTCTCAACAGTGGGGGCATCCTGTCTCGCATCGTCAACTGCTGACGTGCCTACAAAACCAACTCACTACATTAGCCCTACTCTTTATCACAACATCTACTTATACCCTCTATACTCCCTTTTTTATCCCCCCGACCACACCCCGACTCTCTAACAAACCCCTCTACCGACCTATCTTCTACAATATCCCCCAACATCTTCACACCCAACACACAAAACCCAATCATAAAGAACACCACACAACCCAACACGCCATCCCCAACAAGAACTTAACACCCAAAACCACCACAAAACGACGCAAAAAAATCAAAAATCCTACCCAGGGACCAGTACTGGTCACCCTTAACCGACCCCAGTCCCCTTTCCACCGACGCCGGTCAATCCCGACCGACACCAGTCGCCCACAAACCTGAGCTACCCAAGAATTTAGCAACCGATGCCAGTCGCTTAGTGACCGGCATCGGTCACTGGAAAATACCCGAGCAAAACCCGACGTGGCTACCCCATTCCCTTTTCTTCCTATTTTTCCCTCTATACCCACCCAAACACCCTAAAAACCTACCCACCCAGCTGCCTTGGCCTATTTAACCTATCTACCCTCTCCTTTTTTCAAATAACTTCCATTTATTAATTATTTTATCAAAATCTAACATTCCTACCCAAATCCCAAATACAGCATAAAACACTCAAATCCACACAATGAGGGGTTTCGAACCTACCGGTACGACGACATGTCGTCGTGGTGGGATGGGTGGTGGTGGTCCAGCTGGTCCAGCACCTCCTGCTCCTCTTGGCTGTGCCATGGCTCTAACTCTCCTCTGCTGGGTCCTCCTTCGATCAACTGCTGCCTCCTACTCACTCGGGCCCACTAATCACTCACTCCTCCACTCAAATAATGCCACCTCAACCAACAAATGCTCCAATCTCAACACTCCACCTCAGACAACTCAAATTGGGTTTCAAATTGACACTGTGACAATGACAGGGCGTATTTTTCTTTTTATAGGTTTTTCACCTATGACCGATATCGGTTTTATTGTGCCCTAAGGAACCGGTATCGGTCACCTAACCGATATCAGTCATGGATAATCGATATCGGTTTTATCCCACCTCTTCCCCAATTTCTACCCTTCTTTACTAATCGCCCTTTCTCACCACCTCGCTTATATCCACCTTGGCTGAAAACCCTTTGTAACCTACCATTTGGCCCAACCTAAGGCCATAACTAACCAATTTGGCCCGACCTAAGGCCGTAACCAACCAATTTGGCCCGATCTAAGGCCCTAACCTACCATTTGGCAAGACCTAAGGCTGTAACCAACCAATTTGGCCCGACCCAAGGCCATAACCAACCATTTGGCCCGACCTAAGGCCGTACCTACCATTTGGCTCGACCCAAGGCCATAACCAACCATTTGGCCCGACCCAAGGCCGTACCCACCATTTGGCCCGACCCAAGACCACACCCAACCATTTGGCCCAACCTAAGGCCGCACCAATTAAATACCTCGCCCAACATCAACACAATACAGTTTTATCCACCCACCATGTCACTTTTGGTTCAATTGAGCTCACTTGTTCGTGTTTTAGCATGATTAGGGTCCTTGACTTCATCAGACGACCAACTTTGCCTAGACCAAGACCGTGACATTTATCTCAACCAAACCAACCATTCGGGACTGCCGAGCATGCCTAAACGTTCCTGTCCCTTACCCGTTATATCCCATGGAGCTATTTCCTATGCCTTGGATACTAGGATTATATCACCCTTGTTTGGATAAACTATCGACCTTTACCTATGAATTGCTTGTTTTCCCTTCAAATCATGTACCCTGGTCACACTACTGCATTTCAACGTGCGTCTGCTTCCTTGGACCTACCCCACCATCTTACCATCATATAGACACCATTTACCCTTTATCAACCCTATCCCTAATTTCACGCTGCCTCAATCTGTGATAGATTTTAGGGGGATTACCTATACCCTTAACAGGGGTAACCACTTCTTATTATTGTCCGTGTAGCTTTAACAAAGACCAGCTACACGACAACAAGGGGCTAATGTAGACACCAAATTTGTGTCTTACGACCCCCTGTGCCCCGCATCTCATTTCGTAACCTTACCTCATCACCTAAACCTTACACAATTATTTATTAATTACCATATTATTAATAAATCCACATCACCATACCTGCCACCTCATTTCGCCACCTCATCATGACTGAGTCTTAACCCTAAATTAACCTAATTAAGACCTATAACTTGGTCCACATCCACACCTATGATTAATTACTCCTCACCCGCACCCAAAACTGACCTCATAATGACTTGACCAAGCCTATAACTAATCCCTCGGGAGAAAAGGAGGGAAAGTTGGCTATTTTACCAAAAATAGCCCACTTTGACCTGACCGATACCGGTTCCTACTCGACCGCCGTCGGTTGTGTAACCGCCATCGGTTCCCTGTAAATGACCACCTCCAACCAAAAACAAAGGATCAGATTTTCATTTGATCAAAAGAAAAAGGAGGAGAAATCATTGAAAGGATCGGGATTTGCTTGGCCGAGCAGAGACAAGTGAAGAAACAAGAAGAGTTTGCAGAGAAGGACATCAAGCCCAAGACTGCAACTGCACAACCAGAGTCCTGTGACACTCAGCTGATCATCATGAGGGAAGCCATCTCATCTTTTGATCGTCAGGACGTATTATCTGAGTTCTACCTTTTTCATCACATTTCTTGGACCTGCATTCTCATCAATAAACATTAAGTAGAATCTTGTATGTTCTCTTTGATAACATTTCTTAGACTTTTGAATCACAGCCGTCATAAATCTATTCCCAGATCTACTACCCAGTAACACATTACATCTAACTATCATTATTCTACCCTCTCATCACCCCGTTACCTAATCCCACTCATTTACTAGCCTTACAAACAACACAACCACCCTACAACTAACCCTCACCAAAAGCCCCTAAAACATAGAACCTACCGATATCGGTTAGCAGCAACCGGTATCGGTTACCTTGACTCAAAAACCAAAAACCAGCCTTTCCCCCTACTTGTTTCAACGAGGCAATTAAATTGTTATTTTACAATCCTTTTGTGTTAATTCATATTAGTAGGGGAACTGACCACCTTCGAAAGGAAGTTTTATATTTCCTGGGCCCAGGCAGTTCCCTCATTTATTGTCTAATTAAAATCTTGTGGTCTTGTATTCTTATTTGCAGGTAGTCCTTCCAAGACAAAAAGGAGTTCTTCGCAATCAACCTGATCTCTCTCTATGGTACGTGCACACCATCTCAACATTCAACAGGTATTCCTCCTAGCCCTAACCCTTATCTGTTTCTAAAAGGAATGAAAGGATAGAAGCAACTCTATTCCCAAAAGTTGAAACATTCCGCGCGAAACACAAACATAACATAACAAATGTGGAAAATATCAACAAAGAACCACAACACATGCAAGAGAGCTCCTAGACACAATATTTAAGTGGGAAACCCTCATGGGGAAGATAACCAACTGAAACATAAACATTATATTTTCGTGCTTCAAATTTAGTGATGAATCAACCCCACAAGGAGTAACAAGCCCTTATTTAGTAGGGTACCAACCCTACAAGGAGTACCAACCCCTGATTTAGTAATGTACCCACTCCACAAGGATGCTACAACCACCTAAATATGACCAAGCAAAAACTAGCCACCTGAAGATGTTCGAACTCTGATTTTTCTGCTCGAAAAACTAATGGAGATAACTTATTCATCTCACAAACCCTAGGTCTTCAATCTCCCATACTCTTACTTTGTCTTCACTTTTCTTTGTTCTATCTTATTTTTATCATGCTATCTGATCTTCCTCAACATTTAATGCTCTTACCAAGCCTTCAAATAATTCTCTCATATATGTAAAATATCTCTCTCTATGTGGCACACCTTCCCTCCAAGAGCACTAGTTCAAAAATGAACTAGACAAGAACTTACATACGATTTTATTTCTTCCCAACTAAAATAGCTTGGTACCATCACTGATAATTAGGAAAAAACCCATACACCTTCACAAAAATTCATAAATTTTAATTACAACAGTCACATATAACCCAACTAGGTCGGTTGGAACAAAAACCTCATTACGTGTGCCAAAAATGGCTTAAAACCCCATGGGCACAATCTTAAAATTTCCCTAACATGAGTACCATACTTTTTCATGACCCATGAACCCTTATAAATGATTAAAATATCATAAAACATTCATAAATGGTCACAATTAATATCAACCAATCAAATTATTTCATTTACTGGGCAATTCCATTTACAATTTTTTAAACAGATGTTTCGTTCACCTTTCACCACCTTGGAAACTTCATAATGCCATAAAATGACTTGTAATGAACCAAAAAATGACACATGACAACTCAAAATAAATGGAAAAACCTATATAACATTTATAATAAATCTATAAGTCATGAAATATCCTTCTCTTCAGACAACATCATCATTTGTGTTCACTAGATCAACCTGCCAAAAAATGTTTTTCCAAAGGTTAGATCATTAAATAATTTCTAAAAATATTCAAGAAATACAAATGAATTAATTTTATATAAAATTTCATTCCTTTTCACATTACAGGTGATAGGAAGCATCACCCAATCCATTGCATGCTTTAACCAACATCAAAATTGCACAAAAAAAAATGTTGTCATGAACTGCAAAAAATATTCTTGGTCAAAGAATGCCCTCAGAAAACCATATAATATGACCTCGATCATGAGGTAATACATATATCACTAGAAATATATTTGAATCTAATTTCCAAAACAACTTTAATCATCTCAAAATTCCACCTGTAGCTCAAGTTATGACCAAAACATTGGACCCTACTATTTGAGACCCCAAAACTACCCTTTGACCAGTCAACCTGTTTGAGCCTCAAAACACCATGTACCTACATAATCATGTTATAAAAATTCATTTAAATCAATATTATCTCCTAATAGTAATAACACGTCAATTTGGAATGCTACTTATTCAGAACATATTTCTCTATATACTTCTTTCTCAAAACCTCCTATTTATAGGTGGGGCCAACTCATCACCATGACCTCAACCAAAACATTTATGGAAATACCTAATGAGTCCTATACAACATCCAATCACCACACTTTCACTTTCAATAAAAAATGGGTTAGTATACTTTATCTTTTGCAAACTGCTCCTAGCTAGGGGTTTAACTAGGTTTTTGACCTCTTGACCTTCTTAACATTCGTTCATAAAAACATGGCGATGAAACTGACCTCATTATTTTGTGAAACCTTCTTAACTCACCTTATAAGAATCCATGAAAGGTACAAAAGGTCCCATGAAAATCCCACCATTCACAATGAGCATCTGAAGTTGCACTTTGAGCTTGGTTTTGCATTATTTTTCACCATATCTCACACAAACACTAATATCTTGCAAAATTCACATCATGGGCACCTGATTTTTTGTCTGAGAGCATAATTAATTCATCCCTATAACATATAAAATCATCATAATGAAACTTCCATGGCTCAATCTCTCTAGTCACTAAGACTTACCTATGCTTGCATGCTAGATTCTCACTATAACAACTAGGACCAACTGGAATAATGCAATAAATGAACAAGAAACTTATGAAAATGACCCATAAATAACTCATATGATGTGATATACTTGATATCATGCATCCATGAGCTCAAATGGATCCAATACACTCTGTCACATCTCTAGGCTGCCATACATGTTCCCAATGAGCACTTGTAACCAAGTGAAGCACCTGTACCTCCACTATGCCACTATTTGTGAGTTCTCAAGCACACTAAAATCATTTTATTCATCATGCCAACATGTTTCCCAAGAAACCAAGAAGCTCACACTGCCAAGCAACACCACCTAGGCACATGTATTGGCTTGCTAGAGCAAACACGCCTCACTGAATCCCATTGTAATAGCTGATACACATCTGAAGAAGGTATGTTAGCACATCAAACAATCCTGACATCATCAAAAAAACACTCAATAATTTTCATTAATTTGGTTTTTCATCAATGACAACACCTACTAGGACACCAATAATCCCCCATTTTGTCATTGATGGAAAACACCTTGAACTTCTCCTCGTTTTTTCATTAATTATAAAGGCATAAATATAGCTTACCTTATTCACATTCTTTAGATTCATATCTCCATGATTTGGTTAGAAACATCAACTAAAGGTCTCAATTTGATTCTTTATCTTGATTTTTCCCAAAAATTTGAGTTTTGACTCATTTCAAGCAAGTAATCACCAAGCTCCCCCTAGAAATAAACACTTCCAACATTTGAAGAACATTAGTAACGTATGAAATAAACAAAAATCTCACCTTAAAAGGGGATACAACAACATTCTGCATCCTCTAGGTCATGCAACCAAGTATTTTTCACCATGAATCCTATTTTGAACTACTCAAGAGCACTGTAACAACAGATGACTTTACCATACTACCTCTTATCCATGCCAACAATGTCATAAAGGGTCATACTTCATTATTACGCAAACATTCTAGACAAGAATCCACCATTTATAGGCTAAAAACATGCATATCAAGGGATCTACATACTTTCACACCAATGTTAATATCATGAGACCATAAAAGACCTTTTAGTGCAAAATTGACCATTTTCACCATCCTACATCAAGTCCACAAAGCTTTGACTCATTTAAAATGCACTCCCCTAGACATAATACCTTCATTACTAGCTCCTAAGAACAAATTTTAGTATTTCACCTATTTACCATGAATTAGAAATCCTATTTGTAAATTTTAGTAGTCCTTAATCACCTTTTTCAGTCTTCTATAGTCATTTTGGACTGATATAGTCTATAACATATCAACTTAAGCATAGATGAAAGAAAAAACCTCATTTCCACCTTGGATTTTTCTTGAGAACACCAAGTCTCCATCTAGATACTTCCTCCTATTCTCCCCCTATTTGTATCATCACCTTCAGACCATGAAACTCTTTTTTTTTTGTTGTAGCTTGCAGCATACTATCTTACAAATTTTCAAATACTATGTATCAGTGATTTCGCTATAAATTCTACCATGCTATTAGCCTGAGTCTAGGAGTCACTGTGCACTTCATCCTAGAAAAAGGATTAGATGGAACATGTCTGATACTCTTCTCAGATACCTGTAGCCCATCAACTCTTTGATATGCACATCACAGTGTCAAACACTCTTCTAACACTCTACCCCTGCTTCTTTGAGATGCCCTTTAATATTCTTGTAGCTGAAATACAAAGTATGTTTGTTTCTTACCTATGTTAACTATAGGTGCATATTTTCTCAATTTGTGTGACATTGTGTACTCCTTGATCACTTGTAGCCTTCAAAATTTTCTATGTCATCAATTTCAACTCATAAAGACCTCCAAGAAATTTTTTCTAGGTCATTCCAATCCTCAATTTCAGTTAACTCTATGCACCTTTGAATACCAACATCAACAACTTCAAACTATAACTGACATAATCATTGAGGATACCCATTTAAAGGTCAAGGATAGATTCTTCAGACTTACCTTAATTTCCCTTATCAACATTCTTCTCTTTTTCTTCATATTAACACTCAGAGTTCAAAGTATCTCATTGAATATTTCAATACTCCTATAAGCTCTCTGTTGGAAGGTTTCATAACTGATGGTGTATTATAGAACTTCACATCTACTCCTGCAGCTATAGCATCATTTTTTGTATACTTCAAAGAATCATTTTTTGTATATTTCAAAGATTCAATGAAAAATTATAGGAGATGGAGATAGGGATTTAGAAGTTAAACCTTGTAAATACACATTTCACAGTATATCTTCATGTGTCAACATAGTAACCTATCTATCTCTCTGACCTATAGGTAGCTCTAGATATCCTTGTAGTAGTTATTACAACAAGTTCACATTCCATTATAATATTCTAAAAGTCAAAGTATTTAACAACCATAGAGCCTCATATATTGACTATGCATATTTACACAAACTCCTTAATATATCAAACACATATCCTTATCATTATACAATATGACTTCCTCTTCATGTTTTAAAGATCGAGCATAAAATGTGGATCCACTGGTCACCAAATTCATACTCAAGGTTCTTGAGAGGAACAAACACAATATCATGATTCACAGACCTCTTGACCCACACACATCATAACACTTGAAGTACTAACACATAGAAAACAACACTGTACAGTCATTTGTTCTATGAGGAATCAGGACAATTTCATGTCAGTTTTTTCTCTTTATATCAAAAGGAATTTCTAGTCTTGATTCACTCTATCTTACTAAGAAAAGATTTTTTTATCATTCCTTGATAACTCCAAGTGAAAGTTCATTTATTTCCTTTGATGTACTATCACAGTATCCTTTTATTCTTTATCAGTGTAATTTAGTCCACTTTTGGACTTCAGAACATTCAAATCCAGCTTCGGTATGTATAGACATACTAAAACCCTCTTCTCATCTAAAATCATACCTTGAAACCCTTGTTCTTGACTTTCACAATCTCAAAGCTCTTGTCTTATCATTTAGTCTTGATACTAACTGAATAAGCTTAGATACAATTCTACACAACTTTTCAAACTCAAAGAGTCTTCTTACAAAGTTCCTTAGGTTAATGACACATTTCTTAAATACACAATAATAATTGAACATGTCAAAATTTTCTTCTCATTCTCAAGCAACAGGTACAATCTTCATTCAAAATACAGGTCAATAGGCACATGAATCTCAAATTCCACAAGCAGTAGGCACATGATTGATGCTTCCACACAATTGATCACTACCTAAATGATACGACATTCTCAAACAAGTCAACCCTTCAACAACACTAAGAATATCTCACTTTCATCAACATTGTGTTCTGACATAACACTATAGCAACTCATATAGATACACAAATTTCAAATGTATTAGAAAACATTTCAGCTATCAACTCAGACTTATCAAGACTTATTTGATCATTGGACACTTGTAGACTTCCCTGGGACAATTGTAACTTCAACTTTTGTTATCACTTAGCAATACACACTTTCTTAAAGCATGGATTTAATGATCACCTATAAGAGACCATTTTCCTTTGAACTCAAAACACTTTCATACTACTTAAAACTTCATAGTTTGTAGACAACATACCCTGGTAAAACAACTTGATGATTATCTTGATTGATACCAAATTCTCCAAGACACATACCTACAGAGGTAATGGAAAATTGACTCATGATAATATACACAGACCTTTTGAAATCCAAACCCTTGATTGGTAACTTATGAAAAATTGATCACTTGATTAACTAACTGAAAAAACTGACATGAAGATTCATCTAGCTACTGAACACAAACCCTTGATATAGAAACTTATTGAGAGTAAACATCTGAGACACCTTGAAGAGGAGGAAAAATTCACATCATACCTTAATGAAAAGTGGTAATGGTCATATACTTATAACCTTCATACCTTTTGAAACATTACTTGGGACTCCTATCTTAAACCAATTTTCAACTCCATGAACAAGGAAAAATCATACACAATTATCATTTTTCGAAAAGATAGACTCATCTCAACAGGGATAGTTTAAACTCAAGTTACTAACATTTGATAGAGATATGAATGACTTGACACTTCTTTTGACCTGAGACCATTATACACTTTGTACAATAACTTCTGACTCAGAAACTTTGATATCAAGACACAAGAATCAATGACTTTTGATTATTTTGAGAGAGATGGAATCTTGCACTAAAACTTACATCACATACCAATGGATTAATTCTTACATCTTGACACAAATACTTCTTATAGTCCTTATAAATATAGAGCATCATTGCACACAGTCCTTGAATGATATAGCACATTACACAAGCCTTGAAGGACATTGACTTATACTCATATACATGATATATGATCATGGACTAACAGACCTTTTATCACTTTGACAATGTATATGAAACACATGTAACTCATATAAATCAGAGATAATAATGAATACCTAAAATCATTATAAGTGAATTCAAGACTGAGATCAAGACATCTTACACTAGAAAAATCCTCAAGAACTAACAAGACCATGAACAAGAGTATAAACTGACATACCTTTACCTTGGACGAGACACCTATTGATTTTGACAACTCCCCCTCACATGAATTCTTCATTTGCACTAATACACCTTCAAGAATAATAGTGAAGGCATATGATCACCAAGAAGACCTAAAATAAGGTCTTGAAGAGGTCCCAAGCCCCCTTTGGTGCTTGAGTAACTCCTTTTTCTTCTCTTTTCTAATCTGATCTCTATAACACACCTTTTCTTCCACTATCACCAACTATTCATTGAAGTATGAAGATCTCTTCTTGATTTTCAAAGTCCCTCTTGGACCATTTTCATGCATTCTCAGCCTTTAAAGACCCCTTCCTTGTACATTAGGACCTTGGAAACTCCTATTTTGTCTTAAGAAACCTTGATAGAAATTTCATTGCAGCATGACCCACTTTGTTACAATTGTAACATAACTACTGTACTTCTTATTTTGAAATCATCAACATGACATAGAATTTACCACTCAAGACAAGTCACTACCATACATGGACTACTACTTAGCACTTTCAGTATATAAAACCCTTACCAAGTTCAATTTTGTTTTATTTCCAATGATCATGCATATCTTTAGGATCAGATTTGTTTACAAATATCATCTTACTTTTTCTTGGTTAAAACAATCCTAAATCCCATCAACAATCCTTCACTTTGTGACCATATTCAAAAAATGAATTACACTCACCATTAAAGGATTTTACATCATTCCTAGGAATACCTTGTCTTGCATTCTTTAGCTATCTATGACCAAAAAAAAGACATAAGAAACAATCAGCCATTGAATGATCTTCCTTACCTTGATGCGTTAGGTTTCCTAATAGGCTTGGTATTTTCATTTTCCTTGGAGTTAAGTCACTATTCATTTTCTTTCTTGGTACTTGATTTACCATCTTCAATGCTTGCAACCATGTCATCTTTCCTCAATTAATTTGTCCTTGAAGGTCTTCCTTGAGTTCTAATCCAACCTTATTACCAACTGGATCTTTGTTGGATAAGAATTATTATCTAGATCATTTGTATTTTTCTCAAACATTTTCAATTTGATCTTGAAACTAGATCAAGTCTCGAATGTAGAGATTTCAGTACCATATTCATACTTGATACACTCATCCTCCTTTGACTTTTTATTTTTTATCATTGAGCAAAGTAACTTGTGATTTAAGCTAAGTACATTCTTCCTCTTTGATCCCTTAGGGTTTGAGACACACGTTCTAATTAAGATTTCAAATCCTTGATGGTTTGATCATGCCTTATATCCATATCATTGAATTGACCTTGAAAGGCCTCAATAGATTATTGAGAAACTTCATTTCTTCATTCTTAATGTTTTTACTGAGATCTGCAGACTTACCCATTTCATGTGCTTCAAACAATCTCCTTTAAGATTGATAAAATTTCTTCACAAATGACCCATTTTGATACCAATTATTGGAAGCACAATGGATTGAGAAGGTGGGTGGGTGAATCATTCCTACAAATTTATTACTTCATTTACCATAAGATTCATAATTTAACATCATTTATCCTTTCACACGCATTCAACCATAACATAATAAATGTGCACAATATCAAAAATGAACCACAACACATGCAATAGATCTCATAGAAAAAATATTTAAGTGGGAAACCATCATGGGGAAGAAAAATTACTGAAACATATAAACATTATATTGTCATGCTTAAAATTTAGTGGCCCATCAAGCCCATAAAAAGCACCAAACCCTAATTTAGTAGAGCACCAACCCTACAAGGAGTACCAACCCCTTATTTAGTGAAGAACCCACTCCACAAGGAGGTTACAACCCCCGAAGGATGACTAAGCACAAAATAAGCCACCTGTAGACGTTTTATCTATGATTTGTCTTCTACCACAACTGATGGAGATCACTTATTCAACTCACAAACCCTAGGTTTTCAATCTCTCACATTCTTGGTCTTTATTCACTTTTATTTGTTCTATCTTATTTTTCTCATGATATTTTATCTTCCTCAGCCTATAATTCTCTTCCCCATCTTTCAAATCAATCTATCATACCTATAAAATATCTCTCTCTAGGTCGCACACCTTCCCTCCAAGCACACAAGCACTTAAATATGTTTTGCTTCATTCCCATCCAAAAGAGGTTGGTCCATCATGATAAATGTGACCCATAAACATTAAATAATTTATAAATTTTAATTAAAATAGTCACATATGACCCAAGTAGGCCAGCCTAGGGAAAAACCTCATTACTTGTGCTAAAAATGGCTCAAAACCCTCTGGGCACAATCTTAAAATTGACCTAACATGAGTAACATAATTTATCATGACCCATGAACCATTATACATGATTAAAATATAATAAAACTTTCAATCATGGTATAAATTAATATCAACCAATCAAAGTAGTACATTTACAGGGCCTAGTTTCCTTTGCAATGCTCAAAACAGTTGTTTCCTTTACCCTTCAACACCCTGGAAATTTCATAATTCCATAAAATGACTTGTATTAAAACAAAAAATTACATGTGACAAAGAAAAATAAATTAAATAAAATTTATGACACTTATAATAAATTTAGAAGTCATGAAATATCCTTCACTTCAAACCACATCATCATTTGCCTCCACCATATCAAACTGCTAAACAATTTATATCCAAATGTTAACACATAAAATCATTTAGAAAAAAAACCTAAAAATGGATTAATTGGATGAAAAATTTATCCCTATTCACATTATAGGTGATAGGAAGCATCACCCAATCCATGTCATTCTTTAAACAACATCAAACTTGCACCAAAACAAATGCTTTCTTGAACTGCCAAAATATTCTTTATAAAATAATCCATTAGAAAACCTAATAAATTACACCATGATGAGGAAATACATATATCACTATTAATTTATTTGAATCTAACTTATAACACAACTTTAATCACCTCAACATTCCACATGTATCTCAAGTAATACTGAAAACACTAGACCCTACTATTTGAGATCCCAAAATTGCCCTTTGACTAGTCAACCTATTTAAGCCTCAAAACACCATGTAATTAAATATACATGTCCATAAAATTCATTGAAATAAAATTTATCTCATGATAATAACGCCACATCAATTTAGAATGTTACTCCTTTGGAACATCTTTCTTTATATCCTTCTTTCCCAAAAACTGCTATTTTTAGGTGGGTCCCACTCATCACCATGACAACAACCAAACATTTATCAAAATCCTGAGGATTCATATATAAAATAAAATCAAAATATTTTCACTTGAAATAAAAAATGGGTTAATATACTTCGATCTTTGCAAACTACTCCTAACTAGGGTTTAAATAGGGTTTTTAACCTCTTTACCTTCTTAACATTCATTCATAAAAAGATTAACTATAAAACAACCTAATTATTTTTGTGAAAACTTCTATATTAACCTTATAATAATCCTTAAAATCTAAAATATACCATTCAAATTACACCATTCACAACGAGGATCTGATGTTGCACTTCGAGCTGAATTGTGCATTGTTTTTCACCCTGTCTCACCAAAACAGTCATATCTTGCAAAATTAACATTACGGAAATTTTAATTTTTTCTTAGAGAACTATGTATAATACCTATAAAATATCCAATCATCATAATCTAAATTCCATCACTCAATATCTCTAATAATTAAGACTTATGTTTGCATGTTAGATCCTCATAGTAACAACTAGTGCCAACTAGAAAAATGCAATAAATCAGCATGTAAACCTTTGAAAATGACCCCAAAATACCTCATATGACATGATATACCTTATTGCATTCTTCCATGAGCTCAAATTTCTCCAATTTATTTTTTCACACTTCCGCAAGATAACCTACTCCCAACGGGCACCTTTAACCAAGTGAAACACCTATACCGAAACTATACCGCTGTTGTGAGTGCTCAAAAACCCTCAGATAATTCAAGACAACATGTAAACATGATTGTCAAGAAACCAATAAGATCACACTGCCAAGAAACACCTCTTAGGCACCTATATGGGCTTGCTAGAGCAAACATGCATCACTAAATCTCATTGTAACAACTGATAAATATATGGAGCATATTGTTAGCACCTAATAAATTATCATGAAATTTTCCTATGACATTCAATTTTTCAATAATTTTTTATTTCATCAATGACAACACCTAATACACCATGCCATCACATACAAAAATGCCTTCTTCTTTCTTGTTTTCCAATTCTTCAATACTTATAATATTACTTTCTTTACTACTAAATTTTCTTCATCTTTATTAGCTACATTCTTACTTTGTTATTCAATATTTATCTTCATGTTCTTATTCTTGAATTTAACCTAAAAAATAAGGTCTTCATGTCTTTTTGTCTTCATTTGATCTCTTAGATGAGATGTTCTTTCAATGATTTTTATCTCTTTTTCAAGTATACATGCAATAAAAAATGAACACAAAACCTTAGATGTAAAAACAAGGGACTTCTAAGTATTTTCACCTACATCATCATCACTTCCTCTATCCTCTTCCTTTATATCATTATCAACTCTTTCACTTATACACTCTTCATTTTCAGATTCTTGTTCTCCTATAGAAGCTAAAAATATCCCCATCACCTCTTTTTCATCCTTTACTTGCATGATTTCTTAAAAAATGACCCCGTTCATCTCCTAAACTTTATCTTTCTCACACTTCATCTCTCACCATAAAAATCACTTTAAAGTGACCATATATCATCCTATAATTGTTCTTTATTGATATATACAAACTAAAAATATGATTTTTCAAATTCTTCTTCATAAATACACTCATCTTCCACTATATCTCTGATTTCATCTCTCTTTTGTTTGCTTGCCTTATTTATCATCCTTTTTATCTTTCTTTCTTCCTTTCTTATCTTTTTTCTTAGGTGCATTTTATTTTCTCTTTTCATGATTGACCTTAGTGGCCACTTCACCTTCTTTGTTATCACCATTACCATGCCTTGTCCTTGCTTCATCAACAATACTTCAAGTTTCTCCAGATATTCTCTCAATTTTCTTATTTCTTCCTCTATCCACACTCTTATATTTTCCTCTAACTCTCTCTTTTTTATATTCCTTTATTTTTATCTCTATCATATCTTTATCTTTCCTCTCATTGCTTATGCATTCAAGTAATTTATTCACCAACCTCATTTTATCTTCATCCATTATCACTAGAAAAGTATGTTTCACCTTGTCTAAGCCTCACCGAGATTATTTTTCACATATATTAATTTGAATTCATCTTTTCTTATTTCTTAACTTTCCTCTTTCTTAATTCTTACCTTCAAGGAGAAACATGTCACTTCATTCAACACTCTCAAGAGAAGGCACCAATTTATCTTCAAAAACTTCATTCAACTCATCCACATTCAAAAAACACATATATAGAAATGTTTGTATCAAAAAATGGATTGTTACAAACCAGATCAAACCTCAATACCTTTATCTTCTCACTCTGATACCAAATTATGTAGATAAAATATTATCCAACCATACATTCAATAAATCAAGAAAGGTTCACACAACAAATTTCCTTTATGTTTTGTAAGATGAGGATCATTGAACAACCCAAAATGGATTAATCTTGCAAATTTTAATAAAATTCAAAATTAAATGGTTTTTATAATCACCATACCATGTTTTAAACAATTCATGTACCATAAATAATGTCCATTCAATAAAAAACTTGATCATTCTTCAAGAAATATCACTATCTCTTACCTTCCTCTATTGGCTCTTCACACCTTCTTCACTAGTCATTCACTCAAACAAAAAAATTACGCATTTTTATGTTCACAAATTCCTTCTAACCCATTTACCATGTTTCACCACCTCAACCAATTTTAGATCAATCATAAAATTGGCTCAGTAGGAATCAAAACATCAAACTTTACCTTTTTTATCAGAACTATCAATTTGTGCTCTCATGAACACATAGTTTGCAAAAAATTTCTTTCATCTATATATTTTTCTACACAAGACCAATTATTCTAATTTTTTTATAGGTTCTACAAATATATCATATGTTTTGAATTTCAGCCATTTTCATTAAGCCAGTTGAGATTTATGACTATTTTTACATATAGACATTATAACAAACAATTTGCATGCATTCTCATTAATAAAATTTATGTCATCAATAACTATTTTTACAGTTGTCAAATAAAAATATCCTTTAAAAATATTTTACTTTTTTTCCATAAACATTCCCTCAAAATTTCAAATCATTTTTATTATATAAAAAAAAGGTATGCTTGTTGTACCAAATCGGACTCCTACATGGAAACAAACACCTAATTTTGTGTTAATTTTAAATTTGAGAATATTTGGCCCAATAGATTATGAATTCCTAAGCACATGATATTCATTCATCTATAATAAACTAAATTATCATTAAAATCATACTTACAAGTTTTAATATTTTTTTACAAAAATACTTCATTAATTTCTATAAAAGGTATGATTATAAATCCTTATTGATGGTGCAAAAACCACTCTTTTCATCAAAACCCTTCTCCTTTACCTCCAAAATCTCTCCCGCCCCTTGAATTATAATTTATAATCTTTTTAATAAATATTTAGAGATGGTTGTTAGGTTTTTAAGAACTAACTCCACCATGGTCCAACTAACTAAGTTTATTTTATGCCTAGGTAGGAAATGAGAGGGAGTTTTATAACATGAACACTCTTATTACATTAATTTGAGTTAACATTTAAGTCACTAATATTCTAACTTAGGCCTAGATTTTACTACAACTTTATTTGAATATTTAAATGACTCATTTTGGAAAGAAAACCAAAATGATTTTTTATTACAAGTCTAAGAGTCCAAATAGACCAAACCACCTACTAAAAATTCTAAGACAACATACTAAGCTTATTTAAACCAAAATTTGATTATGTACATGATGTTATTGTAGCACTAATTCCCCTGCCATTGGAGAAATAATATGTGTGAATAAAATTCACTAAAACAAAGAACAAAGGAGAATAGATTATACTATGGATCCAAGAGCACCACTTATCATAGAAGCTAAACTTACTAAGAACTTTTATAAGGAAAGTCCATCTCACCCAATAAAAGGCCTTCTACATGTCAAGTTTAATGATCATTCCTTAATTTTTAGTATCAAAGGTTGTGTGGAGGGCTTCATGAACGGTAATCACCCCATCTTGAATCAACTATCCTCCAATGAATCCATTATATTATTTTTAGATTAAAATGTCCATTAAATGTTTAAATATTATGGCCAAAAACTCTATGATGATCTTACAAGAAGTGTTAACAAGAAAAATAGGTCAAAAATTTGAGACCAATTTAGATCCCAATGTCTTAAGAGCTAAAGACAGAAAAATATTGTTCCATTCCTTCAGGAGGAATTCATTATTTTGGAACTTAGTGACAACATACAGTGGATATGACTTAATGATATGCCAATAAGATTGAAAAAAAGATACAATAAAGTCATATAGTCCAAGATACTTGAACCCCTTGATGTCAAAGAATGCTCCATGAACTTCTTCCATAGAAAAAGGCTGTGTGAACTTAGTATTAATGTCATCTGAAATAAAATTAGGAATATGTTGCAACATTTCCATACTATCTTCCTAACAAGGAGGACCCACTTCTTGAAGTAGACTATAATAGAAATTGACCAACTCATATGCAGTAATATCCTCAATATTCAAATATCTTCCATCCATCATTAGTAGCTCCTTAATCATTTCTCTATTTTTGTGTTTAGTGGTAATAACATGAAATAATTTATTGTTACGATCTCACTATTGTAACCACATTTCTCTTGATATTTGCCTCTATTAAATCTCCTCCTCAACTAAGTTGTTGTGAAAATCACTAAGTAGTGATAACTCTTGCTGGTGTAGATAGGGAATTCTTCCGCTTGTTTCATTTCTAACAAAATTTTCAACAAAATTTTTAGATAGAAGTTCCTTTCTGTTCCTAATGTCACTAAAGATATTTCCTTTCCATGCTTTGATTTGTTTTTTAACATAGCTAATATTTTTTGTAAATCTATACAAGGTAGAGCCCTTAAAGTCATCCTTCCACCATTTGTCAATATGTTTGTTGAAATTACGGTTCTGAAGCCAAGCCAACTCAAGTATAAATGGGGTTTTTTTTATATTTTATTAATTGATTTGCATTTATAAATAATTTAAAATGATCAAATTAAGTGTTAGGAAGGTCCATTGGATAAAAATGTTTGAAATGAGCAATCCAATCCATAGAGCCAAACATCCTATCCAACCTTATTTGTTTATTATTTTCCCCAAGTATCCTATTACACCAAGTAAAGGAAGCTCCATGAAGAAAAAAATCAAAGAAATCACCTTGTCTAATGAAATCAACCACATAATGCATGCTGCAAGCATTGGAGTTAGCCCCACATTACTTTTTGGAAGTAAAAAGTGGACTATTGAAGTCTCCAACTACGATCTAAGGTAAATCGATGCAATTTTCATGGAATTACAACAACTCTTTCCATATATCCCCCCTTTGAATTTTCAAGTTAGGAGCGTAGAGTTTCACCACAATCCAACCAAGACTTGATCCAATTTCTTGAAAAAACATTCCGAGAAAAATGGGAGCTTTGATGATGCATTCTCCAAAAAGGAATTAAGGATTCTAAAATGTACATATGCCCCCTTAGTTACCAGAAGAAACTTCAGAAGTAAAAAAGGTAGAGAGCCATATCTTCGGTAGAATATCATATTTTTTTAGCTTAGTTTTATGGAAAATCATGATGTCTAGGGAGTTTTTTAATCTAAAATATTCGAGAACTCTATTTTTGGAGAGCATTAATTACCCTAATATTCAATGCGAAAATCTTCATTTTCATGATTTGGATTTCCCCCACCATGCATGGCAAGAGTGCCCTGAGTTCCTTGAGCAATATTTAAGGAATTTTACTATTGAATCTTGGCTTGAGTGATATGTATTCCGGAATTTTTTTGGTACCCATGTCCAAGGGGGTTTTAAAGTTACTTCTGGTTTTTTAGGATGGGCTAAGATCTTAAGAAACATGTTACAATAGTTATTTACTTTATCTCATGTTCACCTAGGCACTTTATTTACGTTTATTGTATTTATTCTCACCCACTTATGTGTGTGGATATTTATTTTATTTTATTTAGATATTAGTGAGATATTATCTAGTTTTTATGATTAGTTCTTTCCTAAATATATGGTCCTGAATAGTTCTTTCCTTGATTTATGGATTGATCTACGACCTTGAATGGATCTTATATTTATGTTCCTTTCATATGTAAGCAAGGACCATTCTCATTTTACTCATGATGTTCTATAATTACATATGATATTACTATTCTTTGTTTACAATTTTTTTTGTAAAGTTATTCTGGTGAATTTCTTTCAGCTTACCAAATGTGGTATGCTATGATCATCTATTATCTTCACAGCTTGGAATTACATTCTTATCATTATTTTCATGGTATGAGAACACGTACTTAACTAGGATCACACATTGACAAAGATCCTATTTTTTTACACTCGAATTTTTCCAAGTATCATGAACTATACATGATTTCTCAACCTTAACATAGGTTTGAGAAACCTGATAATTTACTTACCAGATATGATCTACCTAACATATTATAATATTACTTTGCATGAACCCATTGTGAATTTTACACCAAGTCATATGTAGGCATATTCTTCATCCATCCATGTTCATTTGTGGTGGATATTTGATCACTAGTGGAGGTGACATAGGAATTTGTTAAGAGGACTCTATAGGCGTGGATCCTCCACCATCTAGTTGCTTACTCTACTTTCTACACCTTCTAGATTGTAATTCTCCTTATTTTGATCATTTTTCTTTACTAGGTGTGGTATATCTATCTTATTGTTGAGATATTTTTAATCTCTATTTTTGACACTTTTTTGGCATGTTGACAGTCTCTCTTTTAGTGGAGTTATTCTGGTGAATCACAATGTTGGTCTGTAAGTGTTTGAGTAGTTATTTTTCCAACTCATATAATTTTTAGCGTCACTCCACCCATTCGGTAGTATGGGAGGGTGTGGTGTTGATCCCGCTTCTTTAGGTTTTGTGTCCTTTCCTTTTTACCTTGGCTTTTCTTGGATTGTGGAACTCATATTTATTTGGATCTTGTGTCATTTCCTTATTTCCTTGGTTATTGTTCTTTTTATTGTATCATATTTGGATATTTCTATTGACATCCATATTTATAAACAAGGTTTTATGTATATTCATATATTTAGGATTTGTTCATATTTTGTTGCTCTATGCATTTTTATGCAAAATAGATACTTTCATTAGATCTGGAAGGTGGATAAACCCTAAGATCAACAATAACCATGACCATTTTTTGAAGGAGTCATTTTTCAGTTATTTTGGTGTTGGAGAGGAATGTGTTGATCAACTTTTGAATCTGTGTTAGCGAGCAAGAAAACCAAGAAAATAAATTTTTGGTTTTTTCTAGGTATTTCAAGATCCAAAGTGGGTATATTTCTTTTATGCAGAGGCATTTTCAGTTGGCGTAGAGGAGACATTTTCTGGAGGGGCATTTTTTTCCATTTTTGGTAGGTCATGCGGGTTATTATCCACATTTTTGCCATTTCATGAAAATATGAGCACTGCTATTTTGGGTGGTGAAGGTCATTTTCAACATAGTCTAGTATAAAAATTTTTTACCAGAAGAAGCAGGATCAACACCACACCATGCTATAATGTTGAATGGATAGAGTGACACTACAAATATGTACAAGTTGTCAAAATAACTACTCAAAATCTGAAAAACTAACACTAGACTTCACTAAAATAGCTCCATGCAGGGATATTGTTAACAAAGTGATGTCAAAAGTGTAAAAAAAACACCAAACATGATTTGATCCACTTCTACAAATAAGTTTTTCACGATCCAAGAAAAATATCCAAGGAAACAAGGCAATGACACAAAATCTAAAGAAATATGAGTGCCACGATCCAAGAAAATCCAAGGAAACAAGGAAAGGGCACAATATCCTCATCAATATGTTAAATATATATTGTATGATCGAAGTGAAAATGTACAAAATCAATAGATAGAAGAAAATAATCCATCTTCTCATACCAAGCTCGAGGGGCCTGTTTAAAACCATAGAGAGACCTTTGGAGTCTACAAACAAGATAAGAATCCTAAAAAAATCCAGTAGGCTACTCCAGGTATATTTCCTCTTATAAATCTCCATGTAAGAATGCACTCTTCATGTCAATATGGTATGCAAGCCAGCCCTTTGGTGCAACAATAACAAGTATAAGGCGTATAGAATCCATCTTGGAAATGGGTGCAAAATTATCAGAGTAATCAATACCTTTAACTTGTGAAAAACTATATACAACAAGAAAAGCCTTATACTTTTCAATGTACCCATGAACTACGTATTTGGTTCAGTATAACCAACTACACCTAAGCATATTTATTCCTTTAGGAAGATATACAAAATACCGAGTATGATTCTTCATGAAAGAAGAATACTCAATTGCCATCCCATTATCTCTTTCATGTATCCCATGATCCTGTGAAAAATACTGTGGATCCTCAAAAAATTCCTGACATAAAAGTCCTTTTCCTATAGAATGTGTGTGATGATGCCTAGTGGGTGGAAGATCCTGTATGAAAGGTGTTTCCTCAGAAGCTATTGTACAAGACTACTTAGGCATAGTGAAAACATCAGTGGGAATAGGATCCTCAACGAAATCTATAACCTCCTCCATGTAGTCACAAAATCACACACTTACTATTACATTTATACTGCAAGGTATGTTAATTTATATAAGCATCTTGCATAATAAAAGTATTCACTAGTGACTCATTTATAGGTCTTGTTTCCATTTACTTTGGTGTCATTGTGTTTTGTTTGGTTCAGTCATCATTTGTCTTTGCAATTTCGTCCATCTTTCATGATTTCTAGGATGTCATAATTTTTTCAGTTATCCTCTTTAGGTATACACTATGGTTCCTAGGGTTTCTCTGGGGCACCCCAAGGTGCTCTTGTTCATGATTTTAGGTGCATGTGTCATCATAATTTATGGTCTTAATTTATTTGTTTGAGGTTGGTCCTAACGGTTACCTCATGTATTCCCCTAGGTCATATTCAACTTTTTCAGGTCACTAGTGTCAAATTTGAACAAGGGATCCCTATATAAACAAATCATACTCACTAAATTATGAGCGAACATCTTGCACATCAAGGGAAGCTATCTACTAAGGTAAGGGACTGCATCTGGGCTTCTTTTACATCTACATCACACAAACATAGGGGAAAGGGTTTTTTTTTTTCCATTACATCCACAAATTTTACATTTTACATTTATTTATTTCCCTCTACTACCGCGTCATTAGTGATAGGGAATCCTAGGCACAAAATTACACCCACACACACACAGAACTACATTGGGTCTGAAATGAAGTACACCACTCAGTCATAAGACCATTAGTTTGGTAGCTGAGGTCAGTCTGACCTCTTCATATACATTTTTATTCTTTAGGGTATGATGCTTTGGATAGGGTTTTGTAGGTAGATATTCTTACAAAAGTTTTCTTGACATAGGTGACATTATTGCGATACCCATGTGATAGGAGAAAAGATAACAAAAATATATTGCGACCCTACTAGTTTTAGGTTTTGAGCATTCTCACAGTCCACAACACCCAAAACACAAACTAGGGTGCCCCGGGGCACCCCAATACTACTCCAGGTGCCTCAGTACAAGAAAATAGTCAGCTTCTTCCCTTCCTAAGGTAATTTTTTCATAGCCTTCCTAGTCCGCACACTAATCTGCTATAATGTGATACATAATGTGGTACGTTATTTATAGGTTAGTAACATATCCTTCTATTTTATTTTTACTTTAATATATATATCAAATATAAAATATAGATACTTGCATCCCAATATAGTGTTATCATGAAATTACAACACCCCCAATGGACTTAAATTTGAGTGGGGCATTTGGTGTAATTTTTGTAACATTGGATCATCTCTCAACCTCTTGGACTTGTGGGCTTGAGATGACCCTCCAGAGAAGGTTGGTTCCTACTCCTAAACTACCTATCAAATGTTACTCCTAGTGTAGGATAGAAAAATAACTAATCCTAATTAAACCTTCCAAGGGAGGAAATATAGTGCATGGAAATAAAACCTACATTAAAGTTGTGATACACCAAAAAAGAAGGGTGTGAGAATAATTTCCAATGTGTGAAAAGGGAAGAAAAATGTAGATCACAGAGGGTGATGATAGTTATGCAAAATCTAATAACAAAATTTACAACACATTTCCATTCTTACAAAATAATAATAGGTTCTTGCAAGAGTATAAAGTAGACACAAACATTTGTAATAACATTAGAGAGGCAAGGAGGATACAACAGACTAAGCAAGGGAAGATACATCCTCAAACTAGGATCTATTGCTTCATTAATATGCATAATCCAAACTATTACAAATGAAAGGTTGGATCACCATGCAAGGAGTCCACTACAAGGGTATGTAATCCATTTACTTCAAAAAAATGAAATGACAGAGTTTTTATACTCAAACTATCCTCTCTTACAATGAGCCCAGTATTCTAATTTATAGAGTTTTGGAGGAAAGAGAGAGAAGGGATATAAATCCCGAAATCCACTTTTCAACCAATTTCAAGTCATAATAAATGAGTTTGGTATTTTGGACCTACAAAATAAATCTCAAGGTGTCCCATAGCCTGCAAAAGAGAACAAATGGCAACCCATGCTCATTAAATGCCTCTCTAACCATTAATAAAATCATTGTTCAAAATATTTAATGTTTTCCTTAAAATTATCATCAATATTTCATCAATTTATGCATTTCTCAACTATTTTATATTTTTCTTGGATTCATGGTTCCAACGAGACTAATTTTGTGGAAATATGTTAAGAATTGCAGAAGTTATGGACTTTTGAGTGTGAGCTATTGTTTTGTGTTTTGCTAGGGATATCTTGCATTTTACAAGACTGGGCATTTAATTTTTTGTCATTGGAGGTGTTTATTTAAATTTCAACCACCTACCCTCATTATAAAAAATAAATCTAGTATTTTCAGCATAGAGGGTTTTGAGAGCTTTCTGAAAAGTCAACTTTTTGGAAAATTAGAGCTCTAGGTCAAAAGTTATGCATGTTTCAAGATTAGGGTCAGGGTGTTCCACACGGGCTCTCATAATCTGCAACACACTAAATTTTTACTCCTTTTTCTTTGATATGGGGGTATTGTGGGTTTTTTAATAACTTTTGGCGCAAAGGCACAAGGACTGCCTGGGCCGCTAGGACCCAATTTATCTACGATGCACTCTATGTGACAATTTCACCTCCACGGGAAACTCACATCCCCGTGGTAGCTAGACCGTGTGGGCCTCCTTTCTTCACATCAGCTGAATTACATTTTTTTTTCCTCAGGTGTCCCTCATTGACTGGGCTAGGTGGGCTGTTGATAACTGAATTCCCCGCAAAACTCACCTGTGGGTATTTTGGTGATTTCAGGTTCAGGCCATACCCACATCCCATGGGCTACTTGAGCCTCCTCCATCTGCATTGCACACAAATTGGGATCCCAACCTCCATTTGACTAAGCCATGAAATTTGTTGACCTCCTCTCCACCTACTTAGCTCAGTGTGGATGAACTTGTTTCTGTGCATACTCCTGACTTGAGTCACTGTTGTGCCATCCATACTGCAAACTCCTAGATTCTCTGTAACATGCCTTCTCTCCAAAAATTAGACTTGGGATCGACTTCAATGTGACTGGGATGACTTGGTTTCCTTTAATTGACCACCATTGGAACCTAGATGATCATGAGTAGAGACTTTCCCCATACACTTTCTTTCTCGATTTTCTTGGCTAACTAGTGTTTTAGCTCGATGACACGAGTTCTTCATTGCTCAATCTACCATTGATGGACTCAATCCTTGGACATCTTGATCCAAAAACTTCTTAACCAACCACGTTCCTCTTTGAATGAGATACAGATCTAAAACTAGTCTATAATTTCTCACTTTTGACTTAAAGGCTTATTAAATTCTTCATGAGCTTGGTGTCACATATATAGCAACTTGTCATGGATATTTGAATAAATTGATCCATCATAATGATGCCCAACTCAGTCTTCTAGAGTATATAACTTGGTTTTACTCCAACGAGCTCAACCTTGTGAACAAAAAACCCAAGCATGTCTTAGAACTTTCCACATTCTCCAAGATCTGCGAGGCTCAAATATAACTTGGTGGGTAATGTTAATAACTCACCCAGTCTACAAAGTGGTTTGAATTTGACATAAGGCTAGAAGAAATCAATGCACTTAAAAATAGCTTTGTGGTGCTTATACCAACCCCCCCTTTCCTAATTAACTCAATATACAATTTAAATGAGCTTGGTCACTTGTTCAAACATCCAAACAAATTTTTAAGAATTCTTCTAACCTTTTCTAAATATTGTCAATACTCTGAACACCCCAGGCACATAACGAGCTGTGCAGAGTGTAGAGGTGTTTTTGGGTGAATTGTCAAAATCTCCATTCTCTCCTTAGGCGGGTCCTATTACAACTATTGATAGTTTTTGCACTCATGAAAAAATGGGAAACTCGAAACTTCATTATGATGAATGGCATTGATGAAGTGACCCTAAGGTAGGGGAGATTCTCTCAGTTCAATATTTGTTCTGCTAGATTAATTAAAGACTACATGTAATTTATAGCTATGTGTGCTGTTACAAAATGTAACAGATCACATAGTCTACAATTTCATGATTTTCTTAAGAAAAAGAACACAAAGCCCCAAAGGATAGATGTGTAATCTCAATGAAGACTAAAAATTCAAAATACATGAAGTGTTAAGTTTTGCAACATCAATCATAGTTGCATATTGCAGCAGTCCAAGTTCATTGTTAAAGTTACATGTATTTTAAAGATATGTCCTTCATGATTAAATACATTTGATTATGTTATTGAGTTGTTTAATTCATTATACAATCCATATAAAAAGATGAAATGCAGAAATAAATACACAACTCAGTTTAAAAATTCAATGTTTTATTCATAAGGAATTTCAAATGTTTCGACACAACTTAGTTTCATAATTCAATATTTTATTCATATGGAATTTCAAATCTTCCCACACAAGCCGTGGGATGTAACTCAAAAGTAAATTAAAACTACTGAAGTAAGAGGTATATATGCATGAAAAAGAAAGTAAAGGATTATGAAAGAACCCAACGTTTCCTTGGTTTTTTCTTTTTTGGTTGATGCATTTGAAACTCCAACTTTACTCCATCTTCATCCTTGATTCTTAGCAAACGACACTATTCTTGAAAACAAGAAAAGGAAATATTGTCAATCATGAGCTTAGGATTGATTTATATTCCTATACTATCTAGTTTTATAACAATTGGATCTCCTAACATCAAGAGGTATAAGGTTACAAAAAGATCAAAGGCATAACTGATAAAAACACTATTCTGTAACAGCATACATGACTCATTCACTCAGAAATAATGAAAGAGAAAAAATACGGAATAAAAGAGAGGCCAAAAAGCCTAATGTTTTCTAACTAGTTTATCTAAATGTGTAGGTACAAGTATGAAAAAAGAAGTGTTGCATTCTCTAACTTGAATAAGAAAAGTACGTTTATTTCAATTCAAACTAAAGGCTGAAGTATACAAAGATATGCTTGTATTAATTGAAAAAAGAAATGCAAGTTTAGTGCTGCACTTTCAAAAAAATGGAATAATAGAAATTATAGATGAAACAAAATTGAAAAGGGAATCTGAGAAAATTTTAACAGGGCTTCACCATGTAAAATGGACATGTTACATCTTTCCATCATGCTATTTCACAACTAACACATGCTTGAATGATGTAGATAAATCAAATAGTATATAGAAAGAAGATAATACATGGTATATTCAAAACTACAGATTCAAATAAATATAAGTTACTGCATGATAAAACATATTCAATTATAGTATAGAATGGAACAACTCAGTATACACTTACAGAACAAACTTCAGAGTCAAAAAGTACAAATGCAACTACCAGTTATAAAGGATCAATCAAAAAAATTGAACTGAAGAGAGAGGTACATAAGAGATGCAAAATACCATATTCCAGAAAGGTACCAATATTCAATAAAAATTAAGCGACAATTTCTCATTCCAGAGGTTAGGAAAAGAATGCAAAGTTCCAAGAAAGCCATTTTTAGTTACAAATTTTATCAAAATTAGGTTAACTAATTCCAAGGAACAAAATGTCTTTTAGAAAGCATGAAAAATGAAACAGGTGATCAGTACAGTGGAATCAGGAAGGGTTACAACAGTTTTGAAAGTACAGACTCTTCATAAAATAAATGGGGTGGCAAGATTCATGGTTTAGAAAAAATCATGCAAATACCACCAATGGCATGAAATGGAGAAAATAGAATACCTATCACAGTTCAACTTACTGTGTGTCAAATGAAACAATTATCAATTTGCAATATTCATTAGACCATCCAAAGGAAGACAACCTACTTTAGGATAGAATAATTGAGCATGAAATCTACTTAATCAGTCATCAATAAGAAGAGACATCACTGGACATTTTTCTCAGAAAACTACAAGTTACAAAACTCCTTATGCATTAAAGGGTGTACAAAATGCAAGTTCCAGAAGTACCATTTTGAAAGAAGAAAGTAGATCATTGATAAAAAATAGAGTTCAAATTGTTTTCAATATTGTTTGAGTCCTAACACCTTACAAAGCCCTATTACAGAATAGAAAAACTTCAAATATATATAGTTTTAAATTAAGCCAATCTTCGGAGCTAAGAATAGCCTGAAATTAGATTAAAAATGCATCTAGAAAAAAAGAAAAGTTACTTCACAGATTTCAAGACAAGTGAATAGAAAAACTATTTTTTCTTTCTCATCGCAATCAAGGAATCTATTTCGAGCATGTTTCAACCTCAAGAGGGTCAACAAAAATAAGAATCATTTTATGCAGGTTATTATGGTCAACCAGTATAGGTCATAAAAAAAATAAAGTAAATTTACAAATTCGTAGAATGGGGAACAAAGGTTTATCAAATACATAAAATATATTTTCCCAAAATACATAACTAAAAAATGGAAAAGAAAATGACCTCCAAATAGAAAATTTAGGTTACTCAACTGACCAATATACCCAGATCAATATTTTAGAGACTGAGATTAGTCAAAGAAAGGATGCATATTATGGAAAATGTCAAAATAGAAGGACATCTAAAAACATGTATTTGGATCTATAGTTTTAGAGAGCCAATATCATAAACAATGGAAACTATATAAGGAAAACCATGAACTTACCATATGAAATGTTGGCCATGATTAAGAAAGTTCCTCCAGATACTTTATAGTGGTGAGAGTTTCAGCATTGAAACCAAACCCTCATGGAAAAGAACACGGTGACCACGTAAAATATTATATTGAAAATCAAACCCAATAGAGATAAAGATGGCAGATCTGAATTCAACTTGCAATGAGCTTAAAATTTCAAGGTAAAGCTTCAGTGTCCATTTCAAATAAAGCACATTTTCAAAAGAAATAAACAAAACCTAGGTTGTGTGAAGAATAACAAAATGGATCTATCATCAACTTAAACCAGAACTTATATTCAACACCGCGGGTCTGCTTGTTAATTCAATTCCTTCTCCGTATGATGAAGTCACCCGCATGATGATTCGCTACATATCCTTGGAAGGCAGGTTTGTTACTATCCCTGCCAAGCACCTTGTCTTTTTGAATCACTTTCGTAGGAGTAGGTTGGTTTTCTTCCCCCACTATCTGTTAAACTCTCTTGAGCGCTCCATTTTGGAGTTCCAGAAGCATACCCGGGCGGTTCCCCTTCACCAAGGGCTTATTCTGCTTATTCACAAGCACTGCCTTATTAAATTCCCCGGTCTCCCTTCCTCTCCCGGCCTGGCTTTGTTGGGCTCCGTTGCTGCCAGTCCTGTCTCCCCTGCTGTCCCTACTGCTGCCCCCACCTCCGGTGCTGATGCCCCCATGCAGGCTACTCATGCTTCTCCTTCTTTTCCTCCTGCTGCTGCCCCTGCCACCCACACTGTCTCTACTTCTAAACGTGTCACTAGGGCTTCTAGGAGACTCAACCTTGAGTCTACTGCTGAGGGGGATGAACCTTTGGAGGACATTGCTCGTGACCTGCTGAACATTAGTAGTGCCAGTCCCCAGGCGGCACCAACGGATAACCCTTCTAGAAGATTGGAGGCCTTAGAGGCTGAGCTTAAATTGCTGAAGGATGAGGTAAAAAATCTTGCTAAGCAAAAAGGCAAAAAAAGCATTGAGGGAGAAGGGAGCATTGGCAATAGCCAGCTTGATGAAATATACAAAAAACTGACCTCCCTAGACTCCCGCCTTGGGAAAACGAAGACTAGGCATGAGTATAATATTTCAGCATTCAGGGCCATAGAGGAATTCATCGAAGGTCATGCAAGAAGTGTTTCGCATCTCAGCGGTGTCCCGATGACTCTTTGGGGCAATGAGAAAGAGAGTAAAAGAACCAGAGAGGAGCTCGATAAGACGGATGCTGCTCATATGACCACGCTGGGTATGTACCATGCTTGGAAAAAAGTAAAGGTGAGTATTGATCAAGCGGCCAAGAAGTAGTCCAGTTTTACTACTGCTTCTTGGCTGTAGGCTTGCTGTTTTGTTGCCGTTGTTTTACTGTTAAGTCTCGTTTGTGTTGCTGTTTCTAGGCTTCGGTGTTCTTTGCTGTAACTTTTGTGCTTTGATACAGCTTCTCTGCTCCTCTCTCTTATTCAGGCTTTTAGGCCTCCTTTTGTACACAAGGGTATAGTCCCTTTCAAAAAACTATTTACCAATATTAAAAAAAACTTAAACCAGAACTTCGAATAGAACACCTTTTCAAAAGGGTGGGCTATTGAAGTTAAATTCAGGTATGCAGAATTGAAAAAGGCGAAACAGTGGGAAAAAAAATCATGATAAGTAAAACCCAAATTGTGGGTACATTTCAACTCTAACAAATTCATTATATGTCATGGCTGCTCAAATCATTACAATTTTCTGAAAAATGTTTCAAGGAAAGACTTGACAACTTTCCAGGGAGGTCAAGTTTACAAAACCCACAAATCATAGCGGGCAGTAAATGAACAAAATGTATTTTCTAAATCTAAGATTGATCGAAACTTGTGAAATCACAAGGAAAATGCAAGTATTAATGGAAGTAGCAGTGTATATAGAGGCCAAGAATAAAAAATGAAACATTATCGTGCTCGAGCATCAAGAACTCACCATCTTCTCATTTAGAGTGATACAGAGCTTCTTAGAATGAAAGGATGCATGTGTGGTGCCCCCTAATTGCAAGATATTGTGCTCAGAAAGATGAATCAGAAAGCTTGAAAGAAGTTAAATGGTGTCTGCTTCATAAAAAATAGAGAACTCAAACATCAACAATTACTGAATCCAAGCACATAAACCTCATAAGATTGATTCTTAGAGTTATTCTTCACAAATAACTGAGCTTGAATGCTACTAAAATGGTAGTGAACATTCAAAACCAACTCACTTAGAAGCTCAAACAAAGAAAAAATAATCGAAGTACAGATGCGTGAGAGCTTCATATATACCAATCCATAGAAGAGTTGAGCTTAAGGGATCAACAATGGCTTCTTGGAAGAATTTTTCTAGGGCTTCGCTTCTTAGAGAGATCAAATTGACAATGACAAGTGATAAGGTCAACGATCTTATAACTGGCTTAACTCATCAGGAGTTATCGTCAGTGGTCAGGATCAAATCAAGTAAAATCAAATAGTCCACACTGTCAACTCCATAGATCAACATCAACGGTGGAAATCCGAAAGTGCATATCAAATGGACATCATTCGCTCATAAATCTCCATTCAAAATCTAATACTAAACCTCAGGAAAACCCTAACTCTAGAAGAGGAAAAAGCACAAATCAAATGGCCAAGATGCAATAGTACCAAGATCAATGGTCCAAAGTGAAATCACCATTTCCAATGCCAACCAAAATCTTATAAGAGGTTCCTCTAAACTCAACCACATGTTAAAAATAGGACATGTGTCAAAGGATGGTCAAACCCTAACTCTATTCCAGTTAAGCCATCATCGACAAATCAATCAAGGGTCAAGGTCTCATGGAGGGGACTTTTTCCTTTTAGGATTAATCCTTATTTTTTTTACTATAGTTTTCCATCAATAATCAAAGGAGGGGCCCAAAACTATACAATACATGGTAACTAAACAATGGCAATAATTTCCAACTATAAACCATGAAATAATAAAAGGAGGCAGAAGATAATAAAAGGGAGGGGTCAAAGTGTATAGTCAAAGATGTTGAGACTAGGGTCTGAAACCTTAAATATTTGCAAAAGGGGAAGACCATATCCTATGTCATCAAATAAGGGGTTAATGGAGGTCCAATTTAAATCCAGATCATGATCACTATAAATTTTTTAAAATAGACCTTAATATCATAGGTGGTCCCCACTTTGGGTTGATTTTCACTTTGCTAAGTTTTGAAAACAAAAGCATTATTTTCTTAGATAGGAGTATCTTTTCATGTGACCACAAGAAGATAGAGCAGAAGTTGGTATCAGATCCAAAGGTGGTCCCCATCAAGATGGATGCATGGGTGAATTATTTTTCCAAGTATTGAAAATAAAGGATTTATTTTATTCACACATAGAGATATTATTTTTCATATGCATCTAAGAGGAAGAATAAAGGAATGCCAAATTTATCATTTCAAGTCGATAAAAATTACAGATGTCACATCAAATAGTTGAAGATAGAGATTACATTCATTGGTGAAGACTTACAAAACAAGCAAATTTTATTATTATCCCATTATTCACCCAACTTTGTTTTTAAATAGAATAGTCAACTGCAGTTTAACTGAGTTGTATTTTGTTAAAATGGCTATTAATGCCGAATTGTATTAGCATGCTTATTTTTATTGTTTTATTTATTCAAGATAAAGAATAAAAATAGGATGCATGGACAAGTACAATTTTTATTCTATTTTTAGGAAGGGTGGGATGAATAATTTTTCTATATATTGTGTGCATTGAAAAAGCACAAAGTGAGGAATTTTTGGACATAGGAGTGTTGAAGAATATTTTTCTAGTTATTTCCCTTTGATTGAGAATTATATTCTACCTTTCCAAAATATTCATTTTTGTGTGTCTTATTAATCCTTGTGAATGTCAAATTCACTGGTTAATCATCCTACACTGTTTTAAATTTAGGATTTTTTTGCGTAATATTAGTGTACATGTGTATCTTAACAACATTTTTGTGAAATTTCCCTCAGTACATCAAATGTATAACTTAATATTCTACTAAAACATATTGGTTTGTGCATCCACAATTCATTCTCAGATATTTGTGCATGTACCCAGTTAAAGCCCTCAACAATTTTGGTGTATCACCCCAATTCTCAATTCATTTACAGTCATCTTATTAACCTCAAATCCCCAAAAAATTAGTGTAGTATACATTAAGAAGGAACCGACCTTGATACTGAAGACTCACCCCAACAATAGGTATACCTACATACCTGAGGTGTTTCCATTATATCTACAAAAGAAAAATATCCAGAGAAAGCTTAGAACACCTGCAACCATCTCCCTACACGGTGCACTTTCAAGAGAACAACTTTTGGCATGCCCAGTGGTACCATGAATCAGACTTGTGAGTAGATTATAATAATTTACAACAGATTCACAACAAGAAAGGTTACTTTTAGGAAAAGAAGCTACAACAATTTATTCTAAAGATTAAAAGATTTATTTTGCAACTCCGTAAGGCTTATTTCAGACCAGTTTTGTAGCATGTTCCTTTCCTAAAGTGACACAAGGTCATTGGTAAGAGGAATCCCTTCTAATTTTATTTCATTACCTTTGATTTCCGCAAGAATAAGAAGAGTTAGTAACACCCTACCTTATAATAGGTCTTGTTTTAACAACCCTCCTCCTAATCCTCCTTCACCACGTATTAATTTCCTTGTTCAGATCCCAATTGTTCCAATGGCTATTCAAATACCAAGGAATTTTGTGACCTTTACTAATGGCATCCCATTAGTAATATCAGTCTATCATGATATCCCTAATGCTTCCATGAAAAGTTTACCTACATTCACTGGTGAAAATCATGTTACACTTGCAGAACATATCAAAGATGTTGTAGCCCTATATGCATTCCATAATATAACACATGAAGATACAGCCTTGAGACTTCTAGTTGTATCATTCAAAAGCCCAACCTTTCAATGGTATATAAATTTAGAGATTGGAAGTATAAGAACTTGGGATGAGTTAGTTGATAAATTGCTAAAACAATTTCAGGATAACTAAAATCATTTATCTCTCATAGAATAGTTTTAATATCCATTTTTCTAGAACTTGGGAAATAATTCCAGCAAGTGTCAAGCCTCAAGCTGGCCATGCTTTTCTTTACTACCTCAGAGCCTTAAAAAGTGATATTTCAACTATGATTTGGTCCATGGGAGGTGACACTCTCCTGACAGCTTATGATATTGTTATAAAAGCTGAAAAAAATCTTATTCAAGATGAAAATTTATCACCAAGGCCTTCAATTCTTTTTTTTAGTAGAATTGGCACCTATCCCACAACCTATCACCATTATAGAACCTTCTATTGTAGCCACATCAAATGATGTGTTTAAATATTTACGGACTATGGGTAACAAGATAATTTCGTTTGAAAATGGAATTACATTACCTAGCAGGCCTTATCATTCTCCTTATTAGCAAAACCAACAAAATAAGAAGCCTTATCAAAAGAATCAGAATTATAAATAGCCATATCACCAAAGACAGTTTGTCCAAAAATTCCTAGTACATCTAATGCTTTAGTCCCAGTTTATTTTTCTACAGAAGAATGGGGTCAACCTTGTAATCAACCTCATTTAGCTACAAGTTACCCAAATGATTTCCTGAATATAAGTCTTGTTACACAACCTCAACTTGAGACATTGTTCATGCATCAAATGGAGGGTGGGAAGCAAGAAAATCATGTTTAGAAAGCACCTGAATAGAACCTAGTCAGTTTTAGTGAAGATGATTTTATCGCAGTTATGACTAGAGCTCAAGAAAAGGACCAGGAGAGTGGAAAATAACAATATAGGCCTGTTCTACCCACATTCACTGATAAAACAACATCTGCAGGTCAAAAATAGTCAGTAGTCCTTTTGTTCCTAAAAAAATAGTAAGTGTTCTAATCCAAAAGGACCAACCAAAGTCATTACAACCTGATCCAACAAGAATTTTCATACATCAGATCTCAAAGGCTACAAAAACAAAGTCAGTCTTTGCTAAAGCCTATGCTAAAACAATATAATATTTTTTCAAAATGGTTGCTTCTTTTAAAATTGTTGATATAATGAAAAAGAATAATTTTAATATCTCAATGTGGAATGCCCTAAGTATTCCAGGACAGAAGAAGCTGCTTTCTCATGAACTTATTAAGGTGTAGATTTCTATAAAAGAAATTGCAGAAAAAGAAGTTCAAAAAACAGACATGGTCCTTGGAACAATGGAACAAAACTGCATTAAAGAAGTTAAATGGATGGTACAAAAGGTCTTAAACGCTCATGAAATCAAGAAACCACCACCATTTTTTTGTCTCTAATTATTCGAGAGCATCTTTTTCATAACTACATGGTTGAAAGTGTTGCAAGTAGCACAATTATGCCAAAAGAAGTTGAAGAAAAGTTGGGCCTCTAGTATCAGCCTATAGAGAAGCGTGTGCTACAGCTTGATGGGACTTCAACTAATGCATTTGGTGTCATCAGAAATCTAGAGGTAACATTACATACATGTCCAAACATTTCCATTTTGCAAGATGTTATTGTTGTAGATTTACCTCCTTACTTTGCTTTATGCTTATAGAGAGATTTCACAGAAAAATAAGGAGGTTATTTGTCTTCATATTGGTCCTTTTTGTTCTTTACTACATTTTATGGGACCAAAGTTACTATCAATTCTAAACCATTTTCCAAATTTCATATCGATCCTCATGCTTCTAATGCATTAGCCAATTATGCATCCATAGACCAGTATGATTTCGATAATACAACTCATCTTTCAGCACTAGATGGTGTTTCTAATCTATTCATGTATGAAAAGACACATGAAGAACACGTTGATGATCCTTTCAAAGAAGTTGAAGAACATTTATTTCGTATGTATTTCCTGCAAGAGGAAAACACACTAATTCCCTTGTTGTCCAAAACAGAGAATGTAGCAGAAGGGATTTGGAAGCTTTATTTTGATGGAGCTAAGAACAATAAGGGAAAAGGATTAGGTTTAATGATAAGTTCCCCCATGAATGAAATATATTTTTCCATTTTTAGTCTCTAATTTTCATGTACTTGTAATGTAGCTGAATACAAACCGTTAATTCTTGGCTTACTTCGGGCCAGAAAGAGAGGTATTAACATGTTACATATTTTTGGTGATTCTAAGTTAGTTATCAATCAAGTAATAAATTTAAATGTTTGTAATAATCCATTAATATAGTCTTATAGACATAGAGTTTCAAAATTAATGAAATTTTTTGATGCTATTAATATCCACCCCATTCCAAAAAAAGAAAACAAGCATGCAGATAGACTTGCAGTAATTGATGCTAGTTTTGAAGTGCTGGAACAAATTAAAAATAGTGAGATTTAGCCTCACATAAAGCTAATTGTTAGGCCCTCTATACCTGATAATGAATTTAATTGGTAGGTTTTTGAAAATGATGAAATTTTTTGCATGTTTTTATAGCAAGAAGCTGAATTTTCTGCAGTAAATCAAGAGAAATTGCAACACTTATATGGTGACCATATTATTCAATTAAAGAATGATAAAATATCTCAAGGTTTAGTCACATTGGAAGACATCTTCAGAACTGATGATCAATTAAAGAAAGAAAAAACAAAGGTTTCAACATATATAGACAATTATGTAGAGATCTTAGTAGATGATGGAAAAAAATTATTTCTTGGAAAGGTATGTTCCTTAGCTGAGAAACATTCCTTTATTAATATCTGTAAAGAATTTAAGGATGTTTTCGCTTGGAAATACCAAGATCTGAAAGGTTTTGATCCAATTTTGGCACAACATACCATTGAATTACAGCCAAATTCTAAGCCAATTAGGCAAAAATAGAGGCCTCTAAATCCCAAGATAGAGCCTTTAATGAGAAAAGAGTTATCTAAGTTTATCAAATCAGGTATAATTTTTCCAGTTAAGCATTCAAGTTAGGTAGCCAATCTCGTTCTGGTTAGGAAAAAAAAATGAAGAAATTAGATTATGTGTGGATTTTAGAGATCTTAACAAGGTTTCATTGAAAGACCATTATCCACTACCTTACATGGATAAGATCTTGAGAATAGTTTATAGTTTGGATAGACTATCTCTTTTAGATGGTTATAGTGGATACAGTCAGATTCTAGTCTGAGAAGAAGGTAGGTACAAAACAACTTTTACCAATAAGTGGGGTACTTATGCTTACAAAAGAATACCTTTTGGCCTTTCAAATGTTGGTGTAACGTTACAAGATGCAATGGACATGGATTTTTGTAGATTATTAAATAAATTCATACTGGTTTATTTGGATGATGTTACCATATTTTTTTTAAATTCATATTAACATATAATACATTTAAGGGAGAATTTTCAGTTATACAGACAGTTCAAAATATCATTGAATCCTAGGAAATCTATTTTTTCGGTACATCAAGGTAAATTTCTTGGTTATATTGTTTTTAAAAAAGGTTTAGAAATTGACCCTTTCAGAATTGAATCCATATAATAGCTATCATTTCCTCATCACAAAAAGGCATTACAGAGCTTTCTGGGAAAAATCAACTTTGTTAGAAGATTTCATCTAGATTTTGTAGCATTGGTTAAACCATTGACAACTATGTTAAAGAAAGAGAATACTTTCTCTTGGACCAGTGAAGGGAGAGAAGGGTTTAAAACAATTAAAAAAACCATTTCTTAAGCTCCTACTTTTGCAAATAAATTTTGATAAACATTTGAATATGTATGTTCTTGCAAGAGCTAAAACAATCTCAGCCATTCTAACTTAGGTTAATGATGAAAATATTGAGTAACCAATTTCTTTCTTTAAACAAAGATTAAATGACTACAAAACGAGGTACACATTTCTTAAAAAAAAAGTACTTTTAGTAGTTAGAGGACTAAATAATTTTAAGTACATGGTTTTAAACAATAAGATATATGTTCTGGTTTCTCATCCAAGTTTGAAATCTTTCTTATTAAATAAAGAATTGAATGAGAGGAGAGAAGGATGGATAAAAAAGGTTATGGTATCTGATGTTTATATCGGTGTTGCAAAGATAGTTCAAGGAAAAGGTTTCTATGAACACCCGATTTCTAATATGAAAAATAGCAGGCTAAAGAACCAAAAGATCCTAAACAACATGCTAAAGTTACGTATAAGCAATTAGATTTCATGGTGCAACTAGAAAATCAGCATCCTGAACTTATTCAAGACATTAATGAATGAAGATGGATTTCTGATTAAGTTTACTATCTATAGCATGACACCTATCTGGAAGGTATGAACAAGAATAAATGAATGTATTTCAGGTTACAAGTTTTACCTTGTGTTTTCATCGATAGTGTGTTATTCAAAAGAGATATAAACATAATCTTGTTGCAGTGTGTTGATTATGATAGAATTCAACAATTATTGTCTGAATTCCATGAAGGATCTGTAGGAGGTCATTTTTTAGAACGTACTATAGCCTTAAAATTTATGAAAGATGGTTACTATTGGCCTTGTATATTTAAATATTTCTTTGAATGGATCAAAATATGTAAGAAATGTGCTTTCTTTGTTGGAAATGAAAGTTTAGCTTCACTGCCCCTACATCCTATTTCATCGGATCAACCTTTCATGCAGTGGGGTCTTGATTTTATTGGCATGATAAATCCACCTTCATCACAAGGACACAAGTGGATTTTGACAGCCACAAATTATTTTACGTGCTGGAATGAAACAATAGTTTTGAAAGATGCTAACGAAACTTTGATACTAGTTTGCAAATTTGGTGTTCTAGCAACTATCATTTCAGATAATACCTTAGCATTTATTGGTGCAAAGGTAACATATTGGGTTATCAAACACGGAATTTATTTAATTACGTCATCTAATTATTACCCACAAGGTAATGGGTTGGTTGAAAGTACTAACAACCATCTTCTAAGGATCATCATAAGAAAACTCAAAGATAACTAGATAGCTTGGCATCTAATGTTGAATTCAACACTTTGGGATGATAGAGTGACACCTAAAATATGAGTTGGAAATTTACTATACAAGTTTGTTTATGCAAGAGAAGCAAGAACTCCTATTTCAGCTGAGTTACCTACATTAGATTTTTTACATCAGATGGAGCTACTTCCGAATGAACCATTACAGGTTCGTTATGCAAAATTAATGGAATTACAAGAGATGAGAAATCTAGCTCATCTAAACATGGAAAAGAATAAGAAATGGGTAAAGAATTTTTTTAATAAGAATGCTAAGTTGTGAATCTTTAATGAAGGAGACATTGGGTTAAAATGGGATGTTGAAAGTAAAAATCTAGAAACCACTCAAAATTTGACACACTCTGGAGTGGTCCTTATATGATTTCAGCCTACAAAGAACAAAATGCTTTTCAACTTTCAATTTTGAATGGAGAGGAACTTCCCATTCCTGTGAATGGTATGTTTCTCAAACACTATTATTAAAAATCCTACAGTGTTTAAAGTTAGAGTAGGATTTCCATTTCAATAAGTGTTTCATAGACATTGCATGTTTTTCAGTTCAATAAAGTGCATTCATGCACGTGACTTGGTTTACTAGATCCTTTCCATTTTTAGTTCATTTTGCAGGGGTTGGACCTTCAAGAATGTAGATTTTGATTACGTTTTTTGGACTCCATGCCCAATGGACAAGATGAAGGCACAGGTCTGAAAACTAGAAGATAAATTTCCCCATAGGATCACAAGAAATGTTGATAATTTTCGCACTCGTGCAAAAATGGGAAACTTGAAACTTCATTATGATGGATGGCATTGGTGAAGTGACCCTAAGATAGGGGAGATTCTTTTAGTTCAATATTTGTCCTGCTAGATTAATTAAGGACTACATGTAATTTGTAGATATGTGTGTTGTTACAAAATGTAATAGATCACATAATATGTAATTTCATGATTGTGTTCAGCAAAAGAACACAAAGCCCCAAAGGATAGATGTGTAATCTTAATGAAGACTAAAAATACAAAATAGATGAAGTGTTAAGTTTTGGAACAATAATCATATTTACAGATTGTAGCAGTTCAAGTTCATTATTAAAGTTACAGGTATTTTACAGTTCTTTCCTTCATGATTAAATACATTCAATTATGTTATTCACTTTTTTAATTCATTATACAATCCATATACAAAGCTGAAATTGAGAAAGAAATACACAACTCAGTTTCAAAATTCAATGTTTTATTCATAAGGAATTTCAAATGTTCCAACACAACTCAGTTTTAGAATTACATGTTTTATTCATAAGGAATTTCAAATATTCCCACACAAGCCATGGGATGTAACTCAAAAGTAAATTAAAATTACTGAAGTAAGAGGTACATATGCATGAAAAAGAAAGTAAAGGATTATGAAAGAACCCGTCATTGCCTTGGGTTTCTTTCATTTCAGTTGATGCATTTCAAGCTCTATATTTTCTCCATCTTCATATTCAGTTCTTCGCAAATCACATTGTTCCAGAAAATAAGAAAAGGAAAGATTTTCAATCATGATCTCAGTGTTGATTTATATTCTTATACTATCCAATTTAGTGCAAGTGGATCTCCAAGCATCAAGACATATAATTTACATGAAGATCAAAGGCATAACTGATAAAAACACTATTTTGTAACAACATACATGACTCATTCACTCAGAAAGAACCAAAGAGAAAAAATATGGAATAAAAGAGAGGCCAAAAAGCCTAATGTTTTGTAACTAGTTTATCTAAATGTAAAGGTACGAGTAATTACAAAGGAGTGTTGAATTTTGTAACTTGAATAAGAAAAGTACATTTATTTTAGTTCAAAATAAAGGCTGAAGTATACAAAGATATGCTTGTATTAATTTAAAAATTAAATGCAAGTTTAATGTTGTAATTTCTGACAACTAGAATAAGAAAAATTACAGCTGAAATAGAATGGAAAAGGGAATCTGAAATTTTTTTGATAGGGCTTCACCATGTAAAATGGATATTTTACATATTTCCATCATGTTATTTCACAACAAACACATGCTTGAAAGATGTAGATAAATCAGATAGTATACAGAAAGAAGATATAACATGGTATTGTCAAAACTATAGGTTCAGATAAATACAAGTTACTTCATGATAAAATAGATTCAATTACAGTACACAATGGAACAACTCAGTATACAGTTAGAAAATTAACTTCAGAGTAAAATGGTACAAATTCAACTACAAATTATAAAGGATCAATCCAAAAAAATGAACTGAAGAGAGAGGTACATAAGAGATGCAAAATACCATATTCCAGAAAGGAACCAATCTTCAATAAAAATTAAGCCTCAGGTTCTCATTCCAGAGGTTAGGAAAAGAATGCAGAGTTCCAGGCAAGCCATTTTTAGTTACAAATTTTATCAAAATCAGGTTAACTAATTCCAAGGAACAAAATGTCTTTTAGAAAGCATGAAAAATGAAGCAGGTGATCAAGTACAGTGGCATCAGGAAGGGTTGCACTAGGTTTTGAAAGCACAAACTCTTCATAAAATAAATGGGGTGACAATATTCATGTTTCAAAAAAAATAATGTGAAGAACACCAATAGCATGAAATGGAGAAAACAAAATACCTATTACAGTTCAACTCACTACATGTCAAATGAAACAATTATCAATTTGTAATATTCATAAGACCATTCAAATAAAGACAACCTACTTTAAATAGAATAATTGAGCATGAAATCTACTTAATCATTCATCAATCAAGACTAGTCCTCACTACATAGTTTTCTCATAGAACTACAAGTTACAGAAGTCCTTATGCATCAAAGGGTGGACAAAATGCAAGTTTCAAAAGTATAATTTTTACAGAAGAAAGTAGATCATTGATAAAAAAATAGAGCACAAAACTGTATTCAATATTGTTTGAGTCCAAAAACCTTGCAAATCTCTATTACAAAATAGAAAAACTTCAAATATCCATAGTTTATAATTAAACCAATCTTCAGAGATAAGAACAACCTCAAATCAGATTACAGATGCATCTAGAAGAAAAGAAAAATTACTTCATAGATTTCAAGAAAAGTGAATAGAAAAACTATTTGTTCTTTCTCATCACAATCAAGGGATTGATTTGGAGCTTGTTTTGACCTCAAGAGGGAAATACATGAACAAAAACGGAAGTGAGAATCCTTTTATGTAGGTTATTAGGGTCAACCAGTGTAGGTCATAACCAAAAGAAAGTAAATTTAAAAATTTGTACAATGGTGAACAAAGGTTTATCAAACAATGAACGTCCGAGCTCAAACCCTTCATGAATGGGTTATACTTACAATATTTTTTCCCAAATACATAACTGAAAAATTGAAAAGGAAATGATCTCCAAATAGAAAATACAGGTCACTCAACCAACCAAAATACCTAGATCAAGATTTTAGAGACTGAGATGAGTTAAAGAAAGGATGCATATTAAGAAAAATGTAGAAGCAGAAGGACATCTCAAAACATGGCTATGGATCTATATTTTTAGAGATCTAATATCATAAACATTGGCAACTATATAAGGAAAACCATAGAATTACCTTATGACAGGTCGTAAATGATTACAATATAGATACTTACAATTCCTCAAGATACTTTTCAATGGAGATAATTTCAGTACAGAACAGGGTTCATTTTAAGAGACCTCTTGGAAATTAGAGGTGGAGAATACCTGGCGAATATCCCCAGAACCGGTTTCACGGGAAGGTGATTTTTTTGGGGTTTGTATGAATTTTTTTTTCCTGATTGTCAAGTGCTGCGACAGAAGGCTGCAGACGCGTGACTGGAGATTTTGTTGTCGCGTGTCAAAAAAAATGCATTGACACGCGTCAACAAACCTCACTGACATGCGACAGAAAAATCTCCTGTCGCGCGTCTGCAGCCTCCAACCTCTGCTTTCTCATCAAAAAATCTCCATGTCGCGCATCAACAAACTCTTTGTCATGCATCTGCTATGCATCAATATCTGTTGTACCTCGTTGTCAAACGTCAACTATCTGTCAAGGTCATGCGTCAATGGATTTTTTTGATGCGTGACAGCAAAATCTCCTGTCGCGTGTCTGCAGCCTCCGACCTCTGCTTTCTCATAAAAAAGTCTCCGTGTCGCGCATCAACAAATTCTTTGTCGTGCGTCTATTATGCGTCAATATTTGTTGTTCCTCCTTGTCGCGTGTCAACTATCCATCAAGGTCGTGCGTCAACAAATAACCCTCATTGACGCGCGTCAACAGACCTCTTTGACGTGTGTCAACAAGGTTGTTGATGTGCGTCAATGAGGTCTGTTGATGCGCGTCAATGCATTTTTTTGACGTACAACAACAAATATCCTGTCGCGTGTCTGCACCCTCTGCCCTCTTCTTGCTCATCAAAAAAATCTCCATGTCACTCGTCAACAAAATCTTTGTCATTCGTCTACTATGCGTCAATATCTGTAGTATCTCCTTGTCTTCAAACCCTCCTTGTCGCGCGTCTATAATACGGGATATATCATATTGTTGAAAAATGTGAAGTAGAAGTGTTCTACCTGGCAAATAATCTAGGTTTATATAGGGGATATTTTCACAAGGGTAGGCGAAGCCGACCCCTAAAAAAAATTAAAGTGTAATTTTTAGGCGAACAGGTCACTAACCTGTGCCAAAAAATTCACCTTTTCAAAATTTTCAAAAATGGAATATTCGCCATATTACGAATATTCGCCACTAAAATTTTCCCTGGTACAGAAACAAAACCCTCACGGCAAAGAACATGGTGACCATGTAAAGGATTACAGTAAAAATCAAACCCAACAGAAATAAAGCTGATAGATCTAAATTCAGCTCACAATGACCTTAAAATTTTAAGGTAAAGCTTCAATGTCCATCTCAAATAAAGCACATTTTCAGAAGAAGTAAACAAAACCCATCTTGCGTGAAGAATGAAAAAATGGAGCTATCATTAACTTAAACTAGGACTTCAAATCGAACACCTTTTCAAAAGGGCAGGCTAATAAAGTTAAATTCAAGTGTGCACAATTGAAATATTCCAAACAGTGGAAAAATAAATAGAGATAAGTAAAATCCAAATTGTGGGTACATTTCAACTCTGACAATTTCATTATATGTCATGGCCGCTCAAATCATTATAGTTTTCTGCAAAATATTTCAAGGCAAGACTCGATGCCTTAACGGTGAGTTCAAGTTTGCAAAACCCACAAATCATAGAGGGTAGTAAATGAAAAAAATGAGTTTTCTAGATCTAGGATTGATCGCCACTCATGAAATCACAAGGAAAATATGGGTATTAATGGAAGTATCAGTACATATAGAGGAAAAGAATAAAAAATGAATCATTACAATGCTCGAACATTAAGAATCACCCAAAGTTCAGTACATATAGAGGAAAAGAATAAAAAATGAATCATTACAATGCTCGAACATTAAGAACTCACCATCTTCTCGTTTATGGTGATACAGAGCTTCATAGAATGACAAGATGCATGCGTGGTACCCCCTAATAGCCAAATATCATGCTCAAAATGATTAAGTAGAAAGCTTGAAATAATTTCAATGGTGGCCACTACAAAAAGATCACAGAGAACTCAAACATCGACAATGGCCAAATCGAAGAACATGAACCTCATAAGACTAATTTTATGAGTTCTTATTCATAAATAACTGAGCTCAAAGGCTACTAAAATGCCAGTTAACATTCACAACCAAATCACTCATAACCTCTAACAGAGAAAAAATAAATGAAATATAGATGCATGAGAGATTCATAAAGACCAATCCGAAGAAGAGCTGAGCTTAAGGGATCAACAATGGCTTCATGGAAGAAGTTTTCCAGTGATTCACCGCTCAGAGTGAGCAAATGAAAATGACAAGTGATAATCTCGACGAGCTTATAATTGGCTTAACTCATCAAGAGTTATCATTTGTGATCAGGATCAAATCAAGTAAAATCGAATGGTACACACTATTAACTCCACATATCAACATGGATGGTGGAGATCTGAAAGTACATATCAAACGGTAATTATTCACTCAAAAATATCCATACAAACTCTGATACTAAACCATAGGAAAACCATAACTCCAGTAGAGGAAAAAGTACAGATTAAATGACCAAGATGCAACAATACCAAGATTGATGGTCTAAACCGAAATCACCAGCTCCAATGCTAGCCACAGGCTTATAAGAGATTCATTTAAACTCAACCACATGTTGAAAATAGACATGTGTCAAAGGATGGTCAAACCCTAACTCTATTTGAGTTAATCCATCATTAAAAAATCAATCAAGGGTCAAGACCTCGTGGGAGGGGACTTTTCCCTTTTTGGATTAATCATTGTGGTTTCTACTATTGTTTTCCATGAATAATCAGAGGGGCCTAAAACTATACAATACATGGTAACTAAAAAATGGAAACAATTTCCAGCTAGAAACCATGAAATAATAAAACGAGACTGACCATAATAAAATGGAGGGTTCGAAGTGTTATAGTCAAAGATTTCAAGACTAGGGTCTAAAACCTCAAATATTTGCAAAAGGGGGAAGACCATATCATATGCCATCAAACAAGGGACCAATGGAGGGCCACTTTAAATCCAACTCATGATCACTCAAAACTTTTTAAAAGAGACCTTAATATCATAGGTGGTCCACACTTTTTGGTGATTTTTTACGTCGCTAAGTTTTAAAAACAAAAGCATTATTTGCTTACATAGGAGTATCTTTTCATGTGACCACAAGAAGAAAAAGTATATTTCAACATCATATGCAAAGGTGGTCCGGGCCATCAAGATGGAGTCATGGGTGAATTATTTTTCCAAGTATTGCAAATAAAGGATTTATTTTACTCACACACAGAGATGTTATTATGCATGTGCATCCAAGAGGTAGAGAAAAAGAATGCCAAATTTATCATTTCAAGTGAATAAAAATTGCAGATGTCACATAAAGCACTAGAAGATAGAGATTTCATGCATTGGAGAAGACTTACAGAGAAAGAAAAGTTTATTATTAGCCAATTATTCACCCAACTTTTTTTAAAAAATAAAATAGTCAACTGCAGTTTGATTGAGTTGTAATTTGTAAACAAGGCTATTAATGCCTCATTGTTTAAGCATGATTTTTCTTATTCCTTTATTTATTCAAGATAAAGGATAAAAATAGGATGCATGGGCAAGTACAATTTTTAATCTATTTTTAAGAAGAGTGGGATGAATAATTTTTCTATTTATTGTGTGCATTGGCAAAGCACAAAGTGAGGAATTTTTGGACACTGGAGTGCTGAAGATTTTTTTTTCCAGTTATTTCCCTTTGAATGAGAATTATATTCTACATTTTATAAATTTACAATCTTGTGTATGTCTTATTAATCCTTGTGAATGTAAAATTCCCTGGTTAATCATCCTACCCTGTTGTAAATTTAGTATTTTCTGCATAATATTAGTGTGTATGTGTATCTTAACAGTATTTTTGTGAATTTTTCCTCAATACATCAAGTGTCTACCTTAATATTCTATTGAGCACTATATGTTTGTGCATGTATAATTCATTTTCAGATATTTGTGCATGTACTCAGTCAAATCCCTCAACAATTTTGGTGTAGCACCCTAATTCTCAATTCATTTACAATCATGTTATTACGCTCAAAACCCCCAAAAAATAGTTTAGGATACATCAAGAAGGAACATGCCTTGATACCAGAGACTCACCTCAACAATAGGTATACCCAAAAAATTGAGGTGTTTCCATTGGATCTACGAAAGAGAGAGATCTAGAGCAAGCTTAGAACACCTGCAACCATCTCTCTACAAGGTGTACTTTCAAGAGACAACAACAAATTCTTTAGTGTAAGATCCTTGTGGTCAAATTTCACTTTGGGGGTAATCTTGGATAACATATAGTATTTAGTTTCTATTTAGATTAACTCAAAATAATTCTACCAAAATCCTATTTTTAGTTAATCATTTTGGTGAATCCCACAATTCGAACATTGTTGTTTTTTTATCATCTTTCATTAACATATCTCTTCTTTTATCATCATGTATCATTTTAGTGTTAACTATATTTATGATGAGGATATAATCACTAAAATTACAACTTTATATACTTCTCATATGACCTTACCCAACGTAAGTCAACAACTCCTCTTAGAAGTTCAAAAACAAGTGCCAACTAATCCTACTAATTTCCTTATAGGAATATGCCTTTTAGACGACCCTGTTGCTTTTAATCATTTTATGTCATGTCATTAAGTGGCTTGTGATCCTTCTTATTATTCTTCTGATATTCCACCTGATGTTTTAGATCCTTCTATCATTGATTATTTATTAGTCATTGATTCAAAATATGATATGCCTCCAACCTCCTCTTGTCATATCTTTCTCTACTCCTATCTCTCCTACCACTTCACATTTTATTTCTCTGACATCCCATTCTAGTTCATCAACACATTATTATTACCTTGATGATCCTATTGATATTTTTGTTCCAATTGACATTAAATATACTACAACATCTCTCATTCTGAAGAAGTCTCCTTCTTTCTACACTACTGAGAGTGCCTCACCTCTTCCATCTTCCTCTTCTCCTAAGATTGCTTCTACCATAGTGCATGACTCTCTTCCTTCTATTGTTTCTTCTAATTCTACTCCTAATTTATTTGTATGTCCTTCTTCCACTTTACCCATACTACATGTTCCTTTTAATACTATTAGTGAAGCTTCCCCTTCATCATCTCATATAGCTCCTTCGACACACACTCCTCACGCATCTTTAGCTTTGGAGCCTACTACCTCACCTCTTGATATACCCATGATCACACACAATGGAAATCTTTAACCACTTAATACATTGTTGTAATCTTCTTCTATTTCATCATAGGATATTCTATTTTTCATGGATGTTGTAGGTCAAATTCATTCTCAGGTTCACTCTCTCACCTTAGAAAGTAGTGCTTACTTTGCATCTATAGACAATAATTCCTTTCATGGTAATATAGTTCAAAAAAAATCCATAACTCAACCTTTCCTAAGGATTTCAACATTCCCACATTTTCATGCTTCCATAGTATTGGCGATGCTCATGCTCATATTAGACATTATCACACTCTTATGGCCTCTTATTCTAATGATCAAATCTTGGTTAAGGCCTTCTGGTTTAGTCTATTTGATGATGCACTTCAATGATATACCCATCTCCCTTTTGGTTCTATTAGCACTTTCTATGACATGGATGATGCCTTCCTTTATAGGTTTATGATCAATACTGGTCCTAGGGTCACATACAATCACATTCCTACTCTACATCAAGACTCTTCAAAACCTATTCAGGATTACATTTTATGTTTTAATGCATGCATACCTCTTCTTATCTTTCATCCTAGTGACTTGGGAAATCATTTCCTCTCATGTCATGGTATTATTCCTCCTCTAAAGCAAAAATTACAATATGATACTTGTGAGTCCTTTATACTTTTGTCTTACAAGTTTATTGATCTAGAAAAATACCTTCTTTCTCTTCCTCTAATAAATATTTCTAACATTTCTCCAATTACTATGTCCTCTGTTGTTACGCCTACACCTCTAGTTGTACATTCTCAGCAACCTCTACCCTTGGATAAAACTCAAAAACAGTGTGCTCCTCCTACTCCACCTCCTAGCAATAATCCAAATAAAAACCTATCTAAACCCGAAGTGAAAAGGTAATAACCTCATTCCTCTCCTTCCCCTCCTACACGTGTCTCTCCAAATCTACGACCAATTACTCCTATTACTACTTCACCTCAGTACTACGAATCTCTATGTTTTTCATCAAATGATATACCCCATGATGTATTAAGTATATTACTTGATGAGTGATTAATTTTTCTTCCTTCCAATAAAAACCACCCTCCACACTATTTGCAATGCCAACATGATCAATATTATTATAATTACCATTGTATTCGTGGCCATCGTTACAAAAAATGTCTTTCTTTACGTGAAATTTACAACATTTTTAGCACATTGGTGTCATGTATTTTGCATCTCATGAGCGATCATTGTATCCTTCACCATGACAGCATAGGCATAAATCCCTTGAGTCTTCTCTGCATGTTACTTATTTTTTTCATCATTCACCACCATCACATGCACGCTATCCACTACCTCCATTTCTTCCACATCTATATTCATTACATCCACCTTAATTGCACTATCCATCACATGCATCTCATGGGTTTCCACTAGTCTTTGTATATCCCAGGATTAGTCCATATAACATGTAATTTGGCCCATACACTCATGCTCCATCCATTTCATATGCATCCACCTCCACCCATCATCTTGGTCATTGGTAGGTGATCATTATCATCTTATAACCCAATGATGCACTTGTGCTCTTATGGTTCTTACATGAATTTTGAGGTATTAGTTCTAATAATATTTCATGATGTAGTCCATCATTCATCTAGTGCACCTCAATCATTTCCTGATGATGCACTCTTTCTTACATGGCTCATACTTGACTATTGAGGGGTCTTATTCCATGAGCCTATTCATCCATACATTGGGGGAAATCGTTACTTTTCCTGCCCCCCTCATATTTTTCTCACCTTATCATATTACCATTATATTAATTTTTCACATATTCATTATGATACACTTGTCTATTTTCACATTTATTCTATTATCACCATTACATTGCATACGCACTACATTCTTTATTCGTCTCATCGATCACATTACATTAGTAATCTACATCATCATTCACTATGTATATTTTATCTACCATCCCTAATCTCATAATAAAAATTTATGCTCATCACATATACACAACAATACACATGCTAGAACAATAACCATACAACCATATTATATGCATTATATCACAAATTCTACACATAGTAACATCGATCTCATCCATATATCAAAAGTACATGTCCATAAATATAACATTCATACTAATCATCGTCACAAAAATATGTTCCATCACTGGGGGAAAGGCCTCCTAAATCATATACAATCATCACTATCACACCTCATCATCACTATCACTTGCGTGTACTATGACATCCCTAGAACTAGATGCCTCACCACCAATGGGGTGCTGCATTTCTCGACCCCAAAACTTCTCCACCTATCTGTGTAGCATGGAAATATCCATATTCTACTCTATGAACTCACGATGCAATCCAAATAATGAGCAAACATGTCTTGTGCCAAGAGACCACCACCGACCACCTCTCAAGAATGACAAGTATCCTCCTGTACCTTTTCCCTCTCTCCAAGCAGTACCATACATGTCGTTGTTGTTATGGCTATTAGCTCAAATAGAGGGGCATGCTCACCCATGATTTCATCCATGTGCTCTAGTAGCCTTCCATATATTACATCCCTAGGCACATTCTACGTTACTGTGTAGATCAATATGTCTATAATCAGTGACCAATATTTATCTCATGCATACACAACATACAATCTCATGTTACTCAACTACATACGAAAAAAAACATAAAAAATTCATTAACCACATTTTTAAGCGTGTACAAATAGTTTCAATCTCCAACCGTCACCACTACAGAGTCAGGGAGAACTCCCTAACCCGTTCCTCCTATTGCTAATTCCATAACACCCACAAATACTTGGTATAACAACACCCACCACTGCACTACCCAATATGCTCGATAATCCTTCTTACACCTCACATCATCACCATCCACAACCACTATCTCTGGGTCTACCACATCTAACCCTAGTGTTATCAACTACTCTATTGTAGGTCCTAGCCTCACACTTGTCTTTCTATGGGCTCTTACAGCTCGTAACCATATATATGGCTATAGGGCACATCTTGTGCCATCCCAAACTTCTGCAATACTCTCTCCACCTGAAAAAGCTCCACTACACGTGGAAAAAAGTACTCTAACCACATGGTCCTCCAAATACATTGCAACTCTATCACATTTTTAGGCCATTCCCCATAATAACGATATGGCCTCCATGTCACTGAATCCAGTCCTATCATGTCTATCAATGCCCTAAAGCTATATGTGTCCATCTTCCTTCCTTAAATATCCTCCCAAGGTTGAGCATACATCTTTAGCTGAACCCACTCCCCTTGTGACCCTGAAACTGGTCTCATTACGGCTATGTTCTCATATGCCCATACATGTAGTAGTGTTGTGGCCCCTATACCCCCATCATGCTCATCATCTATGAAGCAATACAAGTCCATGTACATATGGACCAAAACACACCATGCCCATGCATTTCTCATCCAATCCTCTTCTATCCACTAACATATGTTGTGTATCCTATACCATATGCCAATACCCCTTCCTTCCACTGATATACAAGATGCTATCACCAATGCAATGAAATTCCACAAATGCAGAACCCTAGACTGCAATATCACATCCAAACTAATATGAGCCTCAGTAGGAAGCTGGGTCCCTATAAAATATTGTCTAGCCGAGTGCATCTGGTGCTCTATATCTACAACTTCCATGACTCATACTCACTCTCTAACCACTGAAAATCATAGTATGTGATATACATCCTCTTTTGTCACCGTCATCTCCCATGTGGGAAACTAAAATGTGCATGTGTTTGCACACCACCTATCACATAATGCCTTTAACATGGGCATATTATGGGGTACATCCCCCATCAGTATTATATTTCATAGGATGACATAGTTCATCACATCCCAATCATCATCTGACAGACCCAATCCCAGTAATGTACTCAAGTGATGACCACCACCGAAATCCCTTGAGTGGATATCCTTCTGCACAACAACAAACAACAAACAGAGTAACATTAGCACACCTACCACAACCACATATAACCATTCAACATACTAGAACCACATTCCCTAGATTTTTCCAAAAAATCACAATTTTCTTGACCAAGCCATCTAGATGTAGGACTGAGACACCCCAGAGCAGAACACTAGTGCTTGGACATAGGCGCCCTAGTCCCAGGGGTCATTAGCACCCTCACCACTCTTTTCCAAGTCCCAAAACATTGAAAAAGATAAAAATATCAAATTTTTAAAAATTCAACTCAACTGCCTAGTACACCCTATATTTAACCAAATATAATGCACTTAACAACTCTACAGTAGTACGCAACACTATCGTGGTCTCTACTCTCTCAAACTAGGTTAGATGTAATGGTCTCACTTGAGGCATCCTTACTCCGTATAGACTCTTACACTCACACAAATGAAAAAATGAAGTCATAAGTTACCTTTTCACTTTAATATTTATAGTCACTTTTACATACTATTTTTACTATGGCTTATATTTTGTGCTTATTACCACAACTAATACACGAGACACCGTTTCAATCATATCTTGAGAATTTTTACTCTGATTTACACCCCATTTAAGGAATTATTTTTAGAATTTCACCTACCAATTTACTACACATTTTTTGTAATATTTATACACCTTATTGTTATTTTATATTGCTTACAACCGCCTTTTAACCTCTTTTTGTTAATGTTGTCTTAGAGTCCGTTATGCTCACCACTCTCTCTTTCACTGAAAGGGGACCCTATCATTGAGGATCCCCCTATAATTTCCCTTTGTCACCACAAAGTTTGATATCATGAATCCAACACCTCGTAACTTATACCTTGACACTTCACCATCAATCTCCCCTAATGACTGAATCTGGGGGCAAAAATAATTTAACGTCTTATAAACACCTTCACACATCATAACTTATCAATTCCCTCTAATGACCTAACTTGGGGGTAACAAGTGACTAAAAATCATTTTACACGACATGTCATCAATTTCTAAGAACTTTCCCCTAATGAATGAACATGGGGGCAATTAGTGAAAAACCTCGTGATGAGTAACCAATCAATCAACCATTCATCATCAATGCATTCAAATAATACCATTAAAATCCACAAGTGGTCTATCAGATGACCTGACTTGGGAGTAACATTCACCATTTCATTCCCAGATGAAATAACTTAGGATTTTATTCTATACTCTGCATTCACTTCTAGAGGACCTAACTTGGAAGCAACCTCATTCTCTATCACGTTTTCTTCAGAATGACCTAACATGGATGCCTTAACAATGTGGCCATACCCGTGAAGTGGGGGAAAGAGTTCCTTTGCACTTATCACTCATATATGTGTCATTTGTTTAATCAAAATCATTTGGATCTAAAATTGCCACTTTTTGATATGAGTTTGTCCATAACGGTTAAATCTTGAGGATATAGTTGAAGTTTGGAGAATAATACACTTTTCTCTCTACACTCTTCCTCTTCCGTCAGAACACCAAAATCCTCCTATTATTCCTTACCCACCTATTCGATATAAACCCACCTTTAAAATAATCTAATCAACATTTTCAATTCCCACACTCCATCACAAAACTTACACTTGTACGTGGCATGGGTCAACTCACTGATATATTGTTCAACATGATTTTATAGTTCTATCTGTACACTTCTACTACACATCTGTGCATTCTTCTAGAACTTGGGATTCTTTGAATTTTTCTCATGTATGCATCTCTATCTACTTTATGTTACCAATTTTTTCACTCACCAACATAAACTGGGGGAAAATGTAGTCAGAAAATCACACACTCACTATTAAATTTATACCGTTGGGTATGTTAATTTATAAATGGATCTTGTCTAATAAAATTATTCACGAGTGACCCATTTCTAGGTGTTGTTATCATTTAGTTAGGTGTCATTTTATTTTTTATAGTTTAATCCTTAGTTGTCTCTATAGTTTTATCCATCTTTCAGGGTGTCTCATATGTCATAATTTGTTCATTTGTCATTTTTAGGTCTACACTGGGGTGCCTAGGGTTGTACTAGGGAACCTTGGGGTGCCCTTGTCCATGATTTTAGGTGCCCGTGTCATCGTAATTTGTGGTATTAATTTCTTTGTTCGAGGTCAGTCCTAACGGTTACCCCATGTATTCCCCTAGGTCATAGTGAACATTTTTGGGTCACTAGTATCAAAATTTGAACAAGATATCCCTATATAAATAAATCATATTGACTACATTATGGGAATACATCTTACACATCAAGGGAAACTATCTACTAAGTAAAGGGACTACATCTGGGATTCTTCTACATCTACATCACACAAGCATAAGGAGAAAGGGTTGTATTCTTTCCATTCCATCCACCATTTTGTATTTTACATTTACTTATTGTCCCCGCTACCATGTCATTGGCACTTGGGCATCCTAGGCACAAAATTACACACACACCCACACATAGAACTACATTGGTTCTTAAATGTAGTGTAGTGCTCAGTCATAAGACCACTAGTTTGGCACTTGAGGTCAGTTGGACCTATTCATATACATTTTTTTAGGGATTGATTTTTTGGATAGGGTTTCCCATGTAGATATTCATAGAACAGTTGTGGAAATATAGGTGACATTATTGCGACAACCATCCGATAGGAGAAAAGATAACAAAAACATACTGCGACACTACTAGTTTATTGTTTCAAGTATTCTCATATTCCACAACGCCCAAAAAATAGATGATGGCACTTCAGGGCACCCCAATACCACTCTAGGTGCCTTAGTACATGAAAAAATTCATCTTCTACCCTTCAGAAGGTCATTCTATTATAGCCTTCCCATTCTACACACCAGTCTACTATAGTCTAGTACACAGTGAGGTAAGTTATTTAGAGGTTAGTAACATATTTTTCTATTTAATTTTTATTTTGATATATATTTCAAATATAAAAACAAAATTATTGCATCCCAATATAGCATTTTGTTTCTTTTTAGATTAACTCATAAAATAACTACCAAAAATCCTATTTTTAGTTAATCACTTATCAACATCCTCAAATAAAAGGACTCTCAAGATAGGATAAAGAAGAATAAGTAGGCATTGAAGAAGATGAAGAATCTGGAGGTGGGAATCGATCATCAAATTGAACATGTGCTTAAAAAATAACCTCATGAGTATCAGGATCTAAAAGTTGATAAGAACTCATGTCCTCACAATACCCTACAAAGCTCAAGGGTTATCTCTTCTTATCCAAGGAGAATAATAATATTTTATCCATACACTCTTTCTCTACTGTCAGGATGCGCAAATCCTCCTATTATTCCATTCATATACAACCCATTAGGGTTGGGAATCGATAAATCCATACCCACCTATTCATTATTAAACTATGTTCAAAATCATTTAATCATCATTTTCACTTCGTACACTTCATTGTGAGACTTAAAATTTTCCATGGCATGGAGAAACTCACTGATCCATGGTTCAAAATAGTTTTATAGTTCTATTAGCACACTTCTACTACACATATGCGTGTTCTTATATAGCTTGGGATTCTCTTGATTTTCTTAGGTACACATCTCTATTTACTTTATATTACCAATATTTCCTCTCACCAATATAAAGTGGGGGAAAATGTAGTCACAAAATCACACACTTACTATGACATTTATACTGTCGGGTATTTTAATTTATATATGTATCTTGAGTAATAAAAGTATTCACTAGTGACCCATTTATAGGTCTTGTTGTCAGTTAGTCAGGTGTCATTGTGTTTTTTCTTGTTAAGTCATTAGTTGTCTCTGTAAATTTTGCCATCTTTTAGGGTGTCTTAGATCATAATTTTTCAGTTTTCATCTTTAGGTCCACATCGGGGTGCCTAAGATTACACTGGGGAAGATTAGGGTGCCCAAATCCATGCTTTTAGGTTCCTATCTCATCATAATTTGTGGTCTTAATTTAGTTATTCGAGGTCGGTCCTAATGGTTACCCTATGTATTCCCCTAGGTCATAATCGGTAGTTTTAGGTCACTAGAATAAAAATTTGAACAAGAGATTCCTATATAAATAATGCATACTCACTACATTATGGGATGACATCTTACATATGAAGAGAAACTATCTTCTAAGGTAAGGGACTATATCTGGGCATCTTCTACATCTACATCACATAAGCATAGGTGGAAAGGGTTGTATTATTTCCATTCCATTAACCATTTTGAATTTTATATTTAGTTATTGCCCCTACAACCATTTCATTGGATCTAGGGCATACTAGGCACAAAATTACACACACACACACACACACACACACATATAGAACTACATTGGGTCTGAAATGTAGTGTAGTAATCAATCAAAAGACCACTAGTTTGGCAGCTGAGGTCACTTTGACCTATTCATACACATTTTTTTTTACTGATTGATGCTTTAGATAGATTTTATAAGTAGATCTTCATACAATAGTTTCGGAAACATAGGTGACATTATTGCAACACCCATGTGACATGAGTGATGATAACAAACAGATAATGTGACACTACCAATTTCAATTTTCAATGATTCTCACAATCTATAGCACCCAAAATCCAGACCAGGGTGCCATGGGACACCCCAGTACCATTCCATATGATTCAGTACAGGAAAACATTTAGATTCTTCCCTTCTTGAGGTCATTCTTTCATATCCTACCTAGTTCACACACTAGTCTGTTACATTTTATTACATAATGAGTTTATTTATTTATAGGTTAGTAACATATCCTTCCATTTCCTTTTGAAGTTGATATATATTTCAAATATAAAAAACCAAATTCTTTCATATTAATATAGCATTTAGTTTTCTAATTAGATTAACTCATAAAATAGTTACCAAAAATCGTATTTTTAGTTAATCACTCATCAAACCCCTCAAATAAAGGATCCTTAAGATGCGATAAAGAATAAGAAGTAGGTATGGAAGAAGATGAAGAATCATGAGGTGGGAAGCGATCATCAAATGGAACATATGTTTAAAAAATAACTTCATGAGTATTAGGATCTAAAATTCAATAAGCTTTCACGTTGTCATAATACTCTACAAAGATCAAGGGTTTTATCATCGTATCCAAGGATTTCCTTTTCTTCTTAGGTAAAAAGGCCCAAGCATGGCTCTCGAAGACTTGAAAAAATGAAACATATTGCTTAGTGTATGACCAATCTTCCTCTAGAGTCAAATTCTCAAGTGCTCTATGTGGTGTGTGATTCTGAATGTAGTTAGCACAATTAATTGCTTTTTCCTAGTATATAAGAGGTAAATATCTAGTATACATCATGCAGTTAGCCATTTCCTTCAAAGTTTGATTCTTCCATTCTACTAAGCCATTCTATTTTAGAGTATGAGGAACAAAATGCTATTTAATAATGACATGAATTGCCACAAATTGAGAAAACTCATTTCTGAAATAATTCCCCCCATTATCAGTGTGAAGGTTCTTTATACAACTAGAATATTGTTTCTAAATGAAATCCTTAAGGACTTTAAAGTGTGAAAAAAGTATCACATTTTTACTCGATAAAATAAACCCAAGGATGCCTCGAGAAATTATCAATAAAGGTAATTCCATACTTAGCTCCATTGAAAGAGGGGTTTCTGAAAAACCATCAAGTTACTATGCACAAGATCAAGTGGTGAAGAAGCTCTCTTGGAAAAATTCTTAGGAAATGGAACTTGGTTTTTTTCCCTAATGCACAGCCAAGGAAAAATCCCTATAGATAAGAAACTCTAGGAAGACCATTAACCATACCATGAGTTCTCAACTCCTTCAAATATTTGTAATCCAGATGTCCAAATCTCTCATGCCAAAGCTTACTCTCTAAATTCTCATGAGAAACCAATCTCGTCCCTATAGAGGAAGTGTCATCAAACCAAAATGAAAAAATTCATATACAAAAATAAAATTTTTAGTGATGTTAGGAACATATAGTGCATCTTTAATATTGCCACAATAAAAGTGTATGTCACATTTTCCTTTAACAAAAAAAATATAGAATCTCTAAACTAAATTTTGGAAGTAGAAATCAAACCTAGAGATACAAAAGACTCCTTGGAATAATTCATGTGATTAGAACACCAAAATGTATAACCTAAATATCTGCAAGTGGTGACTGATATCTCCCAACAAAATTAAGTGCTTTTCCATGTTGATTAGAAGGAGCTATAGTGAAGATAAAAATTTTGTGTTACTTTACTGCATCCTCTAAGGCTTGCATTCACTTATAATACCTATTTTTTCATGACCAACACCCCCATAAAAATAACATGAATGGCTAGACTTATTCTTGGATTTAGAAGACTCCTTGGGTTTAGAGTTGTTTTCTTTGGATTTAGGATCTCTTTGAGATGGAGAAGGGAGGGATTTAATTTTAGTTTTTGGTTTTCCCTTTCCCTTAGGATTAGATGAAACTAATTCATTTTAAGAGGTGGAAGAGTCAAGGTTATAAAATTTGGATTCTTCCCTAGTAATTCTTTCACAAAATGTTTGTAAGTTAGGAATTTTGAATGTGTCCCCTAAGGCATCCATGCTAAAGAAAAAGGTAGAGGAAAAGATTTGGAATGGTCCTCTCAACTTGGATAAAATTAAGTAACACACTCTTGATCTTTCCTATCTCTTCAACTTCCCTTCAACTATGTCAGCAAATTCTTGAACTTGGTGAGGTAGTCTATAATTGATTTATAATCTTTAGGATTAGGAGAGGTGATCTCAATTTAAATATGCATGGCTCTCATGTGATCCACCTTACCAAATAAACCATACAATTTCTACCATATTATTAAAGGAGAGTCACATTTTTCCAAATGAAATAAAATACTGTCACTTACATAAGTTCCTATCTATCCCATATACTCATCAAATTTTCACTGGTACTGAGATGTCTCATATTTTGTAGTGAACACTAGTTGTTATGAAGAAGTTAAGCCCATAATTATTTCCGTTTGATTATTATTTCCGTTCTTTTTTTTCATGTGTGGTAATTATTTGTTGTTAATGGATCAACATGATCTAATGTAGAAGTAGATAAAGATGTCATTCTAAAAAATAACCAAAAAAAAATGCATAAACTAAACAATGCAACAAGACCCCCCATATTTTAGCACTCTATAATTGAGTGTGTGTTATGATATGGAAATTTATAATTATAGTATGTTTCTCAAAATAAATACTTCCAATGGAAAAAAACATGAAAAAACAAGCACTTTTTCACAAAATGGCACTCAAATCCAAGTTACCGATCAAAATAAACAAGCATTTCGATTTTATACTCTACTATTAATTTTAGTTGCCACTAAAACAAAACAAAAATGTTCTTTCCTTAACTACACACATTACATCAAAGGGGGTTGAGGTTAAGAACCTACTAGTGTGCAACTGCAATAGGCACAAATGCAGAAGGACATGTATTAACAAGAATAATATGCTTGGGAGCATCAAGAGGAGTAGGATCAGAAACTGTTAGATCAAGTTCAGTGGGTACAGGAGCAATAAATGAAAGTGAACTAAGAGAATGGATATGACTGTACACATTCTGATGTTCCTTTTCATGAACCCATTGTGCATTTTACACCAAGTCATATGTAGACATCTTCTTCATCCATCCATGATGATTTTGAATGGATATGTGATCACTCATGGCGCTGACATAAGAATTAATTGAGAGGACTCTACAGGTGAGGATCCTGAACCATTCGACCCCTTGATATGCTTTATACACATTCTATATTGTAATTCCCTTTTTTTAAAATTATTTTTCTTCAGCAAGTGTAGTATATCTCTCTTGATTGATGAAATATGTTTTATCTATATTTTTGAAAATTTTGCGCCATGTTGATAGTATCTCTTGTGGGGGAGATATTCTAGTGAATCCTAGTGTCATTTTGTCAGTGTCTGAGTAGTTGTTTTGAAAAATCATATAGATTTTTAGTGTCACTCTACCCATTCAGCAGTATGGGAGGGTATGGTGTTGATCCTAGTGCTTTGGGTTTTGTGTCCTTGCCCTATTACCTTAGCTTTTCTTAGATTGTGGAACTCATATTTGTAGCAAATTATTGAGTTATGTTGAGTGTTGTCTTTCAGTTTTGACATCACTCCATTGACAATCTCTATGTATGGAACTATTCTGGTGAAGTCCAGTGTCAGTTGATTTTGAGTTTTATGATCGAGTAGTGAATTTATACCATAGTGCACACCAAACTTATTCAACATTGTACAAGCTTTTTTTATCTGAACTTCTTGTAATGCCTTGCAACATTTATTTTCTCTTTGTAATTTTTTATTTCTGGTTTTGGGTACCTTGCAGTGTTCCCTTTTTTCCTAGTTATTGTACATGATCACCTCATCATGCCTAGTTTTCAGGACTCATATGCTAGATAATGAGGTGGGGCGTTAGAGTAGTTACTTTATTTACCTTTATTATATGTATCCTCACCCACTTATGTGTGTGGATATTTTTTTTTTTATTAAGATATTAGGGAGATATTATCTAGTTGTTATGACTAGTTCTTTCCTAAATCTATGGTCTTGACTAGTTTTTTGATGTCTACTTATTTCCTTGATTTATGGCTTGATCTATGACCTTGATTGGTTCTTAGATGTATATTCCTTGATGATATAAGTAAGGCCCATTCTCATTGTACTAAGAAGATTTCCATAATAATAGATGATATTATTGTTCCTTGTTTGAAAATTATTTTGTAAAGTTATGCTGGTGAATTTACTTTAGCTTATCAAACGTGGTGTGCTATGATCATCTAATATCTTCACAACTTTGAATGATCTTATTGTCATCCATTTCAACAAAAAGGATGAAAGAGATGGTCAGTAATATTTCTCTTCCAAAAGGGGATTAATAGAAGAGAGGATAGGGCCTAAAGGGATAAATTCCTCTGAATAAGGTAGGGGGATTTCAATATTAAAAGATGGTGCTAGAAGGACTTGAAGAAAGGGTGAGGTTGGGGGGGTAGTGAAAAAATTTGTTTGATCAAGTGATGGTTAGGAAAAAAAATCCTATGACTAGGGAGGTGTTGTTAATTCAGAAGGTTATTCCATAGGAGGTAGGGATTTAGGTAGCTCAAAATAAGTAGGTGGTGATTATAGAGTAAGCTACAAAACATGTTGTTCTAAAGGGATATAAGAGGATGGAGGTGGTTGAATACAAAACATATAAAAATGGATTTCATTGTCCTCTAGTAGAACATCAAAAGAGTTGGTGGTGTTAACCTACTTCTAAATCTTAGGAATGAATTTACCTTTAGGCTTGGGTTTTATAATTTATTACTTAGGTTTCGGGGTTGGATTTGATTGGCATTTCATGGTTTTATGACATATAATCTTACAACCTGAGAAATCCTAGGGTATGTATTCATACTCAATCAGTTGCACACATGTACCAAAGTCTGAGTGAAGGTTAATAGAGTTGGGAAAAGGGATTACAATATCATTGTTAACACAAAATCTTGCGTGAATGAATCTAGAACCCACTCAATTGGCTTGATCAATAATAATAAGAGTACCCAAAGTTAAATAAAAACTTTTAGTGAAAACAACATGCCAAAACTCCAAAGGGAGGCCAAGAAGGAGAACCCAAATCGGGGCTTGGGTAATTATTTCAATACGTGGATTGAATCTTGGAGTCTAATTTCTAAGGTAAAATCCTTTACTTCCAAAAAACCATGGACTACCCAAAAAAAACCATGTGAAATATTCCTTATGAATAAAGGTGAAAAAATGAAAACCATTAGGAAATGCAAAAATCTTTAGTGGACTCCAACGGGACCATTTAATATGTACCCTTTTTCTTATCTCCTCCATTGTGGGGTGGGGGGCCATGAGTTTTCATATTAATGAAAATTCCCTTGAAGCTAGGGTAACATTGGTAATGTGTAGGATTCTGCAGAGGAAGAGTCCCATTAAGAATCTTTGGTTGCAGCTTCACAGACTTGGAAAATTTTGGAGACCCAATGGTCATATATATCTAGGACCTAGAGGGATCAAGAGAAGGATAAATTCTAGAAGCATCAGGAGGTGAGTCAAGAGCTGGTCCCAATGGATCTGACATCACCAAAGGGAACACCAGACTGCAAAAAATAAAAAAATTTACAAGGAGGTAAAATATTTCTATATCAATAAGCTTCTTTACATTTTGGAGCTATTAGTAGAGTGTTAATGTGTAAGTGTAATTTGATATTTATATTACTCATTGTGTATTTGATTGGCTATATGTTGTTTCATGATCTTTTAGTAGTATCAAGTTGAATTTTTTAATTGGTTCAGTCATTAACATAAATTGTTATTGTTTTAAATATTTTTTTTGTAAATGGATGTGTGTTAACAATATTTTGCAGGGAAATGGAAAATCATAAGATTTTTCGAATGGGTTTTTACTAGATTATTTATCCAAAAATTTATTTCCCTTGTCATCTTAAGCCCGTGATAACCTAGTATTGAGTCAAAATATCTACCTGTAGTGAGTCATATAGTGGCATCTTTGAGATAGTAGAGTTATAATTTTTTTTTAAAAATCACTTTTCTTCCTTAACCTACTTAACCCCTTTTACAATTTCTAAAGGAAAGCGTTATCAACATCAAAACTATCATTCTAAGGAAGTACTAACAAAAAAATATTATAAATCACGTGTACATTGAGAATCAATGAATGTTAACAAGCTACATACCTACTATTCAACCTCTTGGTTATCTATAAAACCACATACCCATAACTCATGGATTTATTTAACCCCCCTCTAGGATCTAAAACAATTAGGGATCATAAAATATCCTTGTTTATGGACATGAGTATATTAAATCCTCATCAACATAAAATTTGGTGCCAAAAGGAGGGCCCCATAACTTCTATTTTTCACATAGTACATCAATGTATTTGAATTGAGTGCTTGTAATACATGCCAAAGGAAAAATTATCAACCTTGACATAGAGTCACCAATCCTTGATCCTTTGGTTTCAATCCATCCTATTAAGATCACAAGGTCCACATAAAATTTAGGATTCTTTCTATCTAAACCATTAAAATTTCATAACATCCAAGAGATAAAAAAGGTTTCATAAGATCTTGTAGGAATCAACCTAATTCACCAACTAATTATAAATTGAATTCATAAAACATGAAAACACCCTAGTTAGGAGGAACTCCATTGAATTTGTCTCAACCTTTAAATTACCTTCTAAGAAATATACATGTTACACCTCTTGAATCATCTCTAATTTATCTAAGTTCTATACAAAAGATGGTACAAAAGATAAGAAGCGACTTCTTAGTATTGTAGAAACATATGGTCATACCAACACAGATAGTAACAAGGCTTATTATACATATCAAAGGTACTATTTCAATCAAAACCATACCAATTTGGATCCCTCCCCAAATAGGATTTGTAAAATCAATATCATGGAATTAGCCATCAATGGTTTATGTAGAGTGCACAATACTAAAAAACACAATGAGTTATATTGGCTGAAATATCACAATTCATTTGACATATTCAAGAAAGAAATTTTTGACTTTAAGGTCATTCCTAATGAAAGGGAAACCCAATACTAGATCTAGTACTAAAAATCCACCTAATACATCCACTATCAACATCCTTGAGAAAATCAATTTTCTTTCACATGATTCCAAAAAATATAAAATAAAGTAATGGATCTTCAAAAATATCAAAAAGGATACTTTCCTCTTAGAAGTAAATGGAAATAATCACTTGAAACATCCACTCCTCCTAACAAATTAGACATTTCACCTAATCCTCATGCTAACAATAATCCTCATCCACAAAAACGAAATGATCAATCTGGTCAAGATGAGACTAGAGCACTACTAAAAGGAGAGGATTCATCTTTAGTTAAAGCTAAGTGAGGATAATATATTTTTGAAGACATAAAAAATAACAAAGTAAACATAAACACTTTATGAGTTGTCTTATATTACATATTAGAGAGATCTTTGTTGAAATTATTTCTGGAACTAAACCTATATCTAATAAAAAGAAGTCTACACAAACAAACATGGCCATTCACTGAACTAGGAAGGAATTTCTTCCCTTCTTATTAATAGTCAAAATAATTTAAATAAATGTGCATAAATGTTTAGTTTATTTAGGTGATTATGCAAATGTGATGCCTTCAGCTATTTTCCAAAAGGTGGGTTTGACACCAGCTAAGTCAACTATAGATTTTTTCTAAATAGATAAATATGAGGTCATAATGGTTGTAAAGTTGTTGATTGTCAACATGTAGTTGAATGTTGAACCTACCTAATGTATATTGTGCATTGAAGGGATACACGGATATTGATTTATCTCACATGTGGTTATCTTGGAAATGTGTAACGAATCAAATTAGATTTTATAGAGAACCTAGAATGGTCTATAAAATAACCAAATACAATGCTAAAAATGATAGAGTTATGAATTTCTATACGAATCTAGTTATATAAACCTTATCAACAAAACCTATAACCCATGCCAAGATTAACCTAGACTCTAATGGGGTATAGAAGCTATTCTTTGATGGAGCTAGGTCTAAACAAGGTTCAAGTGCATGAGTGGATTTGGTTAGTCCCCAAGAGATGAGATATGTTGTTGCTTATAGATTGCAATTTATATGCACAAATAGCTTAGTTGAACATGAACCTTTATTCCTTGGACTTTCACTTGCTCTAACACAGAAGATAAAAACTCTAGATATTTTAATTTTCTTAGAGTTATTTTTCAAACCCATCAAGAGTAATTTTCTAAGAAATATATCATACCTTAGACATTGCAAACAACAATCTTGGGATTTTATTCATGCTTTTAACATATATACTATTCCAAGAGAAGATAACCAAAGTGTTGATACCTTAAAAGTATAGTTACAAATTTATCAGCTCTAGGTGAGTCAAAATTGTAAAAGTTATAATAGAATTTATTTATTTTCCCAATGTTCCAAATAATGTAGAACATTTTCAAATTTTTAGTGATGATAAAAAATGATTAACTTTATGAATTGCATAAATGTGGTTGAATCTGAAGTTATTGATGAAGTAGATATGGAGCACGATGATGCTTATGATGAAGAAGTCTTGAAACTGAAAGAGAATAGAATTCCAAGAGGAATGACATCTTTAGAAATGTTTTATGTTCTTTACTTGCTTATATAAATAGTAAAACCTGTGAATTCAAAAGGTCATAAGTTTATTCTTGTAAATATTGGGTTATCTTAAGTAAAAAGAAATGTGAACATTGGTGTTGAATCTACTGACAAAGAGAGATTAAAGATTATAAAACAAATTTATGCTTATTCATATGTTATATTTATTTGTCATACACATATCTCAAAATAGTTTACCCTAGATTCATAACCCATAATATCCCATTGAATAAGGACAACAATACCTTTAGCCATAGAAAATTTCAAATCAATCCTTTCCTTAAGTCTCTAATTCATCAATATGTACATAAATTATTAACACCATGCAGAGGGGGATTAAGCCTTAGACAAACTAGGCAGTTGCCTAGGGCATCAACATTCAGGGGGTGCCTGAATCTTAAAATTTTCTTTTTGTCGATTAATTTTAGAAATTAACTCTAAAATAATTTATCTGAAGACTTAATAATGATCAACCCATTTATAGATATTATTGTATAGTAACATAAATTTCACAAATATACATAAAAACGTTTTGTAATATTTTTGCTAGGTAAAATAAAATATCACATATGATTTTTTTTGTATTGTTACCCATTCTCTTATGTAGCTCTAGATTATGTAGGTCTGTAATTTGTTCTAGAAAAAGGTTAATGTATTTTTTATAATGTTGTTGGTGTATCTAGTAGAGGTGAGTATAAATAAAAGAAAAAAGTATTTAATTTTCTATTCTTAATTTTTTGGGGAAATTTTCTATTATTTTGTTATGGAGGAATCCATAGGCCTTGTCCAAATACGACTCTTCACAAAACCATTGGAGCTACATAAACGTTTTTGTTTCTTTGCACAAAAATGGTGCTTTATTTCATAACAGAGTTCATGTCACCTACTTGATAAGGCTAAATCATACTTGTAAGAAGCCTTGTATAAAATATTGTATTTTTTGCATTCTAATCATCTCATACGATTAATTTTTTTCATCCAAAGAATATTTTTCATCCTTCTGTGATAACTTAATAATATATTGTTATTATTATTTTATTATGACCATGATGTAAATTAAAATACAAAAATATTGACAAATTTTTTTTATTTACTTTATGGAAAAAAATATTAAATAATTTTTTGAGGAGGGCGCCCACTCAAACTATTGCCTAGGGCACTCCTGACCTTTAATTCGGCCCTGACACCATGTATTATTTTATAAGTTAGTCATTCAACATGGGTAGCTAACTTATTTTATGTGAGAAAAAATACTAGTGAGATTAAAATATGCATTGATTTCAAAAACTTGAATAAAGATTCTTAGAAAGAAAATATCCTTTTCCATCCTTATATGAGGTTATGAAAATGGTCAGTGGTACTGAGATGATGTCCTTTTTTGATGTATTCTTAGGCTATAATAAGGTTTTAGTAGAGAGAGGATAGAGATAAGATTTATTTAACAACTAAAATGGTAACATATGAGTATAAGAGAATTCTTTTTGGATTGGTAAATGCATGAGCTATATTTATAAGATCCAAAAGATTTTACTTTTCAAGGATTAATTGGAAAATTTATAATTGTTTAGATGAATCAAGTAATTATTTTATCTATACATAGGTCACAAGACCTCATCATTTTGAAAAGGTGCTTGAAAGATGTAGACAATATGGAATTTCCTTAAACCTGAATACTATTATTTTCATAAAAACATAATGTAAGAATGTTGGTAATATAATCACGAAATAAGGTATGTGATTGTATTAATTTTGAATAATATTAAGAATCTAATATCAAAAAAATGTAATCAATGAAATATTCTGGAATTTAAAAGCTAAGTAATTTATTTAGTAATTTAAAATGAAATAAATTGACAGGGAAAGGTACTTACCTAAATTGAACTTACCTCGCAGTGATCTAATACTAAATAGAGTGATGAAATGACAGAGAAAAATGACACAATGATCTTCAGAAAATAGTAGCAGAGGCATATTTGGCCAGACTGGGATTCTTGGAGAGGAATATGGGAACCTATGAGTGCCATGGTCTAAAATCTGAGTGGCCTGGTCTACGAAATAACTCGAAATCTGATCCTGATATGGTTGCTAGGTATTCACAATACTTCTTCTTTGTTCAGGTGAATGTTACACTTATTTCATTGATGTTGGGACAAAACTAGAATGAAGAATCCCTTATAAAACCCCACAAAAAGAATCAAACCCTAAAAAATAAAGATGCAAATCAAGGGGTCAAACCATTCTCAGCTACAAAATGAATGGACTTATGACCCAGAAATACACTACATCTAAGACCTAATGTAGTTCTATGTGTTTTTGTGTACAATAATATTCCTAGGTTTCCCTAGCACTAATAATGTAGAGATATTAGGTAGTAGCTAGATAAAATTCAAAATGGTGGATGTAATAGAATGAATAATCCCTTTCCTATGCTATGTGTGATGCAGAATAGTGCCCAAATGAAGTCCCTTTCTCTACGTAGATAGCTAGCCCTTTTGAGTAATAGTCAACTCCATAAGGTAGTATGTATTGTTTACTTATATAGGTATATCTTGATCAAATTTCGACACTAATGACCTAACATGATGACTCAAACCTAGGGAGATGAGAAGGAAAACTGTAAAGAATGACCTCAAATTTATAAGACAAAATCAAGTGTAATGGGGACTAGGGAACCTAAAAAATAGGACTAGGTCACCCTAAGTGCCCTACTTCCTATCTAGGCACCCTAGTAAAAGACTAGTGATGACATCGAGTGAGTAATGATAGACAAGCCTCTCTGAAACCTAACCAAAACTATGCGATTGTGTGAAAAATGTGCGAGACAAGAAACAAAAAATACCAAAAAGACAAATGACTAGACAATGGAATGGGTAATCATTGAATACTTCTTTTACACAAGATCCATAGATACATCAAAATACTTGACATTATAATAATATTAGTAACTGCCTAATTTTGTGACTACATTTTCCCGCACTTTATGTTGGTGAGATAAGGATCGATAACATAAATTACTTAGAGATTAATACTTGAGAGAAATATGGAGAAGTATGTACTATAGAAGAACACATAGATATGGTAGAAATGTGTGCTGATTGTGAACATATAATGTGATGAACTATGGATCAATGTGTTGATCCATGTAGCATAGTGAGAGATATAAAACCATGATGAAGTGAACTAAATGAGAGTGATGATTGTAATGTTGAAAGATTGATGATTTTGAATGTTGTATGATGATGATATGATGGAGTAGGCAGTGATGAGTTCCCAACCTAATTGCATGTGTACAAATATTCAGAGGATTTTGGTGTCTTTCCATGAGAGAAATAGTGTAGGGAGAAAGGTGTGTTATTCTCCAACCTTTAACCACATTCTCAAAATATCTAGCAAGTGCAGATGGATACAAATAAAATTTTTAGTGATTTTGGATCCAAATATTTTAATCAAATGTTTAGATGCATATAGGAGAAATATAAGAAAGGTAATGATGTCTCATTGCTCGCACTCCAAGGGTTTCACCTTAATGTGTAATGGATTCCTAGTTAGGTCATTTGGAAGAAAATGTAAAATGTAGAATAAATTCCCATGTTAGGTGATCTGGGAGGCCGCATGTAACTCCCAAGTTAGGTCATTTTGGAGGCCAAATGTGTTGTATTGTGTCGATTGAATGGTATATTTTTTATTGTTAGAAACTTGAACATGTTGATTGACTAATTTATTTATTATTATTTTTTATTAGTTTTACTCTTAGATAGATTTTACACTTTTTGCCCTTAGGTTAGGTAATTAGGGGGAATCAATAGAAATTTATGAGACTTCGCATGTTGTATTAGTTTAAAAATGATGAATTCAAATTGTAGAATGACCATATAGGGGTGTAAGCATAATTAAAGGATGAACTCAATTGTATGCACCCCCTTTCGGTGAACGGGAAGTTGATAATGAGAATGAACGTTGAGCTTAAAGTAAGCCCAATGGTAGAAACTGTATGATATAAATTACAAGAAATAAGTGTAGTTCTAGTGAAAAACAACGTTGAGGACACTTAGTATGTGTTATTTATACAAGACGATAGTAGGTGGAATTCTTAAAATAATTCCACAAATAGGGTAGAAATAAGAGAATTGATGTTCAAGGTATAAGTAAAATCACGAGACATGTATTAGTTGAGAAAGTGATCACGAAATGATAACCAAAGTAGAGTGGGAAATGAAAAGTAACTATAAATAGCAATGTGTAAAAGCAAATAGACAATTAATTTCTCTTTTATGCGATTGTGAGAGTGACCTCTGAATGTGTAAGAATGCCTAAATTTAGAGCACTGTGACCTAGCCATTTTGAGATGGTAGCGACCATTGTGGCATCACGTATGATGGTGGGGTTAGTAAGTGTGATTTTTTTGAAAAATGCATGTACAGTAGTTGATTTTGGTGAATGTTTGCAAAATTATGATTTTGTTTCTCTTGGTGTTTTGAACCTGAACAAGAGTAGTGAAGACACTAGTGGGATTTGTGGTAGGAGCACCCAGACTTGGGCACTAGTGTTCTGTTTCTAGGTTCCCCATTCATGGTTTAGGACACCCATGTCCAAAGAGTTTGAATTTTGGCACGAGAGATGTAAATGTTAAATTTTATGTGTAGTGATGTCGTAAATGTTTATGTTTTCCTATGTATAATGTTCTAACATGTTATTTGTTGTTTTTGTATGTTGTGGAGAGGGATACCCATTCTAGGGAGTTTGTGGGTGGTCGCTATTTGAGTGCTTTGCTTGGTTTATCAAATGATGAATTTGGATTTATGGACCATCCTAAACTATGGAACATAGAGAGGATGATGGATGTGCCCCATAATATGCATATTGCGATAAGTTTGTGCAAGAGATGGTGTACAGACACTTGTACATTTTTTCTATCTACTAGTGTGATGATAGTCACACTAGAGGATATATATCACATAATGTGATTACAATTTGTTAGAGAAATGGTACACATAATGGATGTGGGGAATATGAAGAGACAGATGAGGGTTTATAGGTGATATTTTGTGGGGACTCAACTTATTTTTGAGGCCTATAGCTTGGATGATATTTTGATATTGGGGGTTTTGATACAGGAGCATCAATGCGATAGAGTGTTCATAATAAAACTATCCAAATGTGTTTGTCTTCATGAGAGTAAGTTAATTTCTTTTTTTGAGTTAGTAAAAATGGAATAAACATGTAATAGTGAATTTTTGCAGTAAATTAGTTATTTTGATGCCTAAAGAAGGAGATATGGATGTATAACGGTGAGTTATAGAGTGAAATTAGGTTGTAAAATTAATGCAGAATGTTTTGGGGATTTGATTTCATCCTATGCCAAGTTTATAGGTTGTTGAGCTCATCTAGGAGCTAATAATAGGACATCTAGTGAGTTTAGTAAGAAGAATAGAGAGATAATGGGAGATAATCGAGTGTATAAGGGGAAGAAGGTTTTCAAGAGGATGCAAAAACTTTTTGAAATGAATAATGAATATATTAACATGATGTTGCAGGTATTCGAATGACAATTTTACATGTTTTGTGCATGATCTTGTAGACTGTATAGAAACTACCTTATTCTTGCCAAGAACTTAAAAATGAAATTCATGGAAGAAAGTTCTTTTAGAACTCTATGATTGTATGGACAGTTGTGACATGATGAGATAAGCTTCTCCTAATGTTAATAGCACTTGAAACTTTGTAATTTATCATGTAGCTTCAATTTTATGCTCTTAGCCCCATTCTAAGGCTTCTTATAATTCAAGTTCTATCCAGCCAAAAATCATAAAATTTGGTCAAAATATCTTTTGTGATTAATTGTAGAAATGTGATAAATTTCATATTCTAATTCACACGTGTGATAAAGTTGTAATAGTCTTTATAGTACAGACTGAGACAATGTTGGATAAAAGTAAGTTTACATTACATGTATGATTGAATATTAAAGTCGAGAGTTCCAATTCATGAGGAAGAATCTTAGAGACATGTTATAGGTGATTCATCCATTTTTGAAGTGAATCCATAGGTCTAGGTATTTTTTGTCACATTTTCAGGCTAAAAGAGGCCTAATTGGCACAGGTAAAGTCCAAACGAGGTACAATTTTATACAAAACAATAGTAGATGAAACTTAGGCATATTATAGAACTCCATAAAGTGTCTCCAAATCACTGATGAGGTTGGATAATTTGTTAGGGAAACTTGAGATATAACATGGTTTTCATGTTAGGAGGGCTAGTAGGATAATAAGATCTAATTGGAGAAATAATATGAAAGGAAAGTGTAAAATGAAATGAAGAGTATAAAAACCTTGTGTTGGATTTGATTAAGTGTTTAGGAGTGTTGAGGGTGACTCAAGAATATATGTGTTATTTTGAGCCCTGTTAACCAATAGGCTAATTAAGATCTAGGATTTATAATGCACATTTTGTGAATCCAATATGAATCACGATATGCAAGGAAGTAATAGGGTAAAGATATGATGTTAGGATGAATAATTTAGTTACCAAACCAACAAGGTAATCCTTTAATGTTTCATGTTATAGTGGTCATATGAATGGAAACATTATGTTAGTTATCCAAAGCTAACACTATGAACTAGTGCAAAATGACATAGTGTGATTTTTAGGAAAGGGATAAGTATTAGGAACAAAGAGGGTGGAGAATTGGCCTTCACCATTTTTGGTATCAAAGCCTGGTCTTTGATTTCTCTGGCATATTACACATAATACAATTTGTGGAAAGAATCAAATTTGTTTGCTTAATTGATGTATTATCAAGATTATAAGACTTTATACAAAGGTGGATCTAAGTAGAAAAGAAATGAAAATTAAAGAGATTAAGAAGGAAATGGTAAGAACCATTATGGACTTCATAATTTTCATGAGTTTATAGATAGGTATTGAGTAAATTTAGAGAAACATGATATCAGGTATGGAATCCTTGACTATGATTCAAAAATATCTTGTGGTGCAAATGCAAATGATAAATTTAAGACTAAGTTAGAATATAGACATGATGGATTTGTAAATATGAAAGAGAAACACAATGGAAGTGATGAAGGACATTAAAAGGTGAAAATGCATTATTTTATGAGAAAAGAGGGAAGTTAAGTAAAGGATAACTTCATAAATTATTGTTGACTAGAAGGATCTTAAAATCTAATATACATGAACCAAGTTTGATGGAAATAAGGAGTATTTTCATAATGAGATGCACAACAAGACGCAAGGTATGTTAGGTAATTATTGATAATGGAAGAAATGACAATATTGTTCCTATGGAAGTTATGTCAAAATTGAATTTGAGAAGAATACCTCATCCTACACCTTATAAAGTAGCATGGGTTCAGGAAAACCATCAAATTCTTGTAAATGAGTAATTCATAGTTCATTTCAAAATTGGGAGTTTGTATGATGAATTTTTGTTTGATTTGATTCCTATGGATGTATGTCATTTAATCCGAGGTAGAACATGGAGATATGATAAAAGAGTAGTTTATAGTGGTAGAGTAAACAAGTGTTTTCTAATCAAATATGGAAAATAACATATTTTTTCACCTTTGATGGATCAATATGTAGGTGACAAGAAGTTAAAAATGGTGTTTGGCATAAATTATTTTATGGAGAAAGCTAAGAAGTAGGTACATGTGTTCATGAGGGAGCCATTGAAGAAAGAATAAAAGGTGAGTGTGTCCTTGAAAGGACAAGATGAAGATATAGTTAATGACAAAGTGTAGCAGTTAGAGCCAAATGTAGTGGACCAAAAAAAATGGAGGTTGATGAACAAGCCCAAACAAGGCTTATAGGGACTATGAAGGTCATGAATTAAAAAGAGAGTGATGACCAATAAGTTCAGTTGACTCACTTAGATAAGATTGATAGCAGTGTGATCTCCTAGAGAAGAAAAGAAGTGGAAATGGCATGGAAGATAGTCCTTGAAGATGTTATGAAAGAACCATAAGAACAACAGATTGAAAAGACACAAGAGATTGTCACCAAGAGATAAGAATAACAGAGGTTTGATGAAAAGATCATGAGTAAGTAAGAACCACAAGGAGAGATGAAGAAACATGGTTTACAAACAAGCCTAGAAGAGGACATAAGTAGCAAACAAGTTAAATGCATGCAAGAATAAGTCAAGGAGGACAAAGAAGTTCTAATTTTTTAGACTAACCAATTATCTAAGTTTTTATTTATAAGAATGAGGAACCAATCTTCAAATGAGAGCATAACCAAAAAAACACAGGTGAAGAAGTCAAAGAAAAGAGCAAAACAATTTCTAATCAAGAATTTAGGTGTCTTGAAAATGTTCAAATAGTTGAAAGGAAATGCAACAAGTATCTAATTGATGGTCAAGGAACTCTAGAAATAGATAGAATGAAGAATATACAACAAAATATAGAGGTCAAGACAAGAAAAAGACAAATCATAGGAGCTTAGAATGCTGGTAATGTAAGCTTAAAGATGTAAATGTTTGAGGAAATAAAAAAATTACCAAGTTGAGAATATGAAATGTTTGTCAAAAAGATTAAATGGAGAAAAAATGCAATTCATAAGTTAGGAAATCATATTGAACAAACAAACAACAAGGTACTATATGAAAATGAAGTAGAAACACAAATTACAATCAAGGAAGGTACTGTATGAGTCAAATAACATCAATGTTGGTATGGAGGAATAATTAATTTGAATAAGGAATAATCTAAGAATGTGACTTATCTATTAAAAGGAACAAAAAGAACATCATTTCGAGCTATGATCTAAGATGATAATAGTACACCACATTATATTTGCAAAACAGAAGAGCTAAAATACCATATATGGAAATCCATGATAATCTATAATGCTCAATACATGATATGATGAATTGAATTAATCAATAAGAATGACGTACATATAAGAGGATGGAAGTGAAACTACTACCTAAATAAGTGGTGAAGAACTCCCACTAACTAATACTGGTAGTTAAGTTAACTCCAAAAGACTAGTAAGCTAACTCCAAATAACTTAGAAGATAACTCAACACAACTAGTAAGCTAACTCCACACAACTAGTACACCTAAGCAAGCTAACCCAACAAGTTTAGGGCTAACATAAGTGTAATAATTATCCTAATAAATAAATAAAAGGTTAACTAATATCTTACACTAACATCTAAAAGAGCTTAAGAAGACCAAATTTAAGTCTATAATCTTAAGTGGCAAACAAGGTATGCATATAAGCAATTTGAGTATGGTTCTATATGTTGAAAATCTTCGAGAAGTTAATATATTTCCTTACAATAATTTTTTTTGTCAATATGGTGTCCATAAGAATGAGAAAACCATAAGGACTAAATAGTTTAACATACTGGGAAAGATAACAACCTAGAAAAATGAACTTAAACCAACTCAAGAGGAAAATATAGTGAGACTTAAGCTAATAATTGAAGGAAATGAACATGAATAGGAAGAAATTTATCTTTTATACGACATAATGGTATAATTTAAGATATTTAAGATTGATGAGTATCTCAAATAATGGATTGAGATAGTAAAAAATCAAGAACATGAAGCAATATTATTTTTGGAACATGCCATAGTAGTTCAAGAAATGATTTTGATGTTGGGAGAACATGTATTGAAGATATGTTGAATTCATCATTGTTTTCTTAGGAGGCCTATAGAGAACCTATATGATTCGCATGGCTTGATGAAACAAAATAAATTTCTTACAAGATTGATAAAAACAACATAGTGGAAGATCATGTAGTTGTCTTGCTGATAAGGAGAATGACAAAGTAGGTACAGGAGGTGGATACAACTTAGCTTGAAATTTAAAGGAATACCATGTAGGAGGAGGATATAACTTACATATTTAAAGGAATACTACACAAGTTAGGAGGAAACAAGACTACAAATGAGAAATTATAAACAAAATATGGAATATGACACAAATCAGGCCCATAAAAGTCATGCAATAAGTCCTAAAGTTGAAATGATGATCATCTATAGTCAAGAAGGAGAAGTATAGCTGATTCAAAGGAAAAATCAGGTGGAATACAACTTAGTACAAGAGAAAGGATGAATTCAATTACAAGGAGATAGAAAAATTGCTAAGAAACAAGAAGTGTTAGACGATAATAAAGCACATAAATGTTGTATAAGGAAGGATTATTCCATGATGATAATGAAATATAGTAGGATGAGGTGAAAGAAAAGGAGCCATATGAACTCTCAAATAATATAAAGAATTTGGATTTCAACATCGAATACTTTTACTTGATTGAAAAAGTGAAACAAGCCTATAAAGAAGCCAAATTTGAAAATGAGAAGGAATTAGTGATAGAACAGGCTGAGAAGGAACTTAAGCCTTATGATTTTATGCCTAATATTGTCCTAGATGCCATGATTATAGGTAAACATTAATAATGTAAGGAAGAGTTAAGATTCATGATGAAGAAGCTAGAACAAGAATAAGAGACAAACATGAAGACAAAATATCGATATAGGAAATACAAATACATGATTAGAGTGGTGGTAGGGAGGAAAGAAACACTAAGAAATCAAAGTGCATAATTGGAGGAGACAAGAAGAAATTGGAAATCTAGGAAAAATAAAAGAACAACAATGCATTTGAGAAGGACCTCAAATATTCTCACAAAGGTGTGATGCAGGAGCATCAATGTGATAGAGTTTCATAGGAAAACTATACAAATAAGTTTATCTTCATGAGAGTAAGTTTTTTCCTTTGTTTTAGTTAGTTTAAATGGAACAAGTATGTAAAAGTGAAGTTTGGCAGTAAATTAATTGTTTTGATGCATAAATAAGGCCATATGGATGTATAATGGGGTGTTATAGAGTGAAATTAGGTTGGAAAATGAATGGAGAGAGTTTTGGGGATGTGATTTCATCCTATGCCAAGTGTAGAGGTTGTTGAGATTGTATAGGAGCTAAGAATAGGATGTCTAGTGATTTTAGTAAAATGAAAAGAGAGGAAATGGGAGATATTTGAGTGTATCAATGATAGAATGTGATAAAGAGGATGTGACAAAAGTTTGGAATGAATAATGAAGATATTAGCAAAATATTGTAGGTATTCAAATGACAATTTTACATGTTTTATGCATAATCTTGTAGACTTTATAGAAACTACCTTGTTCTTACCAAGACCTTAAAAATGACAGTCATGGAAGAAATTGTTTTTAGAACTCTATGATTGCATGGATATCTGAGACATGATGAGATAATCCTCTCCTAATTTTAATAGCACTTGAAACTTTGTAATTTATCATGTAGCTTTAATTTTATGCTCTCGGCCCCATTCTAGGGATTCTTATGATTCGAATTCTATCCAACCAAAAATCATTAAATTTCATGAAAACCTCTACTTGGATGAATTCTAGAAGTGTGCCAAATTTCGTATTCTAACTCAAATGTGTGGTAAAGTTGTAATAGTATTTATAGTACAGAATGAGACAATGTTAGATAGAAGTAATTTTGCATTGCATGTATGATCAAATCTTCAGGTCAATAGTTCCAATTCATGGGGAAGCATCTTAGAGAAATGTTATAGGTGATTCAACCATTTTTGAAGTGTATCCATAGGTCTAGGTATCTTCTGTCATGTTTTGAGGTTAAAAGAGGCCTAATGGCACAAGTACAGTCCAAAGGAGGTACAATTTTTTACAAGGCAACAATAGATAAAACCTAGGAGTATTCTAGAACTCCATAGAGGGTCTCTAAATAACTAATGAGGTTGTCTATTTTTTTTAGGGAAACTTGAGATACAACATGATCCGCATGTTAGGAGGGCTAGTAATATAGTAAGGTCTAATTGAAGAACTAGTATGAAAGGAAAGTATAGAATGAAATGAAGATTCTAAACACATTTTGTTGGATGTGATGAATTTTTTAGGAGTGTTGAGGGTGACTCATGAATTTATGTTTTATTTTGAGCCCTCAGAACCAAGCGGCCAATTAAGATCTAGGCTTGATAATGCATATTTTGTGAATGCAAGATGAATCAAGATATACAAGGTAGTAAGAGGGTTTAAAGATGATGTCAGGATGAATAATGGATTCAGAAAAAAACAAGGTAATCATTTCATCTTTCATGTTATAGTGTTAATATGAATGGAAGCATTATGATGGTGATCCAGAGCTAACACTATGAACTAGTGAAAAATGAAAAGTGTGATTTTTAGGAAAGGGATAAGTATTAGGAATAGAGAGGGTGTAGACTCAACCTTCACCAGGTTTTGCACTTCCAGAAGTTTATAGCTATGGTGATTACATGATCGATTGCAATGGAGGGAGGTGATGTGTGCATCTTATATAAAATGCATAGTATTTACCACGAGATAGAGGAGGAGAGAACTAGGTATGCCTGGGTACAATGTTTGTTGGCCCTCCTATATAGAGATATTGATAGATTTACATAGGAGGAACCTGAAGGTGGGATTTGAGTGGATACTTTATTACGTGTATGGGCGTACAATTATATAATAGTAGTAAGGCCAGTTGGTGGTCCACAGGCAGAGTGCTCTAGGCAAAACATATATTCTAGGAGATGGGTTAGTGTGCATGGGTGGAAGATGGATACTGATCCTTATAGAAACTTGATAGATTGGATGGGGCCAAAGGAAGTGATATGGATGACACACTAAAATTATGGAGGAAGCGGATGCGATAGCGTTAAGATGCATATAGAGGAATATGTGGTTAGAGGGTAAGCTCCTAGGTGTGACCGATTTATTTCAAGAGGAGCAGATATCTTGACAATTCGGTATGGCTCATGATCTGCCCCAAAATCCATATGCATGGGTTAGAGTAGATGGGACACTGATGAGGAATGGAGCTAGACTAGGGCCCACATGAGAGAAGCTAGTACCTCCTAGGAAATACGAGGCAAAAGCAGCCATAAAGGCATTTGTTGCAGATGATGTAGGGTGTATGAAGGCATACTATGCATGGTGAACAATGCATTGATGGGATTTTTTTTTGCATTATTTTTGGAGATGGAGGGATTACTAAATGGAGGATGAGAGGAGGGGAAATAAAATGTCTCTGATAATGTAGAGGAGGTGATAAAGGAGCGTGAGTATCTATATAGTTATGTTATTTGATTGGTTACTTTCTTCGGTGATGGTTATGGTTTGCTAATGTGTTATGCTATTTATTGTAGGTAACACATGTTGGAGCTTTATTGTGGACACATATATCTAAAAATTGATGCAGGATGTGCCCACTAACATACTTGTGGGAGGATATATGTTAAATAGTGTGGATGATATTGTGGGCGAGCATACCCATTTGTTTGAGCCGGTGGCCATAGTAGTTATGACATGTTTTGTGCTACTAAGTGAGAAAGATGAGGCACATGATGAGACACAATGAGATAGAGTGGTGGTGGGTGGAGTTCATTTAGTATAGTATGTGTTTTCACAATTCCTTTCATTATAGAGCCTCTTTGTGGTGCATTCTATGAAGAACACACTATTATGTTAGAAAGTGGAGAGGTCTAGGGATTTGCGATCAGCGATGCTGAGTTAATGTCAAGTATTTTAGTTCTCGAGCATTTCTATTACAATATAGTGAAAAAGATGATGATATATGATTTGTATTGATGTATTAGATGTATGGGAGTTACCCCCCAATGATGATATTATTGGGAACTATGATTGTGATCGATATATATAGACATCTTTATTGGTATATGAGGATTTTATTTGGTGTGTATTGATGTTAAGATGTGATGATGATGTATGTGATTTTTTTTCCTTATGTGCTAAATTGTATTTGTATTTATTAAATTGATTTGTATGGCATAGTTGCTGAGTAATGTGTAATATGATGATGATATAGTGTAGATGATAAAGAAGATGTTGTAATATGATTGTTTACATGAAATTTGATCAAATATTCAATTATTGTGTAAAATTATGATATAGTTGTTATAGTGTGATGAACCATATATCAGTAAGATGAAGATATTGGGGAAGATTATTTATGCCCCCTAATGTATAGATGATGAGGTTCATTTGGATAAGACCACTTAGCAGTCAAGAATGAGCTGTAAATCAAGATTGTATCATTAGGACATGATTCTATACGTTGTGCTAGATGAATAGATACAAAATATAGAGAGAGGTTCCTATTGTAATAGATATCTCAACAATCATGTAAGAACTATAAGAACATGAGTGCATCATCGGGGTGTGATGTGATAATAATAACCTACTAGAGATTGAGGTGATGGGAAATGGTGAAGTGTGTGGGATGAAAGAAACAAGAGTGTATGATTGAAACTGAATCTCATACGGAGTAGCGGTGGGAGGTGAAATTTCCAAGGGATGTGGAAGCCAATATGAAGCAGTAACATGATGAAATGGATGATATGGATTAGGTGGTGATATGGATGTGATGGATGAGATTATGCAATGATGGATGGAGATGATAGAGAGAACACATGAGTGACAACCTGTGGCGATGGATGAAAAATGAATTTAGCAACGGAAGGAGGAGATAACTCAATTGGAGTCGTATCTAATAGAAAAGGGAGATAATTTTTGGACCACTCATGTGAGTAAAAATCAAAGGAGATGATGTCATTATCCTCTAAATTTTGCAAGTGATCATGAAGCGAAAAGAAATCATTATCCCTATGGCCATTGATATAGTGATAATTACAATATGGTCGATCATACTGACATTTTAAATGATGTTGTGGGTGATGCTAGCTAGAAGGTAAGAGAATTAAATGTGGATTTATAAAAGCACGTACCACATCATGTTCATGAGCGTGATGAGAGAAATGAAATGGATCAAAAAATATAGGTGTAGAAGCTTGAGGTGTATCCTACATCAGAGTAGGACAAGGATGTTTTAGTTATGTAGTAGACTGAGCTTGCTTGCAAGGAGGATATGGAGATCGTGTAGGATGCTCAACTGATTATAACGGATAAGAACTAAATGATGTAGCCATAGTAACCATAGGTGGAGGATATATAACATGTGTGGTAATGAGGCCTTGTTCTAGATCAATGAATTTATAACATAGAATTCTGAATGATTCACAAGTGTCATATTATAATCATTGTTTTACTTTTGGAATCAAACCACAACATAAGATAAATTAGTTCTCTAGATCAATAGGTTAAAAGAATAATTGGTACATATATGAATTAAATCATCAAATGTAATCGATGATAGGTTCTATTTTTCTATGATGTAATGTAGGTAGATGATCATAGGTAACTCTAGGGCCATTGTTGATGATAAAGTGATGGAGAAAATCTTGTTACATATCTTGATAAGGGCTAATTGATCCAAAGGGTAGGTGAGGATACCATTATAAAGTTTCATTGATAAGGCTATGTCGAAAGGATTTAAGAAATAATCGATCATTAGAGTGTTAATCCATAGCCATATGATAATGTTTGAGATGTAAGAAGGGGTTTCTAGTACCATCAAAACATGAAAAGGTAGGCATGATAAAATGCTTAGGAAACGTTGAGTTATGAATCTTCTTAGGGAAAGGATTTCCATGCTATTAATTTTTATCAATGGAAACATAATAGGCTTTTCTTTCTAATGTGAGTGATTGAACCTGAGATTTTAAGTTACCCACAACATACAAGAGAGACAAGATATCTTGCAAAGGAATAGTAAAGGATGAAAATATTGTGTTAATCAGTTGTAATTTTCCATTATGAGTAATCATAGGGAAGTCGAGAGGAGATTTAGGGGAATCTGATGATAAAGGAAAACTAAGTGTAGGTGCCACACAAGTGATAGGTGGCGAATGACATTAAATATATGTAGAAGTTGTAGGACTAGCATAGGAAAGATCTGTAGGATATGAAGTTTGAGATGGAGATGCAATAATAGGAGGGGATGAAGTAATATATAGAGATGGAGTGATAGGAGAGGATGAAATAACAGATGGAGATGAGCCATGTATAGTGGTAGATACAACATCAGAAGAAGATGATAATGAAGAAGGAGATTCACACTCAGTTGTATGTAAAGTCATTAACTCAAGATTATCAATTGTTTCATCACAATTAAATAGAGACTCAGATATAGAAATTTCATCAATTATATAATCAACATAATGTGAATGAGAATGTGGAAAAGTATCTGATGGGTCATGAGAAGAATTATCAAAAATAGGATAATCATGAGATGTAGATATAATAATGGTATGACTAGGAGGAGACTAATTATTCACATGTGTACTAACATCAAGACCAAACATGAAATTAATAAGAGATTCATATAAAATTTCAATAGAAATGTGAGAAGGGGTATCATGGATAATAGTATAACAAGGTCAACAACTAGAAAATCTATCTAGATCTGATACGATCCCAAAAGAAGAATTATCAAAGTTAGTAGGTGTATTGCATTCATTAGGTAATATGGTTTATTAAATATCATCTGACATAGTAACATCATGATATAAATCCATAAGCTCAGCTATAGTTTCCTCATCATAGATAGGATTGATACTAAAATGAGGCATGATGAGCCGAGAAGGAGAAGAGATACTATTATCCATTAGGTTTTCAGTGGATCCTAGGGAAAAATTTTCTAACCTACGGCACCAAAATGATTCTATAAAATTAAAATTTTATTAAGAATCTAAGAGCACAAAAATGTAATTAATTAAATATACTGGAATGTAAATGCTAAGTAATTTATTTATTAACTTAAAATTAAATAAATTGAAATGGAAAGTTACATACCTAAATTGAACTTACCTTGCAGTGATATGAGACTGAACAATGTGATGAAATAGTGAAGCAGAGTGTTATAATGATCTTCAAAAAATAGCGGCATAAACAAATTTGGTAAGACTGGGGTTCCTGTAGAGGGATAACAGAACATATGGGCAACTTGGTCTATAATCTGGGTGCCTAAGTGTATGAAATAGCTCGTAATATTATCTTGATATGGTCGCTAGGTATTCGCAGTAGTTCACCATTGGTCGGGTGAATGTAGCACTTATTTCACAGATGTCACAGCAAACTTGCGATGAAGAATCATCTGCTAAACCCCAAATAATGAATCAAACCCTAAAAAAGAAAGATGTAAATGAATGGGTCATAGTATCCTCAACTTCCAAATGAATAGAATCATGACTGAGCACTACAATACATCTCAGACACAATGTAGTTCTATGTGAACTAATTTTCCTAGGTTGTCCTAATGCCAATGACATAAAGATATTGGCTAGTAGCTAGATAAAATTCAAAATGGTGGATTGAATGGAATAAATACTCCCCTCACTATGCAATGTGTGATGCAAAATAGTGCCTAAATGCAGTCTTTTGCTCTATGTAGATAGCTAGCCCTTGATAGTAATAGTCTTCCCCATAAGGTAGTATGTATGTTGTGTTTATATAGGGATATCTTGTTCCAATTTTTACACTAATGACCCGAAATTTCAACTACTACCTAGGGAGATGAGAAGGAAAATTTTAAAGACCGACCTCAAATGTTTAAGAAAAAACTAAGTGTGATGCAGACCAGGGTGCCCTAGGCACCATAATTCCTATCTAGGTGCCCTAGTCAAAGACTAATGATGACACTGAGTGAGTAATGAAATATAAGACTCCCTGAAACCTGACCATATTTATGTGAGTGAGAGACAAATGTGTGAGACAAGCAACAAAAAATACCAACAAGATAGATGACTTGACAATGGAATGGTTCATCAGTGAATAATTTTCTTACACAAGATCCATATATAGAACAACATTCTTGGTGGTATAATAATAGTAGTAAGTGCGTGATTTTTTGAGTACAATATATCTATTGACCCTGATATAGGTAGTGTTATTTAAAAATAACCCTTACAAGAAACAATAAATAGTTTAATTCTATCTTTGGTAAGATTAATTTTGTACAGAAGTTTTTTCTTTATTTGTAGAAATTCTAGAAGCATTGATATTGATGTTAAAATAGGTTGTAAAAATGGATAGGAATATTAAGTTCAAATCATAGTTTAAAATAATTAAGGATGCCATTATGCAAGCACTAATGCTAATCAATCCATACTTATTATAATACTTTTACCTATATTTCTTCACTTATGAACATACAATTCCAATTGTGATTACTCATAAACATGCGATAGAAGAAAATTCCATATCTTTTATGAGCACCAATCTAAAAAATAACGAGATAATATACTCCACATTAGACAAGTAGGCATATGCTTTTGTCATGGAAGTGAAGAAGTTCAAACATTAAATTCAAAGGAGAAGAGTACATGCTATTATGTTAGACCCAAAAGTAAAAAAAATGTTATCACAAAATGATTAAGTGAAAGAAGAGGAAGATGGATGGAATAGTTACAGGAATATGGCATTGCAATTCAATCACATAATATAGTGAGCAGACAAGGTCTTATATAACTAATATCAAAATAAAAACTTCAAGCTCTCAATCTTGACACTAAAGATATTGAATGGTGTGATGACATCATTAATTTTATGACTCATACTAGTTTTCCTCCTTGGATAAATAATGAGGAAAAAAGTTAATTATGGATAAAATATTTTTATTACATGATTAACCAAGGATTTATATATAAGAAAAATATGGATTATAACTTATAATAGTGAAAACGGAATTTTGGAACTAGTGATCTTGCAAAAAAAACCTCCTACATCAAACCTTAAGTCAAACTTTTAAATAAAATATCAAATTTAAAAAATGTGTTGACCTCCACCTTCAAAACTAATTCCCTACGAAAGCATACATTTTATCTAATGTAAATGACAACTGAGAAAGTTTATAAATCTCTACATTTTCCAATTACATTATGTTGACATGTGGTATGGATGTTCTATTAAGTGTTTCGTTTTATCACTTGCTTTTTAAAAATACATTAGTCCAAATTAATTCATACATGGAAAAAAAGAGACGAATACGTAATTATTTATTCTATTTTATAGATATATTTGTGTAAGGTGATTTAAAAGAGTGAGAAAAATGACTTTTTTTATATGGAGAAATGATTTAAAAGATAATAATGGAATAAGTAAACCCAACATTTATCCAATGGATACATCTAATGATGAGATCCTTAATGTATGTGCCAAATACATGCACTATGACACTAAAAGTGAGAAAATGTCAATAGAAAATACCATAAAATATCACAAGACAATGATGCAAATTGGAGAACTAAGGTATAAATGATTATAATGACATTTTTGAATGGATAAGTGGATACAAGATGATGAAAATTAATTATTAATTAAGATGATAATAAGGATCAAACACACACAGAAACACACACACACACACACACACACACACACACACACACACACACACACACACACACACAGACACACACACACACACACACACACACACACACACACACACACACACACACACACACACACACACACATTACACTAAAATGTTTCAAGAGAAAAAGAAAATAATTACTAAATAGTAGAAAAAACAACTAAAAATAGGTTAGATGCTAAATTTGTCAAATGGGAGTTGTGTAATTGCAAAAATTATCTCCAAGCGGTGAAGATTTATAAAATGAAGAGAAGAAATTTCTAGACACCTAAGATGATTTCATATGACATGCTCAAATAGAAAGGTAAAATGTCATATCCGAGGGGTAGAAGACATTATATGAACAAGATTTGTAGAAAATCTAATAATGAAAAATGAAAATATATCAAATGAGGAAATCATATGCATGATGGAGAAACTAAGCTAGAATCCAATTATGTTCATTTTGAATAATAGGAAACCGATAAAAGTAATACACATATGAAACCTAAATTGATGAGAAATACAAATAAAAAGAGTAAAAAATGATGTGAATAATGGTGGTGTCTAAATATTTAATGACTAGCTTGAACTTGAATGGAGAAGGATATTCAAACAAAATTAATGGAAAACTCACATAAATAGGTAAACAAAGAATGGAAATCTAGTTTAAAAACAATGTTTGGAGAATATTTATCACATTTGTTACACATTACGTGGGATAGGTTAAAATTTCTAAGTTTTTTAGGGTAGTAATTTGACATTAAATGTATAATATCTTAGAATTATATTAGTATTTACTATGGTGAGTACTGAAAAATGTGGTATAACCATAACATTTGACTAAAAATAAACTCTCTTTTCTCTTAATGAATGTGCAGTCATTTTTGAAAAGATCTTATTTTTGCATAGCCTTTAAGAATGATGGAAAGATTAAGTTTATTGCGTTAAATATATGATTGTTTCATTTGTTGAAAGAGTCTTTATGGGTCTTTAGGATGACCATTTCTAAATATTATTGACACCATTTTTCATTGATAAATAATTAAATTTCAATGATATGTATGATATTTTAAATTATTCATAGTTAAAAACATATAGACATGTTTAAATAACCATTAATGTTAAACATGGGTTGGATTCATGTTCACAAAGTCTCGATCACCTTGAACGTATCAAATGAATAATAATAAAAGTCAATAAATATCCCACCAATAAAGATATGGTAGAGAAATTAGTGAATCTCCCACAAAAAAAAAATATTCCACAATTTTTATCACTTTATTAAACCCTAATCTAGAAACATCATAAATACATCCTATTAAGATTGACTAATAAAAAAAACTAAAAACATAAAGCATTACACAGAGAAAAACATTAACATTAATTGGGATTAATTTCTAAGTTTAATGCAAAGTTATACAACACTCCATTGGCTTGTGTAATGTGGGTTGCATAGAGATGAAAACATGAAAGAGGGCATGTTTATCTCCTACTATGAGGAATTGATCATGATTGTTAATAAATTCTTATTTATGAAAGCCTCATGCAATTGTGTATCTATATAATATTCTTCATATCTATGTGTTCTCCTTTTACATATAACATTCATTATATTTGTATGTTTTAATTGAAAATTAATTGTTTTAAGTGCTATGTTGTATACAAAATTAAGGAGGAGGATTATGTTAGAGTAAAGAATTTTATGATTTTTTTTTCCTGACTTAAATTTTAGCCTTTATTCAGCTTCATATTTGATCAAAAATAATTTTATCATACTCAAAAAGTAGCTTCATGTGGTTTTTTTTTTCCATTTATTTTACTTTTAGAAGATAGTTTGGGATTCTACTAAAACCTAATCAATTAGTAGGAAACACTCCACTTCCACCATTATTAGGTGTTTCCATGCATTTTATAGCACAAACAAATGATATTTCTTGAAGAGGAGGAAAGTATTTTATTGTAAATCTATACTTTTGATAGTGACTAAGACAATTCTAGAAAAGGTTGTGGCCTTTGGATTAATACCTTTCCATTGTATTTTCTAAAATTTTCCAAGACATTTTCAACTAACCCATTTTTGTATATCCCATTTTCATTTCAATACATGAGACAACATATATTCTAGGAATTTTATATTAATGTTTGAGTTAGGATTTTAAGACATTTATTATTGAGGTTATTGTTAATAAATATGAATACAAATATTGATCTCATACAAGTGTAACTTAAAAAAAATAAACACACTGAAAATTAACTTGAAAAAGTGTGGAAAAATGATGTATTTTTCAACGTACTGAAAACACACTATTTTTTTCAGCATGTTGAAAAACACACTATGTTTTTCATCAAGATGAAAAAAAAGGTTTTCCACATGTTAATCACTAAATATTAATTACATCAGTCAAATCATTATGAAAAACACAGTAAGTTCTTCAACTTTCTGAAAAAGAAATTGCGTATTTCAACAAGATGAAAAACACAGTGTTTTTCAACATGATGAAAATCACATTGTGTTTTAGATCGTGTTTATAATGATGTAATTAATCATTATCTTTTTATATTATTTATTATTGTGACTACAAACACACCTCTTAGTGCCTTTGTAAGGTTGATAGCCACTATTAAAAAAATGTTTGATAACGTCAAATTTAAACCTATATAGAGATATTATAACGTACATAAAATACTAAGGGTAAATAGTCCACATTTCTTAAATTTTATGGTGAGCTACAGCCCTCAAATAAGATTTTGACAAATCAAAATTTTTTATTTTCTTATAAAATATGAATATTATTATAATAATAATAACAATAAAGATGAAAATTATCGTGATTTTCATCTTGATAATATAAATAATTTACAAATACGTTAATTAAATCATTTATTATGATATAAAGCCCTTAACTATATGACATAAAGTTAAATATATTTAAAAAAATATAATTATAATATCTGAAACATATATTCTAACATATAATTAAAAATATGATATATATATATATATATATATATATATATATATATATTTCTGAGATTAGCCATAAAAAAATTGATTTTAAATATCTATTTACTCACTCATTATAATCGGCTATATGAATGCCAAAACATGACCAATAATATTTTTATTATAATAAAGTTAATGAAATTAAACATTAGAGCCAAGTCAAAAAAGAATTATATATAATATTAATGAAAAATGGTTTGGAAATTTTTATATGTATCTCTTCATAAAACTACAATATAATTATTAATTTGGAAGAAAATAATTAACAATATCATCTTTTCGGTAATCATTTAGTTATATATTCACTTTTAAACATTTTTTTTTAAATTAGATTTCCGACTCACAGGAAATCATTTCCATTTATAAATAGGCATTAAGAGTGTATGCAGAAGTTTTTCAATAGGTTCCATTTGAATTTTGTTGTTAAAATGATACAAAGTTCCATTATTCAGCTACAAATTTGAATTACAAAACAATACAATACAAAACAAAAAAACTTGCCAATCTACCCTACTATGGCATCCGAGTGTTCACGAACACTGTATAATGTATAATACATGGCAAAGCTTTTTTAATGATGTGTATGGACGCATTATCCTGCTAATTGGTAATCAGTGGCTTTCACTAGGAGAAATGTAGACTGGTTTGGGCGTATAAGACAGAAATATTAACAATTCTTGATGAACCGAATGAACCTGTTTGGGAGGTAAACTCACCTCCCAAAATGTGTTTAATGCTACAACCTCGATATTTTCTATTGCAGCAATATGGTGAATTTGGAGATATATTCTATAATCTTCTAATTCCAATTTCCTCCTCATGTATGTCGGCACTAACAAAGCTCCCTCTTACAGTCCTTTCCCTACTACGTAATGTTTTTCGATGGTCATCTTATGTGTTGCATGGTATATTTTATGGGGGCTGCACATACATATGTGAATTTTGGGTTGAGTGTACGTATGGCCTTAAAATATGTGGTGTATCTCCATTAAATCATATAAACCAAGAGATGGCTTTTCATGTGTAGAAGGGTTGACTATAACAAGGTGACACATAATGTGTTGAATATTTTTTTAAAATGATTATTTAAATGATTTAATATGTCACTTTAGTGATAATTTAGACATGTGGGGACATTCAAGACACTCTAGAGACAAATTTTAATACTCCTTTGAGTCATGAGTGAAATAAGGACTTTAAAGGATTTTTGTTAGGTCTAGTTAGAGTACTGGTTTGAGTGAAAGTTCTACTAGGGGATGTTTTTGAAAGCGTTTTAGTTTGAGTACTCATTCCCTGATGTTATGGGACATGGAATTGGGTTAATGAATTTGTTTTTCGTGTTCACTTAAGTACACACTATAGATTTTTTTGAAGATCCTTTTTTACTACATTTTTAATGAAACATGCAATTTCTGGGCATTTCAACCTTTTTTATTTAAGATTATTTAGTTAGATTTTGATCCAAAATTAGTGCATGAATATTGATCATAATCGATCCTATACCTCTTTTTATGAGCTTCCGAACACTCATCAAATTATGTTTAAAATTAGAAACAAAGTAGAAATCTCAAATTTAATATCCTTTTATCCATTTTTAGTAAATATATTCATGGTCTCTTTATCCATTAGAGAAACGTTTTTTCATTTCCCAATTCAATCTCATATTTAATAAAATCATTCGATTTTGTAAAACAAATTTTTGGTTATTTTCATATGATTACTACTTGTACCAATGTATAAAGAAAAATTATCTTTCAATGCTCCCTTATCAAACTTTACATTTTAAGAAAATTGAACGCTAACCTTACCCAAATTGATTTTCTTTTGAAAATTACCATTTTGACTACTTGAAAATTACTTATTTCTACATTTGTTCATATAATTACTGAAGTTATTGAAACATTGGCATTAAATTTTATATTTATCATGCCTCTCAACTATATTTTGTTTGAATTGGTTCATCCACCATTATATTCATTATTGCTTCTTCCACCTCCTTTCTAGTGTCTTCCTTTGCCTCTGAAATCTTCTTATGAAAACTAAAAATAGAGTTTTGAAGGCATGTTATAGGGACAAGCTACCATACATATTTAGTTTAAATAGGTGGCACAATAGGGAACCCACTAATTCATCCACAATTTTTTTTTTGAGATATTTAGTTTCTTCTACGACCACTACAATGGTACCAAAATAACTTAGAACACTAAAAAGGATATTTTCTAATATATTTTGATTCGACATTATATCATCATTCGACATAAATTTTATCAAACACCCATGACATGAGTATAAAATTGATCACTTGAATCTTACTTTTTCATAAAAACTTTACAAAATGTGATCTAGTTATTTGTACTTTAGGTAATTTTGTTAGTGTGTGTCAGATTTACACTTATTGTGAGGTCCACCTTAAGTAGTGCTATTACTAAGGTGATATTTATTGTGTGCACAATATTATTAAATACACATTTAAGTGGTTGTTATCCTCACATTTATAAAAATGATGAGGTCTAAGTTGGGGAATGATCATATCCAACCTTTCACCTGACTAATAGCAATCTCTCACTCATATATGAATTTTCTTATACACATAATCTCTATGTCATTGTAAAAAAATAGCTAGAAGCTTAGAGTCATCTCTAAATTTGGTGGATATGTATTCACTTATGGATATTATATTCTTTTACAACCATTGTTGGTTATATACACATATGCACTATATATTTATTTTTTAGTTTAAAACAATGTTCTCTTGTTGAGGAATTCTTTCTATTGTCTGAGTACCTTGTGTGGATGCTTGTATTGTGGATGTTTTGTGCTCCCCCCATTAATTTATATATGTTATAATATCCATATCTACAATCTAAATATAATATTTTTCTTTCTTACAAATTTTTATTTCAAGTTATGTGCATTACTAGTCTTCAATCTAAATGAGTAACAATTCTTTGAATAGATTTTTATTTTTCCTCTTTTTTGGAGTGTTGTCAAAGGATATCATATTTTATGTGGAGGATATTTTAGTTTTGGATTTATAGATATTCGTCAATTCAAAAATTACCATGCTTCTTCTCAAGCCTTTAAGCATTTATGAGATAATCCACATTGTGGGTTTTTCAAAATTACACAATGGATTTCTTTATTTGTGCCAAAATTACTTCTATAGGATCATTTTTTAGTTTTTTATTAGTTTCTATAGAAATATAGAACTTGTTAGTATGATAAAATATTTCTCATGAATTATAATAAAAATATATATATTTTTGAGCTTTTCATGATTTTCTATGATTGTTGAAAGTTTGAATCTACTAGGAAAACAAGGAGTACCAGAGAAGACATTAGATGCTTTTGTTTTTTAAAAAATCCATGGGATGAAATTGTATGTTATGGATTCTAAGATTTTAGAGATTTACAGAAATTATTGGTTCATTTAAAAATAAAAAACAAGACACACATAACATGCATTAGAAGTTTCAACACAATTTTGGTTTATTATGCATATTAGGAATGATTGGTGAATTGAACATACTACATAGTCACAAGTAGCACATGGTCCTCGAAACGACCTCCCTTTAACATGTAATAGCTGCATCCAACCCTTTGTCCTCCATATGACCTTCCACTGGTATTTTTTAGCTCCTAAAGGATAGAATTCCACCATTGAACCCTTTTTAAAACTAATTTTCTTTTAAGGTTCAAAATGTTTGTTCCGTGAAACTTGGGAAGATGATTTTAATTTTCACCATGCTTATTTTCCATTATATACGCAATGGTTATGTTAATATTCATATTTTGATAACCATTATTTCTAAAACTATATGTTTTTCAATTGTTTAGATGACTAGATCATGTATTTTGATTCTTTATGAGGAAATAACTTTTGACATGTAACTTAAATTTGTAAGTTTTTCTGAAAGAGTGTAATTTTTCAGACTCTTTTTAGTTTCAACTTCTATTTATTATAATTATAGCTATAATTTTAGGTTTTTAAGATTAATGGTCTATTTGATAAAATATAAATCATATTGAGTGGGTTTTCAGATGTAATTATACTCTTTACTTATTTGTAAAATGGCATGACAGGTTTCAATTTCTTCTACTTTCATGTGTGTGTGTTAAAATTCACATTTCTTTTTGACATTTCAATTGATAAGGTCATCATGTGGCATTTTGGGCACTCTCAGTAGAGGATTGTTTTGTGGTTTTTTCCACATTTACCACTTAAACATTATTTAGAGATATTGAGTTAAATAATATTCTATCATTAGTTAGAATTATTGGGAATGTTGTGTAGTCATAATGATTATTTAGTTATTAAAGTATGCTATGTACTTTATGTTTGTTCATGACATATGAAGAGAATTTATTTTCATTGCAGAACATTTTTTCCAAGCATGATGTGTTTATCAAAATCAACTTGTTTCAAAATATTTAATCAAGAAAACCCTAATGTGGTTTTTAAGATTCAAAATATTATTTTAGATCCAATAGTAGTTGGTGATTTCAAAATTCATGATAGTTTTCAAACCATCCTTCATTTATTATCACCATGTATTTTGTTCACAAGGAACATGTAGTATAGTAACTCTTATTGAGAATTAACAAAAAATTACCTTAGTAACTTCTTTTTTATATATATCATTATACATGGGTACCTCATAAGGCATATTTTTCAAGACCCATATTAATGATCGCAATACATCTATTTTACCATATCATATAAGTTGATTTTTAGAAGGGTGTTAGTGTGTCTCATATTCACACTTATTATGAAGTACATCTTCGCAAATGTTGTTACTAAGGTTAGATTTATTAAGTGCACAACATTAGTAAATGTACTTTAAAATGGTATTTATTATCATATGTGTGAGAAAAATGAGGTGTCCATGGGGAATGAGAATATCCCACCTTTCTCTAACCAAATAATAATCTCTCACTCAACTCTTAATTTTACTATATAAGAAATTTGTTGTCCTTCTAGAATGCTAGATTGGAGGTTACTATCATGTCAAAAGGTTGTGGAGCTGTAGTCTCTTAGGTAGATACTATTTTGGTGTAACGATTCCTGAATACACAGACATATGAATTATATATTTCCTTTCAGTTTAATACAATGTGTTTAAATTAGTGAATCTATTCCTCTCATCTAGTGTATTTTGTGTTGATGATTTTATTGTGGTGTTTTCCCAATCCCTCCCCAGTCACTATAACTTTGACCCTGTAATTCCATTGGTAGGCTATTTAAAGGATATATGTGATCTAGAAATTATAACTTTTGAACAATGAAAAGATCTAATCTTAGTGATAATGAATGAGAAATTGCCTAAGTTCTTATTATGATGACATGTTATGTAAGAATCACTCATAATCTATTGAAATGGAGAGATAAAATACAAAGAGAATACATTTGTCCCGGACAAACCTTATTTTATAAAAAAACTCCATCTGGGTGATAAATTTCTCCCCTTCACTATGAGATTCTTTGATAAAATACAAGTTCACTACCAATATATGACCTTCATGATCCCTCTACTTGTATTCAATTTCTTATGATCCTCAACAAGAAATAAATCACTTATATATGAGTAAACAAGAACAATTCAAATTTTCTCTCTTTTTCTCGCACTTGAATTAACCCAAAATTACTCCCTTAGATGAGTAAATGTACTTGTATTTATAACTTCTCTACCTAAAGATGAAAGGAGATGAAAAAAAACCAAATTAGGAAGCATAAACATTTATAATTATTTAGTTTCCCATTTTTGGATTTTACTGGGACATAACCACTACAGTCTATAGGAGGTTGTTATGGAACCACAATGGTGGTTATGCAAACATAGGTGCATACTAGTGGTTTTCCGACAACCTCTGTGTACTTAGTGAAGAGCGATGATTCTACGACTATCGTGGCGGTTCCGTAACTATTGCACAATCAAAACATAGATCAAGGCATGATATTTTCATCATTTGAAGATTTCAAGGTCATCGTCTTCTTGAATTAATCATGTTCTAGTATAATGAATATGACGAGGGAACACATTGAATTAGGTACTTCTAGATCTATTTTTGGATTTGGTCTGGGCAATTTGATTCTATTAAGTCCCTTAAAGCTTCAAAGACTAATGAGGTGAGGAAATTTATTCTGCACATATTCTCTGTAATACCACCTAGTCATGGTAGGAAATGGAAATTTTGACCCAATCAACTACTAGTCTTACACTCCTTGATGTGTTATCTTCTCTTTCCATTGCACTACCACATCTTTCTCCAATTCCAACTAACTGTCTGGAAAAAAGATACTCAATAGATGGTAGTAATAGTCCCTCTTGGTCATGATATAACACAAAGGGCTCAAATATGTGTAAATTCTAAACATTCACAATTGAATAAATTGTCATATAAGAAGGAAAATCTAAGTGAAATGCATTATTACACATTTTTTTCATAACTTTAAATGGGACATACCGAAGAGGTTTTATTTGCTAATTTTTACCATGTATCCTTTCTTTTATCAGTTATAACCATACATTTTCACCAAAAAGGAAAAAAATATCAGTTCTATGGTGATCATACATTGCTTTCTACTTGGATTGACACTCTTTCAACCTCTCGTGTACTTGGAGGTATGTATTTTAAATTTTATCAATGAACCTTTTAGCTTTGTGGACTTCCAAGTCAAATTTTCGACTGTCTCTGCATGATAATTTCACATAAACATCAAATTCATTCTTAGGAAAATAACCAAAACATGTCTCAAAAGGATTCTTATGGGTTGAATCATGAACTACCCTATTACAATAATGTTGGATATAAACCAAATTCTCATCCCATGTCTTAAGATGTTTCATGGTGTACCTTATACAGAGTTTAACTAAGGTAAGGTTTACCACTTATGTTTTCCCATCTGTTTGTGGATGAAAACAGGTAATCATTTATATCTTAGTATCCATATTTTCCCAAAAGGTAGATCAAAACTTCCTGATGAAATGTGAGTCCCTATCTGACACAGTAACATTAGGTAAACCAAAATTAACCCACACATTAAAAAAACTTAACTCATCTCCATCACTAATTTGAGGGCATTCTTACAAGGAATGAGGATACACATTTTACTAAATGAGACAATGACCACAAAAATATAGTCATACCCTTTCTTGGAAGTAGGAAAAATTCTGAGACAATACATGGAGATTCTTTCCTGCAATCAGGATGGTAGTAGTATTGGCATATATAAACCCAAATTTCAATTACTAGGCTTGATTATACTCTATAAAAAACAACCCCTGATAATTTTTTTAAATTCTTATTTCATGTTTGGCCAATAAACATACCTATTTAAGTGTGAAATAGTATTTATCACACCAAAGTGCCCAACCACTTTAGAAGTGTGTGCTTCCCTCATCACTCGAATATTTACCCCTTAGACACACAAAATTTCTCATTATTGTAGAGTATCCCATCCAAGAAGTAATATTCTCCCCTAAGTGCAAATCCCTCACTTAGAGGTTTCTGTTGAATTTTTTTTCCAAAGCTCTGTGTCTTTTTGATAACCTTTGTGATATGATTCACATATGAAAGGATCAAGAAGAGTTAATGTGCCCATAGATGAAAGTAAAAGAGGTATAGATAACATATCAAATAATTGGATATTCAAACATTTCTTATATTTTATAATAAAATGAAACTATTTCAAAAAACCCATCCATTTATAGTATCTATCTTGTTGAATTCTATTTTGAACTTACAAATATATACTTGAGGTTATGATTCATATGTATGATAGTTTTTTTACCCATCAAATAATGTTTCCATTTCTTGCACTTTTACACAAGAGAATAAAAATCCTTATCATATGTAAAATAATTCAAAACTACTTTATTAAATAATTTATATTGATAACATATGTTCCTAACTCCTTGAAATAGGATAACACACATATCATAGTCACTAGGAATAGTTTACACTTCAAAAGGAAGCTAAAAGTTAGGTAATCCAAAACCTAGAGCATAACTTATATTATATTTAAATGACTCAAAAGTATTCTAATGTTTCTTACCCCAATCAAAAACCTTACCACCTGTTTCTAATAAATGTAGAGGTGATGTAATGGAAGAAAATTTCTTGAAGAATTTTCTAAAATACTAAACTACACTAATAAAACTCATGGTCTTGATTAAAGTATATGGTGTAAGACAATTCCGAATGAACTTTATCTTAGTGATATCAATCCTCAACTCTCCATATCCAACTAGATGGTCTAAAAATAAAAATGATTGTTGAGAAAACTCACACTTCTTCTCATTCAACACTAGCCAGTTGTCATTTAAAACTTACAAATCTTGATACAAATGGCTAATATGGTCCTCATAAGTTCAAATAAAAACTATAATGTCATCCAAGTACACAATGACAAAGGAATCAATAAATGGCCTCATTTCCTCATTCCAAAACCTCATGAAGGTAGTTGGTCCATTACATATCACAAATGCTAAGATGAACCATTGATAAAACCATTTCCTTGTCTTGAACAATGTTTCCTAGATTTCCTCTTCCTTAATACAAACTTGGTGATACACATATTTCAAATCAAGCTTTGTAGAATATTTTTCATGTTGTAACTAAGATAAAAAATAATCAATTCAAGGAAGAGGGTAATTATTTTTTATGGATAATTTATTTAACACTCTATAACCAACACACATCCTCCATTAACCATATTTCTTTGGATTTAAAACAATAAGAAAAAAACATGAATAAGTGCTAGGATGGATTATACCTTGCATAATAAAAAAATGTAACTTTTGTTTTACCTCTTTGGTATCCTTCAAGGACTTCCTATACAATCCCATGTTTTTAAAGTGGATTATCAAGTAAAAATTGTATCTCATGCTCAATTAGCCTAACTGGGGAAACCGCTTAAGATATTAGAAAACTTCCCTAAACTATTGAACCAAATCATTCCTTGGATTCTACTCTTTCTTAATAAACAAGCTATAAGTAATCTTCGATTTCCTATTCTTGTATATCCCTCAAAATAAGTAATCCAAATTTCACACTAGCATTAATAATTATCTTAGGTTCTGAGGCACTTACCAAAGAGATCTATGAGTCTCTAGTAAAGGATGAAATGATGTAGCTCTTAACATCCTTCACCAAATGGTATTGCTTGTCTCTTGTCACGAAGATGACATCCCCAATACACAATTATGGGCTGCCGAATACTACAATACACACATCAAGAGGAACAATAAGAAAAATAACTTCATAAATGAACCTCTTTTCAATACTTAATGATTTTTTGCATTTATTTGTAACCTTGATGTCTACATACTTCTTCACCCAAACCTAATGAGTATGGATATGGATGGTTATAAGTCTCTAATTTCATCTTATTAACTAACCCGTTAATTATTAAATTACCTTGAGAACAAGTATAAACAAGAGCATCCACTTTGTTATTCTTCACTTGGATTTTTATATGAAAAACCTTAGTAAGTTCATTCTCTTGACCATCATTATTACTACCCAAACATACCTCTATATGAAATAAGGTACAAAACATTTTGTCATCAACCTCTTTACTAAAAAACATTTTGTCTCATTTGAGGGAATCCATGGACTTCTTTTTATTCTTCTTATTCTTAAATCAATGAAATTTTGGGTGGACCTTCCAACATGTAACCTCAAAATGAGTGTCAACATCACAATGAACATAATAAACATCAGTATCCTTCTTATAAATGGAAGAATCATTCTTATTACCTTTGCCTTTCACCTTCTCATTTTTCTTGGTGTCACCCTCTTTGTTTTAAGCATGTTTAGTGGTATATGAAGTCTTCTTCTTGTCTATCTCTAGATAATGGGCTTAAGAACAAGCCTCGTCTACATTCATTGGATTGGTCAAGAGAATGAGTATTATCAAGTGGCTATGGATTCCATCAATGTATTTCAACAAAATAACCCACTCCACTACATATTTTCCTATTTAGAAAACCTTCTTATGGAACTCACTTGTGTACTCTTGCAAATTATGGCCTTAGTTTTTTCCAAGATATTTCCAATACATGGATCTATCTTACTCATTAAAAATAGGATAGAGTTGATTTTTATTAGCGTTGTAAATTCATCCCAATTAGAAATAGGATGAAGAATTTTAACAACTAGAGTATGAGCATATATTTCAAACCAATATCATGATTGATTAATTTTAACCTTGAAAATGAAATCTACTAATTCTCGTTGATTTGATAAAAATTGAAATATACCTCAATTTGACCTAGCCAATGGTATAGCTTCTTGGCATTCAAATCCCCATTATATGGAAGAATTTATATCTTTATATCCTCTTTGAATGGAGGAGGATTAAGGTTGACATGTGGCTGTTGTTACTCATACTAACAAACATACTCTTTATGGTATCCTATTGCATCCTTTGAGACACAAAAATTCTTCATGAGAAACCTGCTAATGCACTCTCACTTTCCAATATATGAGGAAATAATGCCCAAATCCTTGGACTAATATGAAGCATGTTTTATCATATCTTAAGAAAAACTATAGGGAAAATGGACTAAAAAATGGTCTATAATAAAGCATATAAGAATTTTGTTTATTTCCTAAAGTTTCATTTTAACATATATTTTTCATCATGTGTGAGAGGTTTAAAAGATTTATAGTCTTGAGGTTCATTATACCTATTCTCAAAGAAAACTTAGAAATTGTGAGAATAGAAGCTGTTTTAATTTTAATAGCAAAAAAAACCATAGTTTTTACAATGAAATATTGAAATATGGGGATGATATAGGATTTTTCTATCAACTACCACTTTTATGAGTGTGAAAAGCTATGATTTTCATCATCTAACACCAAAAAAATTATGATTTTATTCTTTTAGGAGGACCACGATTCTATAAAAACTGTAAGATTGTTAGGTTGTGGAGCCTATTTTCGTGTGTGAAAGTGTAGAATAATGTACACTAAGATTATTGTACACTTTCCACAGTTGTCTCACCCATGGTTTTAATACCGGGAAACCTGTTTTTCTCATATATGCGGGATTTTTCACCCATAGGTTTATGAGACGGTTTTTGCCCATGGTTTTAATACCCATAGTTTTGTAAAACTGCTTAAGCAGTTGTCTACTTATGTGGGTTTTTTAATATGGTAGGTATTATGAAACATTGTAGATGTGTTTTGAATTCAGGTGTGAATTTTGTAGAGTTTGTTGAGCATAGCTCCAAACAGATATGAGTATTGTATTGAGAGAGTGGTGGCTTGTAATAAAATATGAGCAAATGATTCTTGGTGGACATGGCCCAAATTGGTTGAACCACATTAAATATTTTCTCTTTGTGTTGTGTTATTTTATTCTGCACTTTTATTTGAGATCTGTAATATTTTCTGCATATTAGTTTCTACCATTGTGATTTTGTGAGGGATTATTCCACATATTTTATTCCTTATTTCCTAAAAATTGGTATCAAAGCTTGGTTCGGTTTTCTGAAGTGTTGAATCGAATGAATATTTTTATCTTGAATGGGAGCTATGGCAGATGATGGAAGATCTAGGGTTGATAAATTCAAGGGGAAGAATTTCTTTCTTTGGAAGATGTAGATGGAAGATTACCTTTATCAAAAGGATCTTTATATTCTGTTATCTAAGAAGGTGAACAAACCATCGAGCATGATGGATGCAAAATGAGATTTTATAGATACGAAGGAACTTGGGACAATCCGGTTGTGTCTTGCATCTATAGTATTATTAAATTTTTCAAAGGAAAAGACTCCAAAAGAACTGATGGATGCATTAGGGAAGTTGTATGAAAAACCCTCTACCTCTAATAAGATATTTTTAATAAATTTTTTTTTAATATGAAGATGTTTGAGAATGGTTCAATAGAAGATCATTTAAATGATTTTAATATGGTTGTAAATATGCTAGCTTTGGTTATAATAGAATTTGATGAAGAAGTTAGGGCTTTATTAGTTCTGTGTTGTTTACCTGAGAGTTGGAATAGCTTGGTAATGGTGGTTAGAAACTCGGTTCTAGCTAACTCAAAGTTGAAGTTTAAGGATGTTGTAGGGGTGACTCTAAGTGAGGAAATGTGAAGAAAATTCTCCAGGGAATATTCTGCTTCAGGGAATGCTTTAACAGTGAAAACTAGAAGGAGATAGAAAAATAGAGGAAGTTGTGGAAAATCAAAGGTTCGGACAAGGTCAAAATCCAAAAGCAAGATAATATGCTAGCACTGTGGAAAGTATGGGCATGCAAACAAGGACTGTTGGGAACTTCAGGACAAGAAGAAACACCATGAAGAAAATAAGGAGGAAAATGTGGCAATGGGTAATGTATGCAAGGAAGCTTTGATTCTTTCTTTGCACAATATTACTGAATCTTGGGTTTTAGATTTGGGGGATTCTTTCCATGCTACTCCACATAGGAATTATTTTGTTGATTATGTTCAAGGATATTTTGGGAATTTTTTTCTTGGTGATGATGAGCCTTGCAACAAAGTTGTAAAAGGTTCTATTCAGGTTAATACAAAAAATGGGAATACTTGGCTATTAAAGGATGTCATACATGTTCCTACATTAAGATGAAATTTGATATCGATAAGTCAGTTGGGAAGTGATGGTTATACTGTGATATTTACAGTGGACTCTTGGAAGGTTACCAAGGGTGCTCTTCTGGTGGCAAGAGGTAAGAAGGTTGGAACCTTGTATTTAACCACTTATAACACTAATGTTTGTAATCTTATGGCTTCAGAAGTAGATACAACATTGTGGCACTATAGGATCGCTAATATGAGCCATAAGGGCATGGAGATCATAAATAAGGATTTTCCTAGATATACAGAAACAAGTTTGGATTTTTATGAGGACTAAATATATGAGAAACAAAAGTGAGTAAGGTTTCTCAAGGTTGGACCTACAAAGAAAGAGAGTAAGTTAGAGCTAGTGCATTCTAATGTGTGGGGGCTGGCTCAGGTTTTATGTCCTAGGGATTCAAATTAATATGTTACTTTTATTGATGATGAAATAAGGAAAGTGTGGGTTTATTGTATTAAAAAAAAATCTGATGTATTTGAAAATTTTGTTAATTAGAAAGCCTTGGTAAAGAATGAAATAAATCTTAAGCTAAAATGTCTCAGGTTAGATAATGGAGGTGAGTATTACCACAATGAATTTTATGATTATTGTTCTAAGAATGGAAACTGTAGGAAAAAGATACTTCCAGGAACTCCATAGTAGAATTGGAAGTCAGAAAGGATGAACAAAAAAATAATGGAATGTTCTAGGAGTATCAGGTTAAATGCAAGACTGCCTCTTTCTCTTTGGGTAGAAGCGGTGAACACAGATGTGTACTTGATAAACAGAGGACCCTCAAGTTCCTTGTATGGAGGCATACCTGAGGAGGCTTGGTATGGTAAGAAATTTGATTATTCATTTCTTAGATTCCTTGGATGTGAGGTGTTTTTCTATATAGACAAGGATGATAGGACCAAGCTAGAGGCTAAATCAGAAAAATGTAATTTCATTGGTTATGGTTGTGATGACTTTGGATATAAATGTTGGAGTAGTAAGAACAAGAAAATAATTTGATCTAGGGATGCGGTATTTAATGAGATAGTCATGTATAAGAAACAGTTGTAGGAAAATAGGGAAGAATCCAAGAAAGAATATGCAGTGGTAGAGGATCTTCTGATGGGAAAGTGATACATGAATTAGTTCAGGAATCTCCTCAATAGGAACCCCAAACTCCTATATTGAGGAGGTCTTCTAGGATAAGAAGATAACCTGAATGTTTTTCTCCTTCTATTTATTATTTATTACTCACTGATAGTGGAGAGACAAAGAGTTTTGATGAAGCAATGTAGGTAGATGCCAGGAAGAACTGGGAGTGAGCCATGGATGAGGAGCGTCAGGCTCTCATGGAGAACTATACATGGTATTTAGTGAAGCTACCCAAAGGAAAAAGAGCATTACAAAACAAGTGGGTGTTTACAGTCAAATAGGAAGAAGGGGGAAAGAAAAGATACAAGGCTCGATTTTTAGTCAAGGGGTTTGCACAAAAAAAAGGTATAGATTTTGATGAGATTTTTTCTTGTGTAGTAAAAATGACTTCTATTAGAACTGTTATAGGAATAGTTGCAGTATAAAACTTACACTTAGAACAACTGTATGTAAAGACTGCATTTATCCATGGTGATTTAGAGGAGAAACTATATATGAAGCAACCAAAGGGCTCTATGGTCAAAGGTAAAGAGGAGATGGTGTGTAAACTGAAGAAAAACTTGTATGGCTTGAAACAAGCTCCATGTCAATGGTATAAGAAATTTGATAGCTTTATGATGGAGAAAGGTTATATTAGATGTCAATCTAGCCATTGTATGTATACAAAGAAGTTTTAGGATGGCAGTTATATCATCCTGTGTGTATATGTGGATGACATGTTGGTTGCAGGTAAAAACATGCAGGAAATAAAAGTACTCAAGAAGTAGCTAAGTGAATCCTTTGCTATGAAGGATTTGGGGACAACCAAATAAATCCTTGGTATGAGGATATCTCGTGATAGGAAGTAACAAAAGTTGAATTTATCTCACAAAGAGTACATTAAGAAGGTCTTGGAGAGGTTTAATATGTAGGATGCTAAACTAGTTGGGAATCCTTTGGTAGGCCATTTCAAGTTATTAGAAAAGCAATGTCCCGAGTAAGAGAAGGAGAGAAACCAGATGTCCAAGGTACCTTACTCATCAGCAGTTGGAAGTTTTATGTATGTCATGGTGTGCACTAGACATGATATTACCCATGCAGTGGGAGTGGTGAGTAGATTTATGAGTGATTAAGGTAGAGATAACTGACAGGAAGTAAAGTGGATCCTTCAATATTTGAGAGGGACCATGGGGACAATTTTTTGCTATAATGGATCAAACACCACTTTGTGTGGTTATGTAGATTTAGATATGGTTGGAGATCTAGACAACATGAGGAGAACGATAGGTTATGTTTACACTATAGGTTGGACAATAGTCAGCTAGATTTCATGACTACAGAAGATGGTGGATTTGTCAACAACAGAGGCTGAGTATGTTGCTGTCACGGAGGCAATTAAAAAAATGATTTGGTGACAAAAATTTCTTGAGGATTTGGGGCATAAGCAGGAGGAAGGAAAGCTGCACAGTGATAGTCACAGTGTTATACACAGCTAAGAACTTTTCTTTCCACTCTAGGACGAAGCATATATATTTAAGGTACCATTTCACTAGGACAACTTTGGAGGAAGAGCAGTTGAAGTTGGATAAGATTCATACTAGTCAAAATATTTTAGATATTATGACCAAGGTGGTCACAAGGAAAAAAATGAACCTGTGTTCATCTTTGATTGGTCTTCATGGAAACTAGTGAAGGGTTGAGAAGCTTTCTCAGAGGAAAACTAGTTTCCAAGTGGGATATTGTTAGGTTGTGGAGCCTTTTTTCATGTGTGAAAGTGTTGAATACTGTACAGAAAGAGTATTATACACTTTTCAAAGATGTCTTACTAAGGTTCGGGGCCTCACCAGGAAGCAAACGAGGATCCAGGGACTCAAGCCCCATTTTTTTTGGCCTTAAAATGTGCTCGATATACCAAGATATGTGTTTTTTTCATATGGGAGGAATTTTTGACCTATAGGTTTATGGGATGGGTTTGGCCCATGGTTTTAATACCCGCAGTTTTGTAAAATTGCTTAAGAAGTTTTCTACTTATGTGGTTTTGTGTATATGGTAGGTATTATGAAACATTGCAGATGTGTTTTAAATTCGGGTATGAATTTTGTAGAGTTTTTTGAGCATAGCTCCAAATAGATTTGGGTATTGTATTGAGAGAGTGATGGCTTGTAATAAAATCTAAGAAAGTGGTTCTTTGCGAACGTAGCCCAAATTGGGTGAACCATGTTAAATACTGTGTCTTTATGTTGTCTTATTTTATTTTGCACTTTTATTTGAGATCTGTAATATTTTCTACATATTAGTTTCTACTATTGTGATTCTGTGAGGGATTATACCACATATTTTATCCCTTATTTCCTAACAAAGATAAACTGATTTTAGCTAAAATATTTGATATAATATCAATTTTATGGATCAAGAGGAGGAAAATGAGTTAAAAAAATATTACAAGATGCTAACCGAATTTTATTTGTACTCTAGTTATTTTTATTAATATTACAAAATGTGTACAACTCCAACACACACACTCTCTTTATCTCTCTCTGTCTTTCTCTTAAGAATGCACACATGCACACACACACACACACACACACACACACAAACACACAAATTCAGGAGAATCATCAAGAGTATATCAAAGATGAAGAATATATCCTTTCACAAGTTGTAGAGGTCAATATAGGTCTAAAATAGCATGATGGATTCATGGGAAGAATCATTAGGTGATGAATTTGTTCTAGTTTTAAAAAAGTTGTTTTCCCTCAAAAAATGTAATTCAAATATGAAAAACATGTAAAATAACCGAATGAGCTTGTCAATGGTATGTGCGAGTTTATAACATACAAAAAAGGAGTCTATGAGTGAGTGAAAGGTTATGAAATGTTGAAAAATGATGTATATGCGAAGTTTTATAGTGTATGAGAATGAGAGGCATTGATAAGTCAATAAAGTTAGTTAGGTTACATAGCAAAAAGTGATAAAAGAGTGATAATTAAAATGAAGTGTAGTTAGATTTCCTCCAAGAGGAGGTATAGTTGAAGGAGAGAGTGGATTTCCTCGAGGAAAGAGAGGAACAACGAGGGAAGACAATTTAATTTTGTAATACAATCTAATCTATGCACGGTAAGATTTATTTTGCATAAGGTATTTTACTTATGATGCATGGTTATGAGTTTTAGATTCAAGAGTTAGAGGTTATTACCTTTATCTTCATTTGAATGGATTGATAGGAACCTTTACTAGAGGCTTATTAAAAGATTCAATCCAAATGTCTTTTTTTTTTGTATGAAAACATTGGTAAGTGGCTATGTATGATAGTGATGAGGATTTTAATTACTTTTATTTTGGTTGTTTGGACTATGACCATGTTTATAAATTATTTTACAATAGTGATCATGTGATGGTAAGTGACGAATCTAAATTTTCAAGGTTTTAAAGTTAAATGTCAAGATAGGTTTTTATTGCATGCATGATTGAAAGAAACACAAACATTGAATGAAGGAATTATTTATTCTTGTAAGAAGAGTGTTACTAATAGTAGTTCATAGAAGAAAGGTGGGTATTGTGACTTGAATCATTTCAACCTAGTACAAAAGGATACCAATTAGGTACATGCATGCTGGAACATTAATAATACAAATATTTATTTGCATGAAAAAAACCTAACATCTACAGTCTTGATGAGGGATAATTAAGTATACTTCATAGATTATGGATTCGATAAGCGTCATGGTAACGAAACACGTTATATACACTAAAACATACTTAGAGACAAATATTTAGGTGTTGAAGCTAAGAAATACTTATTTTATAAGCTTTTCAAAGTCACATCTAGTTCACTATTAGGGTTTAGATGATTAATACAATTTTGAAGCCCATCATAAATGAATTTTGGCCTAATTTTTGGAAGAATTTATGTTGGAATGAGACTCTAACACATTAAAAAGAAATTTTAAGTTTTCATTGGATGAATTCTAATTTATTGATGACAATCTGATTTCCTAGACCGAATACAGGGCTAGAGACCTATTTAGAACTTTTCTTTTTTGGTTTTTGATGAAATTTTACACAAGAACCTACAATGGAAAGTTTAATAAAGTAATAAAGAAAAAATAGGTACTTAGATATCTGAAGTTTGTATCTTTAAACTCTTTATAATTAAATTTATGGCTAAAAGTGCTTGAAGACAAGGTTAGTAGGCCTAGAGAAAGCCAAATAGGAGAAAGGGGAATTTCTAGAGATGTGTAATGAGTTTTCTCATATAATTTTTCATGCAATATGGTGATGATATATGGTACTCAAAATATTTTTTTATATTATTCTTAGTATTCTTGGATTTCTCTTCCTGTGAAGTAAGCTAAGTACTTGGTCTTAAGGGCACACGAATGTAAGATTTAGATTCATATGTGAAGTGTGAAGTTTTGATATTTTTGAGACAATATAAAGATTTTTCTAACATAGTTTTGAGGTGTAAATAGGGTAAAATCATTGAGCAGTGTCAATGAAGAAAAAAATCCATCAATTTAATGTTTGGGCTAGAAACTAGTGAAGTGAAGAGAAGAAGATGTTAAGGAAGGGTAAGTGAAAAATTAAGTAGCATAAAATGGGATCATATTAATTGTTTAAATAAAAGTAGATTTATGGTATCAATAATGGTATAGTGATTATTTAATCCATTTAAGGTGAAATAGCTAAAACATTGCATATTAGAACCATTTTAGGCATCTTGAGAAGATCCTTATTGTATATGTTTGAGTATAGACTATTATTGATTCCTCTTTTGTAGTTCCACGTAAAAAAAATGTAAATAAATAAATGTAAAAAAAATGGGACACTTAATTGAGTAGTGGAGTGGGTGGGTGGGGCTGATAGGTGGTGGTGTGTGACAGGGTTTGAACAAGGATTGGGCTTCCCTTCATGCCATTTCAGACCTGTCACTTTCCCTTGCATAGTAATATAGGAAAATTGATTGAGATTCAGAGAAATTAATTCACTGAAACCCAAGGAAAATTTACAAATTCAACAGTAATCGGATTTTTGCAGCAGGAGCAGATTCCATGAAATTTGTGGGTTACTTTTCTTTTCATTCACTCCTCCTGAAATCACTCACTGCACATATATCACTAGTCAGATCCTTTCATTTTAGGACCAATCAACATGAGGTTGATGAGATTACCCATAGCCTCTAGAGTACTAGATCCTTTGCATAGATACCAAGCTTTAAAACCAATATCTCCTCATTTTTCCTCATGTAAATTGTTTGATGTGGGTCTTTATCTATACTGAAGTAGGTTAAATGATCTCTGAGAGTGAAGAAAATACTACTACCACTATTTTGTCAAATGAATATGCAAATGGTATGCACAGAGATGTTACATGGAGCACAAGAAACACTTCTAAAGGGCATATTTTTTGATATTGGGTGAAGTGATTTCACAAAACAATAGTGGACTAGAATGAGGCTGGGACTATTTTGTGGTAGGAATAAATTGCATTCCCATGATTCCTCTCCATTCTAGTTCTGATTTTCGGTATAGATGATACAATTTTCAACTAAACATTCATAAGGTTTCCACAAATTTCATTTCTGCACCAATTTGATGTTACTTTGATATCAAGATGAGTTGGTTGAGCCCATCCGTTTGTCTATAGTCCTGTTTGATGCATCAGATTTGATCATTGGTTTTTTTTTTGAAGTGTATTTACAATGAGAAAGCTGAAGGGAAAACATGATTTGGATACATTTTACCACCTTGTGGAAGAATAAGGTTATAGGTCTCGAGTCAGTTTTAAGTTTTTGTAATTAGAGACCAAATTTAGGTTGTTTTTTCATCAATAAGGTACCTTCTAGATATTTGCGCAGCCCTAGAAAGATGGATGCAGGTGGCCATGAAGCATATTCCTAGAGGTAGCTTGATTTGGTTCCCATTCATCCCATTAGAGGGGCCTTCTATTTATAGGAAGATATTAATACAACCAAGTGTAAGGAATCTATTAGAAAATTAATGAAGGAGAATGGTTGCACTATGTTGGACGTTTTCCTCCATGATGGGTTGACTAATGTGGGACATGCTTGGTTCTATAAATCCACTACTCAGTCACCTATGGATGTTGATGCATTAGGTATTGATGTTGAATTTTCAGCGCTGAAGGGAGTTTTTTTCTCTAAGGTGTTTAGATATCAAGATTATAATGTGCTACTTTATTGTTTCAAACAATATGAAAAAGTGGAAGTGACAAAACCAATCACTAGTCACTCAACATCTGCTGAAATATATGTCGTTGGTTTAAGATATAAAGCCCCTGCTAATGTTTACCCATAGATTCTTGATGTGAAACATATTTTCAATAATTTTTTGAGGCACCAAAGGATTACATAAGATATACGAGGTGGGCTTGGTGAAAAAGACTTTGAAAACCATGTAACAACTACAATTGGTTCATGGAACACCAAAACCACGTGGATTACCTTGATACCCACTTCACTCATCATTCTGAGGCATTGTTTATCTTTCCCCATCTCTCATAATTTTTGTTCTTTATTTTTTCTTTCAATGAAATAAAACTTTAAACCAAAGGAATTTTTTGTAAATTTGATTATATTAAATAAACTTGTTTTAAAACAAGAAAACATTATATCGTAACTTATATGATATAATGTTCCTTGGTAAACAATGAATGTAAACCCTCACTTTGTGATGATCTAGTAACATCCCATTAAAACTAGATTGCTATAATTACCCTTTTTATTGACAAGTTGAAGTTGAATTCCTTGTAAATATGATGAACAATATTTTGTTTAAATAGATAAATTATGATTTTCAGAGATTGGAAAAACAACCTACATAACTCCAAAAAGTGGATGTTCGGTTTCCTATATGTACATTGTCATATGAGGAGTCACTTTAATCCTTTAATCGACCTCTAAGGATCATTTGTGATCTTTTTGATGCCCTTCAAGGATCCTTCTTACACCATTTTGCAGTTGTAGGAAGCTGCTAAAATTTGAAAATTTGGGTTTCATATTGGCTTGCCATTCGAACACTAAGCAAAAAAAGGATTATCCGCTTTTACAATTCTCTAGTATTTGTACTAAAAATTTTCCTGGAACCTTCATTTTGAGGAAAAACACTTTTCTTGATAGTTAGTGTTGTCGCCAAATCACTGCACCCTCCGAATGGCCAGGATATGAATAGGACGTTCAGTGTGATTGGGACACATGGGATCACCTCTCAAGCTGTGGGACTTGGGCTCGAGGCGAACCTCCGGAGAAGGCCGGCTTCCTCTTCCTAAACTAAGTGCCGTACTACTCCTAGTGTAACAAAAATGATTATCTAATCCTACGCTAACATTTTCATGGGGTTTTAGGGAAAGAGATTTATAGAAATGAAACTATACTAGGGATGGTGATGCACCAAATAAAGGGTGTCTTCAGACTCAGGAATGGTTAATTTGAAGAGGGTGTGTGCACCACATGTCAACTTCACCTACTGCAACTTAGAGAGGGTACATGATACCACAAACTAAGAGACACGTGTTCCCTTTGTTAAACTTTATCAAACCGAGAAATATACCAGTTTCCCAGCGAAGAAAGGATGAACTCAAGAAGGGTGAATAGACACCACAACTCAACTGCATGCAATACTTCACCACTCGATAAGCACAAAACTCCAAGAACCTGTAATAGAACTTAAACTTGCACAGTGTACCTGCAAGTATGAGAAAGGCACAAAGAAGCACAGAAGGATGAAAGGACTGAGATTAGTAGAAAACACACACTTTTATTGCTTCAATAACATGCACAATGCATCATACATTTAGAAGAGGCAATAGTTGCCATTACAGTCTTGAAGAGGAGGCTTGAAAGTTCTCTCAACACACAAGAACAACTTGTAGAAGAGAGAGGATTCTTGAAAAGTATACACTTGCCTGAGATATCTAACTATCCAACTTGTCTGAACTGTTGGAACCATTTGAAATGACCTTCCAACTTACCTTTATAGAAGAATATGTGAGAAAGAAGAGGAAATGGTCATAATTACATTCCTAAAATGAAGGCCCATGATGTATTTATTACAGTTAGTTGAACCACTTGAGAAGGTTCCATCATGGGTCATTAATTACCTGATGACCTAGTCTTCTCAATTAATTAAAAGAATATTTAAATAATAATAATAAATATTATTATTAAAATATTTAAATAAAAATATTAATTTAATTAACATAATGTTGGGACCCCCCCGTTGACCCGTTTGACTTGAAGAGGAGGGGGGTCCATGTGGATAGAGTCTGCACAAATCTCAACTCAGTGAGTTTTGAATCCTCTGACTCGGTGTTGCAATCGATTTTGAACCCCACACTAACTCTTTCCTTGCTTTGGTAATCATGCTCTTTTGCATTGAGTCCTTCGAATGGTGAGCTATCAAACTCGATTCTTATCATTTTCCTCTGTTAACTCGAGGCCATTTATACATTACTCGTTTAAACTTCATGAAACATCACCACGAGCTCACTGCGAAGTCACCGAGCTCTTCATCCAGCAAACGATCTTACCTTTCCTGGGCTCAAACTCACTTGAATACCGAGCTTAACCCAATATTTCTAAAAAAGAATGGTTTTACCACAATGCTCAGGATTATTCCTCATCATATAACACTTGTAGTAAGAATGTTTTGGCTTTGCCATAATAAGCACAATTTGTACCTTCCAAATGATGAGAAAATGCCATTATCAATAAAGACCTAATACTGCCATGATGATGACCCAAGCTCATGCCCATAACATGTCGATAGACACCCTTAAGACTGATTTTTGGTCAAAGAGCCCTTCAAAAAATACATTGAACCACTGGGGCAACAAAGAGGACCTTGGAAAAATGTATAGGTAATAACCATATGAATTCTTCCTTAGTCGTGGATCAAAGCTAATAGAAATAAGCTAGATAAATATATCTTGAAACTGCAGTATAATAGTCCATTGTAAAAAAAAACAGTTTCTCTGAACCTGCTAAAAGAATACTTTTTATTGTCTGATTGGACGTACATAATGGAAGGGTATAAATATTGCCTACTACCCACAGAGTTTCTCAAAGAGACCATTTACAAGTGACAAAGATGTGGCATACAAAACGGCCGACCAGGTATTTCATAGTTGACCTTCACATTCAATTCGTTTCTAGGAGAAGAAGTGCTGAGAAATATGAATCGTTTCATTCTGCACCGTAATAAACCTTCATCTCCTGATTCAGGAAAATTTTATGAAGCCTTGAATGGCGTGACTCCAATCCATCGTACATGGCAGTGAATATTTGTTTCCTACAGCTGTCATTCGATCTGAGTTCAGAATAAGGATAAGCATGCATTCGATACTAAACAGATAACAACATAGTTGGACAACCTGCTTGCTTGAAGTGCTCAAAAGAAAGGCCTCTACTGTACTGCAACATGCCTACTGCCTATGCATGGGAGCTTGACTCGCGACCACATCAAGTTAAAAATTATACAGAGGATGAGGAGAAGGTCGTGGCAGCTATTAAATCTGATTCAAAGTATGAACAGTTCAGTATTCTGATTGGAATCCTAATAAGGGCGGATCTGTATGAAAGGAGACACTTTCTTCATATGATCTATGGAACCCAATCCATAGTCCATGCAACACGCATCCTTTGATCTCCATGCACTCGCCGCTCCACTCAGCATTTGACTCATTCGTCCAACCTGGCATCATTCTTTATTCACCGGTTTATATGGCAATTTGCTCGCCATCCCTCGGTCATCAACTTCCACCTGGTGACTCACACAGCGTGCTCCGATCTTGTTTACACAGCCCATGTGGAAGTCTGATTATGGTTTTCCATCCCAATATTTCCACGCTTGGCAGTGTTTGCCTGAATCTCCCCTACGCGGAGTGAACAGCTTGGAATGCCATTACCAATAAAGACCTTGGCATACCATCTCCGAATCCGCGCATAACGGCTCAGCCAAATTAATCCATGGGCCCCGGCCTTAGCCTCGCCACACAACGTTGGCAAGATAGTAAAATATTTCCCATGCACGGGATTACCTGCAGCTTACCATGATCATGCTCCTGATTTTTTGGCAGTAGACTCAAACTTCTCCCACGCCCGAAATCTTTTCAATGGCTTGACATCACGTCATTTCCCTTGCCAATGCACACCTTATTTTCCATGTCTAGGATTGGAGTGCGGGATTTCGTTATCATTTGGCCATATTTTGTTTTGGAGAGATGGCCACCAATTTCCACTTTTCCACCCAGCGTGAGGAGACATCATTTTCTCGGTGCAAACATTTCAGCTGTAGCTTGTAAGGTGTGATAATTCCGACATAATCCTTTAATCCTGCCAAATTAGTGACTCGTTGAAGATGCTCATATAATTGCAAAGAAAATTGTGCCTCATGAATATTCTGATATGAAACAGTTCCACCTCTATGAGATTCTCCTCTATGAGTTACATCGTAAAACTAGTAAGGTCTCGATAGAGAATCTTTGTAATAAATTTCATCAGGTCTCCAGGTAACACTCTCACTGTCACTTAATCGATTTTCATAAAAATATCTTGAAGGAAAATCCCGAATTTGAGGATGAATTTGATGCTAAACAGATATAAACATAGTTGGATGACCTGCTTGCTAGAAGTGCTCAAAAGAACTTCTGCTATACTGTAACATGTCAACTGCCTGTGCACCAAAGCTCAACCGAGGAAGGTCTGAACAACATCAACGAAAATATATATACTGTATTCACTAATACCCTGGCCCGGCATTCTTGCTGCCTCTGCGAGCTTACCATTGTAAAATTATTTTGAGTAGGCCTCCCAGTTTTACATTAATCAATGAGCCGGGGAATTGTATCCTAGAAACCATCTTTAATGCATCTACACGAAACGAGTTGCCTTGAATTATCCATCATGCTCGATGAGTCCCACTGATAGGGCTCCATCACGTATCTCTATTTACGCAACGATATCCATTCATTTTATGGCAATCTTGATGTCTTGCTTGCGTTTGAATCACCCTAGCTCTGCAGAATGTGTCCTAAAAGAAGCTCACCACATGATCTCCAAAATGAACGAGTCATGAAGATGAGTCGAACTCCTTATCTCTGCCTTCGCTTCCGCCTATGCTTGAACCTTTCCAATTCATTGAAACTTTATTGATATCTCAAAATTTGACTCTCCCTGACTCGTATTTCACTTCTTTTTGCATCGATCTCCACCGAGATCCTTGTAGAGTTCCTTTCATTTGTCAATTTTCAATGAGCTATATTTTACATTAACAAGACCATCATCTAGCTCTTACAACTGAGAGTCTCTACTGACATGATTTCTGAGATGATTATCAATTTGACACCAGGTTCTTTATCAACTCGACTCTGAACTCTTCACTGAGTTGAGATCAACTGGGTGCCTTTCGATGCTAGGTAATCTCTTCATATGCAATTTAGGAATTATTTTTAATTATTGCATCTCGTTAATAACTGAAGGTGGGTTCCTGGCACTATTATTTCATTTTGAACGTGATAGGACCCCATTGTCCAATCTTGCCATGTGTGCAAAATTGGATAACATTTTTGGCGACCTCTTGGGGATGATTTCTTGCTAAACATGATTCCAGTAGCCTTAAGTCATCCATTGGGCATGGAGTCTATGTTGGAATCCTAATAGTAGTATGATTTTCTTTGACACATCCCAGAATCTCCTTGAGCATTGTCGATATCCTAGGCCTCCCTGGAATGCTAATCATGAAGTATACTGAATCTGTATGGCCCACTCTAGAGAGCATCAAACTTGGCATGCCTGCTTGGTTTGGTCCTGTCTTCATCTCATTTGAGAACTAAATCTCCCTCTTGAAAATGCTTGTCGGACGCCTTCTTATCAAAATATTTCTTAACTTGAGCCTGATGTTGCTCCAAAGTTTTCATAGCCTTGTCTCGTACTTCCTCTAACTCCATGATTTCAGAAAACCTTAATGTCAGAGGATCACTATCTATAACTTCAAGTTGATGAGCTAACACCAAAGAATGTAACTCCAATGAGAGTGGGAGTTTTGCCTCTCTTCCATATACAAGAAGGAAAGGAGAATTTCCGATGGCCCTTTTAGGTGTGATCCGATCTGCCCATAAGGTAGTTTTAAGCTGTGTATGCCAAGTCCTCTTGTTAGTCTCCATTGTGGACTTAATAATCCTTATGAGATTTTTGTTGCTAGACTCAGCCAATCCATTTCCTTGAGGATAGTAATTGGATGAAGTTTTGAGGTATACCCCATTTTTAACAGCGCATTCACTTAATTTCATACCAAGAAAAGCCAGCGCATTGTCTGAAATGACTGTAAACGGAACACCGAACCTCATCATTATACCCTCCAAAAAATCTAGAACTGCCTTTTCATTGCTCTCTTTTAATTCTACTGCTTCTGTCCATCGAGTAAAATAGTCTGTTGCAGTAAGGACCCACTTATGTCCGTCACTGGATGGAGGATTAATCATTCCGATGAAGTCCAACCCCCATTGAACAAAGAGTTGATCCACTTGAATTGGATGCAATGGAAGAGCTGTCAGCTTCTGCTTACCTGTGAAAAAGGCACATTCCTTACATTTCCTTACCCAAAGATGGGCATCCTTGAATAAATCTGGCCAATAGTAGCCAGCTTGCAAGATCTTGGTAGCTGTTGTTTGTGCAGAATAATTTCCTTGAGATAGGCCATTATGAAATTCTTCTAGTATCTTACTGACCTGTTCTGGTCCTATGCACCGAAGGAGGACGCCGTTCAAATATTTTTGAAAGAGAACGCTATCTACCATAACATATGGGATAGATTGAAGATGGAAAGTTCACCTTTGGTTTTTATCCATGTCTACCGGATATGCTCCCGAGAAGAGGAAACTCTTCATTTTGGATAACCAGTCAACTTGATCAACATTCTCATCAGTATTTAGGAGTGTCACGTCCTCATTAATTTTTGATTCCATGTCTGTTGCAAGTTGCTGACATAAACCCTTACCTCTGAAAAGTCTAGTGACTTTGATGTACACGTCATACTCCATTACCTTCGTGATCCATCCAGCATGCTTTTCTTTCATTTCTTTGTTCAGCAAAAACTCCTTGACACCTGGATGAGACACCATCAGATGAATCTTGTTGTTGGACAACATGTGCTTGAATTTCTTCAAAGCTCGAATAACCGCAAAGACTTGCTTTTCAATGAATGAGTATTTGAACTCGTAGTCTTTGAGGGATTGACTGAAGAAAGTGATTGGTTGCTCCATCAGGTTGTTGTTTTGTTGGGTGAGGATCCTTGAAATGCTCTCTTGACCTACAAAAGCATAAACGATAAAATCTTTGTCAAACCTGGGGTTCACAAGCGTGGAAGCTTGAGAAATGGCTGTTTTGATGGCTTCAAAGCTTTCTCGTCCTTCCTTTGTCCATGAGAATGGCATGTTTTTATTTAGCATGGTTGTCAGTGGTTTAGCCAATGTCGCGAATTGAGGGATGAATCTCTGCACGAAATTTATGGTTCCCAGAAAACTCTGGAGGCGCTTCTTGTGACTTGGGAGAGATAACGACATAATTGAATGAATCCTAGCTGGATCTATTGATAATCCTTCTACTGAAACAACATGCCCCAACAATTTTCCCTCATGCACTGCGAAAATACATTTCTTGGGGTTAAGTGAAACCCCAAATTCCCTACACCTTTGGAAAACTTTCCTTAGATGCGTGATGTGATCTTCTGCATGCTTAGAGTATACAGTTATATCATCAAGGTAAACTAAAATAATATCGTTGATTAGTCCCTTAAATTCCATGTCCATGGCTCTTTGGAAAGTATCCCTGGCATTGGACAATCTAAATGGCATTTTATTGTAGGCATATGTGCCCCACTTGGTAGTGAAAGCCGTTTTGAATTGATCAGATTCTTGGACTAGGATTTGATTATAACCTGAGTATCCATTGAACAAAGAAAATATTTGAGCTCCTGCCACCGTTTGAAGGATCTTCTCCATCGATGGAAGAGGATAATGGTCTTTTAATGATGCACAATTCAAATCCCTGAAATCTACGCATAACCAGATCTCTCCGTTCTTCTTCCTCATGGGCACCAAATTGGCTACCCATGAGGAATGCTTGATGGGAAAAATTATACAGGCCTCGATGAGCTTGGTTAGCTCCTTTCTCATTAGTGGCTCAATTTTGGGATTAATTGGTCTCTGTTTTTGACGAACAGGCTTAGCATTCGGATCTAGTTCGATGGTATGTTGAGCTAGACCTGGATCAAAACCATGCAGATCTTTATAGTTCCATGCAAATATGTCATGATAATCTTGACAAAGTTTGATGAAAGATTCTTTCTCCTTAGAAGTACACACTTTTCCGATCTTGAGAAACTTTGCATTTGATACTTCGACTTCCTCAAAATATTCTTCTCTGACCACCATGTTAGGGCTATGTCTTGTGGCTTGGTCATCTGAATTGAAAATGGATTCCAAAGTGACTAAACATTTTGGTAACTTGTTGCTTTTCAATTTAATAATTTTCTCACCATATGACTCCTGCGACTTATCTTGATTCTTTGTAGCAAACTCCACCTCTTCTTGTAGGAAGAGGACAATTCGTTTGTCACTATCAAACACTTGCCAACTACTCACATTATCAGGGACTTCTGGTCGAACCACCATTTTAACAAATTTCTACCCTTCTTTCATGATATCAACTGGTATGTTGTATTGTGAAGCAATTGTAGCAAGCCTATATGCATCTTGATTTTGATCTCTAGGGATTGCATGGATTCCAAAAGCTTCGAAATATTCAATTAGGTCCTAGAATCGATTCTTATATGATCTTAAAAGATCATTTTTGGATGCACTACATGCCAAAACTTGATGAACAACTAACTCACTATCTCCAAAAACAGTCAGGGCCTTGATTCCCTTCCTTTGGGTTAGCTGAATTCCTTGCACAAGAGCCTGTATTCAGCAACATTGTTAGTGCAACTGAACTGCAACTAGAAAGATGAGAAGTACTTATCTCCCTCTAGAGAAATTAACATAACACCTAGCACCATGGATCCATTCTTACTTCTTGAACCATCGAAGAACAATTGCCACAGTCCTTTAGAATCACTTGGTGTTTTGACAAGTTGTGGTATGATTATATCTTCTTCATGGATACAGTAGGTACCTAATCCTTTTTCTTCCAAGACCAGCAAACCAGCTTCTTCTTCTGCCAATACATCAACGTAGGGATCATACTGATGATCTCTCCTTACGTCATCTACTAAAGTATCAGGGAATTCCTCAACAAGGGTGGTTGGTTTATGATCGGCATCTTCCTCTTCTGGATCACCGATGGTGTAATTTCCATTTATGAGACTAGCAGTGTAGGGTTCTACATGATTATGGCAGATTGGTTTCTACCCTTATAGTTACTTTGGTTCTGTATTGAGTCCTGAGAATCATATACGACCAATCGGATGATAGGTAACTCGCCCATCTTGGCAGTGAAATCCCGTGATAGGCAGATGGCAAAGAGGGGAGGGAGATCGATGACCGATATGTCTTGGGTGAATGAAAAACTTGGGCATGCATGAATGGTAAGTTGAAGTCCTTTGATAACCCCAACAGTCTTAACAGCTGTGCCATCCAGTTGAACAACCCCTCTTGTAACTGGTGCATATTGTATGCCTAGTACATCTGTAATTTGTTTCGGCATGACAGAGCTACTGGCACCAGAATCGATCATGCAATTATGTACCAGGTGGTCGCCAATGATCAGGGAAATGTAGAATGGTGGTGGTTTGTTTGCCGTAGGAATGATTTTCCCTTCCGGTTGACACAATTTTGTAGCATTTGTCACTCCATGGCTTGGTGATCCGCTGGTTGTACTAAAACTGTTCAGAGCTTCTCGCAACAGGTTTCTTTGGGAAGGGATTGAGAGTGCGTCCCACATGGTAACGCTCATATTGGTTTTCTTCATTTGTTCTACTATGCTGAAAGGAATTTCTCCAACTTTGATGACACTTTTTTGGGCATTGGGGTCCTCCTTTGGAAATTTTTTTTTTGGGTACCGTGATGCCTGGAGAACCATCTTTCCCTGCGGCGTGGCTAGCCGGTGTTTCTAGTGATTTCTTTCCCACATTTTTATCAACTGCCATTTGAAACCCAAGTTGATAAGTGGACACTAGATCAGCTTCAGAGAGGTTGAGGCTCCATTTCTCTCTTTCTTGGAATGAGTGTTTGATGCCACTGATGAAGAATCTATATTCAATCCATAAAAATCTTCTGCTTGCCAGTTTAGCAAAGCAGATTCTTCAGGTGCCTGCGGTTGATCTGCTGCTTCTTACGTAGATGAATTGTTTGTTAACTCTGAAGGGGAAGATACACTTTGAACCATAAGGGCCTGACTAAGAACCCCATTGGGACAAAGATTTTGATTGTGAGGTTGAGAGTAAGGATAACACCATTCGTAGTCTTGAACTAGATTATTTTGAATAGGTATTATAGCTCTAGATGAGCTAGCTGCAAGAGGGTTTTGAAATTTCAAGGACCTAACATTTGCAACTTGATTTGTAGTTTGATTTCAAGGCTGATTGTTCCCTTGAAAAGGAGAACGGTTAGCTTGATACTGCTGATTTTATGGCTGATACGGATGATTGTATTGAAATTGTTGCCTTTTGAGTGCAACGAGCTCATTTGCAAAATTTTGCAGTAGTGACTTGACTTCAAATAGGTCATTTGAAGAGGCAAAGGAAGATTGAGATGGTTGCTTGGAGTCTACTGGAATAGGAGCAATGATAGGCTGATGATTCGTAAGATCTGGAGAAAAGGGCATTGGTGGTCATGGAGCTATCTTTCCAGCCTGAATCAAAGAATTCTCTGCACTTATGGCAACTTCGTAAGCATCAGGAAGTGTAGTCCCTCCCATGGACTAGATCATAACTGCTACATCACTATTCAAGGCTCGCAAATAGTACAAGAATGCATTATGTGCAGAAGGCTTTACGAGCGCCGGAATCCTATTCCAAGTCCTGTGGAATCAGAATTTGAAATCACTCATGTATTCTTGGGAAGCTCTTTTTATGGTAGTAAGTTGTTCCAAAAGTGATAGGTGATCACTTTTGTCTTCAAATTGTTTACATAGATTTTCTCCCAACTCGTCCCAAGTGGTTATAGTGCCAACACCTAACCCGTGAAACCATTGAAGCACTTTTCCCTTGAAAGAGGTAGCAAGAAGTCTAACTGTAACATTGTCTTCGGTGATATTATGTACTGCACAGATGCTGGCTATATCAAATATATGCTCCACTGGAGTAACATGAGTTTGCCTTGTGTAGAAGGGTAAACTTTTGAGTGCCGCAACAGGTATCGAGTCACGTTGAGCCAACATAAGAGTACTGCTTGCATTGAAAGGGGGAAAAATTTGGTTCCTCGCCATAGAAACGAAAGGTTGATTGTTCCTAGGTGGAGGAAATCTTCCGTAAGGAGGAGTTGAATGACCCCTACTAGGTAAATCTGCAACTGGGGATGTGGAAATGCCTCTTCTTCTTCTTCTCTTTGGAGGAGACAAGGAAAGTTCAATATGCTGATAATTTCCTTTCTTTGAAGAAGCTCTTGTCTGAATTCTTTGCATAAGCTACTGCACTGAGATTTGGAATCCAGAGATATAGAGTTACTAGGTACTTTGAATTTTGTAAGTGAGAAGAGAAGTACCAACTCTCTCTGTCCCACCCGGCGTGCCAAAAACTGTTGTCGCCAAATCACTGCACCCTCTGAATGGCCAGGATGTGAATAACACGTTCGATGTGATTGGGACACATGATATCACCTCTCAAGCTATGGGACTTGAGCTCGAGGTGAACCTCCGGAGAAGGCCAGCTTCCTCTTCCTAAACTAAGTGTTGTACTACTCCTAGTGTAACAAAAATGATTATCTAGTCCTATGCTAACATTTTCATGGGGTTTTAGGGAAAGAGATTTATAGAAATGAAACTATACTAGGGATGGTGATGCACCAAATAAAGGGTGTCTTCAGACTCAGGAAGGGTTAATTTGAAGAGGGTGTGTGCACCACAGGTCAAATTCACCTACTGCAACTTAGAGAGGGTACACGATACCACAAACTAAGAGACACACGTTCCCCTTTGTTAAACTTTATCAGACCAAGAAATATACCAGTTTCCCAGTGAAGAAGGATGAACTCAAGAAGGGTGAACAGACACCACAACTCAATTGCATGCAATACTTCACCACTCGATAAACACGGAACTCCAAGAACCTGCAATAGAACTTAAACTTACACAGTGTACCTGTAAGTATGAGAAAGGCACAAAGAAGCACAGAAGGATGAAAGGACCGAGATTAGTCACAAAACACAAAATTTTATTGCTTCAATAACATGCACAATGCATCATACATTCATAAGAGGCAATAGATGCCATTACAGACTTGAAGAGGAGGCTTGAAAATTCTCTCAACACACAAGAACAACTTGCATAAGAGAGAGGATTCTTGAAAAGTATACACTTCCCTGAGATATCTAACTGTCGAACTTGTCTGAACTGTTGGAACCCTTTGAAATGAGTTTCCAACTTACATTTATAGAAGAATATGTGAGAAAGAAGAGAAAATGGTCATAATTACCTTCATAAAATGAAGGCCCATGATGTATTTATTACAGTTAGTTGAACCACCTGAGAAGGTTCCATCATGGGTCATTAATTACCTGATGACCTAGTCTTCTCAATTAATTAAAAGAATATTTAAATAAAATATTTAAATAATAATAATAAATATTATTATTAAAATATTTAAATAAAAATATTAATTTAATTAACATAATGTTGGGACCCCCCCGTTGACCCGTTTGACTTGAAGAGGAGGGGGGTCCATGTGGATAGAGTTTGCACAAATCTCAACTCGGTGAGCTTCGAATCCTCTAACTCGGTGTTGCAATTGATTTTGAACCCCACATTAACTCTTTCCTTGCTTTGGTAATCACGCTCTTTTGCATTGAGTCCTTCGAATGGTGAGCTATCAAACTCAATTTTTATCATTTTCCTCTGTTAACTCAAGGCTATTTATGCATTCCTCGTTCAAACTTCATGAAACATCACCATGAGCTCACTGCAAAGTCACCGAGCTCTTCATCCAGCAAACGATCTTACCTTTCCTGGGCTCAAACTCACTTGAATACCGAGCTTAACCCAATATTTCTTAAAAAGAATGGTTTTACCACAATGCTCAGGATTCTTCCTCATCATATAACACTTGTAGTAAGAATGTTTTGGCTTTGCCATAATAATCACAATTTGTACCTTCCAAATGATGAGAAAATGCCATTATCAATAAAGACCTAATACTGGCATGATGATGACCCAGGCTCATGCCCATAACATGTTGATAGACACCCTTAAGACTGATTTTTGGTCAAAGAGCCCTTCAAAAAATACATTGAACCACTGGAGCAACCAAGAGGACCTTGGAAAAATGTATAGGTAACAACCATATGAATTCTTCCTTAGTCGTGGATCAAAGCTTATAGAAATAAGCTAGATAAAATTAGCTTGAAACTGCAGTATAATAGTCCATTGTAAAAAAAACAAGTTTCTCTGAACCTACTAAAAGAATACTTTTTATTGTCTGATTGGACGTACATAATGGAAGGGTATAAATATTACCTACTACCCATAGAGTTTCTCAAAGAGACCATTTACAAGTGACAAAGATGTGGCATACAAAACGGCCGACCAGGTATTTGAGAGTTGACCTTCACATTCAATTTGTTTCTAGGAGAAGAAGTGTTGAGCAATATGAATCATTGCATTTTACACCGTAATAAACCTTCATCTCCTAATTCAGGCAAATTTTATGAATCCTTGAATGGCGTGACTCCAATCCATCGTACACGGCAGTGAATATTTGTTTCCTGCAGCTATCATTCGATCTAAGTTCAGAATAAGGATAAGCATGCATTCGATACTGAACAGATAACAACATAGCTGGACAACCTGCTTGCTGGAAGTGCTCAAAAGAAAGGCCTCTACTGTACTACAACATGCCTACTACCTATGCGTGGGAGCTTGACTCGCGACCACATCAAGTTCATAATTGTACAGAGGATGAGGAGAAGGTTGTGGCAGCTATTAAAGCCGATTCAAAGTTTGAACAGTTCAGTATTCTGATTGGAATCCTAACAAGGGCAGATCTGTATGAAAGGAGACACTTTCTTTGTATGATCTATGGAACCCAATCCACAGTCCATGCAACACGCATCCTTTGATCTCCATGCACTCGCCACTCCACTCGGCATTTGACTCGTTCCTCCAACCTGGCGTCATTCTTTATTCACCGGTTTATATGGCAGTTCATTCACCATCCCTCGGTCATCAACTTCCTCCTGGTGACTCACACAACGTGCTCCGATTATGGTTTTCCATCCCAATATTTCCATCCTTGGCAATGTTTTCCTGAATCTCCCCTAAGCGGAGTGAACAACTTGGAATGCCATTACCAATAAAGACCTTGGCATAACAACTCTGAATCCCCGCATAACGGCTCGACCAAATTAATCCACGGGCCCCGGCCTCAGCTTCACCACACAACCTTGGAAAGATAGTAAAATATTTCCCATGCATGGGATTACCTGCGGCTTGCCATGATTGTGCTCATGATTTTTTGGCAGTAGACTCAAACTTCTCCCACGCCCAGAATCTTTTCAATGGCTTGACATCACGTCATTTCCCTTGCCAATGTTCACCTTATTTTCCACGTCCAAGATTAGAGTGTGGGGTTTCGTTATCATTTGGCCATATTCCGTTTTGGACAGATGGCCATCGATTTCCACTTTTCCACCCAGGGTAAGGAGACATCATTTTCTCGGTGCAAACATTTCAGCTACAGCTTGTAAGGTGTGATAATTCCAACATAATCCTTTATGCCTGCCAACTTAGTGACTCGTTGAAGATGCTCATATAATTGCAAAGAAAATTGTGCCTCATGAATATTTTGATATGAAACAGTTCCACCTCTATGAGATTGTCCTCTATGAGTTACATCGTAAAACCAGTAAGGTATTGATAGAGAATATTTGTAATAAATTTCATCAGGTCTCCAAGTAACATAAAAATATCTTAAAGGAAAATCCCGAATTTGAGGATGCATTCGATGCTGAATAGATAAAAACATAGTTGGACGACCTGCTTGCTAGAAGTACTCAAAAGAACTTCTGCTATACTGCAACATGTCAACTACCTATGCACCAAATGCTCGACCAAGGAAGGTCTGAACAACATCAGAAAAAATATATATACTGTATTCACTAATACCCTGGCCCGGCATTCTTGCTACCTCTGCGAGCTTACCATTGTAAAATTATTTCGAGTAGGCCTCCCAGTTTTGCATTAATCAATGAGCCCTAGAATTGTATCCTAGAAACCATCTTTAATGCATCCACATGAAATGATTTTCCTTGAATTATCCATCATGCTTGATGAGTCCCATTGATAGGGCTCCATCACGTATCTCTGCTTACGCAATGATATCCATTCATTTTATGGCACTCTTGATGCCTTGCTTGCGTTTGAATCACCCTAGCTCTGCAGAATGTGTCCTAAAAGAAGCTCACCACATGATCTCCAAAATGAATGAGTCACGAAGATGAGTCGAACTCCTTATCTCTGCCTTCGCTTCCACCTCTGCTTGAACCTTTCCAATTCATTGAGACTTTATTGATAGCTCAAACTTTGACTCTCCCTGACTCAGCTTTCACTTCTTTTTGCATCGATCTCCACCGAGATCCTTGTAGAGTTCCTTTCATTTGTCAATTTTCAATGAGCTATATTTTGCATTAACAAGACCATCATCTAGCTCTTACAACTGAGAGTCTCTACTGAGATGATTTCTGAGATGATTATCAATTTGACACTGGGTTCCTTATCAACTTGACTCTGAACTCTTCACTGAGTTGAGATCAACTTGGTGCCTTTCGATGCTAGGTGATCTCTTCATATGCAATTTAGGAATTATTTTTAATTATTGCATCTCGTTAATAACCGAAGGTGGGTTCCTGGCACTATTATTTCATTTTGAACGTGATAGGACCCCGTTGTCCAATATTTCCATGTGTGCAAAATTCGATAACAGTTAGGTAAAACCATTTTGTAAGCCTGTGGTCAATGTTTGACTAGGTCAAACTAGACCAATTATGACCAGTGGCTCAAGATAACTTGTCATTGTCAGAAAACCATTGTCTAGTTCTCTGTCCCATTGAGTCTATTGAATTCTTCATATATAGAAGAAATTTATCCATCAAAATTTAGTTTTGGATGTATTTTCCTGATCCCTAGAGCTAACTTTTGATCATTTACAACTAGGTTAATTATGAATGATGGCTCTAGAAAACTAACCGCCAATCATAAATTGTTTTCCAGTTCTAAATTTTGTCAGTTCCTATGAAATATTGGTATATAGGTGAATGCATAGAAATTTAACTCTGGTGTGTTTTCTCATCAGAAGATAATTTTTAAAAGTGGTTTCTTAGCCTCCAAGTCTGAATTGATTTTTTGTAGTTAGCAGAAAAATGTAAAACGAAAGTTGTAGGACCCCCGTCGGGTTACCTAACCACCATGGAAAGTTGTTGATACCTGTAAATAACTATGTGGAACTCTATATTTTGGATTTTTGTGTGAAATTTGACTTTTGGGAAAATAGTGTTTCCCTCTCTTTCCCTTCTCCTAATTTCTCCTTGGTTACGAAATGAATTTAAATGAATACATTTCTCTAAACCTTTTGTTTTGAATTCAAATTATAATCATTATTATATGTAAATGGGAAATTGAAAAACCTTAACTATGCTAGATTAGGGTGGATGTCATGCTAGTGATTTACAATTGATTTCATGCTCACATGGTTTTGCAAGATTCAAGAAAGATGGTAAAAAGGTGTTGTGAAATTCATTATTTATTATTGTAATTTATATAGGTCATTGTAAAATTTATATATGTATAATGTACTCCCATGTTATAGAAATGTTTTATTTGAAATTTACTAATATGTATGAGATGCTAGTTTTATGGATACCTTGGGAAATGTGTATTTAATCATAGGTGTAATTTTTATTCATAGTTACGTATGGTAAAAAGGATTGATATATGTGTGTGTGTGTGTGTTAATAAAATTTTAATTTAATATCTTTTAGTGTGTTTCTAGTGTGTAATAAATGATTAAATAATTGGTATTGTGTTTCTTACCTTGAAAATGTAGTAAAGGAATATAACCACAATATTCAACCCTAACATAAGATTCTTGCATAACTTGTCTTCATGTGTGATCCTTCTTAGTTTAGAAGAAATTGAAAATGTATAATGAAATTAAACCTTGTACTCGATGGCACCTCCTAGTTTAGGTAAATAAGACCCCTAGTTTGATTTTAGTGTCATATTCGATATGTTTAGTGACATTTTTGTGAACCCATATTTTATGAATGACATGTTACAACGTTACCCCGAGTATGTGGTTTCCATCTAGGTTTTGAAACCATGTGTGGGGTAAGAAGAATTTCTTCTCTTCAGGTTCGACATCATGTTGAGTGGTGAAGACCGCCTTGGAAGTCATCTTAAGAGTCCTTGTTTGAAGCAACGACTATGGGGTGTAACCTTACCATTTATTGATTAAGTAAAGCTATTAATCCCCTAGTATCCTAGTGGATTACCAAGTCTTATGAAGTTAGATATAGAATTTTTACTTGTCATCAAATGAATTCCTTGTATGACCCCTCAGATGACACAAATGGAGATAGTGAAATAGTTCTACTATGACTTAAACTCTTTTTAATGAACTATTTATTTCCTTTCATCTAAGTGTGTTACCTTGGTTACTGACAACATAACACCTTGGACTTTCAGGAAGGTTATTTAGCATAAATATGTCCTCTCACCTTAAACTCATATATAGTTGAGGCATAGATCCTTAAGTGCAATTAGAATTAAACTAAACCTTAGTTGATTAAGAGGTTAACTTGGGGTTCATGTGTAGTTATAATGTTTCTAATCATATACTTCTTCAGGATGCTAGACAAGTACTTTCATAACTCTTTATGTTATAAAGTGATGCCAAAAATACACCTAAGAAAAAAATTAAATGAAATGAGAAACAAGAGTATATGTGATAATGGGTTAGGAAATTTTTTTAACTTGAAGTCGTTATGAGTGATTAAAGAATGGATACAAATTGTTCTTGGTGGGACTAGGCATTTGAGCCAGTATATACTCCACTAAAATAAAATAAAATAAAATTTTGTCATGTAAATGCTTGATTGAATCAAACTAAATTTGTAACTAAAACAACCATAATATGAGAACACATGTGCTTCTAATGGAAGGAATTTTATAAGAAAGGAAAACTTGAACCTTCACCTCTTTTTAATCGTATTATTTTCCCTTAACAAATTCTTGTTGGTCCCCTTGCATAAAGAGGAAAAAATTAAACGTCAACTAAACATATTTTAAGAAATAAACCTTTAGCATAAGAATGAGATAACTAAGAACTTTGTATGCAATTTGAAATTTTGAAAATAGTTATGTAAGTTATGGAGATTGCCATAAGGGATAAAGAACCCACTTAAATGGTCAATCTGTAATTTGAATGTGAATGAACTTATGAATCTTTAGGTGGAAAAATCAGAAAATTATACTTACATAATAAGGTTATTGGAAGGTTAATCATAACAAAGATGTAATCATGGTAATGTTTTGTAGTGGGTTTTCCAATCCTTAAGTCCCATTTCTTGTGGTTGGGTTATTACTAGCATTCATTCATTGGGAAAAGTGTGGCATCAACATGTATATGGTGTTGTCATGTGTCTATGTGAGTTGATGACTTATGTAAGTTTTGTATGCGTTGTTGAGTTTTCTTTACTTGGATCCCTTGTGGCATTGTGTAGTGAGCAATGTAAGTCAAAAAAAAAATTATCCAGTTATTTTTAATGTTGTATTTATGTGTGTAAAATGTGGCCATTACATATTTAACTAGTTGAATTAATAAATACGTTTATATCCCTATACATAATTTGGTATCAAATCTTGAAGATATTATTAAGGCTTCTTATTGAGATTTACAAATTGTTTGTTGCTAGCATTGTAATGTGTGAGTGTATATAGTGGAAAGTGACTGGTTGAATTGGAATTGGATGAGAAGAAGTTAAATGTGAGAGTGAAAAGAAGAGTGAGAATACCAAAAGACCAGGTCAAAAATCGTTGGTGAGGTGTGGAAGAAGCAAGGTGAAGAGAAATTTCTTTAAAGAAGAAGAAAAGATAAATATTGATGAAGAAGAGGTAGTAAGATATTTGATGAAGTTTTATAGCCACAAGAAGAGATAAGAAGAGAGAAGCATTAAGAAATAAAGAGGAATGTATGGAGAAAGGGATGAAAGAGTGGAGAAGAGATTTAGAGAAACTTGGATAGTTGATGATGATATAGAGTACTGGGATTTATTTTGTGATGAGGAAGAAACCTAAATGGACTATAATGTTGATTGAGAAGAGAAATAAAAGAATACAATTGATAAAGAGGATCAAACAAGAATAATATAAGAAGAGGAAAGAGGAAAAGAAAGATAAAGAACTTTTCAAGAAGATGAATCAAGACAAGATCCATGTAAAGATATCAAACTCAATCAAGAATCATGGTTACATAATTCTTAAATGGATGAATAAGTAGAAGTAGAGAAAGAAGATTATAATCCAAAGAAAATGATTTAGATGAAAAAAGAACAAATACCAGATAAGAGAGATATATCACACCTTGTGAGAAAAAAAGCAATGCACAAAGAAACAAAGATGGTTTGGGAAAGAATGATTACAATCATGGTACATGTAAAATAATATGAAATGATGAAGAAATAGGATGAACTCATAGAAGACAAGTGAATTCTAGAGGTCAAAGATGAGATGCAAGCAAAGAGTGAAAGCAAGGTAAGCAAAATTGATTGTTTAATGGTTGATATTGATGTTGCTTTGGGTAAATTGTTTTCAATTTTACAAGATGAGTATAATTGTGCATTTCAAAATGATGGGAATGTTTACAAGTAAGAATATGATGAATTTTACATGAGTGAATGTGATGAATTATTGTGAGAATTTTTAGATGAGATGGATGGAAAAGAGAAAAGTGTAAGTACAACTGAGAGAGAGATGATTTCTTGGGCATGTAATGAGATAAATTAAATCAAATAAGAAAAAGGTACAAATTTGGAGCATCTTAGCATGGTGGTAAGTGAGAGAAATCAAACAAAGAGACAAGAAAGTGAATATTATGGCAACAAAAAGATGAGAACATGATGGCTAGAAGATATAAAAGGATGAAGAGTGTCATAACAGATGAATAAGAGTATGTATTTTATGTTATTTTAGTTTCATGGGTAGGTAAAAAGGATGAAATAATGAATACAGTGATGATAAAGATGTAAATTAAGAAGGAAGAAAACCAAGTCAAGAAAAATGGAAGGAAAAAGAGAAAGAAATGGGACCCAGGTTGTCTTGAGGAATACAAGGATAGTGAGAGTGTAGAAAGAGGAGAAATAATGAGGAAAGGTGATGAAGGATCAACTAAAAACATGGATATGCCAACAAATGAGATCATAATTTTTCTCCACCTTGGGAATATGATGCAGGAACATCATCAAGAGAACATCAAAGATGAAGAATATATCTTTTCACAAGTTCTAGAGGTCAAGAGAGGTCTAAGATAACATGATGGAGTCATGGGAAGAAGCATTATGTTGTTAAGTTGTTATAGTTTTCAAAATGTCCTTTTCCCTTCAAAATTGTAATTCAAATGTTAAAAACATGTAAAATACTATGATGCTCACAAATACAGACCCAATAAATCTATGACTAATTAAACAAGGATAATTTTGTTTACTTTCTTTACTTGTTACAAGACAACACATGAGATTATTCACAAAACTTGACATCACATGAGACACTCATACAAACAAGAACCCACTCATACAACAGGATAACATATGATACACATCAATGTCTTACTCAAATGATGTAAACTAGGAAAATGACCCTGCTACAATAAGAAACAAAGAGATAAGCATACTCCACAACATGGGATTTTCCTAGTTAACATATTTATTATATTTAGGTTTACATTGTATGACCTTATACTTTTCTGAATAATTAAACATGTAAGCTGTAAAATTTCCTACTTTTCAAAATTCAATTACTTTATTTTGTAGAGCATTAGTCTTTAAAGGAGAATAAATTGTTGGTTCCTTTCTTAAATTCCATTAATTATCCATATCTCGTTTGGTAATTACATTCATTTTAAACAAATATGAGTATATTAATATGCATTCTTATGTTAAATGTTTGTTTCTCAAAATATGTTTAGTTGATGTGTAAATTCTACCCTCATCACGTAAGGGAAAAATAACATCAAGTAAAGGGAAATAAATATTAAGATTTGAAGGAGATTTAGAGTCAAGTTACCTCTTCCTATTAACTTCCCTCCATTAGGGTACCTTGATATTCATGTTATATATGATATATATTGCTAGTTGGTTTGAGTCAATACACCATTTTCACATCCTGACATTATATATATAAGAGTTTATGTTTTCTCGAAAGATTGTTCTCACCAAGGGAAATTCAAATTCCTTTTTAAAAGCATGAGAATGGATAATTAAGTTGTAAAGACTTTCGGTATGACGTTATTCCTAAACAAAAATATCATTTACACTTATACTCTTTATGCTTATGTTGTACTTTGGTCTCACTTTCGTCCCACTATTAGCATTGTTTTAATAGGATTGGAAATAAAATAACACATAATTTACACTAATGGATTTGGTACTACAAGGAGTGTAACCTAACATGAGACAAATCATTTCATTTCTCTTAGACACTCAAGTATTAAATGTATATTACAAAAAATACATCTAGTACAACTTTCAAACATTTAAAATTCCTTCAAAGGAACCATTTCAATTGTTGGGTAATAATGCATCATAGTTTCTTTAAATAATAACCTTCAGAGAGGTCCCACAATAAATTAAATTCAAATGATTTCCAATGTGGAAACTACACCCTACTACATGAAAATAAAAGAGAGTTCTAAATTCTAATATCTCTAACTCACAAAACCTTAAGGCAACACGAGGTAATCCACTACTACAAACCAAGAGAATATTTTTATCTAAGAAAGATGAAATGAGTTGAAAAAAAGAGTTTATTATGTAGATACTTTCACACATAGACTTCACTCATGTCATTTTAATTTCACAATGAGATCAATCATAGGAAAATCACCAATTAATGTTGCCTGGTTCTTGCCACTCACTAGGGTACTAAACACAATTACTCACATGGGGTTACGTGACCAATTTTATAGTTTCCCCATTTCTCTTAAGTTAACATCTTATAAAATCTATTTCATTTGCTAAGATTTAGTTACAATTTCCACTCGCAATTTAACCTTTTTATCCGCTAAGGTTTAGTTTAATTCCAAATGCACATAGGGATCTATCACCAACTATAGATAAATTTAAGGTGAGAAAAATATTTATCCTGTAAAACCTTTGCAAAATAAAAAGTTGTTTTGTTGTTACTATCCAAGGTAATACATTTATCTGTGACAAACTAAATAGGTCATTAATGAGAGTTTAATGCATAGTTTAACTAGTTCACTAACTCCACTTGTGTCATCTGGGTCCCAGGAAGAGTTCACTCAATGATGAAGTTAATCCTAGATCTAACTTCATAAAGAAAAATTGTGGTCCACTAGGACACCGAGGATGTGTTAGTTCTACTTAACCCTTCTATAGTAAGATCACACCACATACTTTTTGCTTCAAACAAGGACTCTCAAGTTATATAAATGGTCTTTTGAAGATTTTTCTTAAGTGTAGTACAAGAAGTCTAGTTGTGAAGATTAAATTATTTCTTAAGATGTTAGAGTTTTGTAAACTTGGATGTGACTAGATTGAGAGGGAGGGTACAACAACAATTAAATAGTAACTTCATTTATATGGTTTAGTAAAAATAAGTTACTACCATATATTTGAATTTATATATGACCCAAAATAACTATCTAGAATGTGGTTGCTTCGATCATCTAAACCACAAGAGGCACATTTAAATCCAAATGAACTTAACACTCATGAAGTAAACTGTAAAAAATTTACCCATTTACATTTTAAATTATCTTGCTCATTTATGTAGCTACCATAGTTAGTCTTACATTAATTATCTGACACTCCTACTAGTACTGAAATGTTAGCATTTCAAACAAAGCACATAGTTTTCTAGGTATAATGCTTGAAACATAAGAATCCTAGAGGAACAACATTTTTCTACACAATAATTTTAATAATGATATTCTCTTTATTTAACTTCTATCTCGCATTTTAATCTATATCAATGTTCAATATTTTAGTGTCATCTCACTACTTACAACATATCACACTCGTAATCCTTTTTGTTTGGAGTACCTGCAACCAACATTCTATCAGTCATAGGAATTTTATGGAAATCCCTTGCACTCAAGCACACAATAACACATTGATCATTTCAAGTAATTAAAAATATGAAAGAGAAGATATAGAGATTGAGAGAAAGGGAGAGAGTTCATTTTGTCACACTTTCACATTCCTTTGTAATTTTTCGTTTTCGATTCTAGAGAGAGTAAGGAAGAGAGAGAAACTATAGAATTCATTTTTATTTTTTATTCATCATATAATAGCCAAATACATCATGTATCCATTTTTATTTCATTTCAAATCCATATACATTTTCAACCCATTTAATTTTCAAAACCAATCAAAATTTCATAATTATTTCCAAAGAGAGAGAAGTGAAGATAGAGGACATTTTAATTTCTCAAAACCATTCATACAAGAAATTGATAAAAATTTACTCTATAAAGTACAAGATGACAATTAAAAAGGTTCCATGAGTAGAGGAAGTCAAACATGTCCCTCAGAAGGTTGGTCTAGTTAAATTTGCAATTCTATGAAAGTTGTCTGAAATGGTTTAAGTGCTTATAAACTGGGCCCCACACACACTCATTTTAACTTTAAACACAAAGTTTAATGATTCATAATTACTCATATGTATATAGATAATTCATCACATCTAAAAAAAATTGATTACGATGAGAAGGGATCAAGATACTAAGGTAACTTCGGGGTTTTTTTATCAAAATACCATCATAAATGCTTTTTACACACCAACTGGTGGGCACCAAAACCCATTTACAAAAATAATATTTGAAATCACTTTTTTTCAAATGAGATTTATGTAAAATTATTTTGTTCACAGTATAAAGGTAGGTAGAGGTGGTTTTCTATTTTTCCCAATCAAAATGACATCTGCACACCAAAAATGACCACATTTTCTTAATATGGGATCATCACCAGTGTGACTAAAAATTCAAATGGGCTTCAAATCTCATCACGTTAAGGTATCTAATTTAATTCCTTAGCTTGGTTAAGGGACTTTATGATTTACTGGATCGACATGGATCATACAAGATATTTAAATTTGAGGTTCAACCTGGTTTGCATGCCATGTGCATGGTTTTTGAGATGAAAACTTCCTAGATGTTTTAAACATGTTTTCAGATAGGATAAACATGAAATTTCATATTCCAATTGCGTATTCAATGATCTGACATATTTATTTTTAAAAAACCAAAGTAAAAGAAAATATGATATGAAGAAGTGTGTATTTTACTAGGAGAGTAAAGGAGATCCATACTGAAAAATACTTGTAGAGGCAACAACGTTTCCTAGGGGAAGAGTATGGTGCTACTGCAATGAAGAAGAACATTTCTCCACCATTTTCAAAGTATATTTTCACCATTAGAATACCCGTATCATAATTGCCTCCACCTTACACATTCTTATCTTTAACTTGCCACTACGAGTCCGATCCATGACCACTTCCATGTTTGATTAGGTGGTTGTCCATATGTTGCCTCCTACTCTCATTTTGTGCATATCCAAACATCATGGCATTCTATGAAACCAAACACACACACACACACACACACACACACACACACACACACACACACACACACACACACACACACACACACTGATATATATATAATTACTATCACACATTTAGTCACATAGTTCATGGGATTTGATTAAGTTTCCACATTTTACAACATCTCTACTAGCACGCTCGACACTAAAACATTTGAAAAATTCCTATTTCCAAATGCCCTTGTAGATAATCTTAACCCTGCTCCATGAATCCCATTCATTGCAGGTTGGAAAAATGTTGGAAAACATTGTATTTTTTCCTTTTACGTCAACTAATTTTTTTATTGAGCGTCAAATGCGTCTTAACAAATAAAATTAGATGTAAAAACAACAAGAATGGTAGTCCCTGAGAACACATCTCTTTCAAGGATTATGTCAACCAGTTCAACAATATGTTGGGCGAGTGAGCTCATGACAACATAAAATTATCCAAAGCCTCTTCAACAAACCCGTTTTTTCTTTTTCCTTTTCATGCTGTGGCATATTTTGATGGGGTGCTAAAAATTCCTCAAGTTCCCAAAGCTCCTTCATATCTTCCCTGACAAGAGATTTATTAGAACGCAAGTAAATAATAATGTTATCTTAAAAAAAAAGGTATGCTTATTCTTACCACCTGGGTACAAAGTTCACTTTCCATGAATAATAAATCCAAACACATTTCTCCTAAGTACTAACCAAAGGAAAAAATAAATGCTAAGCGGTCTGTTCACCCAACTCATTTCCCATGCATCCATACAAAGCTGTGTATATTTTCTCACCCAAAATGTCTGAGACTACACTATCGAACTAGCTTGAAAAGCATTGGAAAAAGGGGTATGGAGATAGGATACAACACTTGTCATCACACCCTTGTAACACCCACTAAAATGACCATTTGAGACCCAAGAACAACCTAGGTTTAGATAGGAAAAATTATGCAATAATGTTTTTCAAAAGCGTGACCACTACCAGGCTTCGAGCCACAGTTGTCAAAGCAAAATTCAAAGTCCATTATATCTTAATAAATGATATTTTCCTATTGTAACAAGCATTAGAACCACATTAAAAAATTAATGATGGTAATTAATCCCAAACATAGTTAAGTTTCTCTTAGCTGTTAATTTAATAAATAGTTAAATTTACACTATAGTTAAATATTCCTCAATTAGTCTTAGAGGGTCAAAGGGGCCAAAACAATTAAATAACCAAGGTTTTTTTTTCAATTTCACTAGGTCTAAACACTAACCAAGGTTCTTAGATACATGGGTTAGAAAAAAATTCTCTTATCCCCTAACGTGACCCTTTAAAAAGGTCAACCCATGCTCTAGAGTTAAACATTTAAGTTAAAAGGGGTATTTTCATACTTACCCACTCGCAAACTCATCTTTGCACTTCAACTTGATTTTTCACATATTTAATGCACTTAAGATTTCCTAAAAACATTTCAATCACATAGGAAATTTCTTCCACTTTCCAATGGTATAAAGAAGTCCTCCTAACTCCTCATATTTCTTAAGTTATAGGCCGACAGGCTTGGGGAGGAAAATTTTCCCAAAGGTGGGCCTGTGGGCCTAGGGAAGAAAATTTTCCCAAGGTGGGCATACAGACTTAGGGAAGAAATTTTTCCCAAAGGTGGTCTTGCAGGCTCGGGGAAGAAAATTTTACCTAAAGGTGGGCCTGCTGGCCCAGAGAAGAAAATTTTCCCAAGTCGCAAGAGACACGTGGCACGTTGTTAAGCCCATGAGGGAAGGCGAGTCATTGTAGGTAATTTGGATTTTAACTCTTTTGTTTGAAAGGTAAAAATGGTTAAAAAACCCTCATGCCTCTGCCGATGCCTAGGAACACCACGTGTCTTGCCCAAAATTTCAAGCGGGGGAAGCGAACCGTCTGGGAAAACTTAGAAATTTTGTGTTTTGTGTTAAAAAGAGGAAAGGTTAAAAATAACCCGTACCTCCACCAATGCCAAGAGAAGCCACGTGTCAATCCAACAGTGACCTATGGGAAGGTGGGCCGGTGGGGAAACTTATAAATTTTTTCCATTATTTTCCAAAAATTTGTAAGGTATAAAACCATCCGCGCCTTCGACGATGCCTAAAGAAACCACGTGTCAGACCCACAGTGACAAGCGAGGAAGCGGACCGGCAGGGAGACATAAGATTTTTTTCCCTTTTTCTAAAAGGTAAAGTTTGAAGATGCGGGCCCTTGAACCCGTGGAAGTTTTTTACCAAAAGTGAATTAGTGGGGCTGCGGGGCTATGGAGGAATTTGTGATTTTATTTTATTTTTGCAAAAAGTGCCCTAACTAATTTTCGGGCCCGTGGATCTGATTTACAAAAATTTCCTTTCTTTTGATAGGTTTTTTTATAAAAGTGAACAAAGTAAAAACTTCAAAAGGCCATAAATTTCGACTCAAAGCTCAAATTTGAGAAAATGAGGACTTTTTGAAAAGTTCTCGAACTCCTCTTTCCATAGGAACTATCAAAATTCATTTTTAGAAAACTTAAGTGGGTGAATTTTAAGACAACGTCTTTCCTACCATAAAAATGTGAACTAAACCTTTCAACTACTAGAATTGGTCTAATCCACTATTCTTTGTTTTTCAACACCCAAACAGGCATGGAGAAATGCACTTAAAATATTTCAAAAGGATTTTAAGGATTAATTGATGAACTATTGAGATTACAATACAAATTTCTTTTCTTTTATGTGAAACTACATTATTATGCCTCTTGCCCGATTACTAGAGTTATGAACAAATTACTAGGGAAATGCAATATTTTCATGATGTTCTTTGTTCATCCTTAGTTCATTTTAAAGTTTCATTTTGAATTTCATTTTTCAGGGTACTCTGTATGTTTTTTCTGATATTGGTTTGTAGGTCTGAAACAATCTAATGGAGATCTACGTATTTCAAACTAGAAATTTATATATTTCATTTGCCATACTTTAAACATTTAAGCTCATTCCATTCCAACTTTACAATGTTTAATTTTCCTTTAATTAATGTGTGGAGATAAATAATGTAGTTATATTTTCAAAACGTGCCATTTCAAGTAATACAGAGGAAGGTAATACTTCCTAACACAGAATTTTCTAGCCTTCAACTAGAGAGTTTGCACAAGTATTTCAAGCAATAGATTTCCAAACAGGAGCAACTGCATTTTGTATAGAGTAAATCAACTTCTATTAAACTAAGATAATTTCTTATACAACTTCTTTTCTGTTCACCAAAAGACAACTTACAAAATAAATATTTCTCATCCCTTTTCACATAAAAATACAACTTTCATATCAAAAAATAGAGTAGCTTTCCACCTCAAATATTATTACAATGCCTTCCACTTAATGTGGGAAATTTCACAATAAGGGACCCGAGGAGAAATAAAAAAAATGTCTTCACACAAGCTCCATGTATAGCAACAAGAGAGATCCACCATGTTTCAAATTGGTCACAATAAAATAAGGGGAGAGACAACACTCTCTGCCCAACTAGAATTCCAATGAAGAGGAGAAGTTTTCCTCCTCATTGGCACTCGATCCCTAACCACATTATAATAGGAGATGGCTTCAACTCATGGTAATAAGAAAATCTTTCACAACACAAAATAGATTTCACAGTCACGTCACAATCCAAAATAAAGTGCAGTTAAAATCACAAGAAGGACAATAACAAAATATACGAGGCCTCATCACACAAAGTCCAAAGGAGCAAGATCTATGGGGGAAGCTGCTTATACCTCCCAATGGGGAATGGGTGACCACCTTAAAAACCTTCCAAAATATTCTTCTCAAACCCCTACATACTCTTATGCCTCCTCCAAGTACCTCTTATGTTTTTCCATTCTCTTATGCCTCCCCCAAAAATAAGAAATGTAAGCTACTTCTTGTCTAAGGTGGAACACCCAAATCAAAATCCCTCCACAAATAACTCTTATGCCTCCTCAAAACTCTTATGACTCCCCAAAAAAGATCCCCATAGTCTTCTCCTACACCATACCTAGGCAATCTACCCAATCGACCAACAACCATACCAAACATTTAAAACATTCACATAAGGACAATACAAAAAGAAAACCATTTTACAAGAGTCAAGATCCTACCTATCTATGACAGAGCTTGATCCACAATTTCAATAGTAAGCTTCTTCATATCTAAACATTCCTAAAGCACCAACAAATCAACAAGCATTCACATTCCTTTAATTCTCTCCAATTTCAAGAGCACAGACCAACATGAAGTAACCCCCTAAAGTAACCCCCAAAACTGCAATAGAATTTGACTTAAAAGAAAAGGGGGAGAGGAGGATGAGGTGGGTCTATGTAGGATTCCACATAACTCATACTCAACTCCACCTCACAAGTCAACTTAAACTCCAAATCACAAATAATAAGGTGGGTGAATAAATTACCTTTTACTTACACACACAATCCAAGTCCACACCCCGAGGACCAAAATTAATTTCATGCAAGAAGGTGCAATAAAAAGTTACAACTTTCCTTCCCAAAATACATAATAAGGCCTAATTTTTACTCCCCAACTCATAGGTAGGGTTGGTGTAATAATTTAAGAGGTGCGGGACACGTTTAAATTGTCCTACAAGCGCCTCTAAAATCAGCACCTAAGGAGAGACCATAATTTCAAAAGGAAAGTGGAGTGTTTCACACTCAAAGCTACTTACACATTACTTACAACACATAATCCAAGAGCCATCAACTCTAATAAATTCATTCCTTTGACCCATTTATAATTAATTTATCAACATGATTACACACTAAACTAGACACAAATGAAATAACTAAAAAAAGGGAAATACATTACTAAACTCACATACCAAAATTAAACAAAAGAACTAAATAAAAGAATACACCTAACCCCTTGGTTACATTTGAAGGTGATCCCCCCAATAGGAATCCCTAACAACAATTCACAGAAACACACAACAAATACACGTTGCCATGCTGACCCTTGTTGAATTCATTTAGAATTCCAATGTGGTTGGTCTCCAATCCCCTGATGTTTGTTGTTACATGTTTACCTGTAAAACAAAAATACCTAGTTTGGCCCTGTGTCCGCATCAATTCATCCAAAATAAATATACAATATAACTCTAAATTATCTATATATATGAATCAAACATCATCCAGGAAAGCAACAATCTCCTTTATAATTTCATCCATAATCATATGATCACAAGATTAATTCAATTTTCTAGGTCTACTCAATATGACGAAATAACACATACCTAAAAAGACATATATATATATATAACCATGTCAACATCATAACAACATCAATATAAAATGTCTCCAAAAATCCATATGCATCATATGTGAATCAAAATCCACCATAGTCCATGATCTCTAATGTCTAACATCATACCAACTCAAAAGCTACAGTAATGTCCATAAGTATAGTCAATAGTATCATAATCAATGAAAAAATGGTGTTGGAGGGAAGTGGGGACTACATCCCCCTCCCCTTAGACTTGAATTCCTCTTGGAAGTCACTGAAATAGATGTGGAAACTGAACTCGTAGCAAAGTATCATCCTCTCATGTAGCCGCAGTCTCATCATATCTATCCCACTGCACTTGAACACAGTCAATATTTCTTCCTCAAAGTCCCAGGGTCCTCCACTCTATAATGTAAATGGGCTCCACCATCACTTTCCCCTAATCCTACACCTATAAAGAGGTCCAATATAGCACATGAGAATGGTATGCAATATATCTCCTAAGTACTGAAACATGAAACACATCATGGATACGAGACAAGCTAGATGGTAATTATAGACGGTAGGCTAAAGGACCGATATGCTCCAAGATCTCAAAGGGGCCTATGAATACAGGATCTAACTTATAACCTCTTCCGTAACAAATATGGATCTTATGTGGCCTAATATGAAGGAAAAACTTCATGCCCACCTCAAAACTACGATTGGTTTTATGATGATCTGGATAATTCTTTTGTTTGTCTTGTGTTTCCTGTAGTCTTTGTCTGATCATAACCACCTGCTACTCCATGTCCTACAATAAATATGGCCTAAGAGAAACCTTGTCCTCTAACTTGTCCCAACTAAGATGTGTCCTACACTCTTTACCATACAAATCCTGAAAATGAGTCATGCCTCTCGAACTCTAAAAACTATTATTGTAGGCAAAATCCACAAAGTACAAATACTTCTCCCATCTTGACTAATGATCCATAACATACATGCCAAGCATGTCCTCTAAGATCTGATTCACTTGCTCAGTATGTCCATAATTCTCAGAGTGATAATTAGTGCTGAAATTGATATTAGTCCTGAGGGTATGCAACATGGTAGTCCAAAATTTAGAAGTATACAGAGGATCATGGTCAAAAATGAGCTTCCACGAAATCCCGTGCAATCTAACAATCTCATCTAGAAACACCTATGCCACTGCACTATATGTATAGGTTGTCTTTACCGAAGAAAAATGAGCCACTTTCATCAATTTATCCACTGTTACCATGATAGAGTCGTGGTGGTATCTCGACATCGGTAGCCCAACAATGAATTCCATGGAAATGGTGTTCCATTTTCATTCCAGTATAGCATGAGGAAAGATAAGGCCTATTGGATGCCAATGCTCAGCCTTCACTTTCTAACCATCCAAATAGCATGACACAAATTGAGTCACATCTCTATGAAGTCCCCTCCAATGATATAATTTTTTCAAAGTGGTGTGCATCTTCTTCACCCTGGGATTGGTTGAATAGGGTGCACTATGTGCCTCTGTCAAGATATCCTACCTCAATCTTCCATCCTTAGGAACATAAATCTAGCCTTTGTGCCTAATAATGTCATATACCTCTACAAAATAACCATCAAACTTCCCCTCAAAGGGTCTCTGAGACTCTATCTCTTCTCTAGCTACAATGTAGAAAGTTTCGTGAGGAAGTTGTTGTAGAATCCTACTCCATAAATATGTGCTCACTAAGGTGGCCATAACCACATGTCTCCTCCTGTTGAGAGTTTTTACAACCACATTCTCCTTCCCCTTCACATTTTCTATCTCCATGTCATACTCACAAAGTAACTCCATCCAACTCTACTGACGAGCATTGAGATTGGGTTGTGTGAAGAGGTGGCGAAGACTCAAGTGATTAGTCTTGAGTGTGAATCTCTGGCCAAGAAGGAAGTGTATCCATCAAACCAAGGCATGCACAACTTCCGTAAGCTCAAGATCATGAATCAGATAGTTGAGCTCATAATCCTTGAGTTTGTGAGACTCAAAAGAAACTACTCTGACCTCCTGCATCAACACACCTCCAAATCCTACCAAAGAAGCATCCGTACATATGAAATAATCACCCAGTAGATCTATCACTGTAAGAATAGGCACTGTCATGAGGCATTCCTTTAGTGTCTTGAAGACCATCTAACATCTTTCTAACCAAACAAACTTCTTCCCTTTCCACTGAAGGGAATTGATGGGGTGCGTAAACCAATAAAAGTCTTGGACAAATATCCTATAATATCCTACCAAGTCCATGAAGCTACACACCTCTGTCACACTAGTGGGTGTTGGAAAATCCATAATAACTCAAATCTTGGAAAGATCGACAATGATACTTTCCCCAGAATTGATGTCACCTAAATACTGCACCTCTTTCTAAAAGAACACACACTTCTCCAGGTTCCCGTAAAGTTACTGCTCATGAAGACACTAAAGAACCTGGCTAAGACACTCCTCATGCTCCTCACCTGTACATAAGTAAATCAAAAATTCATCAAGGAAGATGAGCACAAAGCGATCCAAGAATTTACTGAACACCCCATTCACCAAGCTCATAAACACTGCAGGGGCATTTGTCAAACAAAAAGGCACCACAGTGAACTAGTAGTGGCCAAATATTATACAGAAGGCGGTCTTATGAATGTCTACCTCCGTAATTCTCAATTAATGATAAACTGACTTAAGGTCTATCTTAGAGAAAATTGTAGCCCCCTTCATCTGATCAAACAAATCATCAATGTGTGGAAGGGGGTAATGATTCTTTATTGTTACTTTGTTTAGCTGGTAGTAATCAATACACAACCACATAAATCCCTCCTTTTTCTTTACAAATATCACTGGTGCATGCTAAGGGGATACACTAGAATAGATTAGGCCTTTCTCCAAAATTCCCTCTAGCTGCAACTTGACCTTGTAGAGATCAAGGGTGGTCATCTAATAATGTGCTCCTGACATAGAATCTACTCCCTATTGTCCTCTCAAAATTTCCCCTCTTTTGAAAGTCAAAAATTTGAAAATTTTGGGTTGACACCATTTAGTGATGTTCTAGTGAAATAAAAAGTTGAGGAGATAGTAAAATTCAAGTTTTTTGGAGTCATTTTGGTGATTTAAGAGTTTTTTGGGCATTTTTTTCTCACATGTCCCAAGTTCCGTCAAGCCTTTTGCTCCCCAATCACCCGCATTCCTCGAAAATCTTTTAACTTTCAGTTCTGTAAGAACTTTTAGATTCATATGTTCCAATTTCATCTGGGCATTCTGTTCCTCGATCACCCGCATCAGCTAGATCAGGTCCTTCATGTAATTTTGTCCCATCTTTCCCAAAAGTGTATGTGCCTTCTGTCCCCAATTTCCCCACATCATGCACATTGGTTGAATTACATCTTCGCATCCCCCATGTCCCTCTAGTTTCCAAGTTTCTGGACCACCTATGCTCATTTGGCCCGCTTAACCCACATCACCTACGTCAGACAGATCACGTCTTCTCGTCCCTCATGTCCCAAATGTACCAAAGACCATCTGGGCTAGTATTTTCCACTCTTGTCGATTCTTATCTTTTGGATTTAGTGCAATATGAATTTAATGAGCATTTAATGACCTTCTCTCTCCTAAATGGGTATTTAATGGGACTATCCTCTATGCATTTGACACACTGCTCGCTAGCCATCATTTGCTCAAATCCCTGTAATTAAGATCATTTTCTTGTGCTCCCTTTCCCTTCACATTTTTCATTATGAATTCGATCCTTGAAGGATATTTCTCTGTACACTACAAACATGAAGATTAAAGTCTAAATTCAAGAACATGTTTCACCTGTCGAGTCCTCTGTTCCTGATATTGGGGATAGCGAGGTTTGGCACCTGGATTGTGGGAATTTTTACAACAGATTGACTAGCCCTAATCCTTCCCCCATGGCATAAATTATCAATGATAGTGGGATTGTGTATGTGGCAGGTTTCCCTATCTCTTGACAATGTGCTGACACCGTGCTCGCCTATGGGGCTCATTTTAACACAGACACCAAAGAATTGTCTAATGTGCATGTAGAGTTGATTTCCAAACTGGATGGTGCTGCAATTTTCGCTTCTGTACGGATTCCAGAAGTTGAAGACTCCATCATTATTACTCAATCTCAAGATCATACTCTATTCGAATAGGACAATGATAAATATCAAGCAAGGATAGTGAAATCATGGCTGAGGAACCCTAAGAAGGGAGCGTCCTGACTTTCCAAGGCATTATTTAGGGCTGATTTCAATGAAGAGATGTCTGATTTCATCATTTTGCTAGCTCGTCTCATGGGATTTTACTCTACCAATGAATTTCAATTTTGGATGTGCCCTCTCATCAACATCGTTTGCGAAGGTAGTCAGAGTATAAATTGGGTAGAAATCATTTGTATAAATTTGACCTAGGAATTGTCTATTATACAACAGACTAAGAAGTTCTATATCACTTCTTATCTCATGTATTCGCTAGTAGCATCTCGGTAGTGGTTTGGATTCACATACATAGAGGGCTAGAAGGATGAACCCAGTTATGCATACTACCCTCAATTCACCCTCAAAACTAGCAATCACAACTTCAGGAGGGTTAATGATGCCTTTACCATGTATATTGTGAGCCTCTTAGAAGGTGATACTGCCAGGAGATTTTCTGATGAGACCATGGACCTGATAGCTAAGTATGGAGCTTTTTTCATTCATTTCAGAAGATTTTCATATATCAGGTTGGCTGGTTATGAAAACACACCTCTCAAGCTCCCCATGTTTTGTAATGATAAGATGGCTCTAATTAAACTGTGTAGGCAATTGGATAAATTTCATAGAACCTGCAGGGACAATAAAATATTTGGTTTACATTTCCCTATTTCCTTGGGTAAATATACATGCAAAACAACCTTGGATGCTAAACATATATAAATATCCCTCGCTCCCATCACTATCCACTTTTTTAGGCCTAGGACCTATTTTGATTTGAAGAAGTTCATTGAGAAAAACCTCAAAATTAATTATCATTAGAGGTCAGATACTGAGGACTATTGGGCCAATTGTGTAGATGATTTTGAAGCAAGGCAGAAGCATTGTGGTATATTCTCTTTACATCTGATAAAGGAACTCAACCTTCACCAAATTCTTGAAGGGTTCCAAGACGATAACGAAGACTTGTTGTCTTATGAATATGAGACATTAATCAAGCATACTCCTTTGGAAGATATGGATTGGTACAAGAAGGAGAGGGATGAGTTGGTTGAGATTTTGGCCCCTTTCCTTGTAATAACAAAGGCTTGGTTTGAAAGAAAGGTTCAAGAGCTTAGGAAGAATCAAAGTAGATCTTCTTCCAAAGATACTTCAACACTATGAAGGAATCACATACACCCAGCATGGAGGTACCTACATAAACCCCTCTTCCTTCCTCAAATAAGGAACCTGAATCATCTACTCCCTCTTCTTCTACTCAAGTGTACCAAAAGAAGATAAAAGAGGTTAAACAAGATCCAATTGATGAAGACCCCCTTTCAAGGCATTCCGAACTACGTTTAAGGCCAGACAACATTATTTTTCTTAGTGAAAGTGATGATGGTGAAGTACCAGACCCTGCAACAATTTAAGAAGTTACCATAGAAAAAGAGAAGGAAGTGCCTAGCACTGAACCACCAAGTACCACTGATTCCCCTACTCATGAAGCTCAAGATGCCTCACTCATATATCTAGTGGAAGGAACAGTGGTGAATACTTTAAGTTCCATGAGCTCACTTACTCTTGGACCTCTTGTTCCTTCTTCTTCTTCCTCTACTTTTGCATGGGTGCAACCCCTGGTTGAAAATAGGAAGAGGAAACCTTCTTTCCATTTGACAGGACCAAATTTTGATGTTGTGGCAACCTTGTTTTGCACTAATCCTCCTCCTCCAACAAACAGAGTTAAAAAAACTTCAATAATAGTGATAGATTCTCAAGGCCAACAATTTTTAGAGGTTACAAATCCTAGAGTTGATAAGGTAGAGCAAGATTTATTAGCCTCTGACCTAGAGCTTTCAAGGATTCCAATGGGAGAATCTACTCCTGAGAGTGAGGTGCATAACCTCCAGGAAACATTAACCAAGGTTATTGAGAGAGTGGAGAAGGGTAAATAGACTATAAAACAATTGGAAGAACAAAATAAACTTCTTTCTAGCTTCATCAGGTCATTATTGACTAAAGATAAGGTTTTGGATCCTACCCCACTAGCTGTGCTTCCACCCCCTATGATTATCAGTCAGGATGAAGTTCAGAGTATAAAATATATACACAGATATTCAACTTATGCAAGGGCTATGGAAGCCATGTTAGATGACATGATCATTACAGGATTGAATTTTATTATAAAGGCCTTCAAACTCAATGAGAAGGTGGCCAACCTGCAACAAAATCTCTCCTCCTCTATTAGAACTATGGACAAAGAACTAGAGCTTTGGATTAGTTGCATCATAGATCTTCACCTAATGGAACAGGATGATGAAAATATATTGATGTCCAATAAAGTTTTTGATTATGTCAAGGACAACTTGTCAAGGTCATGGGTTTTCAGTGTTGAATGGAAAATAAAAGTTCAGGAAGAAGCCTTGGGAGAATTGAGAAACAATTGGCAAAATGGATAATCTTTCAAGACTTGTGTTGTATCTACCTTAAAGGATATTCACTGTCATCTTCATGATGAAACTTCAAGTCTTTCTCTTCAAGAGATTAAAACGCAGTTCAGGTCATTTGTTAAATAAAACATTTTCAAGGAGGAATTAATTACCAAAGAGAAGATAAAGGAGATTTTCTCACTTCAATTTACTATTGAAGAGGCTAATAAAGAATACCTTGAACATATCGAGTTTGATAAAGACATGGAGAAATGTCTAGGCACTTGGTCTCAATCCACCGACAACACATCAATCCCATGAGGTAGGGAGATATTTGAAGCATTGAAAAGATTAGGCAACCTATTCTCAAGTTGGTGGGCCCTCCTCAGCAATAAGCGGATGTTTTCTCTTCTAGCTTCTCCTCTCCTCCTTTTTTTTTTTTCTGAAATCGAGCTCATTGTAAACTAATTAAGGATCTTGTTTTGAGTGCTTCCTTAATTAACATTTTAGTTAAAATAAATAGTTACCAAGTTTAAACAATTTTTAAGCCATATAACAAGCTCTCTCCGCTATTTTCAAGGGCTGGAACTCTGTTTATTTTGAAAGTGTAAAGGAGAGAAAAAAGCTATCAATACAAGAAGATATCTCTTACTGTTTCAATATGCTCTTGTTCATTCATTGCTATCTGTTAAAACTTATTGAATCATTAGTTTGTTTTACTTCAAGAAGCTTTGTATTCTTGTGGATGTCATCTCTGGATCTTTGTGTCTGTGAAATAACATCTTATGGTTTTTAAATGTAAATGATTATGTTCTATATGATTCCATTTTGGCATGCGTAAGGAATTATTTTGTTATCTATATTTCCTAAGAGTGCTTTTCTGTATTATCCCATTCCTTAATTATTCTATCCTTTTGTATTGATGATTTGTTATATCAAACACTTTCATGATATTAGAGTTCCTCATTAAAGCTAACTGTTGTACATTTGTAAATAAGTTTTTTCCTTTAAATAATGGAACTTCTTCCATTAAAGAGGAGGGATTTTCTGTCCCTTGACTGTTGTTTTCAATAAAGTCCTTATTTGACAACCAACAATTTTTTACAGCTCTACTTGGCATTCGTTCTTAACGGATTCTAGTTTATGAACATTTTCTTGATCATTCTTTGAATTGGAAACTCTACGATTTACTCATGGTAGGAGAGCCCTTGATATTGAAGATTCTTAGTTTCAGCTCTTGGAGTAGTAAGGTTTCACTCTTCCTTCAACAGGGAGAAATAGAAGAGCTCGTTCCATAAGCACACCCCCTGTTGAAGATAGAACTCTTAGAATTAGTCTTCCTCAAGAGGAACTCAGCCCTAATCTTTGTGTTTGTTTTCTTTCTGGTGTTTCAGTTCCCCTTGAAGTAGTATTTTCGAGGATGGCAGTTTCATTACCTTGGGGCCATCATGTTAGGCCTCTTACCCTTCCTCAACCTTTGCATGAGTTATCGAGGGGTAACAGAAATAACTTCCCCAAGTTTAGAGGTGATGGAAAGGTGCACCCTCATGAAAATATTGTAGTCTTCATAGTTGCATGTGGAGTCCTCGAAGTTGAGCATGAAGATGTCTCGATGAGGATTTTTATAGAAACTTTACAAGATAATGCAATAGATTGGTTCTATCATCTTCTTGTTGGGGCCATTACCAGTTGGACCATGATGAGGAAAAGATTTGAGAACCGTTTCAAACCTGCAGAGGATGTGCATGCTTTTTTGGCCTAGATTTCTCAAATAAAAGAAAGAATCACATGAGCCCATGAGGGAATTTGTGGCCAGGTTCAACAAGTTGATTAACAAGATCCCACCAGATACTCAGCATGTATATCAAATTCAAAAAAATTTCTACCTGAATGCTTAATTACTTGAAGTTAGCTATGTATTGAGAAGATCCAAAATTGCAACGTTGGATGAGGATTATAGATTAGTTCTTAGTTTTGAAGATGACTTGATCATGTTTGGTAAGTTGAAAAGAGATCCTTCTAGAGCTTCTTCTTCTTATTCTTCTACTCCTGGAGCTAATACAAATCCATTAGTGCAAAATCTTGCTAATAACCTCATTGGCATCAAGAAACAACTAGCTCAGCACACTCCTTATGCCGATGTTCCAAGGATGAATTTTCAGCCTAAAAACCATTTTCCGTCTTCTCAGACAAGGTTGAAAATTAAGGGGCCACCCATGAAGGTCCTTGTTAATGCAACTTGTGAGGTTGAAGAACTTGAAGATGAAGAGATTAATGAAGATTGTGAAGAACCTGAAGAAGAGGTTAATGAAGAACTGGAGGAACTTGAGGGATCTCGAGTCAATTTCTTCACCACCGAAGGTGTTGATGACGAGGATGATTATGATGAACTAGTGGCAGATATGAATAGGGAATCATACGTTGTCATGACTCGGGAATAAACAAATAATAAGGAGAAAGTGATACATCCCACTAAGAGGTCCAAGGAACATCCCATGACTATCCCCATTGTTACAAAAAGAGGATCTCCTATTCCCACTACATCCACACAGAAGGTGAGTTCTAATAATTCTTCTTATCCTAATTCTACCACTAAAGCTTCTTCTTCTCCAGCTCCTAAACATGATAAGCCTAATATTCCTAGTTTTGATAGCCCATCCACCTCTGGATATTTTGATATCATTGATTACCTAAGAAGAAAACAAAGGTTCAAATTTCAGAGGCTGAGTATTATCAAACCCACCCTAAAGCCTTTGCCAAAATGGTCCACTTTTTTAATTCCCATTCCAAAACTACCTCTAAAGGCCTTTTTCCTACTCCATCCTCTGCACCCCAACCCAACCTTGTAGTTGCAATCACCTCACCTAATGAGAAAATCAAACCGTTTTATGTGACTCTTCTTATAGCAGGCCATAAACTTGGCAACTGTGTCATAGATTCAGGAGCATCAGATAATGTAATGCCTGCCAAAGTGGCTCATGCTTTGGGTCTTACTCTCACACACACTTATGGGTCCTGCTATTCTATGGAGATTAAGGAGGTGCCTTTGGTTGGAATTATTAAATATGCGCAAGTAGCTTTTGCTACTTTAGTAGAGAATAAGGTTTTGGGTACTATTTTGGTAGCTATTATCCCTCCTTCATATGGTGTGTTGTTAAGTAGGAATTTTTTTAAGGATGTGGGAGGAGAGATTCAAATGGATTGGTCACATGCCCTAATACCAGTAAATGGAAAGATGAAGAAGTTGTTTCCTAAGAAGAAATCTAAGTATATTGTGTAAAAAATGGATGATCCCAAAGCACAAATACTCTACAAGGATATTGGACATGGTAACTATATGATTATGTCTCCGAAGGAAAATAAACTTCCCCAAGAAGTACTTCATGATCCTAATGGTGTTTGGAATCTAGAATTTGATGGAAGTTACTCCTCAGTTGGTTCTAGAGCAGGTATGGTGTTGATATCTCCTGAGGGAGAAGTTCATCCTTTCTCATTCAAGCTACAATTTGAAAATACCAGTAATACAACAGAGTATGAAGATCTCTTCCTTGGACTTAATGTGGCAAAAGAAAAATGTGTGAAGAATCTTCTGGCTCATGGAGATGCAAAACTAGTTTTTAAATAGGCCAGAGACCTTTTCTAAGTAAAGAATAGAAGGTTGAAGCATTACATGAATCAAGTTTGGGATTCTATTGAATTTCTTGTCACCTTCTCCATTGAAGTTGTACTAAGAGAAAAGAACACTAGGGCTGATTCACTGGCTATCTCAAGATTATTGTTGATACCTCACCCTAATTTGTCTCAGGAAAAAATCACAATTAAAATGATCCATAGGCCAAGTGTGCCTGATAATGCAAGTAAATGGCTAATTTTCAATGATGATCAACATTTTCTTTCTTTCTTGGAGCTCAGGGATAACTTTGAACAATTGTACTTTGAAGGAAGTAACAATTTGCTTGGTCAGAATGTATCTTCCCATGAGGAGAATGTCAAAGAGGAGACAGATCAAGATGGGTTCATCAAACTCAAAGGTAGCAATATTCCTAAAGGGATGGTGAGTTTGGAGGAATTGTTTGATAAACATGATAGATATGTTAAGTCTAAAGATTCTACAGGAGTGTGGCAATTTGCTGAGTATGAAAAGAATAACATTGGGAGCTCTAGTGACCCCAAAATAGTGAACATTGGGAAATGTTGTACACAAGAAGAAAAGAAGAAGGTGGTGAACCTCTTAAAAAGTATAGGGATGTTATTGCATCTTTGTATGAGGATCTAAAAGATTTCCAACCAAAGTAAATGAAGCATTTCATTCCTCTCAAACCTAGGATTAAACCTTTCAAGAAAAAGCAAAGGCAGTACAATCCAAAGATTGCTGACACCATTTTTTAGGAAATACAAAAATTATTGAAAGATAAGATTATCTTCCCCATTCACCATTTGACATGGATTGTCAACATTGTACTTGTCAAGAATAAAAATGGTGAGATTCTTCAGGAATCTGAATCAGGCCTCTTTAAAGGAAAACTATCCTCTACCAATGATGGATCAAGTTTTGCAAGCTGTTACAGGGTCTGAAATGTTGTCCATGCTTGATGGATTCTCAAGTTATAATCGAGTGGAAGTTAATACTACAGATCAACAAAAGACGACCTTCACCACCACTTGGGGTACTTTTGCTTATAAGAGGATGCCTTTTGGAATCATTAATGCCAATGCCACTATTCAAAGGGCTATGTACTTGGCTTTTGGAAGTTTGAAAGGAAAATGTATTGTTGTGTATCTAGATGACCTGACTCTATTTTCCAAAAACAAAGCAAATCATTTTCAGCATCTGAAAATAGTTCTCTTGAAATGCAGAGAACATGGGGTTTCTTTTATTCCCAAGAAATATGTCTTTTGTGTCACAGAGGGCAAATTTTTGGGGCATGTTGTCTCTAAAGATGGAAACAAAATTGATCCTAAATGAGTTCAATCTATTCAGCAGATTCCTCTTCCCATAAGTAAGAAGGGAGTGCATTCTTTCTTCGGTAAGATCAACTTCCTGAGAAGATTCAAGGAAAAAAAAAGTTTGAATATCTCTCAAATGATGAAAGGAAACAAAAAGTTTGGCTGGTCCTTTGAAGGGAAAGAAGCTTTTGAAGGTATAAAAAGGTTATTACTAGGACTCCTATCTTAGCATGTCTAGATTTTAGTAAATATTTAATTATTTATTACTATGCCACAGAAATCACCCTAGCCGCTGTATTAACCTAGAAATATTTTGATGATCATGAACTCCCAATTGCATTCATGAACTACATTATGAAAAATCATGAGTTGAAATACACCATGATGGAGAAGCATGCTTTCGCAGACGTTAAAGCTGTCAAGCAGTTTCAACTTTATATTCTTAACTCTCACTCTGTGGTGTTATTTCCTGATACAACCATCAATTCTATTCTTACGTAGCAAGAATTTGGAACTAAAAGAGGAAAATGGGTAGGAAAGGTTCAAGAATATGATATTGACATTAGACCAACCAAACTAGTTCAGGGTAAGGGCTTGTGTGAACTCATTGTTGAAGGAGCTGGTCATGAATTACCTAAGGAGGAGGTTAATGTTCCTATTGTTCTATTTCTCAGCTCGACAGATGAATGGTATGTTGATATCACTCATTTTATCACCTATGGAGTGTCCCTCTAACTTGACTGCCAAGGAGAAGACAGATATCAAGCTAAGATCAGCCTAGAACGTGTTTTGGGAGAATGCTTTGTTCAAACATGGAATGGATGGAAGATTTCTAAATTACATTGAAAAAGAACAACAGAAAAAAAATTTCTCAGCTTTCCATGATCAAGAATGTGGAGGTCATTACTCATCTGTTGTTACTACCGACAAGTTTCATCATGTTTTATACTATTGGCCTACCTTGTTTAAAGATGCGGTAAAATGGGTTAATAAATGTGAATCTTGTCAGAATTTTGTGGGAAGACCATAATTGGCTGCCTTGCCGCTTAAACCAGTTGTGAGTGAAGAGCCCTTTCAACAGTGGGGTTTAGATTTCATTGGAACACTCAACCCATCTTCAAGTGTAGGACATACTCATGTATTGATTTTCATTGATTACTTCGCTAAGTGGGTAGAAGCCATTCCAGTAAGAGTACTACTTCTAAAGTAGTATGTAATTTTATCAAAGAAAACATCTTGGTAAGGTTTGGAGTGCCAAGCAAGATTGTGACTGATAATGCTTCATATTTTTCTTCTGTTGAGATGATGAATTTCTGTTATGGATATGGCATTTACCTTGCTCACTCTTCATATTATTATCCTCAAGGGAATGAAAAAGTTAAATCAACAAACAAGAATCTGGTGGCTATAGTAAGGAATTTGGTTGATGAATCTCAGAGGAACTGACACAAGAAACTCTATGATTCTCTTTGGGAAGATAGGATTACACCTAAAAGAGCTATTGGGATGTCCCTTTTTCAAGTGGTGTATGGTTTGGAAGCTCAATTACCAGTAACAGTGGATCTACCAGCTTTATACTTAATGAAGGCCATTGAAGACACTGGCTTGAATGATTCTTTAGATAAAAGGATCATGTATCTTCATAAGTTGAATGAAGACAGGTTGTAGGTTGTTGATAGGATATCTTCCCACCAGTAGAAGGTGAAGTATCTATTTGACAATAAGGCTAGATCTAGAGATTTCAAAGTTGGCGACTGTACATACCCAAAATTGCAGGGTACTACACCACCAGAACATAGTTACACGTGCCCTAGTGATGATACAGGTCTCCTTGCAAGGTGTTCAGGATCTAGAAAATCTCTCCAAGTATGTGTTAACATCCTGCATGCCTCGCTTAGCCCCTACATGCTTTTTTTCTCTCTTCTCCCCTCCTTTTTCTTTGCATTTTTTATCTTCAGTGATGAAATTGCCACCCTTCCTGGGCGGCGGTCTCATGACATTCGCCCAGGCAGGGTGGCGGTCCTGTAACCGTCTCCCTTCTTAGGGTGGCAGCTCCTTCACGCTGCATTTTCAAGAATGTTCTTTTTAATGCGACTCACGTAAATTTCAACATTTATCACCTTTTTTTCACTGCCTTTGCTTGTATTTATGATTCTAGTTTCCCTTGGAATAGTGTTTTTGCATTGTTTATGGTTAAAGAGTTCAATTTGGTTTTCACCTTTGGGTAAATGGGAATTCTATAAATGGCTGATTTGTGCTCAAGCAAATGGCCCCTCAAATTTTCCTCTCAATTTCTCATTTCAATAGCTTAGTCTTTCAATTTTGCTTAGGATTCATAGTTTTATTTGTTCCATGCATGGTTAGTGTTGTTTAGCTATCAGGAAGCCACATAATCTTCTTGTGCTATTGTTGTTACTATTTCATGTAATTCATTGGAATAGGATAGTTTGATTTTCAGTAGGAAGCCATTAAAGTTACAGGTATTGTTCGTCAAACAGGATAGTTTCAGGTTCTAGACATTTTATGTTATATGACTCGCAATAAATCCCACTAGGAATTGCATAATCCAAGCTCTGTTCTCTTGCATTATCCCTCTCCTACTCGCATTGTATTCAGTCTACATCTTAAGCTGCCATTATTTCGATACCAACTTCTGTTGATGGTAACATTACACACTTTTTCTGGATTCACGTGAGCACAAAGGAACGAAGAGATCACACTGAGGGGAAAAAGCCACACACAACCAGATTCACCACTGTTCTGTAAAATCCATGTTCAAGCTTTCAAATTTCTAGTTAAAACATATCAAATAGAGTAAATCATTTCATTTCAGTTAATCTCACTTTCGATATTTCCCGAGGAAGCTATGGGGATCGATAGTTTCTGAGAAAATATGATTCACTCCTCACTTCTGAGGTAGGATTGAGAGTCTTTCAAATAGATTAGATCAGTTATCTGGTTATTTAGAATAGATTTACAACTACACAGGCAAGTAACTATACTTGGCTGCTTTGTTTGTTTTAATTTCGTTATTAGTTTAGTTGTGAATTTCTAGATATCTTAAATAGTTGTTCTTTCAATTTCATTCAAATAGTTCATCAAAAACACAAAAATAGAAAAGTCATATATGTTGTAGATACATTTTACATAGATAATTTTACTTTGATGCAGTTAGATTTACATTTTTTCTTTTGCATGACAATCACGGGACCTAGAGAGCCCAGAGAATACGTATTTGAGCCAATCGTGCCTCAACCCAATCTTGTTACAGCAATAGCTGATATAGATCAGAATCTTAGAATCCAAGTCTTCAGAACAATAATAGACTTACAACAGATCAGCTCACAGTTAAGAGGGTTAAACATAGAAGACAACCAAGCACACATATTTTTGTCAAACCAGCCAAACTACATATTACTCTAGACAAATATCTACATGACTGTAGAAGGGCTTGAAAGAGAGAAAAACATTTGGCTGTGACCTTTTTGTCCCACCGCTATATGCAGGAGACATTCTCATTGACATAGACACTAGCTTAAGAATTTAGGTTGTCAGAACACCTGTAAGGTGGAGAAAAGATTGCACAACTTGCAGTTCTAAATATAGAGGCCGAAAAGGCATACGACTACTAGATATTAGGGATTAGGGATTGATTCCACATATGACCATTGAAGGTCCATAACAACAATGAATCTACAGTTGTGATCCATAAATCCCACAACCCAATGGACCCACGGGGTAATCTCACATTGATGTTGGTTTACACACATCAGTATTTAGATCTACTCCACTTCCACCTATCATCATCACACAGTTATCCTTGTTAGACATAGCAGCTAACAAAGCTAAATATTTCTGGACTAGACCAGAGAATCAACCGTAGAATCCACTATATATCCATCATCCATCCTATGACCCTATCTGGAGATATACACAAAACAATTCCAGGTCATTTTCCCCATATCCCACAACCTATAGATCGGATCATGCCAGAGCTTGATATTGATTGGAACCTTTGAGTGGTCATCCTCGCCAACCTATATATCACACCAGTTTAGGTTAGAAGGGCCTTCTTTTCCTTAGATTTGTAGATTCCATTAGTGCGTGTCGAAGACATAAGATTGCCTAGAAAGTTTTCCTATACCCCACGTGAATTCCATCCCCACCGGTTGTCTCAGCACGACCTCGAGAGGTCAGGTGCAAGGAACAGTTACTTGTAGATTCCCATGCTCACTTATCACTTTTCCATCGTACAAAAATTGGTGAACCCAATGTGAAAGGAATAGTTGCTTCCCTTTTACCTTTCCCCATTTAGTGTTTCATATTTCTTCCATCCACCTTTGCTATTTCCCATTATTCTGTGGGTATTCATATACCCATCGAACATGTCGGGATTCGACACATATAGCATACCTCTCCTAGGTCTTGAAGCATATTATGATCAACTGAATAGATAGCCATCACCCTTGCTCTCAGCATGGGGTGACAACTATGCAACTAACCAATTATCAACACAAACTCCCACCCCCAAGGACTAGATATAGTTATTCTTTCCAAATAGAGGATTTGGATCAGCTCACTCAAACGAAACACCCAGAGCCTTCAGGCTCGAACACCATGACATTTACAGGAGAATCTGGTTCATCTCCTTAGGTATTGCTTAGACCGTAAATTAGTAGACAATCAGATCCATATCCATTTTTAGATGATGAACGTTTAGTGCATTATGCCAAGAATGAACAATGCTCTTGGAGTATGTACCCACCTATAGGAAGTTTACAAACACAACCCAAGGTCTCGTTTCAATTAAAACACCTCCATGCCACTACCTATAGGAAATACCCTCAGTGAAACTTGGTAGGGAAATGATCAATTCATAGCGAGGTACCACACGCCTATACAACCTCAGGATATACAACAAACACCACTAAGGAAAAATACTATGACTTTGCCAAATGAATTCATCTCAACTTTAGTAGAAAAAGTTGGAGGGTTAGAGCTTTCTCAAGCAAGTCAAAATTCTCAATTCATGCAGGTAGGAAATTCCAATCCTCCACATCGTCTCGGCTAAGTAGACCTCCTCACAAGAATAGGCAGGTTGGGCATGCCTCCTCAGTATTCGCAACAAACCCCAACTAGAACCGCACTTTCTAACACCATTCCGGTGGAAAATATGACACCTCCCGATCTAGTACAAAATAATCCATTCTTGGGTAATACTCCTCCATACTTGAACATATATTCCAAATCCCCGCAAGGAGATATGTTCTCTTCTCCCGGCATGTTCGCTAAACCACAGGGATTGCCTTATGCCCTTGCAAATGCATATGCCAACACCATAGCAACAAACCATCCCACCTCCACCCCCTCAGCAGGCACCATTGATGGTCGAAACCTATGTAATAGGGACTTATTCTGAATATTTGAAAGAAATCTTAGACTTCACTATACGAAGCGTCATACTTCCAAGACCTCTTGTCAATTTTCCCAAATATAGAGGGGAAGGAGACCCGAATGCACTTATCAAGGCCTATGCCAAAACTATTCGAGAACTGCTCCCTTGGGACGGGGTTGTTGCTAAAATATTTCCCAAAATTTTAGAGGACATTGCCCTTGATTGGTATTACAGAATACCTGAAGCTTCCATACATTCATTTAAACAACTTGTTTCAGAGTTCATCAAGGTATTTGACATGAACAAACTGTTGAGAACAGGAATCAGGGAGTTCTTGCACATTAAACAAGAACATAATGAATCTGTTGCTCACTTCATCCAAAGATGGTGTATAGTCCTTTATTCTTTGGCAAGTGCTCCAAATATGGACCAAATGGAACTATGTGATTTATTCCTTCATTCTCTCAGCAGAGAGGTAAAGGAGGAAGTCCAGAAGTTCCCACTAAGGACTTACGATGAAGTACTTGAGAGCACTCTCCAAATAGATCAAACGGCAATAGATAGCAGTTGCAAGACGTATGGAACAAATGGGAGGCTAATCACCCCTAGCCAGAATACTACGACTTATCCTACTACCACAAACATCAATCAAGGACCTAAAATCCTTAACAAAAATCACAACGTAACCACAGATGGAGTAACCGACCAAACAAAAAAAAAATTGTAAATGTTCCACCGCCGATTAACAATCAACAAAACAACTTTACCCCGACAATCAATACAGTGGATTTTAATCATCCACAACAAAAACAACAACAACAACAAGGGTAGACCCAGACACACGGTCCAAGTCAAAATTCAACTAGATATCAGAACCAAAACCAAAACCAAAGACAACAAATGCAAAATCCTAATGGTCAATGGTTTAATAAGAGTTTTGGACCACAATATGTGCCAAACCAGCAACATAGGATTTACAATCCCAATTCGTATTGTGGTTTCCACAAAATTTGAGGCCATGACACTAGAACGTACCGTGATTACAATAAGTTCATCTAATGTTTTCCAAAGGAACAAAGACAACTTTTCATAGATATGTTCTTGGCAAATCCTGCATCACCAGCACCAAATACTTTTACAGGGTAGTTTCCCCTCAAAATGCACCCCTCAAGATCTTCAACGATCCGCTCCCAAATCACAATAACAAAAAATTAAATCCAAATGGGATGAACAAGATTGTAATGACAAGAAACAATGATCATGAAGCCTTGACTTCGCTAAATCCACCTGTCGCACCACAATTAGGAAATCAGCTATGACCCAAGATAGTCAGTTTGGTGAAGTTAGACACTGAGCTACCCATGGAAGTTGTAACAAGGACACGAGAGTATTCCTCTCAGCCAAGTCCCAGTTACCCACTAGAGATAGATAACATTCAACAGCCGTTAGTAAAACCCGTAGGTGCTTATGATTTAATTAATGACCTAACAAAGACCTTCTCTCATATTTCTTTTTTGGATTTATTGAAGAACTCTCCTACCCACAGGGCTGCTCTTTTAGAAGCATTAGGTTTAGGTCATTTAATTAACATCACTTCACCTCCTACAACACAAGTAAACCATATAGAATTTGATATCCACCCTTCAGGGCAGCCGGATAGGGATACCGAGTTTATATTTGAAATAAAAAAAATGCCAATGGACGTTGAGATTACACGTAGAGGTGATCCAGCCTTACATCTACAAGTGTGGGTTTATAATAATTACGTTAAACGTGCAATGGTTGACGATAGGGAAGCAGTTAACATAGTCCCCTTCTCTTTCCTTCAAAAGCTAGGGTATGGAGAAAAAAATTGTTCCACAACTCGGAATATGCTAAGAGGCTATGATAGCCTTAAAGCCACGTCAATTGGGACTATAATACTACTAGTCACCTTAGGACCCAAAACAATCCTAATTGAGTTTTATGTTATAGATCAAAAACCAACTATAATATGATCCTCGGCCGACTGTGGATACACCGTATGAAGGCAATCCCTTCTATGTTATTTCAAGAAGTAAGATTCTTGCACTTAGGAAAGGTATTCGTAGTAAAAGGTGATCCAAAACCATTCGATATACACCTAGTAGACCTGAAGAAAAGGCCAGGCATTCACTCTGAGTATGAAATCCCAACAAATCAACTTAATAAACAAACTGATGTGAGGTGAGAAGGAAATTTGGTACCTATAACGGAGTTAGAAGTTACGAACCTAATCAAGAATATCCCAGTCCTCAAGGAAGAGGCTAACACTATAGAAATAGTATCATTAGGAACTACAGAAAAAATTGTCAAATTGCTAGAACAGGATCTACTAATTTTCCTACCATTTGATTCTGTAGGCATGGGATATACCCTAGGATTTGGTTCTCTTCTAGTAGAAGAACTCTGCATGGTAGAAGTAACCGAAGCGGATGAAATAGACAGAAAAATGGTCCCAACATCCATCTTCATAATTAAATATTGGACTCTTCATTTCGATGGAGCTAGATGTCATTATGGGGTTGGGGCAGGTGTGATCTTTACTTCACCTGAAGGAAAAATCCTACCATTTGCCTTTAAACTAAATTTTGAATGTACAAACAATGACGCTGAGTACGAAGCCCTCCTCGTTGGCCTCATCCTAGCTAAAAGGCTCAGTGTTAATGACATCAGGTTGTTAGGAGACTCTCAATTAATAGAAAACCAAGTCTCTGAGGTGTATGAGACTAGAGCTGAACACTTACAACTCTACAAAACAGCGGTATTAGATTTGAGCAAAGATTTTGATTTCATATCAATTGAAGCAATCCCACGTGAACAAAATCTTCTCGCAGATTCGATACCAACCTCAGCTTCACATTTCACTCCAAACAGTGAGTTAGAGGACACCCGTTTCATGCTATCCCTTCACACTGAACCATTAGTGAAGAAAATTTCAAATCATTTTTTAACGAACATAGCTAAGAACAACTCTACTATATTAGATCACGTTGATAGTGATATAGCTACTCTTGATTACTTAAATGCCTATGTAGTGTTACATCTCACCCATCATGTGGTAGATTTGTCTTTAATCCCTCATTTGTCTTCTTACTTTGAAAATCCCATGATAGAGCTTCCCCCGCAAAAGGAACTCAACATATACACGGTAGAGAATGGAGAAGATCTGGAACTACCTCCAGCCCCGCTTGAGTTTGAAGAAGGTAACACTTCTTTAATCAAAAAAATGATTGATATTAACATCGGAACGGAAGAAGAACCAAAGATCTTGAAACTAGGATCTTCGTTAACTCCAAAAGAAATGGAAATACACACTCGAATCCTCAAAGAACATCAGAAGGCTTTTGCATTTAATTAGTAAGAAATGACAGGGGTTGCACCACACATCATGGTACATAACCTCATCACCAAAATTATATGCAAAGCCAATTAAACAAAAATCAAGACCAATGAAACCCAAGGTAGCTCTCATGGTGAAAGAAGAAGTAATGAAACTCCTCCAAGTGGGATTCATCAAACCAGTCGGTTACTCTCAGTGGGTATCTAATATCATTCTCATTCTCAAAAAAAGTGGGAAGATACACATTTGCATAGATTTCCAAGACATTAACAAGGAGTTCCCTAAGGATGACTTCCCGTTACCATCCATAGACATCATCGTTGACGCAACAGCTGGATTTGAGCTTTTGTCTCTAATGGATGGATTCTCGAGATACAATCAAAGTAGAATATCTGAACAAGACCAAGCTAAAACTAGATTTATAACTCCTTGGGGAACCTATTGCTACGTTGTTATGCCATTCGGTCTCAAGAACACTGGTGCTACATACCAACGGGAAATGACGTATATATTTCATGATCTTATACACAAAATCATGGAATCCTATATAGATGACTTGTTAGATAAAGCTAGGAAGCGTTGTGATCACCCGGAAGTGCTCTGTATCATTCTTTCATGTTTGATAGAATACGGAGTCACACTAAACCCAGAAAAATGTGTATTTGGGTGTGACAGGAGGGAAGCTCCTAGGTTACATTATATCATCACGAGGGGATCGATGTAGACCTAGCTAAAATCTGGGTTGTTCTTAAAATTATCCCACCGTCGATTGAATCTGGAATCAGGTCGTTTCTTAGGAAACTCGGTGCAATCCAAAGATTCATCCCAAATTTAAGCTTTGCCATTCATCCAATCAACAATCTACTGAAGAAAGAGTACAATATCGATTGGATCGAAAACTGTAATGAGGCTTTCGAAGTAGTTAAGCGTTTCTTGTTTTCACCACCCTACACTAATGCCTCCTAAGCCAAACCACCCTTTAATCTTATATTCATGAGCTACCAATGTCTCGCTAGCCTACATGTTAGCCCAAGAAGATGATGACAAATGAGAATGTGTGATCTATTTTATTAGCTGAACATTACTCGATTATGAGACATGTTATACATAAGTAGAGTGAGAATGCCTCGCCATAGTCTTTGCAACTAAATGCTTAAGACATTACATGCTAAATCAAGAAACAAGGATTATTGTAAAAAAATACCATTTACGAACTTTCCTCACGCAAGGATCTTTGTCTAAAAAGGTTAGATGCTTTATAACGTTAATGGGTGAATTTGAATTAACTTTTGTAAACCAGAAGTCTGTTAAGGGACAAATCATTGTAGATTGGTTAGCTGATAACCCGTTAGACGGAGGCAATCTAGTAGATCTAGATTTTCCCAATGAATGCATATATTACGTCAAAACTAAACCTCCCATCTCTGAATGTCCTTGGTATACTGATATTATTAATTATATCATGGGCCATGCATATCTAGAAGGTGCTACACCGCAATAAAGAAGGCAGTTACGCTTTATCGTAGCTAAATACATTATTATAGAACAAGTTCTCTATCGTAAGGCTTTCGATGGAATGCTTCTAAGGTATGTTGACATAGAATAATCCAAGAAGATTCTCTACGAATCTCACAGTGGAAATATGTGGTAGCCACTTTGGAGGTCACGCCACCACTCACAAAATACATCAAATGGGCTATTTCTGGCCCACTCTAGAACACGATGCAATAGAGTTTGTATGCAAGTGCTGTAAATGTCAAGAATTTTCCCACGAGATTCACATGCCGGCATAAGCTCTACAACCAATCGCTACTCCATGGCCCTTTTCTACATGGGGCCTAGATTTGATAGGGAAATTATCTCCCTCGTCTATAGATGGCCATAACTTCATAATCACCGCCACTAAGTATTTTACCAAATGGGTAGAGGCTATGCCTCTCACCACTGTACCAGGTTCCGTAATCACCAAGTTAATTTTAAACCAGATTATTTACAGGTACGGTGTCCCACAAATCATTATCTCAGATAATGGCACTTCTTTTAAGAATGACGAAGTCCGTGAGCTATGTAGTAAATTTAAAATAAACCATCATACAGCGTCCCTGTATTACCCTCAAGCCAATGGACAGGCTGAAGCAACAAACAAGACATTAAAAGCTATTCTCCTTAAAACGATAAAAGAAAATAAATGAGATTGGTATTTAAAGTTATACCCGGCCTTGTGGGCTCACCGAACCTCAATAAGAACACCCACAGGAGAAACTCCTTTGTCATTGGTACTCGGAGCAGAAGAAGTTCTCCCACTTGAGGTTGCAATACCCAGTCTCTGCATCTCATTAGAAGGGATTCTGGATGAATACACTTATAGAGAAGCACATCTCTCCCAACTAGAAATCCTAGATGAGGTCAAGTTAGATGTTAAATAGCGGCATAGAGTTTATGTTGACCGGATGTGCCGGCAGTATAACAAAAAGGTCTATGAATGAGATATATATGAAGGAGATCCAGTTGTAAGACTAAACAACTAGATTGACAAAAAATACCAGTGAAGGAAGGAAATTCTGGCCCAAATGGTTGGGCCCATACCAAGTCACGAAAGACTATGGAAATGGTGCATATCTTTTATGTACACTGGAAGGTGAGGAATTAAATGAAACAGTCAATTCCTTGCATCTTAAACGATTCTATGCATAAGCAAGCCACACTGTTTGTATAATTATATCTACATTGCATCTTCATGTAGTTAGGTTCATTTTGTCCACTTGTTTCCTACAATTTTTTGATCAAGGAACTTATTCTCAAAGAAATTCATTACAAAATTATGATGGTATTTGGCATAATCATGCAAATCATACTTCTTCGCTTTCATAATCACATCACCTGATTCTAAATCATCTCATCAAATAAAGCTATATATGACAAAGTATTAATAGTAACCATACCAAGGTCTGCATGCCTTTTCTCACTTCTGGTTTCTTCCTAGGATAGGTGTCTTGCCTATGGTCTATTCTAGAAGCTTCGTCGTGTCACATCTATCCCGTATGCATATCTCTTTGGAAATAAGAACATACTGACATTTTTCTCAAATATATAAATCAAATGTAGATCAAACAATTTATTTAATTTTTACACGTTTCCTTTTGCTACCAACCTTCGGTGATGAGCTTACATCTCTTACTAGTGACGTAGGGTTGGGAAAGGATGGGAATGCGCTTACTCGCATGTACCTTGTCCATGGTGATAAGCCCACGCTTCTTACTAGTAGCATGGGGCAAGGTGTAGGGGGTCCTCTTGACGAATAAACGTTGAAGGTTATAAGAAAACAATTCAAATGAACATTTGAAATCTTGAGTCAAAACAAATGAATCAGATGTCTGAAATTCCAAGAGAGCTCAAAACCCTGAAAACCATATTTTGTCTACCATGTGGCCACCTATGGATCTAAGTCAAGATAAACCACAAAGAAAGTAGCATTCTAAACTATGGAGTCACTCAATTAGAGTAGGTTTGTAGCATTCTAATTTGGTTCCACCAAATATTTTTCTATCTCTCATCACTACCATTCAACAAATTTCATAGCTTGTGCCCTTTCTAGCTCTCGGTGATGAGCCCTCGTATCTTACTAGTTACGTGGAGTTAGGAATGGGGCAAGTTCATCTGTTCATCAACGGGTTTATCATCTCATTTTGTCACAACAAATATGAAGTACCGACAAATTTCTTATAGAAACTAAAGTTCAAGATCACATTGTGTCTACATTATCATACATCAGCATCACAAAATACAAAAATAAAGGAAGCACTTGTATCATTTGTTCTCCACTGCATACATTCTGAAAAGCATATAAAAACAACATATTAGTTTACATGTGGAAATGAATCAAAATATCATAATACGAAGAGTTTGATGCAAAAAGAATATTTATATATATATAAGTTTCCTGTACAATGTCATCATGTGCTAAGCATGGTCAAAATGCTCAAAGAGCCCAGGAAATACAAAATACATCATACAAACAATCTAAGAGCGCCATGTGGCTTCTCAACCCCTATGAGATCCCTCTGAAGGTGCACACCCATGTCTAGGACTCTGGCTACGCTGGCACTCTAATTATATGGAGGGCTCACGGTTCGGAGGAAGAGCTGCGGCCTCACCATGAGAGTGACTCCTCATCAGATGCTCTGATGTCCTATATCTTTCCAACATGGTGCGAAGGGTAGTTACCATCTTGGCCACATGCCAGATAGGGGAAAAAATGTCAATATGCCTACCAGCTACTAAGGGCTCCCTTGCATCGATGGATAACTCCACATGGGTCTTCTCCATGGGGATCATCAGGGTATCAGTACATACCCGGTGAGTTAGGTCTTGCCACTTGTCAGCAGTCTCTGAAAGTAAAGAAGAAAACAAATTAGAAATAATCAAAATATATAAAAAAAATTAAACAAAAGGAGATATAGCAACTAAGACAATCATATCTAAAAACAAAAATTAAAAATAAGGATGATAACTCACTCAGATCTCCAGGCCTCCAAGATGGATCCCTAGGGTCAACACTTACCACAGATGCCACCATTGACTGATGTGCTCCTCCTATGCCTGGAACCACATAATTTCCTACTACGGACTCATCCTCTCTGCCAAAACCTTGAGAAAGTGGCTCCTCTAAAGCTAGGGTCACCCTCTCTGCACTCTTCTCCACCCTCTCCTCTTGTAAGATATCCTCAGTGTCATGCCACTCAGGATCATTGTCCTCCTCTCCACCTGACTCACTGACCTCAGCCTTGGTCTCCTCCTCTGTCTTTCCTCCTATGAACTCCTCAAACTTGGATTCTATATCAATGGGGTCATCACTACTGTGGGAAGGACCGACGGCAATCTAAAGTAAGGGTGCTTGAGGAGCACCAGCTATCCCTCGAGCATGTACCACTCACCTAGTTGCAATAGGAATGCCAGGAGTAACAACTATCCAACCCCAGCCTCTATGACCTCCTCTAGCCTCCCAGACCGATCCAAACATTGGCACCATTGGGGGAAGCATATAAATGTAAGAAAGGCCAAACTACTGAGGCACTTGAGAAAAAGGATGTCTCTCCACCTTCCCCATCCTGTCCACAAGCTGAATTATGGTAGAGCAAGAGATCAAAGTAAGGGCCTCCTCACCCCATAACCCTACTGTGGCTTGATAGGGTGTGGCCTCCATATCATCTATAGTCAAGGAGGTGATTGGGTGGTGGGGTGCTTTGAGCACCAACATATCTGTCCATCTGGCTGCCCTCACAGCTCCAGGATCCACCACCTCTACACCTCTCCCATAAGGGATGAAACTCTTGTAGACCCAACTCATAACCAGGGTCGGATGACTCAATGATTGCCCCTATAAACAAACCACCTAGTACAAATCATGATAGGTGGTCCCAAGTATGTTAGCTCCGTAGGCATAAATCTGGCCATGTCCCTCAGTCTGTGCAATGATGGGGTACCGACAATAAAGTAAAGTGTCTCCTCCCTTCTCCCTGATCAATCTCGAGGCAAGGATCCCCATAAGGGCCTGGCGAATCAAGGGGATAGGTAGGATAGGAATAGATCGGACCCTCACCCCCTTCTTTGAACTAGTGGAGATAATTGTGTCTCCCATATATGAAGCCCAATGTGCTATCTGAGCCTGTGACCCTGCTATCTCAAGTGTGAGTTGTCTACCGATGATTGAGACCCCCAAGATGCGGTAAACATCCCCCAAAGTAATGGTCCACTCACCTCTGACTCCTGGAATTCAAAAAGTGTTCCGATCAACATCCCAATATGAAAACAAGTCACAAAGTATGTGACTAGAAGGTGCAACATGTGGGACACATGATATATGCAATATACCGGCCCTCTGAAGAGTGTCTTGCTCATCCTGAGAAAGTGCATCTAATACTGTTGGAATCCAATCACACTCTCTCTCCCGACTCCATCTGATATACTCCTCCTTCTCCTACATACACCCAAAAGGAGTAAGTTAGTATTCAAAATGACATTAGAAAAGTCATTAAGACATATAAGAATGCTAGAAATGCCAAAACAATTTCAAATAAGTACTCTTTTAGCATTCTGTGAAGAACTACTACCCTAAGTAGGGTGGCGGTTCCGTAACCATTGCCTTAAAGGTGGTGGTCTCATAACCGCCTCCCTTGATAAGGGCAGCGGTCGTGTAACCGCCACCCTACTCAAGGCAATGGTCGTGTCCCAAATTTCCACGTAGGTCACATGCCCTAAATGAAACCTAAAAACACCAAAAATGACTATTTTTGACCAAAACAAAGCCTACCGATTAGGTGCCCCCCCTAAGTGACCCTATTAAAGCTGAAATTTTAAAAAATAATCCCCCCATGACAAAGATTTCACCATTTTAACATTTTGGGGATAAAAATGGTAAATCAAGAGAAACTAACCTGTGATCTCGTGGGTCAGTGTTCCACTCGCGGATGCATGATAACTTTCTCGTCCTGAACATTTTGACTATACTCTCATCAGAAACCGTCACCATGGGTCCCAAAGCTCAAAATCAATCAAATCGACACGCGTAAATGAATAGGAAAATGGGCCCAATTTTATATATATAACATCCTGACTTGTTTTGAATGCCCTTTCCGCAGGTTTAGTGTGCCGACAGATGTAAGTTCTTATCCGCACACAAATGGTATGCCCTCATTTCATATTATTTTAGTATTTATCTTTAGATTTATTTTATCTATCTGCACTTGAGTCCTCTTTTCATGTTACAGGTAGTGGGAATCTTGGAGGGCATCATTTCGACACACGAGCATGTCAGGTATGATTTATAAACCTCCCATTTCGGGAACGCCATACTCGTACCCACCATTTTACACCTCTTCATGGCTAAAACACCTCTCTGAGGGGGAAATATGTACGTACCCAAAATTGTAGGGTACTGCAGCTCTAGAACATAGTTACATGTGCCCCAATGATGATACAGGTCTCCTTGCAAGGTGTTCTGGATCCGGAAAATATCTCCAAGTATGCGTTAACATCTCGCATGCCCCGCTTAGCCTCTGCATGCTTTGTTTTCTCTTCTCCCCTTCTTTTTCTTTACATTTTGATCTTCAGTGATGAAACCATCGCCCTTCTTGGGTGGCGGTCTCGTGACCGCAGCCCAGGCAGGGCGGCGGTCCTAAAACCGCCACCGTGCTCAGGGTGGCGGTCCTACACGCATTTTCCAGAATGTTCTTTTTAACGAGACGCACGTAAAAGTTCAACGTTTACCAGATTTTTTCACCACCTTTGCTTGTATTTATGATTCTGGTTCCCTAGAATAGTGTTTTTGCATTGTTTATTGTTAAAGAGTTCAATTTGATTTTCACCTTTGGGTAAATGGGAATTCTATAAATAGCTAGCTTGTGCCCAAGAAAATGGCCCCTCAAATTTTCCTCTCAATTTCTCATTTCAATAGCTTAGTCTTTCAATTTTGCTTACGATTCATAGTTTTATTTGTTGCATGCATGGTTAGTGTTGTTTAGCTATAAGGAAGCCACATAATCTTCTTGTGCTAGTATTGTTACTATTTCATGTAATTCATTGGAATAGGATAGTGTGATTTTCAGTAGGAAGCCATTAAAGTTATAGGTCATGTTCGTCAAACAGGATAGTTTCAGGTTCTAAACATTTTATGTTGTATGAATTGCAATAAATTCTACTAGGAATTGCATAAGCCAAGCTCTATTCTCTTGCACTATCCCTCTCCTACTTGCATTGTATTTAGTCTGCATCGTAAACTACCACCATCCCAATACCTACTTCTTTTGATGCTAACATCACACACTTTTCTGGATTCACTTGAGCACAAAGCAACAAAGAGATCACACTGAGGGGACAAAGCCACACACAACCGGATTAGCCATTGTTTTGTAAAATCCAGGTTCAAGTTATCAAAGTTCTAGTTAAAACATATCAAATAGAGTAGTCAATAATTTCATTTCAGTTAATCTCACTTTTGATATTATTGGGGAAGCTGTGGGGATTGATAGTTTCTAAGAAACTATGATTCACTCCTCACTTTTGATATAGGATCGAGAGTCTTTCAAATAGATTAGATCAGTTATCTAGTTATTTAGAATAGATTTACAACTGCATAGGCAAGTAGCTATACTCGGTTGCTTTGTTTGTTTTAATTTCGTTATTAGTTTAGTTGTCAATTTCTAGATATCTTAATTAGTTTCTCTTTCAAGATCGTTTAAATAGTTCATCACAAAAACACAAAAATAAAGAAATTATATATGTTGTAAACATACTTTACATATTTAATTTTACTTTGCTACAGTTAAAATTATATCATTTCCATTTGCATGACAATCACGGGACCTAGGGAGCCAAGAGAATATGTGTTTGAGCCAAGAGTGCCTCAGCCCAATCTCGTTATGGAAATAACTGATATAGATCAAAATCTTAGAATCCAAGTCTTCCGAACAATAACAGACTTACAACAGATCAGCTCACAGTTAAGAGGGTTAAACATAGAAGGTGACCAAGCACACATGTTTTGGTCAAACTAACCAAACTATAGATTACCCTCGATAAATATCCACATGACTGTAGAAGGGCAAGAGAGAAAACTTTCAGCTGTGACCCTTTGGTACTATTATCACCGAATCACAGCACCCTTGTGTTTATACAAGTGCATATACTTGAACTCACGGTGTGATTGGATAACATGGGTACTATCTCCAAGTTGTGGGACTTGCTACTTGAGATAGACCTCCAGAGAAAGCTAGTTCTTGCTCCTAAACTACCTGTCACAATCTACTCTAATGCAGGGGAAACTAACTATTCTAATCTTAATTTCCAAGGGACCAGGGAGAAAGGATGCATAAAATGAAAGCCTACACTAAAGTGGTGATACACCAGAAAATGAGGGTGTGAGAGTAGTCTCCAAATGTGTGAAATACAGAAGCAAAGTACACACTAGAAGAGGTGATGACAGTTCTCCATAATCTAGTAAAATGCATTCACAACAATATTCCAAGGACACACAATGATAATGGATCCCTACAAGAATATAATAATAGACACAATATCCTTGTAGAAAGATTAAAGGGGCAAGAAGAATGCAAGAAAACACAGCAGGGGAAGATATATCCACAACCTGATATTTTATTGCTTCATGATACGCACAGTTCAATCTATTACAAGATAAGGGCCTGGATCACCATGCAAGGAGTCCACTACAAGGGCCTATAGCACATTGGCTTCACAAAGCAATTTTTACAGAGCTTTGCTATCTGAAAACCCTCTCTTTACAATGAGCCCAACACTCCAATTTATAGAAAAATGGGAAGGAAAAGAGAAGGGAAAATGGAAATCTCAAAATTTTTCTTTCAACCACCTGTAAGAGGCATTAAATAGAGTAAAATGATTATATATTACTTGAAAAAGGCTCCCCATAATGTCCCAGGTGCTACAGCAGAGAAAGAATGATGACCATGCCTCTTAATTGCACTCCCAATCACCAAATGAAACACTGTTATGAATCCGGCCACGTTTTGTCAAAAATATCAATCAATCTCTCATCAAATATAGAATTTCTCGATTGATATGCATTTGACTCGGAGCCATGATTCCAAAGGTACCAATTTTGTGTGATTTCGTTGAGAAATGCAAAAGTTATGGCCTTCTGAGTGCGGACAGCTATTTTGGGTCTAGCAGGCGTTTTCTATCATTTGACGGGAATGAGCATTAACTGACTGGAGCCGAATATATTTCTCTTATTTAAATATATCTACCCTCATCAAAAATAAGAAATCCAATTTTTTTGGCGTAGAGGACGTCGTGCTCATTCCAGAAAGTCCAATTTTGTGAAAATAAGTGCTCAGAGTCAAAAGTTATGGCCGTTTGAAGTTTCACGGGTCAAACGTTGACTTTTGTTCTTTGCCTTCAGCCGCTTCAGATTTTCACATCCCTCGCGTACCACGCATACCTTTATCCCAGCTGTCCCAGATGAAAATCTCGTGCTTCGGCCGATTCGGGCTTCGTTGTTCCTGTTTGCGGTGAAGACACGTGGCGAGATTCCATTCGCTCTCGGCTCTTTCGGCTTTTCGTATCCTCCGCATACTTTTGGCCCAAATGTCCCAGTACGAAAGTCCTCTGTTTCAGCCAAACTGGCCGGTTCGTGTCCTCCGCGCACTTTTGTCCCAACTGTCCCAGACTGCCTGAGACAAATTTCTCCGAACCGCCCGAAATGGACTGACTTGCGCCAAACAGGCCGATCTGCATCTTTCACATACCTTTGTCCCAACTGTCCCGACTGCGTGAAAACAACACTTAGTCAATTTTTTCCACTTTTTGGCTGGTTCACCTTTTCGCATCTCACGCGTCCTGGATGCCCCTTTGCTCTGCAGACTGCCTGGCGGCCTTTCGGCCGATTCGCGCCCAGATGTCCCTCATGTCCGACTGCTGCGAGGACTAGGACTTAGCCATTTTTCATTATTTTTCCTGGCCCAAGCTTGTTTTCTGCAACTTTTTCACATTTTTAAAACTTTCTAGGTTTTCCTCTTAGACAGGAGAGTTAGAAAGAAGTCGAGGGGACCCCAGAAACATGATTTTTTGCCTTGAATAAATATAATTGCTTGGGACTAAAGAATTTGATGCATGTTATCAAAATTACCTTGAGGGGTGAATTTTGGGTAACAGGTCCCATAGCCAGACGTAGGAGGAATTCTAATTGACATAGACACTAGCTTAAGGATTCAGGTTGCCAGAATGCCTGTAAGGTACTCTGAGAAGATTGCACAACTTACAGTTCTAAATATAGAGGCCAAAAAGGCATATGACTACTGGATATTAGGGATTAGATATTGATTCTACATATGACCATTGAAGGTCCACAACAGCCACAAATCTATGGTTGTGATCCAAAAATCCCACAACCCAACAGAACCACAGGGTAATCTGACATTGATGCTGGCTTATGCACATTAGTATTTAGGTCCACTCCACTTCCACTAACCATTATCACATAGTTATCCTTGTTAGACATAGCAGCTAACAAAGCTAAAGATTTCTGGACTAGACCAGAGAATTGACCATAGAATCCATTATACCCATCATCCATCTTATGACCCTATTTGGAGATATACGCAAAACAATCCCAGGTCATTTTCCCCATATCCCACAACCTATAGATTGGATCACGCCAAAGCTCGATATTTATTGAAGCCTTCGATCAGTGATCCTCGTCGACTGATCTATCATGCCAGCTCAGGTTAGGAGGGCCTTCTTTGCCTTATATTTACAAATTCCATTAGTGCGCATCGAAGACATAAGATTGCCTAACTAGCTTGTCTACACCCTGCATGTATTCCATCCCCACTGGCTGTCTCGGCATGACCTTGGGAGGTTAGGTGCGAGGATGAGTTACTTGTAGATTCCCATTCTCACTTGTCACTTTTCCATCGTACAGAGACATTGTTTTGCTGTGGGATAAAAGACATGAGCCTCGAGGAAGCCATGGTAAGTTTGATTCTCTTTGGCTCGATCCTTTCAAAATTAGGCACTTTGCTGGTGAAATGTCTTTCTAACTTTATTACAGGGATGGTTCCTCTCTCCAACTTCCTTATAGTAGGCACTACCTGAAATTGGTCAAGTCCTAGGTGAATAGGAGGTCTCTTTGTATATTATGTATAGGGTGTGTTGGCTTTTCCCTTTCCTTTAGTATGTTTCTTTTCCCTGTTTGTGTGTTGTCTTCTGTATTGGTTTGCTTTTGGACTCTATGGCCCAATGTATAGGGCACTGGTCTTCTTCCCCTTAGTTTTTCTAGAGTTCTTGACTTGTCTTGTTCTTCTGATCTAGCCAAGTCAAACCCAGAAAGAGCTAGTTGTTGTCCTCTCAAAATTTCCCCTCTTTTGAAAGTCAAAAAATTGAAAATTTTTGGTTGACACCCTTTAGTAATGTTCTAGTGAAGTAAAAATTTGAGGAGATTGAAAATTTTTCAGTTTTTGGAGTCATTTTAGTGATTTGCGGTCTGTTGGACATTTTTGTCCCGCATGTCTGAAGTTCTGCCGAGCCTTTTGTTCCCCGATCAGCCGCATTCCCCAAAAATATTTTAATTTTCAGTTCTGTCAGAACTTTTTGGTCTGTATGTTCCAAGTTCATTTGGACTTTTTATTCCCCGATCGCCTGCATTGGCCGGATCAGTTCCTTCGTGTACTTTTGTCCCATCTATCCCAAAAGTGTTTATGCCTTTTGTCCCCAATTTCCCTACATCATGCACATCATCCGAATCACATCTTCACGTCCACCGCATCCCTCGCATTTCCAAGTTCCTAGACCACATGTGCTCATTTGGCCCGCTTGACCCACATCGCCCACATTAGCTGGATCCCGCCTTCATGTCCCTCATGTCCCAAATGTACCAAAGACCATCCAGGCCAGTTTTTTCTATTTTTCCTGATTTTTTTTTTAGTTGGTGCAATATGAATTTAATGAACTTCTCTCTCCTAAATGGGTATGTAATGGGACTATCCTCTATGCATTTGACACACTGCTCGCTTGCCATCATTTTCTAGAATCCCTGCGATTAAAAATTTTTTCTCGTGCTCTCGTTCTCTTCACATTTTTCATTACGAATTTGATCCTTGAAGGTTATTTCTCTGTATATTATAAACATGAAGATTAAATTCCAAGGTCAAGAACAAGTTTCACCTCTCGATTCCTCTGTTCTCGATATTGAGGATAATGAGGTTCGACACCTAGATTTTGAGGATTTTTGGAACAGATTAACTAGCCCTAATCCTTCCCCAATGACACAAACGTTCAATGACAGCAGGCTTGCATATGCGGTAGGTTTCCCTATCTCTGTACAATGTGCCAACACAGTGCTTGCCTGTGGGGCTCATTTAAACTTAGACACCAAAGAATTGTCTAATGTGCATGGGGAGTTGATTGCTAAACTAGATGTTGCTTCCATTTCTGTTGCTCTATGGATTCCAAAATTTGAAGACTCCATTGTTATCACTCACGCTCAAGCTTAGACTCTATTCAAACAGGATAGTGATAAATATAAAGCAAGGATAGTAAAATTAGGGTTGAGGAACCCTACGAAGGGAGCATCCCAACTTTCTAAATAATTATTTAGGTCTGATTTTAATGAAGATCTGTCTGATTTCATAATTTTGCTAGCTCATGTCATGGGATTGTGCTCTACCCATGAATTTCACTTCTAGATGTGCCCTCTCATCAACATCATCTGCAAAGGTAGTCAGAGCATAAATTGGGCAGAAATAATTTGTATAAATTTGACCGAGCAATTGTCTAATGTACAACAAACTAAGAAGTTCTATATGACTTCTTATCTCATGTATTCCCTAGCAGCATCCCAATAGTGGTTTGTATTCACATACATAGAGGGCCAGAAGGATGAACCCATTTATGCATACTGCCCTCAATTCACCTTTGAAACTAGCAACCACAACTTCAGAAGGGTTAATGATGCCTTTACCATGTATATTGTGACGCTCTTAGAAAGTGATACTACTAGGAGATTTTATGATGAGACCATGGACCTGATAGCTAAGTATGGAGCTTTCTTCAATCAGTTCATAAGGTTTTCATATATCAGGTTGGATTGTTATGAAAACACACCTCTCAAGCTCCCCATGTTTTGTAATGACAAGATAGATCTAATTGAAGGGTACAGGTAATTGGATAAATTACATAGAACCTGCAGGGACAAGAAAATCTCTAGTCTACATTTCCCTATTTCCTTGGGTAACTATACATGTAAAACAACCTTGGATTATCAAAATATAGAAAGTGCCCTTGCTCCCATCACTGTCCACTTTTTCAAGGCTATGACCTATTTTGATTTGAATAAGTTCATTGAGAAAAACCTCATAATTAATTATCATCACATGTCAGATATTGAGGACTACTGGGCCGATTGTGTAGATGATTTTGAAGCAAGGCGGAGGCACTATGGTAGATTCTCTTTGCAGCTGATAAAGTGGCTCAATATTTACCAAATTCTTGAAGGGTTCCAAGATGATAACAAAGAATTTTTGTCTTATGAATATGACACACTAATCAAGCATACTCCTTTAGAAGATCTGGATCGGTACAAGAAGGACAAGGATGACTTGGTTGAGATTTGTTCCCCTGTCCTTTTAAGAACAAAGGTTTGGTTTGATAGACATGTTCGAGAGATTAGGAAGAATCAAAGTGGATATTCTTCAAGAGATACTTCAACACTTGCGAAGGAATCACATACATCCAGCATGGAGGTACCTACACAAACTCCTTCTCCTTCCTCAAATAAAGAACATGAATCATCTACTCCCACTTATTCTACTCAATTGTACCAAATGAAGATAAAAGAGGTTAAACAAGAACCAATTGAGGAAGACCCACTTTCAGGGCATTCAGAACTACCTTCAGGTCTAGAGAACATTATTGTTCTGAGTGAAACTAATGATGGTGAAGTACCAGACCCTACAGGAACTTAATAAGTTACCATAGAAAAAGAGAAGGAAGTGCCTAGCACTAAACCTCCAAGTACCACTGATTCCCCTCCTCAAGAAGCTCCAGATGCCTCACTCACATCTCTAATGGAAGTAACAGTGGTGAATACTTTAAGTGCCATGAGCTCACTTTCTCTTGGACCTCTAGTGCCTTTTTCTTCTTCCTCTACTTTTGCATTGGTGCAACCCGTGGTTGACAGCAGGAAGAGGAAACCTTCTTCCCATTTGACAGGACCAAATTTTGTTGCTGTGGTAGCCTTGTTAGGCAATAATCTTGCTCCTCCAATAAAGAGAGCTATAAAAACTTCAATAATAGTGGCAGATGGTCAAGGCCAAAAAAATTTAGAGGTTGTAAAGCCTAGAGTTGATAAGGCAGAGCAAGATTTATTAGCCTCTGACCTAGAGCTTTTTAGTATTCTAATGGGAGAATATACTCCTGAGAGTGAGGTGTATAACCTCCAGGAAACAGTAACCAAGGTTATTAAGAGAGTTTAGAAGGGTAAACAAACTGCAGAATAGTTGGAAGAACCAAATCAAGTTATTTCTAGCTTCATCAAGTCATTATTAACTAAAGATAAGGTTTTGGATCCTACCCCACTAGCTACCCTTCCAACCCCTATGATTCTCAGTCAGGATGAAGTTCAGAGTATTAAAGATATACATAGATATTCCACTTATGGAAGGGCTATGAAAGCCATGGTAGATGACATGATCATTACAGGCTTGAATTTTATTGTAGAGGCCTTCAAACTGAAGGAGAAGGTGGCCAACCTGCAAAAAAAACTCTCCTCCTCTATTAGAACTATGGACAAAGAACTAGAGCTTTGGATTAGTTGCATCATAGATCTTCACCTAATGGAACAGGATGATGAAAATATATTGATGTCCAATAAAGTTTTTGATTATGTCAAGGAAAACTTGTCATGGTCATGGGTTTTCAGTGTTGAATGGAAAATAAAAGTTCTGGAAGAAGCCCTGGGAGAATTGAGAAACAATTGGCAGAAGGGATAATCTTTCAAGACTTGTGTTGTATCTACCTTAAAGGATATTCATTGTCATCTTCATGATGAAACTTCAAGTCTTTCTCTTCAAGAGATTAAAACTCAGTTCAGGTCATTTGTTAAAGAAAACCTTTTCAAGGAGGAATTAATTACCAAAGAGAAGATAAAGGAGATTTTCTCACTTCAATTTACTATTGAAGAGGCTAATAAAGAATACCTTGAACATATCAAGTTTGATAAGGACATGGAGAAATATCTACGCACTTGGTCTCAAGCCACTGCCAACACATCAGTCCCATGAGGTAGGTATATAGATGAATCATTAAAAAGATTCAGGCAATGGATTCTCAAGTCTGTGGGCCCTCCTCAGCAATAAGTGGATGTTTTCTCTTCTAGATTTTCCTCTCCTCTTTTTTTTGAAATTGAGCTCATTGTAAACTAATTAAGGATCTTTTGTCGAGTGCTTCCTTAATTAAAATTTTAGTTAAAATAAATGGTTACCAAGTGTAAGCAAATTGTAAGCTATATAATGAGCTGTCTACGCCATTTTTAGGGGCTAGAACTCTATTTATTTTGAAAGTGTAAAGGAGAAGAAAAAGCTATCAATACAAGAAGATATCTCTTATTGTTTCCATCTACTCTTGTTCTTTCATTTCTATTTGTTAAAAGTTATTGAATCATTAGTCTATTTTACTTCAAGAAGCTTTGTATTCTTGTGGATGTCATCTCTGGAACATTGTGTCTGTGAAATAACATCTTATGGGTTTTAAATGCAAATGATTATGTTCTATATGATTCCATTTTGGCGTTCATAAGGAATTATTTTCTTATCTATATTTCCGAAGAGTTCTTTTCTATATCATCTCATTCCTTAATTCTTCTATCCTTTTGTAATGATGATCTGTTATATCAAAAACTTTCATGATATCAGAGTTCCTCATTAAATCTAACCATTGTACATTTGTAAATAAGTTTTTTCCTTTAAATAAGGGAACCTCTACCATTAAAGAGAAAGGACTTTCCTTCCCCTGATTGTTGCTTTCAATAAAGTCCTTATTTGACAACCAACACTCCCAGAACCAAATCCATGTGAAAATCTATCTCACGTAGGGGAGGTTACCCAAGTACCTCCCCTGAAAAGACATTAGAAAACTCTCTCAAGATATGATGCTCATCAAGTGATGGTCCATTAGACTCATTCTACAATCTGCCACTAAATGTGATATCATACATTTGACAAACCCATTGCACACACCACTTAAGCTGCATGGTGGAGATGGTGTGAATGGAAACAAGTATCCTAACCCCTACTATCACTGACTCAACTCCTAGATCATTTATACATGATATAATCTTATGGTAACAATCCACCCTGGCTCTGTGTGTAGACAACCTGTCCATCCCTAAGATGACTCTATACGAACACAACAAAAGGATATGAAGAACCGAGGTAGTGGTGAAGGGTCCCAAATCTAGTACACACTCCTTAACTATGGAGTCTATATAGATCTTGGATCCAAAATCCATCTCTACATCCTAACTAAGACACTTCCTAACTTCCACCAGCGTGCATCGCTCAACCAAAGATGGTGCAGTAAACGAATCAGAAAAAATAGAATCAAATAGAATGGATGTAGGACTACCACCAATGTTACCTGTCATCTCAATCACAGTACTCTGGTGCTCAACCTGGTGGTTCTTGACCACTGCATAGATCTGATGACCACACCCCATGTCACCAACAGTAGGCTTTGAGATTTGCATCTTACCCTTTTTATTAAGGTTATGTGGGCACTCTGTCAAAAAATTTCTAGCAACACCACAATCATAGCAACTTCCGGGTCCTCTCCTGTGAGTAGTAGCTCTAGCCAATACTCTAGAGGTCTATGTTATGGATCCTGATGATCTAGCTATGGACTGTTGATGTCTTCACTGATGAGCTCTTGCTGAATGATCTCTCATTGCACCCTGTGTCCTAATCGGACCCCTGGAAGGTGGCCCCATATTTTTTCCCCTCTATGCATCGAATCTCTTTGGAGGCCTATATGGTGGGTGGCTCTACTGCTACGGCATAAAATATGACTGTGTTGAACTTGGTCCACCATGAGGAGGAGGAGCTGACCCCCTCAATATGTTGTCCTACATCTACTAGATGCAGGTCCATACTTTATCTCTACCCTGTTATGTCTTTCCCCGAGTCTCTTATGCTATGTAGTCCTTCTCAAACACCTAAGCTAATGTCTATGGATAAAGGATACACACCGCACCACCCAAATCTATGTTCAGGCACTAGATGAAGCTGTGAATCTATACCTATTCATCTTGCATGTAGTTAACATACTGGAGTAGATCTAGAAATCGACTCTCATACTCAGCTACTATTAAGGATGCCTATCGGAGGTTGTGAAATTCATCTATTCTCTACTAAATGAATCTTCATGATAAGTATTTTCTCCTTAACCACTCCTCAAATAGCTCCTAGGTAATCGTATTTGAATCAATGATGATCTTCTACTCCTTGGTCCTCCACTAGACACTAGGTCCATCCCTCAGAAGATGGATTGCAACATGAGCTTTTTTGTTGGTAGAACAAGGGTACATCTTGAAGTACCCACTTAAGCTCACCAACCAGGCCACTTCCTGAAATCCACCTGTATCACCAGAATAATGAGATGGTCGTAGCTTCAAGATCTCTGTGATATGGTTTACACCTATAGTCTGGTGACCCCTAGGCCTCTATGCACACTCATCCCTAATCCTAAGGCTCCAAGACCTATCCTGATGTCTGGAAATCTGGTTTCCCTGCCCCCTCTACGATGACTCTGCTCTTCCTGACTCGATGCAGGATTTCTGTCCTCTATGATCCTCACTAGGTCGAGGAGATGCATAAGCCTCAATATATGGCTCCCTATAATGTCTAGTTAACATCCTGCTATGGACCCTCCACGTAAAGTGGCATTAACATCCTTAAGAGTCTGTAAAATATGGGGTACGATGGCTACTACAACATGATCTGGAGGTGGAAAGTCTAGTTCTATGTGGAAGGACCCCTCATCTTGTCCATGCCTCCTGTACAGACCAAATCGAGAGTTAGTTCATTATCCTAGGTTTTATTCAATTTTCCATGTTTACTAAGATATGCAAATTCCAAACAAAGTGGTTTTCTTGGTTTAAAATATTACTCAGTTTAATATTGTACTAGGTTTAATGTTCAGGTCTCAAGTTTTCTAGTGTGCCAAAGGGTCCAAGATTTGAAACCATGGATCTATTACCAAGTGTAACACCCTCTAAAATGACCACTCGAGACCTAAGAACAACCTAGGATTAGATAGGAAAAATGATAAAATATATATAATTTTAAAACGTGACCACTACCAGGCTTCAAGCCATAGATGTCACATCTAGATTCAAAGTCCATTATAATTTAATAAATGAAATTTTCCCGTTGTAACAAGCATTAGAAACACTTTACAAAATTAATGATGGTAATTAATCCCAAACATAGTTAACTTTCTCTTAGGTGTTAATTTAACAAACAATTAAATTTACACTATAGTTAAATATTCCTCAATTTTTCTTAGAGGGTCAAAGGGGTCGAAACAATTAAATGCTGACCATTTTTTATTTAATTTCACTAGGTCTAAACAATAACCAAGGTTCTTATATCCATGGGTTAGAAAATAATTCTCCTATCCCCTAACGTAACCCTTCAAAAAGGTCAACCCATGCTCTAGAGTTAAACATTTAAGTTAAAAAGGGGTAATTTCGCACTTACCCACTCTCAAATTCATCTTTGCACTTCAACCTAATTTTTAACATATTTAATGGACTTAAGGTTTCCTAAAAATATTTCTATTAGATAGGAAATTTCTTCCCCTTTGCAATGATATAAAGAAGTCCTCCTAACTCCTCATATTTCTTAACTTACAGGTCGGCGGGCCTGGGGAGGAAAATATTCCCAAAGGTGGTACTAGGGAAGAAAATTTTCCCAAAGCCGGGCCTGTGGGCCCAGGGAAGAAAATTTTCCCAAAGGTGAGCTTGTTGGCTTGGGGAAGAAAATATTCCCTAAATGTGGGCTTGCGAGCCCAGGGAAGAAAATTTTCCTAAGCCGCAAGGGACACGTGGAACGTTGTTAAGCCCATATGGGAATGCAGGTTGTTAGAGGTAATTTGCATTTTAACTCATTTTATTTGAAAGAGAAAAAAGGTTCAAAACCCCTGTGCCTCCATCGAATCCTAGGGATGCCACATGTCTAGTCCAAAATTTCAAGTGGGGGAAGCGGACAGTCGGGGAAACTTAGAAATGTTGGCTTTTTTGTTAAAAAGTGTGAAGGTTAAAAACAACTTGCGCCTCCGCCAATGCCAAGTGAAGCCACATGTCAGTCCAACAGTGACCTATGGGAAGGCAAGATTATAGGGTAACTTAGGAATTATTTCCAAAGTTTTCCCAAAAGTTACAAGGTCTAAAACCATCCACGCCTTCGTCAATGCCTTAAGAAGCCACGTGTTAGACCCATAGTGATAGGCAAGGAAGTGGACCAGCGGGGAGACTTAAGATTTTTTGCCCTTTTTCTAAAAGGTAAAGTTTGAATGTGTCGGCTCGCAAATCCGTGGAAGCATTTTACCAAAAGAAAATATGTGAGGTTGTGGGGCTAGGGAGGAATTTTTCATTTTTTTTCTCTTTTTGAAAAAAGTGTCCTATGTAATTTTCGGGCCCGTGGATTCAATTTACAAAAATTTCCTTTATTTTGACAGTTAATTTTTTTTTGTAAAATCAAACAAAGTAAAAACATCAGAAGGCCATAAATTTTGACTGGAATCTTGGATTTGAAAAAATGAGGACTTTTTGAAAAGGGATCGAATTCCTCTTTACATAGGATCCGTAAAAAGTAATTTGTAGCAAACTTAATTGGGTCAATTTTGAGAATACCTCTTTCCTACCATAAAAATGTGAACTAAACCTTTCAACTTCTAGAATTGGTCTACTCCACTATTATTTCTTCATCAACACCCAAAAAGGAGTGAAAAAATTCACTTGAAATATTTCAAAAGGATTGCAAGGATTAATTGATTAATGGTTGAGATTACAATACAAATTTCTTTACTTTTATGTGAAATAGTATTATTATGCCTCTTGCCCAGTTACTAGAGTTATGAATAAATTACTAGGGCAATGCAATTTTTTCATGATATGATTTTTTCATCCTTAGTTCATTTTAAAGTTTAATTTTGAATTTCTTTGTTGCAGGGTACTCTATATGTTTTTCTGATATTGGTTTGCAGGTTTGAAACAATCTAACAGAGATCGATGTATTTCAAACTAGAAATTTATATATTTCATTTTCCATACTTTAAAAATTTAAGCTTATTCCATTCCAACTTTACAATGTTTAACTTTACTTTAATTAATGCGTGGAGAGAAAGAATGTAGTTCTATTTTAAAAAAATTCCATTTCGAAGAATATAGAGGAAGGTAATAGTTCCTAGCATAGACTTTTCTAGCCTTCAAACATAGAGTTTGCAAAAGTATTTCAAGAAACAAATTGCCAAACAGGAGCAAATCCATTTTGTATAAAGTAAATAGATTTCTATTAAACTGAGATAATTTCCTTTACAACTTCTTTTCTATTCACCAGAAGACAACTTAAAAAATAAATATTTCTCATCCCTTTTCACATACAAATACAACTTTCATATCCAAAAATAGAGCAACTTTCCACTACAAATATTATTAGAATGTCATCAACTTAAAGTGGGAAATTTCACAATAAGGGACCCAAGGAGAAATAAAAAATTTGTCTTCACACAAGTTCCATGTACAATAACAAGAGAAATCCCCCATGTTTCAGAATTGGTCACAACAAAAGAAGGGGAGAGGCTATTCTCTCCACCAAACTAGAATTCCAATGAAGAGGAGAAGTCATCTTCTTCATTTTCCCACTGATCCCCAACCACATTATAATAGGATATGTATTCAACTCATGGAAATAAGACAAGCTTCCACAACAAAAAACGGATTTCACAATCATATCACAGTGCAAAACTTGAAGTGTAGTTATAGTCACAAGAAGGACAATAACAAAATATACGATGCCTCATCACACAAAGGCCAAAAGAGAAATATCTATGGGGTAAGGTGCTTATACCTCCCAATGAGGAATGGGTGACCACCTTAAAAACCCACCAAAATATTCATCTCAAACCCCTACATACTCTTATACCTCCCCCAAGTACCTCTTATGCCCCCCCATTTTCTTATGCCTCCCCCAAAAGTAAGAAATGCAAGCTATTTCTTGTCCAAGGTGGAACACCCAACCCAAAATCCCTCCACAAATAACTCTTATGCCTCCCCATAAAATATCCCCATAGTCTTCTCCTACACGACACCTAGGCAATCGACCAACCAACCAACAAGCATACCAAACATTTAAGACATTGACATAAGCACAATATAGAAATAAAATCTTTTTACAAGAGTCAAGCTCCTACCTCTCCATGATAGAGCTTGATCCACTAGTTAAACAACAAGCTTCTTCAAATCCAAATAGTCCCAAAGCACCAACAAATCCACAAGCATTCACAATCCTCTAATTCTCTCCAATTGCATGAGCATAGACCAAAATGAAGTAACCCCCAAAATTGCAAAAGAATTTGACTAAATAAAAAAGGGAAAGAGTAAGATGAGGTGGATCCATGTAGTATGCCACATCACTCATCCTGAACTCCACCTCATAATTCAATTTCATCTCGAAAGCACAATTAATGAGGTAGGTGAAAAAATGACCTTGTACTTACACACATAATCCAAGTTCACACCTCAAGGACAAAAAATAATTTCATGCAATAAGGTGCAATAAAAATTTATAACTTTCCTTCCTAAAATACATAATAAGGCCTAATTTTGACTCCCTAAATCATAGGTAGGGTTAGTGTAACAATTTAAGAGGTGTGGGACAAGTTTAACTTGTCCTACAAGCCAAAAAAATCAGCCCCTAAGGACAGACCCAAATTTCAAAAGGAAAGGAGTGTTTCACACTCAAAGCTACTTACACATTACTTACAACACATAATAAAATATCCATCAACTCTAATAAATACATTCCTTTCACCCATTTATAATTAATTTATAAACATTGTTACACACTAAAATAGACACAAATATAAAAAAAGGGAAATACATCACTAAACTCACATACGGAAATTAAACAAAAGAACCAAATAAAAGAATACACATAACCCATGAGTCATATTCAAAGGTGATCCCCCCTTGGGAACCCCTAGCAAAAATTAACACACACAAAAAAAAAAAAAGTGTTTCCATGGTGACCCTTGTTGAATTCATCTATAATTTCAATGTGGTTGGTCTCTAATCACCCAATTTTTGTTGTGACATGTTTACCTGTGAAACACAAATACCTCCTTCGACCTTGTGGCCACATCAATTAATCCAAAATAAATATACAATATAACTCCAAATTATATATATATATATATATATATATATATATATATATGTATGTATGTATGTATGTATGTATGTATGTATGTATGTATGTATGTATGTATGTATGTATGTATGTATATGAATCAAACATCATCCAGGGAAGCAAAAATCTCCTTTACAATTTCATCCATAATCATATGATCACAAGATTAATTCAATTTTCTAGGTCTACTCAATATGACGAAATAACACAAGTCCAAACACACACACATACGTACGTGCACACACACACACACACATACAAACACACACACACACACACACACACACACACACACACATATCTAACCATGTCAACATCATAGTAACATCAATATAAAATGTCTCTAAAAATCTATATGCATCATATGTGAATCAAAATCAACCACAGTTCATGATCTCTAATGTCTAACATCATACCAACTCAAAAGATAAAGTAATGTCCACAAGTATAGTCGACAGTGTCATAATCAACAATAAAAAGGTGTCAGAGGGAAGTGGGAATTACAACCCTCAAATTCTCTGGAATCCCTACATTCCAAGCAAAGGAAGTGTTTGACTTAGCACATGTCATAGCTGGGAGGAAAAGGAGAATGTGATTCTCTTTAATATTATATTTCCATCAATGAATTCACCCTCACCTACCCCTCCTAGATAGTTCTTGATCAAATGGTAGAGTTTTTTTCAAGGAAGGAAAAAAAAAAAAAAATGGAGTGGGGAAGCAAAATTCAAAACAAGATCACAATATTTGAAAAATCCAAGACATCACACAACCCCATAGTTTTATATATTATTTTATTACCACTTACCAAGGTGCTTGAATACATTAGGAAACCATATACACCCATAAATTTTATGCACAAAAACATGTTGACTCCAAATAATTTAATTATTTTGACATCCATGAATAATGTTTTTAAGATTAAATGTACATTGATAACCCTTATAGGAAAAAATTGTCACATACATGACTATAATCAAAATTTGTCACATACATGACTATAATCAAGAAAAATTTAGCAGTCAAGTGAGTTAAATACTAAAAAATTACCATTCTCCAATGCCAAGAAATAAGTTCACAGAGCATCATAAATCCAGTGAAACATGATATGCATGAGGAAATGGTATGGAATCTAGAAGGGAATTAAAAAGACCCAAATGATCTTATCAAGGGTATGTGAGAGTTTAAAATGGAGTCTAGAAGTGAGTGAGAGGCTATGGAATGTTGAAAAATTATGTGCATGACATTTTTGGCAATGTTTGAGCATGAGAGGCATTGATGAGTCGTCAAAATTAGTTAGGTTACAAATCAATAAGTGATAAAAGAGGGAAAATTCAAATGAAATGGAGTTATTTATTCCGAAGAAGAGATAAGGAGGAAGGAGAGAGTGGATTGACCTAAGGAAAGAGAGGAAGAATGAGGGAATATAATTTAACTTTGTAATACATTCTAATCAATGTATAGTAAGCCCTATTTTACATAAAATATTTCCCTTATGATGCACGATTATGAGTTTTTGGTTCAAGAGTTAGAGGTTACTACCTTTATTTACATTTGAATATATTTTGTAGCAACCTTTACTAGAGGATTATTGAAGGTTTGAATTGAAATGTCTAGAATTTTGTAAGGAAATTGTGATAAGTGGATGTGCATGACAGTGAGGAGGAGTTAAAAATGTTTTATTTAGCATGTTTTGACTATGACCATGTTTATAAAGTCTTTTCTAATAGTGATCATGTGATGGTAAGTGATGAATTTTATATTTCAAGGTTTGAAAGCTAAATGACATGATATTTTTCATTGCATGCGTGATTGACTAAGATAGGGGCATAATAAAATGGATGAATTACATGTTCTTATAAGAAATGTGTTACTAACATTCAATAATAAAAAAAATGTGAGTATTTTGATTTGAATCATTTCAACCCAATCGATATGGCTACCAATTATGTACATGCATGATGGAGAAGTATTAATACAAAGATTGCTTTGCATGAAGAAAGCTTACCATCTACAGTTTGGATGAGGGATAATTAAGTGGATTTCATATATTATGGATTAAATGAGTGTCATTGGTAAAAGGAACACATGAGATACACTAAAACATATTTAGAGACAAATATTTATTCCTGAAACCAAGAAATACTTATTTTATAAGCTTTTATAAGCTTCAGGGACTCACATAGTGCACTGTTAGGGTTTAGATGATTAATACAAGGTTGAAGCCCTTATCAATGAATTATAGCATAATTTTTAGAATAAGTGATGTTGATAGTGGCCTTATACACATTGAAAAGAAATTTTAAGGTTTAATTTGATAAAATTTAAGTTATTAATAATAACCTTCTCTCCTAGACTGATTATAGTGCTAGAGGCCTAATTAGAACCCATCATTTTTGGTTTTTGATGAAATTTTCTAAAGGAAACTACAATGGAAACTTGTACAGAGTAAGAAATCAAAAGTGGGTGCTTAGATATGTGAATTATTTTTCTTTAAATTCTTTCTAATGAAAGTTATTGCTAAAAGTGCTAGAGGACAAGGCTAGTAGGACTAGAGAAAGCTAAATAAATGAAAGGGGGATTTTAAGAGATGTGTAATGAGTTAGCCCATAAATTTTTGCATGCATTATGGTGATGATAAATTTCTCTTGAAATAATTTTTATATGTTATGGGTATGCTTAGAAATCTATAACCATGAAGCAAGTAGAGTATTTGGTTATAAGGGAAAAAGAATGCAAGATTGAGCTTGATAGGTGAAGTGTGAAGTTGTGTTATTTTTGAGTAAAGATAAAGATTGATGTAACATTTTTTTAAAGTGGAAAACATGTTACAAGTATTGTGTGGTGTCAATGAAGATAAAAAATCCAAAAACCACATGTTTGGGCTAGAAACTAGTGAAGTGAAAAGAATGACAAATTGAGGAAGGGTAAGTGAAAAATGAAGTTGCATAAAATGTAATCATCTTGATTGTTTAAATAACATTGGGTTCAGGGTATAAAGCATGGTATAATGAGTATTGAAGCGATCTAAGGTGAAATAGGTGAAATTTTTCATTTTTGAGCCATTTTAGGCATCTTGGGAAGATCCTCATTACAAAGGTTTGAGTATAAATTGTTGTTTATTCCTCTTCAACTAGTTAAATGAATGAAAAAATATATATCCATATAAATTATTTAGTATAAGATATTTAGGATCTTATTAAGGCTTCTTATTGAGATTTAGGATCTTATTAAGGATTTTTATTGATACTTATAAGCTTTTTATGACTAATATTACACTGTGCACGAGTGTGTGTAGTGAAAAGTGACAAGTTTAAGTGGAAGTGGCTAAGGATAATTGAAGTTTGAGAGTGAAAAAAAGATTTAGAAAACAAAAAAAATATCAACAATCCTAGGTTAGGTGTGGAATTAGTAAGGTAAAGATAACTATTAAAAGAAGAGTTAGAACACCAAAATAAAAGGTCACAAATCCTAGGTTAGGTGTGGAATTAGTAAGGTGAAGATAATTATCTTGAAAGAAGAAGACAAGAGAAAGATGCATAGCTAAGAGGTAGTAAGATAGTTGATGAAGATGTATATCTATAAAAAGATACAACAAGAGATAGAGAAATTATGAAGCATGAGGTAGTGATCGTGCGAAATGATATAATATGAGTGGCTGAGAGCATGAAGATGTAGCAGGGGATCATCCTTACTATTGAAACTAGAAAATTTGGAAAGCTCCAAATGTGGAGGATATGGTTTGACGGGTATGGATGGATTGATAGGCTCATTACATATTTGTTCATTGGGGAATGTTCTCTTAAGACACAAAGCAATGTCTTCCATGTTATCGATTCTACTTAGCAAAGCTTACATAAGGTCATTGGATGTGTGAGGGTGAGGGGATGATGGATGATGTTTCATATTGTAAGAGGTAGATGCATTAGGTTATGGGTGAGATAGATATTGTTGAAGATATAGGGGTATTTCTGGGGGTGTTTGATAAGGAGGAAGATAGTAGAATGTTTGTGATTGGATAGGTTGGGTTGTAGGGTGTTGTAGAAGGATGTAATCGGATGAATATGATTGAGAAGATTTGTGTTGACATATTTGAGGATTATATTGTGATTAAATTACATGAATTAGAATGTGTGTATGCAGAGATAAAGATGTTTTAGTAGGTTGATTGGGAAACATGTGTTGAAAGATGCTCTGGAATAGACCTTGGTGAGTTTGAGTGAACATCAAAGGGTGGGGTTATGAGGTAATAATACTAGCATAGTCTTGATATGTGAAGAGGGTAATTGATCTTTGAATATTTTTCTTCGGTGGTTGAGGAAGTAGATTAGATTCTTGGAGAGTTTGGGTAGGGATGTTTATGACAATGGTAGATAAAGAGGGAACATGGATCGAAGAAATTGGGATGTTATTGATGTGAGTTAGGTTAGGTGAAATTACAACCACTAATTCACTGCATTAATTGATAGGGGGAAGCATGTATGATGATTTTAATGTTATGATAGTACCAACTCATTCATGGCCCTTGGAATAAACATAACAAGTTGGGAGGTAAAAACTTCAGAGGTCTCAAAATGTGGAGGACAAACATTTATCTATTGAAGGGGAGGTCCATCGATGGAGATATGGGTGGATTTAGAAGTAAGATAACAATTAAGAGTGATGAGATTGGAATCAAGGAATTACTTGAACTCAAATCATCCGTGAGGGATAGTGGGAGGTCCAAATGTTCCTAAATAAGTGACAGAAGGAAGTGTAGTTGGCCTAGAGAGAATGAAACGATGATAGATAAAAGGGTTGGTTTCAACATGGGAATTGGTTTGAATGACATGTTTCTCACAAGAAGGTATCATAGAAACAATAGGTTTGGACGCCAAAGGTGTGGTGATCATATGTGCACAGGAAACAATCGAAAGTGCGGATGTTTTTTGGGAAAGATTGTTTGAGATGGGGATGCTTTTATAATAGGTTTTTTGTTTCATTTTCTTGACTTGAGAACAAGTGAGAACGAACACATGAAAAAAATAAATAATAACTTATGTAGATTTTTTAATATGACAAGAAATTAAAGTAGAAAATTGATTGATTATCTTGTTTCTTTAGAAAAGTGTGGAAATGAAATGAGGCATAAAGAGAACTAAAGAAGTGGTCAATCTAATGATGGTATTGGGTTTGTTTAAGGATGGAGTCCTTGATATACCTCAAGGTGCGCGTGGCATAAATCTATGTTAACTACTGATATGTGGCTTGGTATTAGGGCATATCTCCACACTTCACACAACACAACAATACATATGTCAGGCACTTAACTGATATACAGATAGTCAAAAAAAATTACATAGAAAAAACACCATCGTGTCTTCCTTATTGGGTCATGCAATACCAACACATCCACAGAGGAGGAAATGTTTATATGTTTTTATTTTTTTGTATGTGAGAGAGATGTGGATGTAAAATATTTCCACCTAATTACACTATGTGAGCAAGCAAGCATGAAGATCTCTTATTTTTAGATCCAAAGTCCAAATATGATATTCAATTATGAAAAGAAAATAAATGAGGGAGAGATGATGTAGAAATGATAAAATAAGGATAACAATGAGAATACCTAGATAACATATTTTTTCTTTTTTTTCCAAATTAAGAACATGTGTTGTTGATCAAGAAACTAAAATCCCAAGTCTAAAAGTGAACAATGCCACCCTGAAAGTTTATCAAAAAGAAGGAAATATAATGTAGAATAGAAAATGAAAAGAAACTAAGAACTTACCAAATGAAAAGCGTAAGTCCCACTAAGCATGTAAGAATGTTTTTTGAGTTTTCTCACTCATGTTTTAAGTTAATAAAATTATATGCAAGAAAAAAATTAACTCCAAAATATGGGAGGGTTTAAGGCTACCATTGAGGTGTGTGATGGTGATAAAGATGGGATACGGGAGAAAATATCCTCTTCGTGGAGAGATCAATAATTTACACATCAAAGAGACAACTAGACAAGACAAATATTAGTAGATAAGATGTTGGGATTCATGAATAAGTCAGTCATGAGAGGTGATACACTTCCTAGGGAGGATTTCAACGCATATGATTACAATATTCATTGACAATAATTGACAATATCATGTAGAATAGAGATAATTGATATGCAAAAATAATCTAAGATAAATATCTGATGATGATAAACTGACAAATTAAGATAAGAAATATCAAACCTGATTGGGTAAATATTATCCCAAGATAGTCAGAGACATTCGATGGTGACCATAATAGAGTAAACCAAAATATATGAAAGCAAAAAATGTAGAATTGATTATTGAATTTTGGGGATGTCTTGAATCTGATGCAAAAAATTTAGAAATATAAAGGATGGAAGATAAAAATTGATCTGATGATAAAATAATGAGTTTATAGGGTTGATGTCGAATGAGGGTAGATCTGAGATAGTATATGGTGACTGGGGTCAAAAAGTGAGATATGGGCTGTTAAACAGACGAGTCCCGAAGAGAAACAAAGATTGGTATTTTCAAAGAGGATAAAAAACAAATAATAGATAGGAAAAAGGTAGGAAACATGGATGATGTTGGTTGGGTCGATGCTTAATGATCTATATCGATGATAACTAGGGCTAGATTAAGGTTTGATGGGTCTAAATAGATGGAAAAACAGGATATAACTAGAATTAAGTGATGACATATATGATTTGAGATCTCTAAGGAAAGAAATAGACCTATAAATATTGATAGAAATAAAATGAAATAAATGATAGGGGCTCCTATAAAAATCTAGATTTCAGATCTACAATGGGCATACAAGGGTTCCAAGATGACCCCAAGTTGATGATTGTAGCTCACAAGAAGAGAAGGAGCTAAGAAAAGCATGCAAGAATGAATAAAATCTGAAACTTCATCCTCTTGAGGGGGGTAGTGGTATACTTACAAGGTCGATGGATACAAGATAGGGTCATTGTCAACATCCAACAACCATTTATTTAGGTGGCATAAGTGATCCAAAGCTCAAGACAAGGGGTCCTTATAAGGTTAAATTAGGGTTTCAAGATGTTTAGGCGGGTTAGGGTTTTATATAGATGATTAAAGGTTGTTAAAAGGTGGAAATACAATGAATAAGGGTTGATGAGAGACTGTGGAGGATAAATGAGGTGTTTAGGGATGTTGTTTGGGTAATAAATGGATTTATTACGACTAATTAAATATGACTAGGGATGGATTAGGACAAATAAAACAATGATATGATTAAGATGGGAAAGTGGGAAATTAGATGAAATAAATGTAATGTATGAGGGAAATAGGAATTCAAATATGATTTTAGTGTGAAGTTTCAAGATGACGATGAAGGCAAGCAGATGTGAGAAAGGGGACAAGTGAACAAAATTTTGGTGCCTACATATACAAAACACATGAATTGTGTTACAAAATGTATCATTTAATTTAAATATATTTTCAAATCTAATGAACTAATTAATAGAAAGGAAAACTAATTTTTTATTTTTCTTCTCTACTACATTCCATATATATCCTTGTAATACATATCATGTACATTTGTGTATAATTTATAGGTCAACAAATCCAACAAAACAAATATAATAGTTTTGAAGAATGTTTTAAATAAATTTTAACTAAACTAGTTAGTTTACACCAAAGGACGGGATAATATTTTTAAAATATTGTTTAGAAGTATATTTGTGTAACTACCATATTTTACACACACAAATACAACATTAAAATGCCAAGATAATGTTTTTTTACTTACATTCCTCACTACACAATGCCACAAGTGCTCAAAGTAAGGAAAACTTAACAACACATACAACACTTACCATAGGTCATCGACTCACATAAACACATGAAAACATCATATACATGTCTATGCCACACTTTCCCAAAGGAACGAATACTAGAAATAATTCAACCACAAGAAAAGGACTTAAGTATTGGCAAACCCATAACACATCATGTATTTAATTTCATCTTAGTTACGATTAACATTCCAAGAACATTATTTTGTACAAGGAAAAATTTATCCTTTTTCTCCATCTACATATTCTTAAGTTCATTCCACATTTTATTTACAGTTTGACCATTTTAAGTTGGCTTTTTATCCTTTACGGAAATTTTCCATAACTTACATACTTATTTGGCATAATTTCAAATTGCATATAAAGTACTTAATTATCTTGTCTATTATAATAAGAATATTCATCTCAAATGCATTTATTCAATGTCTTGAAATTTACCCTTGCAACTCAAGTGAATCTAACTTGATGAAAAAATAGAAAGCATTATGATTAAGGGAGATTTAGAGGACAAGGTAGTTTGTATTTTCCCAAAAACATTCTTCGATCACGGTATAGTTATTTCCCTACCCTATTTAATTCTAATTCAACGACTTGTGGAGTTTCATTTTGATTTCTAAATAAATATATATCTTTTGTTTTCTTGAATTTTGACCACACCAAGGCAATTCATATTTTTTGTAAACACATGAAAAATATTTAATTGAGTTATAAGGACTCCTAGAATGGCATTATTCCTAACCTCAAATCTTGATTTTACTCTTCAATGTTCTTTACATTTAACATTGCATTAAGGTCTCATTATTACCATCACTTTAAAACAAAAGACTTACGAAAGTACTTTTCTGACATCTTGAATAGATGTACATGGTTAGAAGAATTATAAACTACACATGAACCGCATAATTGATTTGTGTAATCAAGGTAGGGATCCATGTTTATGCATTTCACGATCCCACATGTGAACCATATTATTTATTTCTTAATGTCATAAAAGGACTATATATAAGGTATTACGGGACAAAATTTCAATTTCTTGGGTTCTCTAAAGTCAACATCTTTCAAGAAAATACCAATGTGTTATGTTTGCAAAGAGTTACTCAGGTAATACATTCTACCTGACAGAGACTAAGGAGTCTCCTTAATCAACTATGGTTTAAGACCTAGAATCCCACTATTTCATGACCTCACGGATTTAATCCCTATTATAGATCTAGATTAAGGACTTAAATCATTGTTTACTCTATAAACCCTTCATGAGAGATCTAAGGCACGTAAGATTGTCACAAGCCGAAGGATACTTAGAAATGATTAGCTGCAGGGACTCCATAGAGTTCACTACAAGTTACACTGCATATACAAAGAATAACTATCAAACACGGATCTCCATTTTTGTCATCTGAATCCAATAGGCGATTTTAACCACTCTACGATGAAGTCAGAATTTAATTTTAAATCATATCTTCGGAACACATAGGTAGTCCACTAGGATACGAGGGAAGAGTTAGCTCTAACTTACTCCATATAAAGTTTGATTGTGTTACTCCTATCTGATCAGGTTCATGAGTAATGTCACTAGAACATACCGACTATGACGGATAAACTCCATTCTTGGGCTCTTGATTTACCCAAAGTATAAGGTTCCATCGAGTGCAGAGTCTAAGTTCATTCTATGGTTTTCAATGTCTTCTATGAGTAAGAAGTATCTCATATGAAGACAAGTTATGCTCCGATATTATACAAGGGTAGAGTGTTTCAATTAAATCTCTTTATTACATTTACAAAGTAAGAATGCAACAAAATAATTCATTAATCATTTATTGAACACTGAATTATGCACTACACGATATTAACTTAAAATTCATTTACCTTATATATATCAAACCTTTTTACCATACGTACTAGGAATCATGTTGAACCTATGATTAAATACACATTTCCTAGATGTCCCTAAAAGTAACATATCATACATATTAACAAATTTCACATATAACCTTTCTGTAACCAGAGACTACATTATACATATATTATTTTTACAATGACTTATATAAATTACAATAACAATAATGAATTACACATTGCCTTTAAACCATCTTTGTTGAATCCTGCAAAACCATGTGAGCATGAATCAGTGACAAATCGCTAGCATGGCATCCACCCTAATATAACATAATTAAAAAAAAATCAGCTCCCCATTTTCATTTAATAATAATTACAATTTACAATCAAAAAGAAAAGGTTTAGAGAAATATATTCATTACATTTCATTTCACTTCATTTCGTAATCCAAGGAGAGAGATGGAAGAAAGGAAAGAGAGAAGAAACACAATTTTGTCAAAAGTTCTATTTCACACAAAGAAGTACACTATGGAATCTTTTCAAATAGTTATTTACATGTGTCACAAGTTTACATGGTGGTTTGGGAACCTAAGAGGGGTCCTACAACTTTCTTTTTATATTTTCGTGCTAGCCACAAAACCTTCAAAATAGGCTCACAGGCTAAGAAACCACTTTCAACCATTGTCTTCTTAATGAGAAAAACACACCACGGTGATGAAATTTTATACGTTCCCACTTATATACCAAGATTTATAGGAACTGACAGAATGAGAACAGGTCAAACACTTTAAGATTAAGACTATTATTCTGGGGCATCGGTCATAAATGAGGTAGGGGTAGTTGTTGAGATCAAAAAGTGAGCTCTAGGGCTCATAAAACACGTTCAAATCATAACTGTTCGATGGAGATGATGAATGCTGGCAGATGAGAACTTCTTACAAGTTCATTAATAAGGAGAAGTCAGCAGAGTTAATGGGGTTAAGAATTAGAAACAATTTTAAAATGGCTGACACAGGTTTTTGGAGTGAAAAGTCCTTTGGTCCAGTTGACCTCGTCACACTATGACCGGGGGGCCGACACCTACAAAAAAGACTTTGCAAACTACTCGAAAAGTGTTTTTCCCTAACTTGAAAATTCATGTGAATGTCTAGTAAAACACTAGAGGGATGCGAAGAAGAATAATAATTCTCTCTATCCAGGTTGTCAAATGGCGGTTTTCAAAATGAAAAGTTCATCTGTCCTAGATTAACAACTCATATCACTGTAAAATAGTGTAACATGGCTCTGTAAGGGCGTCAAAAAGATCACAATGTCCATTCAGGTCAAACCAAGGATTTAAGTGAAACCTCACATACCAAGGTACGTGAAGGGAACTTAACTCACCTTTTCTAAATTTACATATGTTATTTTGGGCAAAGTCCCTAGAAATTACAATTATTATTAAACTGGATATGGTCAACATATTTACAGGATGTCAACTGTGACTTATCGATATAAACAATACGGTAGTGATATAGTTGGCCAGGAAGTTTTCTGAATCCTCCAAAATGGGTTTTGGTTTGATTCATGGTTGGACTACTAAAATGGTATTTTGATTGAGTGAGTAACAAAAACAAAATTTTATTGGTTTGCAAACAAGTCATATAAAATAATTTAAATGTATGTATCCTTACAAACAAAGCTTTTGTTTAAAATTATATTTCGTTGCAAAAGAAAAAAATAAATAGGAGAAGTATGCAAGATAAGGAGAGATTAACCTGCTTAGAGGAAACAAATTCGGTACAAACCCATATGGATTTGGTTAGCAGCTCAATTGGGAATTCAGCAAACAGTTTCGAGCATCAATCTATCCTCCAAGATCAAAACAAATCTTCTCGATCCCTTGAAAAATTTCAAACAAACTTATGTTCCCATTCTGTTTTAATGATATTCTAAGGCCTGCTCAAGGGCTCCATACTGACACGAGTTGAGTTGGAAGAAAGGAACTGTTGGCCAAGGTTTATGGGCCAAAAAAGTCTTGATTCGTCAACACTCCTATGAATTTGTTGAGGCTTAAAAAAAATCTCTGATAAAAGGAAAGAATTGTAGAGGTTATGCCCTCCTGTTACCAAGATGCTGAACCCAAATGAAAAGATAAGAAAGATGTGATTGAACTCCCTTTTCAAGATTAAAACAAATAGTTTACACAAAGTACACAGGAGTGGATCTTTGTCTACAACATCCTAAACAAAATAAATACCAACAGTCCTCCCCCAGAGCCCTAATCTGGAACGTGAGAATATATATAGGGGGAGGTGAGAGGTTGGCTCCACAACCACCAAAAAAGAAAGAAATTAGCGCCAAAGTATCCTGGGTATTTAACAAGGAACCGCATCTGAACTTAACGAGAAAAATTAAAAACCATGACACCACGCTTTTCCTAGTGTAGGTCAAATTACCACTATGGTTTTCATATTAGCCAGCATGTATCATCAGAGTAATAGAAACACAACTCCGATATTATTCCTTTATCATTTAGGATTTTGTCGATAGCCAAACACTACTCCTAAGATCCCATTTTGATACAAGCTAGGAAAGTGTACGGAAAAAAATGTGTTGGGGGGAGGAAAACTAGATCGACACTGTCCTAGCGTGCTCACTTTGAAGGTGACTAAAGAGTTTTCAACAAAACTATTTTGTGTAATCTTGTATAGAGGTAACCAAGACCCCGCATTTTAATGAGCTTAGTCGAACAGTTCACTGCAATGCATGTTTCAAAGTTTATTTTTTTTGCACACCTACTACCAGAGCACCTCAACTACAACATCTGATAAAAAATTTTCATTTTCACGCACAGGATGAGGGAGGAAGCTGAAAAATTTTAAAACTGATGAGGGTTGAGACTTTTTTTTTCGTAGTGAAACAAGTGATTTTCATGAAGAAACCCGTTGTCATCTATACACAGTAATAGTCAAGGGATCCAAAAAAAAAACCCCCACCCTTTGGTCTTTCGATCGATCAAGTCACAATGGTAGCAACATGCTGTCAACATCTCTTCTTTTATGCATACAACAAACAAATAACAATGGACCAAAAAAGTTGTTTCTCTCTAGGAGATCATTACACATGACTTCAGCAAGAAATACAGACCCAGATCATCAATATGGCATATAGTGACGTAGAATATATTGTTATTAATTTTATCCCTCTGGCAGCATGAAAGGATACATTGGCGCAAATATAGAGCGACAAAAGATATCGAATCCATTAGGTTACAACTCAAAGCATAGTTTTTGAATCACGGCTAATAACAAAATTTACTACCATAACTTATGATGTTACCTTGTGTAG